>JAESIW010000180.1:1529613-2159925 GCA_016802295.1 Brachionus rotundiformis
AAAAAGATAATTTAAATAAATTGTTTAAAACATAAATATTTATTTTTTTAAATTCAGGTAAAATTACTTCAATTTCTCCATTTTTACGTAAGTTTACCTAATTTTCTGTAAAAATTACCATAAACATCGTGTCAAATCATTAGATATCAATTTTTATAGATCATATAGAAGAAGACCAAAACAATCAGTTCGAGATGCAAACCATTATTCTTGAAATACCCGCTGTAGAGCAGAAAACTGAAAATCAGTTAGACAAAAAGGTAAACCAAGAAAAATTGAATTATTAGATCAAGAACAACCGATGAGCAAGAAGTCACGAAAAAATTTATAATTTTATATCACTAAAACAAAACTCAACCCCATATGTCTGAAAACAAATTAAAAAATAAACTTCTCAATGCAATAAAAGAAATCTTAAAAATAAATGGTTAAGGTAGAAATTGGAAAAATAAATGAAAAAATTATTTTGACATCATCATAAAATCAACGCCATTTTCAATATCGGGTTTATTTCTGGTCATCACCGAAAAGACAGATGTAATACTTTATAATTTGAAGGAATAAAATTTTTTAGAATAATTTATAATATTATTACTTTTTAATAAAAAATTATTTTAAAATTTTCTTTTCGAAATTGAAAAAAAATAATATGAAAAAAGATGTTGATAAGTCAGGCATACAATCGTGAAAAGATAAGGCAATCAAAAATTTTAAATATTACATAAAAAAATTATTCAACATAAATTTATTTTAAAATTTTTCTCATTTGTACATTTTGATCATTAATTCGCTCATCGGTTTTAATACTTTTATCAGTTATTCTGTCAATCATATTATTCTGTTTGTCCAGTTCAAATTGCATTTCTAATCCCATAGCAGCCAAGCGTTTAAGGCCAGAAGACATTTCATCTAAATTCTTGTTTAATTCTTTTTCGCGATCTGAACCAGTTATCTGGGTGAACTCAGCCTTTGGTTGACTAAAGCTCTGTAAATTATTCACACTCACTGCTTCACGTTTAATGTCATTTTTTTTGGTCTCTGTTTTGACATTTTTTGAGCTCCATCCAAAAAATTTATTTTTAAATCCACCAAAAACACTTTTTATTTGATTTAAGTTCTTTTGGGTTGAATTCAAGGTATCGCCTACATTGTCTAGTTGCTCATCTACCCTTTTTAATTGCTCGCCTTGGCGGTAAAGCTCTTCAGCAGTTTTGGCACCGATTTCTTGGGTCTCATTGAGTACTCTAAGTGCTCGAGTAGTGCTTTCCAAACTGTCGTTCTCTACTCTTCCGATTTTTTCCTGTATAAAGCGGATATCATCTTCATCAGCACGGTTTCGGTTGCCAAATTTATAATCATCATCACTTGTTTCAAAAGGATTTTTTGAGTTTAGACTCATTATTTTTTTGGATATGTTAAATGAAAACTTCGAGAATAATTTTTTTTATATTTATAAAAATATCTAATTTAAAGAAAAATTCTCATCATAGAAAAAAGTTTACGTAAAAATAAATTATAATTAAAACAATGACTAATATATTTTACATTTGAATATTTTCATTTAAAAGAGATATTGGGCTTGGAAATTTAATTTTTAAAAAGTGCAAAACAAAGTTTAAATTTAAATAATTTGTTAGAAAATGACAAGTCAAGTATTTGAATTTTTAAACTTAAATCTATTTTATTTAAAGAAAGGAAGAAAATTATATAGTTAAAAATTTAAAATGCCATGTCCACTTAAAATCTGACTTGCTGGATGTAACAAGTTGGTTTTTCCTTGGTGTTTTTTTTTTGCTATTCTTTTAAATGAAACTCAAGATTTTTTAATGGAAAAATGTTCTATTTATACGGGCTTTATCAAATGGTAAGAGAATAGATAATTATCTTTTATTATCCTTGATTGCGTTATTCAAAAGTTGGTATGTCAAAACAAAACCAAAATGAACAAAAAACTGATGTTATATTTATAATCTGTACTGAATGGTTAATGGATCTCAGTATCAAGAAATTTGGAGGAATGCATATTAGAAGAAAAAATTCAAAAATGAACATGGTGTCTCGGCTTGGAATCATTACTGTTTGCCGAGTTTTTGAAAATTGGAACCGAGTAACAAATAAAGTAATCGAATCAAAAATGATTGATATTTTTAATAAACTAATTAGATAAACTTACGGAAGAGTATAATATTAATTATATTTTGGTTAATAGTTGTTTTAATGCATTTTAAAATGCAGCTTCATTTTTGTGATTTTTTATTTATTATTTAATAAAAAAATAAAATAATATTATTTTAATTTTGAATTCACACAATTTTACCAAGTCATTGCATTATAGTATATTTAGCTATATTTAGTTGATTTTTTTATTTCATTGGATTTACTTATTTGGTTCGTAAGAGAAAATAATTCTCTATTAAAATGAAAAAATTTTTTTAGGAGAAAAACTGTACTATTTGCATCAATGAATATGTTATTTAACACATAAGGCTTATATGTTTAAATAATTAAAAGTTAGTTCTGGTAAAAATTGGATCAAAAATCAATATTCATATTAAGGTCCTTTACTTAATATATGATATTCAATAAGATTTATTTTTTTGAAATTACATAATCCGATCTTTAAACAATTTTTATTTAATTATATATATTTAAAAGGCTATATCGACTTAAGAAATTTAATGACTTTGATAGTTCTGGGTTACAAAAAAATCGTCAAAGATAATAAAATTTATTTCAAAAAATGATACAATTAAATAAAATTAAACAAAAGTATTATTGGAATTGACGTTCTTATTATTCTTGTTGAAAGAAATCGACGTGTCTCTTAACATCTCTGATTTTAATTGTTGCTGATTAGTTTGAATTTTAATCGAATTTTGATTTGAATTGATTGTAACCATTTTGAAAATTTCTTGCTTAAAATTTTTGTTCATTAATCCATAAATGATCGGATTCACACATGTCGAAGAAAGAGCAATAAAGTTGGCTGAAATGATAATAAGAGACAATTTTTTTCCATTTATGTTGCTATCTGAAAAATCCAAAAATAAGTTGCATATAGCAACTGGCAACCAGCACAAACAAAAGGTAAAAAACACAATGAACAAAATTTTTTTACTTCTTGAAAAGCGTTCCTGATTATTCCATATCTTTTCAATAAATACTGAAGCTCTATCAGAGAGCAAGCGACGATTATTATCATCTTTTTCATTTTCTCCATTGATAAATTTTTTCTTATTTTTTCTCCTAAACATTTTTGGTACATTCAAGTGGAGAAAACTGCAAATCTTGTAGTTAGTGGAGCCCACCACAACTACTGGAAGTACATATTGAAAAATTATAAGAACAGAACAAAAAATATATTTAGAATTGTGCTCAAACCATGTTTCTTCACACAGCTTGTACAAAATTTCTTTGGTCTGCTTAATAGTCACTACCTTTTCATCGGTCACAATAAACAGAGGAATACTGATTAAAAAAGAGCATGTCCAAATAAGAAAAATGCATAAATACAACCAGTATTTTTGAGCATTGCGTCCAGAATTAACAATGAAATTCCATCGGTCTACAGCTATGGCAGTTATGCTCAAGGTACTCACTAAAACATTAGCTGTTTGTAAACCGGGACCTAGTTTACAAAGTAATCGTCCAAATTTCCAATTAAGATTGATGTATCTGAATAGAGTCAATGGTCCACATATTGAACATAATAAAATGTCACTTAAAAATCAATAATTTAAAAATAAAATAAAACTAAATTACTATCTTTTTTAAATTTTGAATGAAACTTCGAATTTTTTAATCAGTTTAAAATTATTTTAATTGAAAAATCATTTTATAAAAAAATTTCATTAATTTAATTTTAATTAGATTTTCTAATTAAGAATGATTTTCATGTATTCATATTGAAATAATTAGAATATTCTGAAATTAAGAATATTATTTCCCTAATCTCTAAATTTACTTAAAATGTCTATTTAAATTATTAAGCAATAGATTTCAACAAAAGAAAATAATTATTTCTTAGAAAAATAATTAAATATAAACCATACATGAAATAAATTTTAAAAAATTAATTTAAATCTTAAATAATTTATTTTTATTTATTTAAAATATTATTTGAGGAAGTCCTCAGGCCACTCAGAATGGATCATAGTCCTTCTTTTTAGCCTAACGTTTAAAATATTGAATTAAATATTAAAGAAAAGAGAAACTTTATGTAAACATCAGAGCACAAAAATGATTATAGCAGAATAAAATAATATAAATTTAATTTATAAAATATAAAGTTTATAGGTGGCTAAAGGTTATACGATTTACTGGATAATTGTTTTTTTAAAATTTTCAAATAAGTTGTTGAACTTATTGTTTGGAACAGGAGAGTTTGTCAGGTAGTCATTTAAATCTTCTAATAGTTGCTGGTCTAATAGTTTTAAATAAATAAATAAAAAAATGGCTATTAACTAACCTAATAGCAAGATTTACTATGAACATGTTTCTAAAAGTTCTAAGGTTTTTTGAGCTGTAAAATGAGTATATAATAAGCGAATTTGATATAATACCAAACAAAAAAATCAAACCGAATAGAAACGAAAATACAAAAAAAGACTCGCTTGACACTAAATTGAATGAATTTTGTAATGTTTGTTTGAGTTTGTCCAACAAGTAGTCTGGAAAATCAGCTCTACCATCGGTAAGATTGTAATCTATTTCAATAATTTGATTTCGTATTTTGGCGTGATTGTGATGTTGCTGAATAATTTGACCAAAAACAAACTCTAACCATCTTGTGGTAAAGTTGATATGCTCCACGTCATAATCCATGTTTGACATCTAAAACTAATAAATAAATTCTCCTTTTTATTCAAAAACTAATTTTAATGAAAGACTTGTTTTGGCAACATGTATGATTTTAAAATACATTAAATGACAGTTTTTAAATTAGAAAAAATAAATTGAATTAGTTAGAGTATCAGAAAATACGCTTCTATATCAAAACAGCTAATTATTTTGAATATATTCAAATTATATCATTCAGAAAGAACATGTTAACTGTCTATTTTTCTCCCTGAGAAATCTTATATCTAGGATCTAATTTCACAGAGCATACAGCTAATAATACCAAGAAATTGCAGCTTAAAAATTCCCCATTGACTTATTATTTACAGGCTCATTGTCAAACCGTAAAAAGCTAACTTATTTTTAATTGAAAAAAAAATTTGAAAAATCTGGGAGCAATATTTTGGAAGCGTTTGGATAAAAAATATTTAATTTGAATTTTTGATTATCATTGAAAAGGAACAAGCTATTTAAATTTTTAATGGTAATTTCTATTTCAAAAAAAGTTGATTGTTCCTGAAACTAGTGAATTTCCAAATTAAACCGAGCTCTTTTTTGACTGACAGTGACAAATTAGAATTCAATCTTAGTTAATTATATTGATATAATAAACAGTAGATCAAACTTTTACAATTTTATACTCATATAAGGAAATAAAATTTAAATATCAAAAAAAATTATCACTTTTAGTAATATTGATTTATTACTCTTGTTGTAAATTTGAAAATTAAATAGCTGATATTCTTAAATTAATAATTATTAAAGTAAGAATAAAAAAAAGTTCACAATTCGGAATAAGGAAATCAACTTAATTATCAGACTAAAACAGACAAAAATCAATACAAAAATGCCATTTAATGTTGAAATTCTCTAATTTTAAAATATTTCTAAATTATAATAACCGCCTTTATTATATCATAGACTTTTTTTTCTAGATCACTTGATATGCGAATAAAAAAATATCTCTTAATAATGTAGAAAAATCCTATTTATTTTTTTTCTATTAAATATGATATATTTATCACTATATTATATTTAATGTATTAGGGGTAGAATTCTGAAGGTAAAATGAACAATATTGATTTGTTAATATTAGGTTTATTTTAAAGACTGGAAAATAAGCACGTAATAATCAAAATTAATATAAGTTCAAACCTCATGAGAATCTTTTGTATCAATTAATATTAAATTTAAAAATTGTTCTGTTTTCTATGAATAATTTTCTATCTAATCTAATTGGAAATTTTGAAAATGATCACTGTATTTACTTTGATTAAAAAAAATTCTGAAAAAAAACAATGTTTTTATATAGGCTAAGGTTTGATAAATTTAATATTAATCAAATAAAAATTTTACATTCTATAAAATAAATTAACAGTGTTTTTAATCTAATTTTGAAGAGATTGAAACATTGAAGATAGCAAAAATACTTGAATAAGCATGAAATAACTGAAGTATTGAATATACATGAAAATTTTTATTATTTTAATAAAAAAAATATTCTATGACAGCCTACATAAGATTGAAAAAATTAATACAAAAAATTCTAATTAAGAATTCAAAAATAAAATTTACCACTATCTTATAACATTTAATTAGTTTTTAGAACGAAAAAATAATTAAAAAATGTTGCATTAAAGAGACCAAGCATGTAAAACCTTTGACTTTTAATTAAAAAGCTTTGGGTTCATTTTTTTATTATATTTATTAAAGATATTTTCACTTCTAAAAATTAAAAACTAAAAAAAGCTTAAAAAAAGAAATTCAACAAAAAATATTGATTTAAAAATATTTGTTTTGATCTTTTATTAAATATTGATTAAGGAACGTCATTATTTTATTTTTTTGAAATGTCATTATTATTTTTTGACTACTTAAAATGATTTGACTAAAAATAAAAATTCCAAAATTATCTGAATATAAGCATGCTATTTTTAATAATATGGTTTTAATAAACAATCTAAAGGAAATGAATGATGGGAAAAAAGTTTATATATAATAATTTTACTTCTAAAAATTATCATATGGGCGATGTTAACCATAGCATAAAAAAAAGAATATAATTAATCTAATTTTAGCATTATGCCGAAAAATATTTTTGAAATTTTGAAATTAAAAGACTAACTCAAGATAAATCAGAAATTATTAATAAAAGTTATCTTAATTAAATTATTTAATTTAAATTTCTTTTTTATTTTCCATTCGGTTTATTGTCAAAAAAATAAGCGACAAGAAACCTCAGACGAACTCGAGGCGAAATTAACGATATAAAAGAATGAAGCGAATATTTATTTTAGTGTTTTATGCATTCCAAGTTATTTTTAAAACCCTTTAAAACATTTTAATAATTTTATCCTTATAATGAAAGAAAATTAATGACAAGATAATTTTAAGTTTCGATTTAAAAAAAAATTTTGAAAATGATCTTTATAAAAATCTTATTGATTTTCTTCAAAACGCTTTTAAATTTTTTTCATTTGGAAAAAAAACTACAAAATCTTTTTTTAATTAGAAAATCTTAAATTTAATTTTTTTATTTATTTCAAAAGGATATTTGTTTGGAAAGCTTCAAAAAATATTGATTTTTTTAACTTTTTAAATTTTGGTAAACATATTAAAAAAAACCATTGGGAATGAATACATTGAAAATTTTCCATTTTTTAATTTTTCAAATTTCCGAATTTGATTACAAATAAAATATTCTTATTAAAACTACTTAATGATTTTAAAAAAATTTATTGACATTACCGTTTTAATAAATTCCCTTGAACACTATTTATTTTAGTTCAATATTTAACTAAAAATAATGTGAACTTAGAAATTTTTGAGTGAATTTTTAATTTTTTTAAATTCTTGTTTTTTTTCGTTTTTTTTTTAATTTTGTTTTGTCTATAAAGATTTGGTAGACACCGATTTTCTTCCTGTATAATTTCATTTTTAGACAAGCATGAAAGCCTCTTTTACGTAAATAAAAATACATCTTTGACAAAATTTACAATTAAAGAAAAAATAAACAGTAAGTTTATTTTGTTCAATAAATGATTTGAGAGAAAAGAAAAATAATGATTTGTTAATTTATATATAAACAGTCTTTATTATTTATTGAAGAATATTTTACTTAACTTATTTGAAATATTTGTTTAATTTATCATTCTTTAAAAAATTCCGATTAAAAATTTTTGTTATTAAAAGATAAAAGTTGTTCAATTTTATAATTCAAAAGCTATCCTCGAGAGCAAAGATTTTACAACAAAATATCTGTGAGCCTAAAATTAAAACTTTTGTTTCTTTTTAAGTTAACTTAATATCTGCTCAGACTTTGTTCGACGGAAAATTATTTTTCTTTTGTTTTTTTTTTAGCTTAAAAATAAAATAGCTTAAATTTCCTATTTATTTTTTTTCAAGCTAGCATTAGGCTATACATTAAAATAATGATAACATATTTATTGACTGTTTGCTAAGAGTATATAAATAGAAAAATTGATTGTTGCCAAATGATTTTTTTAAGATAAAATTAGCTTGGTAAAATAAGATTAATTTATTTTTGTGAAAAAAGTTATGATATTAAAAATGTTTAACTGAGAGATTTTTATTCTGAAATAATCAGCTCAAATATTAGGAATTAAAATAATTAATTTAGATTTTAATAATTTGCTTCAATTAGATTATTTTTTTACATATTTTTCTGGTACCCATCTGTGATCGGCCAATTCTCGTCGTCTTCTCAAGAGACTTGTGTCCAGTGAATGCTGGAATTCTTTTTCTCTTGCGTTTTGGTCCAATTTTTTTCCGATTACTTTAAGAGTTCTTATATGTTGTTCAGATTTGACAAGAGAACTGTTAAGCAAATCGGATCCCTAGAGAAAGCTTAAGTAAAACTTAATTAATATTTATCAGTACCTTGCTAATTTCTTGAGCCTCAGGCAGTTGATTACCGGGATGCCTTTGGAAATTGGACACTATTGGGCGGTCCAGTCTCTCATAAGTAAATAAATTAGTACTTTTCTCTGGTCCTAAGGTGTATTTATGAGAAATATTATTCAAGTCTTGCCATCTTATTGCTCTATGCTGAGCCAGTTTGTTTTCACTGCTGTTTACATTCAAATTTTTCTTGAAATTTTAAGATTAAATTAGGTAATTCTAATTTTTGCTCAATTATATTCCAATTATATAGAATAATAATTATTAATAATCGAAATTAATTGTACAAAATTAACCTAAAGAGTGGCTAAATTAAATTTTTAGCTTTATTAAAGACTTACATCTATATTATATCTCTAGATTATGAATAAAATATCTTTTTAATGAATATGAAAAAATTATAACACTTTGCATTACTCTTAAAACTCTCTTAACCATCATTTTAAAATAAGTCCTAATAAAAGAAGTGATCCACTAGTCTAAATTACATATAATAGACCTAAAAATTATCGTTTAATGCCTATGAACTCATATAAGATATTGATATCATCCAGAATTAAATCAAATTATAGAAATTAGATCAAGTACATTTTTCTTTCTACTTATTGAGTATGTTTTAGAAATTAATCTCTCCTTTTTCTATTTATATTTAGTATAAAAATGTTTTATTTTATTTTCAATTATTAATTTTTACTAATAAAATAAAGCTTTTTTATTAATATTTAAACTTCTGCTGAATAAGATAATTTTTTATCTAAAAATAAAAAAACATAATTTTATTAAATTAAATTTGAAATTGAATGTATAATTGATTTCTATTTAATGGATTTCAGATTTTTTTCTTCCCCAAAAATAGTAATAGAAAATATTAAGCTTTTCTCTTCTTAAAAATGATTAACTCAAAGTAAGCAATTTGCTGTATATTGCCAATTAAAATAAATGAGCAGAAAATAACTTAGTTTAATTAAAAATTGATTTAAATTAATGTTAAACTAAGATTATTTTTTAAGAATGCTTTAATATTTAAATTAAAAATTAATTTAATTCTAAGATAATTAAATACTGATCCATAATTGAGCAAAAATTGATTATTTTTTAAATAAAAATTAATTACACTGAGGAGCAAGGTATCCTCAATCTTTCTCAAAAATTGATCATTAACAATCAAACTTGTTTGCTTAGCGCTTTCTATTGAGTCTTTGATTAACAATTTAGATTTTAATCTTAGATCACGTCCCTCTTGGATCTTAACATCGGCTTCTCGGATTATGTCCACTGATTCGGCAGTGAATGCACTCAATGGACCTATTTGAATAAGTGACGATTGATTTGCGTCAATCAAACTCTCATTGTTGTATAAAGTTGTTCGAGATTTATAGAGTTTCGTATTTATTTGAGTTGGCTTGTTCCTTAGAAAAAAAAATAAAATAAAATTAATTATATACGTAGAAGCCATAAGATTTTAATTTGTTAGAGATTAGTTTTTTTTTTAATTATTTTTCTTATTTAAAAGCAACCTTAATAATTAAAAAAATATTGTAATTAAAAAACTACTTGTTTGCAACTGCTTTGTCGAAGCTTCTCATTGATTGAGTCAAGCATTGGCAAATTAAGTCAGTAACAGCACTCCTTTCTTTACCCAATCTAAATACTCGTTCCCTAAGCTCATCTAGTTTCTGGTCAATAAAATTAGTCTAAGTATTGTGATGGACCGATCTCGACCAGGCCTAGCACCTTCACCAAGATTTAGGTCCAAAGTATAATTAGAAAAATTACATATAAATGCTCCTGGACTGGTTTGAGTAGGGATTCAAGATTTCGCTTAATACTGAGAAGAGTTTGCTTCTCAAATTCAAGTGTATCATCAACTTTGTCCTCATTCTAAATTAATTAAAAAATAAATTTAAATTGTAAAAAGTTAAAAAAACTAAAATAACAGGTTCTGTGGGTGGCCTATGCAAACGATTGTCTGTTGTTTCTTTGTTAATGATCAGATCCTTTCTGACATGGTCAAGAGCTGACTCGAGGTACTCTTTGTTTTTGCTGAGAGACTTTACTTCTTCGTTCACGTCAACCCAGCACTTTTTTAGCTTAGCAACGATCAAGCGGCACTGTTTCATGTACCTGAATGCTTCACTGTTACTCAGTGTGCGTAGGACCTCTCGCAAGTTGGTCAGTGGGTCATCTCGCTTGGACGAGTAAATGTGACCATCACTTCGCTCTATTTGCCTGTTGTTGGTATCTATTTGGTTTTTTACTTGATCTCTCCAATAAAACTCATTGTTTTCGGTTTTTTCCCGATTCAGAATTGGTATGTATTGATAGAGCGGCTGCTGTGGTGCCGTCATTGGCCGACTCGAATTAGCCACACCTGGGGATATCATCTAGATCTAAAAAAATACAAAAAAATATTCAGACTGAATTAACAAGATCATGTAAATTTATAATTTAAAAATAAAATATATATTTGTTTAAAATAACAACAAAATAAAGGTAATAACTCAATGTAAATATAAAATATCCAGTAAGAAATACTAATTACAATTGAGATTTCAAGATTTTAAAATCAAATGAGATTTTATAGAAATGCTTATCCTGAGAGAGAGAGAGAGAGAACGAAAGCCATTCGAGTTTATACTATTTTTGTCGATAGTTTGTTTAAGCTTTTTGATTTTATTTTATTTCAATTTTTTTTGGCATTTAAAAAAGTGGAAAAGACTAATAAAACTTTTCTGCTAAGAAAAATAATTTGTTGCCAATAACAATAATAATAATCTTTTAAATAATCATCACAAATTTAATTTAAGTTCGATTCCAAGTAAGAACTTAGTTACAGTTAGGGTCGAACTAAATTATATATGTGCATATAAAATAAAATTTTCGCCTCTATCAGCCAAGATATCTATTGCATAACTGTTTTAAAATTAGTAGTTATGGAAATTTGTTTTAATTCAGGTAAACTAAATCCAATGTTTGGCGTATGGTTTTATTTAACAATTAAAAAAGTGTTAAAATAGGAAATTTTACAAGAGGTTATTTTTTAATATTTTGACTTTCCAAGAATCTCTTGAAAGACTCGAGTTCCAATTGTTCTTCCTCTTCGTCTTCCTTGGCGACCTCGTCGTCAGATTCATCCTGATTGAACATGGTAATATGCGGTGCCTCAGCTTCAGTCTTATCTAATTTCAGCGAAGATACCCTGCTCTCCAAACCTTGGTCCATTTTTAGCTCTTTTTCAACTTGTTTTAATTTCATGTCTTGCTCTTTCTTTTGTTTTGCCATTTTTTGCTCTAATAATTTTCTATACTCAGCCTTGTAGTCCCTATAATTTAATAATTTAAATAATTAATTGATTATCTATATAAATATTCATATGCCTTTCGTATTCATCTTTGGCAAAGTCAATTATTTCCAAAAATTCATTCATACCAAAACCTGTTACCGACGATACTCCGACAAACTTAAATAAACAAACATTGATTTAAATAAACAAATAATCTTAATTAAATACTTTTATATTTTGATAAAATTCATCAAGTACTAAACTTAGCGATCTTGTCAAATTTGATATATAACTTGTCTCATTTTCAAGTGCATTTTGAAATGATTCAAAATTTTGCATCCACTCACCGGCATATTTGTGATGAACAATGTCATTCTTAAAATAATTTCCTAGTTATTAATTTAAAAAATAGATATATATAATACTTTGTTCATGACAATTACAAAAGGAAGTTTTGATTTGTACATAATACTACAAGCATAAAGCATATTTGACATGAATGTTACAGGATTTACATTTCGAGATGTGTCCATTACATAAACTATTACTGTTGGAAAAGAAGATGCCTATTGGAAAAAGTTGAAATTGAAAAATTTTAATTTTTTATTTTCTAAATACCAGAGCTTCGGTAATAATTGAACCCGAGGCTGACCAGGTGAAAACTTCGATTTGACCAGGAGTATCGAAAATAACATATTCGCATTCATTGGAACGTTTTTGAACCAAATTTATTATTTGTTCAAATTTTGTTGAAAAGAGATTAAGGGATGTAACTATGGCTCCATTAGGCCCAAGAGAATATCTTTTAGATTCAATTAATTATTGAGAAATCAAAAAAAAATTTCTCACTGTTTCATCACTTCTTTGTAGTTAACTGTATCTCTTATGTCTATGTTGCATGGATATGGTGTTTCATGGCAAGCTGGATCCAAGTTTATGATGTAAGGTGGTTTTTTAATCGAATGTAAATGAGAATTCAATCTCTGAAATATATTTTATAAATATGGTCTTTGAATAAAAGAATTTAATTTACTTGGACAAAAGAAGTCTTTCCTGCACCCTTAAAGAATAGATAAAAAATTTAATAATTATAAAAAATAAATCATACAGCCATTCCAATCACAATCAAACAAACTGGATTATTTTTAGATGCCTCATATTGATCACTTTCAGCCGAAGTTGCCATTTTAGAAATTTAAATATTTAAAAAATTTTCAAAATGAAAACATTTATTTTTCAATGATATTATAGCTATTTTTGCTCTTTATGTAATATTAATTAATATTTGTCTTAAAAGTTTTGATTCATATTTAACTTAATTTTCGACGCACATCATGTTCATGGTTTTAATAAAGTATACTAGTTATCAAATTGAATAATTTTATTTATTGGAAAATAAAATTTAAAAATAAATTGAATCAGATATTTTAATTTTTCCTAAAAATCTGTCGAAAATTAATTGTTTTATTATTTTTTTTTGTTTTGTTTATTTAATTAAAAATATCTAAAATTTCAGTTAAATTTTTTTTTGATAAAATTCTATTCTAATTAGAACTTTAATTTTCATCAACGATTTAAAAAATTAAAACTTAAAACATTTTTTTAAAAATTTTTTTAGCTAAATTTATGAAAAAAATATTTTTCATTGTTTTTTAAAAAAAATACATAACTTTTTTTTTAATTCTAAAGAAAAAATGTTTTTATCGGAAAAAAACTCATAGCTACAGGTTAAAATTTATTTTACTTTACTTTTAAGATTTGGTTCTGAATTCAAATTTTTCAATTAATTTATCTTAAATCGAATTCAAGAATTAAATAATTTTATTCATGATTGAAAATTTAAATTAACCCTAAAAAAAGATTAAAAAAGGTTTAACTATTTCAAGGGTTTGATTTAGTTTTTATTTAATATTCTCTCTCTCTCAATAGTAAATAGTTTTTTTAATTCATATGCTTTATTCTAACGAGCAATTAACTTTCCATAGAAATATTGAATTACACCTAAAATTTTGAAAATAATCCTCAATTAAGATTATTAAAGCTATTATTTTACCTGATACTAAATTTATATTTCTGCTTTTAAAAAATTAAACAATCTTCTTTTTTTCCTTTATCTTTATGGAAACAAAAAAATTAATTTATGCATATTTTTAAAAAATAATTTTTATTTTTATTAATGATATTAAATAATAAATGAGCATTCGGATCTGTGATGTAGATCACGTGGTAAAAACTTAGAAGTTGTTCATATTTAATTTTTACATTTAAACATAGGTTTGGCTTGGTCGTTTGGAAAGAGATATTTTTTCAACTTAATGTTTTATATAGATAAATAAAAGTCTTTTGACCCTAAAAAAACTTTCTTTTATTCAAATACAATCACTTAACAGAATCTTTTTCCCAAAGTACCTTGAAAAATTTATTTTTTCTAGTTAGGCTGTTTCTAAATCATCGGTATCTTGCAATTTTTCCTCATTGAATTCAACTTGATTACAATTAAAAATTAAATTAATTAGTTTTTTCAACATGTTGAGTATAATAATACATAAACATAAAAAATCAGTTAATCTAATCATCAATTATTTTTATTTAAATTTAGTATCACTTAAAAATTATTAATACCAATTGATTTTTTTTTGTTGCAGAACAATTAAATTTTGTATCAGCATAAATATTAGTCGATTATTAATGTCATTTTATCACTAAACAAATTTTTTGTTTTTTAGTTTATAAAGTCGGAGTGACCCTTAATTTTCTATAAATTTTCTAATAATATTGTTTAAGGTGATTTTTAAAAAAATATGGACAAAACAAAACATACAATTAGTTATTTGCTTATTAGCTTTTTTTAAAGCACAATCTCAACCAACTTGAGAATATTTAAAAGTAATCACGAGAATCTAAATAACTTAAAAAGAATTAATAGGAAAATTATCGAAACTTATCGAACCTATTTGTATTTATTTTTTTGATTTAAATATCTTTCTCGTTATCATCTAAATAAATAAATATTTGAGATAAACATAAAAAGTTTACCTCTTAAAATTCAAAATTGGAATATAATTATTTTTTAATATGATCAAAAGTTGATTTTGATCTAAACTTGTTTTAAAAAGCTAAAGATTCTATATAGAATACTTCTATGAAATTAAATTTTTCAGTTTCGTATCCAAAATCCTTTAGTTGTCCAAATTCAGAATGGTATCTTATCAGAAACATCTAATTTTTATTAGTTTCATTTTTATCTAGATAAATAAGTTACATTGATTTTATTAATCGAGTCGTAAGGTTAGAAATTATTTTTTTTCCATTTAAAGTATATTAAAAGAATTGATTTTAGATTTTTATAAATAATTTTATTCAATTAATCTATTTAATTATTTAAAATTTTTTAAATTTAGAAAATTACGATTGCAATTTTTTAAGTTTATTTTTTTCATTGTTCATACACACATTAAAGATAAGAGAAAGAATTAATTGAAAGTCAAGAGACAAAAAAAAGAAAAATAATTTGAAATTGATTTTTAATTTTCAAATGTTTTAAACATTTAATTCAAAATAGGAATCGAAAGGAAAACAAAACAATGTTCAAGTTAACTTCTATAGCCAAAAAATAAACAAAGATACTAGTCTACGTACAATTCGATTGATAGCTGTTCTTTTAGACCGATTGAAATCGGCTTAAAAAACCTAGCATGAAATGTATCTATCTTTCCGCATGTTCTTAAAAAGTAAAGAAAATGCCAAAAGATATCAAATTTTAGGTGACTAAAAAAGAAAAAAATTGATTTAAAAAAAAATTAGTATTAATGGAAATTAATTTTAAAACTTAAAGTAAAAGAATATGTCCTTTTAATTATTTATTCTCAGCTCATGTCCGAGAATAAAAATTCAACCCCGAATAAAAAAACTTCAACATTAATTTAAAAATAAAAGAAATTTAAAAAAAAAACATCAATTCTAATTAAGCATAAGCGTTAGCTAATTAAGTCTGCGACAACACTTTCTATTTAAGATCCTTTTCTCTTTCTATACAAGTATATACGAATTCATTCTTTAATTTAAGTAAGATATTATATTTATCAGATAAACAAATAGAAAGAAAAAAAAATTTTAAATTGTTGTCCAATGTTTCTTTTTGATGAGTTAGTTTAGTCCTTGTTTTTTTTTCGACTTAAAAAGGATAACTTGGATTTTTTCTTCGGCTTTTCGGCTTTTTGTTTATCTGACGAATGCGAGCCAGGAGGCATTGTGGCACTTTTGTTCGCGTTCGAGCTAGTGTTGGTTTCGTGTTTTGGTGAGCTGTTCGCTGATAAGACCGGATTACTCGTGTTTCCTTTAGAGTCGTTCGTTCGGTCAAGCGATGACTGAAAAAGATAATCAATATTCTATACATTTAACTTTTCTCTGTAAACTTACATCTCTGCTCGAGTTGGGACTTGTAGTATGACTTCCGCCACTGTTGGCCTTAATGTGATCGGGCACTTTATCTTCTATTAAAAAAATATAAATTTTATTTTTTACTAAGTGATAAATATTCAAAAATTACGCTTTTTGTCCAGCAATGACTTTGAACGGGGAATCGTGTGCGATTTTTTCTTGCCATTGGTCTCTGTTATAATTATTTCGCTTTTATTTGCTTTGTCTCCGTTCGATACAGTTTCTAAATGATAAAAATTAGTTTAGACTAAAAACTTAATATTTAAGTTCTTCAAATAACATGCGTATGAAATTTAGCATTAAAAAAATTGGTAAAATTCATTAGTCAACATTAGCCATTTAAATTATCCAATATAAAATTTCAATTTAATTTTTTTTAAATAAAGTTAAGTCTCTCTAAATTAACTAATTAACTATTTATTAGCTTGCAGAAGAGCCGAAGTTTTGCCGATCAGCTATCCACTTCCTCTAGGAGGATTTGAACCTTGATCTTGTAATCACTCGGTATTAAATGGCAACTGATCTAAGCACTCCCCCATCGACTCGACAAATTAACTATTAGTACCAGGATTTTTTGGCAAATTGAATATAAAGCTAAAGCCACTTTTAAACCATACCAAGATTAAGCTTGTTAGTAGTGATTAATTATTATGGCGAATATTTTACCTAATAATTCTTTATGAAGTAAATTTTTTCTTTGAGCTATTTAACAAATTAAATAAACTTAAAAAAAAAAACTATTTTTTGTCATGTTTGGTACCTTGGTCTTTAATTTGTCGTTGAGCAACTTCTTTCTTATACTTTTCCAAATCTACTGGATCCATTTGTTGAAATGGGTTGGCAGCAGCATAGTATGTCTTGTAAACGATAGCATTATTTTGCTGATTACGTTTTATTATGCCTTTAGACGCAGCTCCATAGACCACTGTACCCGATTGATTGGTGTAGCTCTCTCCATTAGCCTGACCATTAGTTTCCTTTAATTTTCAAAATGAATAACTTGGTCATTATATTTTAAGCATCCAAAAAAATGGTTCTAATTCATTTAAAAAAGCTTTTTATTTCATGCATTAGTTTAAATCAAACAGGCAAGCAAAAGCGGAGCAAAGGCACTCAAATCTTACTTTTTGTTGACTCAAGACCGACATACTGGTCAAGAGTCTTGACTCTGGACCAGCGTCAACCTGATCTTTATAGTATTTCTGCTTTACCTGATCATGGACAAAGGACCAAATTTTTGGTAAAAATAAAAATATATTAGAATTATATTTTGAATACAAACCTTTGAGTTTGAGCCTGCCAAGATGAAGATGATGAAAAGAAAAAGTTAAATATTTGTCTTAAATTTTTAATAGTCTAGGTTTAAATGTTTTTTTTTTTCTATATTTAAAACTTGACTATAAAGATTAAAAAAAGAAAGTTGTTTTATCAATATCGAACCTCCATCAGACTTATTTTCATCATCGTTTTCATCTTCGTAGCTTATTTTTTCTAGCAATTTTGACTGATAACCGGGCGTTTTTTTATCCTCATACCGGTCTTGCTTAATCTACAAAAATTTTCAAAATTTTTATTTCATTAATTAATAAATTTTTTCGTTAATTTCTTATTTTTATGCTTCAATATGGTGCTTTTTTTGTTTAAACTGACCTGTTTTTGATGATTTTTTAGCTCTTTGGGATCGGTGCCTTGGGGTGCAAATTGGTTTTTTGATTCGATACGAATCGGAGTCGATGTTTTGTTTGGTGAATACTCAGTGATCCATTTGGTAATCTTTTTTGGATTACTAGTTCCTGTTTCTTCCAATTCGGTCTTTGAGTAAACATTTGGCGAGTTAAGCCACTCGCCTTTGGCATTTTTTTGTTTTTCGTCCTTTATTTTTTTGATATAATCAGGGTCATAGGGATGCGACGTGGCCGCAGGCGGTATCTCGACCTCTTTGATCGCATTTCGGTCAATAGTTCTCATTACAGGCTGTCTATACATGTATCCTGTTCGGTATCCAGCATTGTCCAAGCATCTCATCAAAGCTTCGAACTCAAGTTCGCCACGCTTCCACTTTTTATTCTCCAAAAGTGTTGGTGTCTCCGATTGAGCTTGATTCATTTCCATCAATTTTTTCTGAGTTTCTAAATTGGGCACAATCAAGTTGTCTAGACCAGCTACAAGAGCACGTGATTGAATCTCACAAGCGGCCATTACATTGAACAAGTTATAGGAAGCCTCTTCAATTGTTTCGCCACATGCGACGACTCCAAAATTTCTAATGAACATTATTTTGTTTAATGGGCCCAAGTCTTCGGCGAGCAGTTTTTTCACATCCTCCTCAGAAAAGAATCCTTTGTACTCGTGGTAGCTGACATTTCCACACAGAATGGCCTCCTGGGACAGCGGTAGCAGACCACATTTCATTGACGAAACAGCAGTTACTACATTGGTGTGCACGTGTATTATGCACCTAATGTCTGGTCGGGCTTTGAATATTGCCGAATGCAAGCTAAATGAAGATTTGTTGACACTGTATGTAGTGCTGCCTTGTTCTACAACTGAGCCTGATGAATCGACTTTTATCAGGCTAGATGCTGATACTTCATGATAGAGTAGCCCGTAAGGATTTACCAAAAAGTGGTCCTGGTCTTGACTTAGCCTTACCTTAATTAAATTCAATTTATTTTTTTCTCAAATTATAAATTTAAATTGTATAAAAAAGGTAAATAAAATTAAAATTAAAAGATTTTATTCATTTTTAAAAATTTTATATTCAGTAAAGGTAAGTTTTAATGTTTAAATTTTACAAAGTATATGATTGGAATATTTATATACCTTTATATAGCTAAGGTTTCTCATTTTTAACATTACTAGATATTATTTAATTTTATTTCACCTGTTTAATCAAATGAATGAAAATTAATTTTTTTATCTAAATTTATCGTAAAAAATCAAATCTTAAACATTTTCAATAAAAGATAATAATATAAAATTAATTTATATTTTTTGATCTTGAAAAGTGTTCCTATTTGGCAAAAATTAATTTTAAAAATTTTTTAATCTTTATCTATTTATAAATATCTATCTTTTTTTGAAAAAAAAATCCATTTTACAAGAAATAAACTTACAGATATCAAGTTATTAATTCCAGTGGTCCATCCGTAAAGATCAATCACTCTGAAAAGTGAGGCTGACTTGCATCTGAGCAATCGCTCGCCTTTGGCATAGCTTTGGGTATCAATACCGCGTATGTCATTAATTGGAATCAATACACTGCCACCTAAAGACAAAAAATGAGTCATCTTGCAACTTTTCATAAAATATCTACTAAGAAAGTGTCTACAAGGTCAATTAATAATTTACAACTAGCTAAATCATGCTTTTCTATTATCTAATTAATTAACTAATTAAAAAACAAATTCAAAGTTGAAATTACCACTAGCAATATCGGTCAAATTGACTGATAGTTCAAAAATTAATTAAAATAGCATAGCCAATTAGTTAAGATAGTTGAGAATGGTCTTAGGCAAAACATACCTTTTCCCATCGAGTTGACTTGTTGCCATCTTGAGTTCGTATTTGGAAGCAGGAGGTCACTGATTTGCTGCAAAGCTATCAGACTAGCTGGATGAGGACCGTGCTTTAATTGGTCGGCAATGATCGACTCTAATTCTTCTCGGAAAGCCTGTGAGTTCAGAATTGAGGAGACGCGTTGTCGTGACTCCATTTGTCGCATGTCTTCTTTGACATCAGCGGGGCGCTGCAATTCTCTGCGGTAGTCCGGGTCCTCAGGGTCAATGTTCTCGATAAATTTGCCAGAGCCGTTCAATGGCAAGTTGGTAGTGTCGTTCAAGACTTTTGTAGACATTTTTCCGAGATAGTGCTCTTGTAAAATTTTAAAAATAAGTCTCCTAACAAAGAATTAAAAATATAACTAATAAAAATTTTATTATTTTTTTTGTTATCTAAAGAGCAAGATAAGATAGAAAATATTATTATAATTATGGTTGTGAGTGCCGTATTGAATTAGCTCTTCTCTGTTAATAAATTATTCTCCGGTTTGTATCCACCGCATCGTTTATAAGCACACAAGGTTTAGAGCGATGCTTTTTTCTTGCTAGTTAAGTCGAAATGATTAAGAGAAATGGAGGAGAAATACAAAGCAGCCATTTTTCTTAGTTCATACAAAAATTATGATGATTTATTAGTTGAACTTTTATGTGCTAGACTCGAACACACGCTCTCATATCAAACAAGCAGTCCGATAGGGAAATAATCGATTTAGATTGATTATTAGCCTCAGGCCTTATTTTCTTTCTAATTAGATCGATTTGGGGCTAGCAATCCAATTTAGAACGCTCGACTATTGTAGCGGTGTTCAAAAATTTGTCTTCTAACATAAAACTGCTTGTTGTTTCAATATTAAACAATGTAGAAATGTTTTTTTCTTATTATCCAAAAATTTAGAATTATAATTACTTTTTTTCATAAGTCTATTATCTACAAATTAATTAATAAATGTCTGAATTTGAAGAATGATTGTCTCATAATTTGAAAAAAAGCTTGATAAAGGACAGGAGATCAATTTATTATGGTTTATGCTTCATGAACATCTAATTTTAATAAAAATGCAAAAAATTTATAAATTTGAGTTTTATCTGAATTGACTAATATTAAGATAATAGCTGGAAAATTTATCTCACCCTTGTTTTGCTAAATTCGAATGAAAAGATTCGTGATTATACCACGATTTTGGTAAATTACCAAAGTATTAGGAAACATTCCTTTTTTAAAAATAAAAATTTAAATGCATTTAAAAAACCTGAACTTAAACGTATGATAAATTATATGTAGTAAAAAATAACTTTTTTAAGGTTTAAAATGAAAATGTTAATTTTATCCTATGAATACGTCATAAAAACCAAAAAGCCTTTGTTGTTGGATAAATAATAATTTATTAAAAAAATTTGGAAAAAATTCAATCTTAATTAAAACAATAAAAACTATTATGTTTCTATATTATATAGAAATAAAATAAAAATATTGTAACATTCATTAGATTATATAATGGAATGTTTTTCCGAGGAAACGTTTCATGCTAAATAAAATAGATAGATTTGATAAAAAAATGAGGCATGAAAAAACTCTGCACAAAAAAAAGAAATGTCATCTTTAATTGGTTTATTTTGAGCCTTTTTCCTAGAATTTCAAAACTTAAGGCTCAGATAAGAATCTAATTATTATTATGTTTCTGAAATCAATATATCAGTAGATACATACAATAAACATTTTCGGTCAAAAATAAGCAAAATTTGCCTTTCCTTTTTTGGAAAACCAACAATTAAAAATAAATTGGCTCGAATCGAATTACCACCATTTAAAGATTTTAAACCAATTTATCCAAAATATTTATATCTAGAATTCCAAAACCCTAAAAATATTTAATTGATTTAATTTTATAATTATATACTAGTTATAAAGAATAAAAAGTGACCATTTGAAGTAATTAAAAAATAGATCTAGAAGCCGAGTTTTTAAAAGAAAACAATTTATAAAAAATTGTAAAGCAATTTCAAAAATCTAATAAAAATAATTGTTTCGTTTTTAATTAAGAACTTATTGTTTGTATTTTACAAAGAGCTGAAATATAGCAATTTAATGTAAAAGAAAAACAAACATTGAAATTAGATCAAATTTTGTTATCGATTTTGATCTTGCTTATTTTAATCAAATTAAAATCTGAATTCTACCATTCCCCTTTTTTTTTAAAGATATAAATTTTGAATCATAAACTTGGAAGATCGAGTTTTAATCTAGTTTATTTTTATAATATAACTATCTAGATAAATATTGCGTAATTTAAGACAAATAGCCCATAAAATACTTGAACTTAAGTTTGCTAATCGACTAAAACTTTACATATTGAATTTTTCCAATTTGTTGTTTTAAATTATTTATGGACACCAAATTGAAAAAAAAAGATATACAATATATGAATAAATAATGAATACTTTTGTCTTTGAATTAAATCTATACTTAATACTTAAAATAATAAGAATAAACATTTTTAAATTAATAAATTGTAAATGAATTTCATTTTTTTTTAATTCATTTATGTTGGCTGACTTCTCTGGTCTAAGTATTGAATCAAAAAATGAATTTAATTCATCAAATTTTCAACATAACATATACTTTGGTTAATACTTCAACACTCCCCTTGAATTCTCAACAAAACCACTCTAAACCATATCTCAACATATTTGGTATTTAAAATAATTTCTACATATAATAATAAAATATTGAGTTTATTTGCACAAACATTTCTCTATCAAATAATCGATCGAAAATATCTACATTATTGAAAACTAACAGATAACTTGGATCTTTGACCTGAATCGACTTAATCTAAAGTACCCTCAATATGTGATTAATATAAAGCAGATTTTTATGGAATTTATTTTAAATAAATTTACAAAATTCACGCAGATTTTTATTAAAAAATAAAAAACCATAATGATCAAAAAAAAATTGCTTCTTAAGCTATTTGACATTTGTGGAATAAATTAAACTAGTTTATTGATATTTTTTTTGGCTACTCAATTTGTTTTCAAAATCTTGAACCAATAAATCATTTTCAATTTAGGCACTTATCTTAATTAGAAGCAATTGTTTTAACAATACAAATCAATATAATCTAAGTTTTAAGTATTGAAATTCTATGCGTCTTATCAAAGCACTCTTGCTTATTTAAATTTCGATTGTTTAAAAAAAAAAATTAGGTTAATTTTTTATAAAACATTTTAAAAATTATAAAATGATTTGAACTAATTAAAAAATCGTTTCAAATCACAATAATATCGATTTAAAGTCAAAATTGACCTCTAACTATAATTAAAGCCTTTTTTAATTGAGAAATATCCAAACACCATATGACCTGAACAAAATTTTCCAAAATAAAACAAAAATTTAAAATAATATGTTAAAATTAACAAAAAATAAATTTTAGTTTGAGCTTTTTTTTCAATCAAAATCGCACTTTTTATTACAGGCTTAAAACATATCTAAAAAAGATAAGTTATCTATTTTAATCAGTGCAAATTTTGGATAATTAATAATGTCAGATGAAAAAAATAACTGTTTTTATTCAAAACTAAAATTAAAACACTTTTGTCCGACAGATTTTCAAATTTGCTCTAATTTAAAATATTAATTTAGCGTGTTTTTTTAAAGGAAAAACCTTATAGAGTAAAATAGATAAATTAGCACGAACATTTTTACCAGTGTTTTTTCATTTATCTCTAAAGAAATGATATTTTACGCCTCTAGAGCATATATAAGCCAAATAATTTAGCATTTGATCTTTAAACGAGTGTAAATCGCTGCCTTTTAAACTGTTTAATCAACATTTTATCTTGTTTTGCATGTTACTGGTCAACTTTAGTTTATTTGTATTACAAATACCATTGTCTATGAGTCAATATTGGCTTAAGTGCTTAGGTCGACAATTGAGTTTTTTATACCTTCTTATTAGACAAATCTTCCATTTTATTCAAAAAAGAGAAGCTTGCACAAAAATGACCATATCATCACATAGTCCATACGCGTACCAAAGCAATTTTTGATCATTAAATTAAAATATTCTTGTTTGTTAAACTAAATTCTTAATCAAATTTGGTAATTCTAAATATATTTATGAAAAAAGTACAGAGAAATTTTTTCTTAATCTACCTTGAAATTTTAATTAAAATTTTTTCATTCTCAAGATTTCTTTTAGTAATTAAGCTTTAAAAATTTTATTTCTTTACTTTGCTTTAATTTAGCATTAAACATTAAATGGAAGCAACTTTTTATTTTCCAATGCGAAAACAATTGACTAAAATTCACCAGAAATGGAAAATTCAAATGAAAGGAATGAATAAATAATGGATAATTAATTTAAATTTAAATTAAAAAATGAATGAATTTTTGATTAAAAATTAGCCGGAATTAATTTGATGCAGACTTTCGATATCAATATGCTCAGCAAGATAAATCAACAGAGAAATGATCTTGTTAAAACTGATTTATATTTTATCTAGCTTAAAGAAAAAATTGACCCATGGAATACTCCAAAGTAAATATTTACAAATATTCCTCACTTGACTGGCCTCAAGCTATTTTATTAGTTGATAATTCATTAATACTAAAACCCGAAGGAATTTTATCTAACTTAACTCATATTTCTTGAAATTATCTCCATTTACTAATTATGAAGCTGACCGATGCAAATAAATGAATGGTTAAAAAGATTAAATTACTTGACCGACGCACAAGAAGCTTCTTGTAGATTCAAGAAAATCATGGATTAAATTTCAACAGATCTACTGTTTGAAAATAAAACTTATGATTTAGGCACATAATTTTTGATGGAAAAATAATTATTAATTAATTGTTATATTTTACCAGAATGAATTAAAATATATTATTACATCAAGATAATGATACTTGTGCACAGATATGAGAACTTATTTTCTAAGACAAACTTAAGTTTTTTTGAATAGGGAGCCTAGAATTAAAAAAATAAAAATTTCTATTTTTCAATGATTTTTCTCTAAGTTGGTTGAATCTTAAAGCTAATTATTTTTTTACAACTAAAAATCAAAATTTGGTAAATATTAAAAATAAATCTGAATAAAAACCACTCATCTGAATCAAAATATTATTTATATTAGATCTAAAATTAATGCGAATTGAAGTTTATTTAAATATGAAGATAGAAAAATATGACATTAAATTCAAATTTTCTTCATTCTGTCAAAGAAATTGTCATATTTATTTTAAAAAAAAATTATAAATACAATTAGAACAAACTGACTCTTCTAGCTAAAGAAAAATTAAAAAAAAATAATTTTAAGTTCAAAATAGGAAATTTTAAATATATAAAATATAAATTCATGAATTGTATCTTTAAAATTTATTTTAAATTTAAACTAAATTTTTTCTTTTTCATGTTTTTTTTAAACCATATTTTCATTTTTTCCAATCATAAAAGTTTAAAAAATTTGTGAAAAATTACACAATTTATTTTAGCTTTATAATTTGGGTTTATTTTGAAAAATAATTTGTTTTTAAATGCAATAGCACAGCATTAATTTTTTAAATATCTATTTTTTTTATAATTTTTTATTGAAAAACATAAAGGTTACAATATCTATCTAATTTTCAGGAATACTGTTAAAAGATAGCAAAAATCAAATCAACTGTCAATAAAAATTAAATTAAAAAAATTTAAGACTTAACATTGGAATTATTTTCGTTTGCTTCTTTGACAATATCTAACAAGTTTGTAGGCAAATCATCAAATTTTACTTTTTTTTGGTCACCATTTTTATCAAAACCAATAAAAGTTGATTTCATTGTGACACCTCCAATATCATATTCATGAGTCTCTGAATCAAACTTTCCAGTTTCAGGTGGTCGTAAAGGATCATATTCACAATTAAAGTGATTATATAGTGGTTGACCATTAGTTTTATTTTTGTCACGAGTTATCTTAACATTCTTATTAACTGAATCCACATCAATAACTTCTTCTCCAGAAAATTTACTAAGTCTTTTGGCTTCTTCCCTGCTCAACTTAGCCGCCAAATAATCCTCAAACTCTTTCAAGTCGGCAAATTTTAGAATTTTTCTAGCAGTTTTTGGGGATAATTGAGGCTCCTTTCCGGCCAAGTACTGGGCCAAATTTTCATAAAAAGAACTACCATTTTGATGATAAACATAAACAGGAGCATCTCTCAAAGCAAACTCGTGTTTAGATGGCAATTTTTGTTCTATATTTTTGCTTAGTTTAGCTGGTGATATCAAAAGTGGTCGACCTGGAGCAGTTGGACCACGATCTGGTAACATTAATTGATAGGCACGATTTGCACCTTGTACAGCATCATTAGGATAATCATATTGAACATAAACATTGCATTCTCTATTTTTGGTTAAAATAAGCTCATCATCATCAATTAGGATTATTTTTGGTTTCATACCATCACTCTGATCTAATATTTTGTCCCAAGTTGGCTTCAAATATTGAGGACTTGTCAAAAATTGTTGACGCAAATTCAATTTTGTATTCGGAACCAAAGCACGATATCTTGAGTTCAATTGTACTGGTCGATACTCTTTGGACTCAATGAAATCTTCAGTTAGAACTCCTCTGATAAATGGATAATTTTCAAATCCACCAAAACTGCTGTTGTTTGGATCAACAGCTGGTTGATAATCTTTTCCTTTTCTGAATTTGTTGTCATCCTCTTCTAAAAAGTTTCTCTTTTTTTTAGATTTGTCAAATTTATCGTAGCCATAAATTTGAACTTCAGCAAGTCGTTTTCTGTCCAGAGAGTCATCATCTGATCCATCTTTGTTCAAAGTAGGATCATTTAGTTTGTTCAAGCTTTTCCATGGCTTTTGATTTGGATCATAATCAGGGTCATCATTCAAATTAGCATTTGAATTAGAGGCTTTAATTAAATTATTAAGTTGTTTGTCTTTATTAGTTTTATTAATCAATTGTTGATGAAGCCACAATTTTCCCATATCAGGCATCTTTTGATGAAAAAATGTCTTTCTAGCAGCTTCTTGTTTAATTTTTTCTTGGGCTAATTTTTTAGCTTGTTCAATTTTAATTTGCTTTTCAGTTTTTTTTTGAGGTGTTGGTGATTTGCCCCTGCTTTTACCATCTTTGCGAATCAAATGACCAGGTTTTCCAGGCTGTTTGATTATCACATTTTTTGGTTTATTTTGCTCAGATTGAGTTTTCCTGGTTGGGAGATTTGGATCAAAACGAATATGTCTGGATGGCGACTTAGCCTCACTCTCGCGTAACTTTGAATTTGAAGGCTCATTTTCAAGATTTTCAATTTTCTCATTGCCAATGACCAAACTTGCAGGTCCTGGTATTTGTTTGCCTTTTTCTTTTTCATTTAAAGCATTTTGAGATTCCGGTTTAGCATCTTTATTTGGCTTTTCTTGATCTACTGAATGGTCTGGTACTAATTGGCTCATTTCACTTGGCTTCGAAGATGCATAGTTTCTAATATCATTCCTAAATTTAGGCACAATGTAAAATCTCTGTCCGCTCTGATCATCTATTACATATTTTCTATTCGTTTTAGTATCTACATATACATCTATCTGAATTGATTCTATATCTTCCTGATCAATGTAAGGCGTATTTGCATTGCGCCAATTATTTGGCAAAATAATCCATCTTTTTTTAGTATCAGCCCGAGAAACCAAAATTACTTCGCCAGTATCATCGTCCCTATAAGTGGCAAAATCATCTAAATTTGTCATTGACAATTCATTTTCTTCAACATAATCAATATCAACTGTTTCTTCAGTCTCATGTGGATGCTCCATTCTTATAACTTGGTCTGAATCTTGAACTTTTTCGACCAAAGGAGACAATTTTTTTATTGAATCACTTTCAACAATATAATAAATTTTATTATTTTCTTCATCCAGTACATATTTTCGACCTCTTGTTTCATCAAAGTAAAATTTTATACTCTTCAAGTCAATATCTTGTTCAAATATGTATGCAGAATTTGGTGATTCCCTCCAATTATGAGCCAAAATGATAAAATTCTCATTTGTGACTGTATTGATGAGTATTGGCTCTTCAGTCTCAGGATCATTTTCAACAATAAAATCACTCATATCAATATCCTTTAAATCATTTTCTTCTACATATTTTACTTTAGGCCTATCTGGTTCTTTTTGGTTCACATTCCGCCTATTGTCATGAATATTTTTTTTCTTTCGTCTCTCGTCTTCATCATCACTTCCATCATCACCAGGAGGTTGTCTTATACTTGATGTAGCACTATTTGGATTTGAAGTGAATACACTGTTGTTAGAAGTGTTTGGATACGAAGTCACTGAGCGATTTGAACCACTTGCCGAGTTTTCCTGACTGCCCGGCACTTTTCTAGCCTTATACTGTGCAGATTTCAAATCTTCCTTATCAACATCTTTAAATGTAACTTTGGTCTTTTGTGGTGAATTTATCTCGTAGCGATCTGCAGTATAAACCATGTAATTATTGTTTTGATTACCATCACTTTTATCTTTCAGCTTTAAGTCATTTAGAGAATCTTCAAAAGAAGAATAGCCAGATTCGAGAGTTTTATTCGAAGATTTAAAAACTTCATTATTTAATTTTTTCTTATTCTTAATTAGCTTATTTTTTACTTTATTTTTGTTAAATGAAATCAAACTTGTCGACTCTAAATTGCTTGCTTCCTCATGGTCGCGAATATTTTCGCTTGATAAACTGAGGTTTTTGCCAAACTTAGATTGATAATTTTGAATTAGCTCATTGTCAGCTTTAGACTTCCTCATTAGGAGTTTTAACTCTTCCTCAAGGTTCTTCATTTCTTTTTCTTTAGCCTTATTGAACAATTTAATGATTTCAGGGACGCGTTTTTTTCGGTGATCTTCCCGTTTCAAAGCTTTCCCATATTCTTTATGAATATTTTCAAGGACCAACTTTTCCATTTTGGTATTGGGAATTTCATCTAATTCAAGATCATTGTCATTAGAAATTTCTTCATTATCAGATTTTTCAATTTTAACTTCATTTTTGGTTCTGCTTAAACCAAGTGAGTGAATTTCAACTGTGTCCGAAATATTGATACTCTCGATGCTTTGGCTAAGCTTTGCATTACCAATGGGACCATTTTTGTTAGGACTTTGGGAAAAAACCAGAAATTCTGGCCTCTGCTGCAAAATGTTCATACTATTTTCTGAATTTTTATGTTCGCAATTTACGTTTGTTGATTGTGTAGGTAAATTTTGAATGAAATTTAATTCAGGCTCTGCCATTACATCATCGTCAACATTCAACTCATTATTCTATGATTACGAAATAGTAATTTTTTATTTGGAAAATGTTGAAAAATTAAATTAATTCTATGATTTACCTTTAACAAACTATGTAGAATTAATTTGCTACAAGAAAAAAATGATGCACAATTTTAAATGTATCGTAGATTTAGTTTTAAATTAAAAAAAAGAGGTTTTTTGAAGGGATTTTATTTCAAAATTAAAAAATAATTTCCATCAAAACAGGTTTATAAACATCACAGAAGCGAAATACATAATAAGCTGAATTAATTCTACTGTTACGTAATCGAGGCTTTTAAACAAACGGGATGAAAATAATATTACATTTATGTTAGAAAATGAATAATGATAGATAGATTCAAATCAAGGACTAGGATTTAAGCGAACACTAAAAGCAATTGTTAACCATTTTAAACTAAAAATTAAAGGTTCAAGCAAGTATTTTAATGATAAGCCTAATTCTTTTATAAACTTGCCATTTATGCGCTGGATTAAGATCCAAATGCTAAAGCTTTTTTTATGAATTTCTTTTTTCAAAAAAAAATATTTATTTTTCAATTAATTACACAAATTTTGCTTCGACAGGAGACCCGATCTTGGATCTTATACAATTGTACCCTTTTTTTGAGATAAAAAAACATTAAATTTTTAAAATGATAGAAAACCAGTGGCAAATATTTTAAAACTCAATTGTAAATGCCAACTATTTTTTGTTAAACAATTTCGCAACTATTTTAAACTGGTTTCAAATCTTGATCTTGAATTAAAAGATACTTTATATGGCCAAATCTAATTTGATTAAAATTTCTATTCAAAACAATTAAATATTAAATAATTGCTAAATTTTTCCTACTTTTATTTTTTATTGATTGATATAATAAATTTAAAAAATTATAAAAAAGGATTTAAAATATACACCACTGGAAATAAAAAAAAAGATCAAGCATTTAATCTAAACCAAATCTTTTAATTGTGCATCAAAATTTGTTATAAAGATAAAAAACTATTCAATAAAAAACACATTAAAAAAATTAAAAAAACTAAAGTCTTAAATTATTATAATTGTCATTTATTTCATATCGAATTAAATTTAGTAATTTAGCTTACAATTTGATTTTTGGACAATAATCTCTGTTTAAAATTAGCAGATGGTTTACTTTGGTTCACTGTTTTATTCGAACCAACATCATATGACTTGGATGGAATGACTTGTCTTCTTTCTTTGATTTCTGGTTTCACGGAACTGGATGAATCAGTTCTAAAACTGGCTCGTTCAATATGTTCACTTTCGTTTGGATTGACAGGCTCTTCTATTTCGATTACCTTTTGTCTTATTCTAGGTCTATCAAATGCCTCAAAATCAATGTCAATCATGTTTTCATTGAAGTCAACTTTTCTAATTTGTTTCTGAGTATAACTTCCTTGAGATGTGTTTCTTTGTTTAATAATTGACTTTGGGTTCACATTTTGATCCTCAACTAGAACCATTTCATTTTGGATTAATTTTTTTCTTAAAGATTCTGGCAAGCCAACCATGGCGTTGGATGAGGTTGGCTCTGGATCTTTGGCCTCATATCGAAACATTTTTGGAATTTTATCAATTGAAAACCTATACGAATCATTGGACTCAGGACTTTTTGAAGTTCTGTTTTCAATCAGATTTTTTTTTAAATTCGATTTTGGCTCCTTATTTAGCTGATCTATTTTAAAAACAGCTGGAATTTGTCTAATAGAATAATCATTCCTGTTAGAAACAGGTTCATTTAGCTTATTATCTTGCATAAGACTTTTTTTAAAATTAACAACTGCTTCTCCTTTTGGAGCATCAATTTTTAAATTAACTTTTTGATCTATTAAATTTTTTTTTAAATTTGATTGCAAATCTTGATCTTGTTTCGAAGGTTCTTGGAACAGAGCAGGATTTTTTTTTGGTAAATTGGGCTCAATTTGTTTATCTGAAAACTCTTCAAAGTTGGTTCTTGCTTTCGGCTTTATTTTTGGTGAGGAAACTTTTAAACGTGGTGATAGTGGTTCAATTGGACTGGTTTCTATCTCAGTGAAATAATCATTTAATTCTGGATTATTTGGAATGTTTTTTTCACTATGATTTTTTCTTAAATTTACTCGATCAAATTTAAATGCATTTGGAATTTGTGCTGTAGTGAAGTTTCCATTATCTTTGTTATTTTTTGACAAATCAGGACTTGATTGAAGCAGTGGTCTTGGATTAAAGTTTTTAGAGTAAGGTCTGGTCAAAAATTTCCCTCTACCATTATTAATTTCATCATTTAACCCTAAATTCTCTTCTTTAATAATATTTTCATCTTCACATTTTATATCAAATGGCTTCTGTACTGAGGTATTATCAATTTGATCGTAAATGTCCTCTGCAAGTTTTCTATCTAGTTTAGGAGATGAAGTGTTCGAATTCAGTTCAAAATTTTCATTCAAATGGTTAGAGGCTAAGCTGTTTTTTTCATTTTCAGGATTAATAATTTGAATGGTAAATTTTTCAGGGGCATCTTTGACTGAAATGCCCGTAACAGTTGTCCTATTATTAATTACAGATGTCATTTCCATAGTTGATTTGACCAATTTTTTCTTATCTGAATCTTCATTGGTATCCTTGTCTTCATCAATTCTGTCAACACTCAAGCTTGATTTGACTAGTTCTTCTTTGCCAAGAGAAGTGTCGTACTCACTTGTTTGATTGTAGCCAATTGAATAGTCTTTTTTATTTTGTATGCTAAATCTCTCTTTAATTTTATTGTTTCCCTCTGGGTCACTTTTAATGGTTGCTCGAGTTTTTGCTACCAATAATTGGTGCAAAGGTGAACTCTCGGCTGACGTGGTGGAATTTGAATATTCATTGATTGTCTGAGTAGACCTGTTGATTGAGTTTGATGTGTACAAGGTCTGTGACCCAATAGATCGTGTCATGGTAACTGGTACCTGCTGTCGTTGCGAAGTTATTGACCGCGAGCGTGGAACAGGCACAGAAGGATCGTTGTATCTGGAAAAACTAGTGAATTCAGAACAAGGATCATAGGAGTATTTTTCGATCGGAGAGTCATCACTAAGCAAAATCTTTAATTGCTCTTCTCTTTCCTCATCAGTCATGTAAGTAAATCCGAGAACTTCAACCTCAGAAAAAACAGCATCCATTTTCCCCTTGACTTTGATATCATTGAAGCTGAGATCAGTTTGTATTTGACTGTCAGAATACTGAGTTACTTTGGGTCTGTTCACTTTTGATGGAATAATATTATTGTAATTGTGGTAATTATGGGCTCTTGGAGGATCCATTTTGGGAATTTTTTCAAACTTAATTTGATTGACATTAACCAATACTTGGTCAGGTGATATGTTATAGTCTTGGTCAAGCAACTCGTTGATTTGTTTGTGAAGATCGGGACGCAAAATTTCGTCTTTTTTTAAATTAGAATCTTAATAAAAAAATGATGATGAATAATTAAAATATGACATATCAAATAATTACTTTTTTGTTTTTTCGAATCAGGTATATTCATCTCTTTCTCATTTGAGTTTCAAAAATTTATTTGAAATTTCGAAATATTTCATAAAATTTTCGCCTAATCTTTCTATTTTCTTTTAAAAAAAAAATTTGATAATAAAAAAACTATGTCGTATTTTTTTATAATGTAGGTAAATATTTTAAGGTAAGCTCAAGCTGAAAATATTGGTGATAAAAAAAAAGAGTTGAAAAAAAATAATCTATGCAGGTGACAGATCGTTTTATTATGGGAAAAATAAATTCATTAAGATAAAGAATGGAAATAAGCGGGAGTACAAGAACACAAGGATCCTAATTTGGCTAGCATAGCTTTAAAATGGTGGAAGAATCGCTTAAAAATTCAACTACATATTATGTATTGATTATGTAATAGAAAAATTTAAATTAAGATTTTGTTTTATTTTCGAAATCTCAAATTTTGTATCATTTTAGTTTCTTTTTATGTCAAATATTGTCATTTTGATATTTTAAAATGTTTTTATTTATAACAAAAAATACTAATAGCTAAAACAATCAGTTAGATATATTTAAAAGAAGCTTGAGCTTTAAACTAATTAATTTGGTTTATTATGCAATATTTGGAAACAGTTGCATGCTAACTTTAATTATTCCTTTTTTCACAATTGATATAAACATTAAATTTTATCGAAATATAATATTTTAAATTAGAAAATAAAGCAAATAGAATTTTATTTTAAACATACATGTCACACTATTAATTATATTTACTTCTTATTATGTCTTTCCTTAATTTTTCTTTGAAATTCTAATTTTAAAAAATCGTTTTGGACCTAAAAGCCAATTATTTATCCTAATATATGTCAATCGAGAAATGAAGATTAAATTAAGTAATAAAAAATTATAAATTTTCCAAACCTAATTAAGATATGGCGCTCTCATAAAACATTCGAGTGTTAATTTAAAATCAAATATCAATTTAAAAGTTACCTACATTTTTCAATTCAGCAAATAAAAAAAAACTCCAAAAATGAATCTTAGACAAAATTTTAATTAAAATAATTTAATTAAATGATTCATAATTTTTATTTTCGTGAAATGAAAAATAATTTTCAATATTAAAAAAAAATCTCTGAAAAACTCAAATAAACAAAAATATATCTTTAATTTGATTCAAATTAACCTTAAATGAAAAATTTATTCAACGATTAAACTAAATTAAAACTGTTTTGTATTTTTCAGATTTAAATATTATAACTGTTTATTTTTAGAAGGAAAATTCGGGTTCTTGTTTCCCATTATTTAGCATTCATTAAATAAGCTCATTAAACATTCATTTTGATTATAATATCGATTTTTACCTTTCTGAGTGCTTAGCAAATAAAAAAATTACGTAATACAAAGTCATTACAAAAAAGCTTTGAATCTTAAAGTTGACATTAGACTTTGTCACATTGAAATCTCTGAAATCACATAAAAATATTAAATCGCAAAATAAATAGACAATAATTGCATTTATCTCTGAAAATTGAAAACTTTTGTGAAAATTGTTTATGTTGTTTTAACTTATTTCATAAAAATTGTTTTATCTTGTTTTAAAATTTTATTCTTCAGTTAAAATATAGCACAAGCTGGCTTTTTAAGTAATTGTAGATAATGATGAAAATAAGAAAGGATTGTTTCAAATTACTCTGGGTCTTGAATACTTTTTCTATTTCCTTGTCTTGAGTATCTGTATAACTAAAATGTCAAGCTAAAATAACCAATTTCAGGACACAAAATTAATGTTTTCTTATGAAGATATAAAAAAAGAAAACATGCTAAATCATTTTTGTAATTTCTAGTAAGTTTTCTCCAAGGAAAATAACAGAATTAAGCTATAAATGATTTTTGGATTTCTTTTGGCAAAATTACTAACTTCCATTGTTTGGCATGAAAACAAATAAATTTAAAATTGAAAAAAAAAATTAAACTCAACTTAAATTTTAGAGTTTTTCGAAATTTTACAGTAATTATATTATAAGAATTCTCAAAAAATGTCTAATTTTTAATTTTTAGGAGTTCATGATTTTCATCCAAACACATTGTTATTTTATCTAATTTTGTTAAAAAAAGGTGAAAATTAAAAAAAATAGCTCTCAATTCAAGCTATCACAGATAGAATTTTAAAAATGGTTGTAAATTAGATAAAGAAACGGGATCTCTTATTTATCAAGTATAACTTTCAAGATATCATTTTCAATTTAAGCCAATTATGATTTATAAATATGCTTTAAACGGTAATTTTTAAACTTAACGAAAAAAAATTAGTTTTTAAGTCTAGTGAAAAGAATTATAAAATTAGTTTATATTTTATTGTAATTTTATTATAAATTATAAAATTTTATAAAAGCTGTTACTTAATGAAGCTCTTAATTTTTAATTATTCTAAAGAGTCGCTTAAAAATTAGAATTTAAAGGTTCCTTCTAAAAAGGAATTTTGGTAATAAAAATCTATTTAGCTTTTTTAATAAAGCAGGAATTAATAAAATTTATTTGAAAAAAAAATTAAATGCATGATCAATAAACTGGTATGAAAAAATTTAGCAAATGAATGTTTTTGGTGGGTTTTTGTCCATATAATCGCCAAAGTTAGGAGCCGTGTGGGAACAAACAGGCAGACTTCTAGTAGTATCGCCATATGTGCTTCCGAATTCAAATTTTCGCCCTCAAATAAAATTGAGTAAAGCTAAAATTAAGAAAAAGAAACAATCAATTTTACCATGAATATATCCCTTAATAAAAAAATTAATTATTGACAAGACCAATAAAAAAGAGAAAATTACTGTGTATTTTGGAATCATACCAGGTTTTACGAATATTTTTTTACTTGATGACTTAGGTACATCAAGATAGTCAACCATGTACTCAGTTCTTTAAAAAATAATTAAATTTCATGCAAATTAAAGTAAAAAATAGTAAAACTTTTCAAAATGAACGCTTTTCTTCAAATCGACAGACGTCTTCGATCTTAGATAGTCGTTTTGGAATTGATTTAAGCCTTTTTCTGTGGTAAGATGGTATCTTGCGCCGAGGCCAAGTTCAGTCGGCTTTATTTTTGGAATATATCCAGTGTAACCAGGAATAGGTGGCTCAGTAAATTGACGCTTATCGTCTTAAGAGAATAAATTTAAATTCGTCTTTTGACTGGAAAAAAATTACTTTGATAGTTGGTTAAATCACGGTCAGTTTTTAATGCCAATTTATCTCTTAAGTCTTGACTATCAGCTATTGAAGTATATTTTGGCTGAGAGTTTACATAGGTTATCAAATCGGTGTCTTTTTTTAGTTTAGATTCTTTCTCATGCAAAAAATTTCCTATACAGCTGTCACATTCTATTTTGTATGTATCGCTGAAATTAAACTTCCTTGACGGAATGTAGCCTAAAAAATATTTTAATAGTTTTTTTTTAAATTGCAGAAATTACCTGTATATCCTGGTATCATGGTTTCGGTTAATTTATTACCAGTGGTGGCCTTTGGAAGAGCAGACTTAAAACTTCCATAGTCCATTGCTGGCAGGTCAAAAGCCGATTTATGACGCTGTTTAATTGATGAAAATTTTTCAGCCAATATATGGGTCTGATCACCATAAGTGTGTCCACTGTTATATTTAAACTGATGAATATAGCCACCATACCTAAGAATAGTTTGAAATAAGGAAACGATTTTTTGTTTAATCAATCACTACCCGGGGACCTCTGCGCCAGGCTTCAAATTAGAAAAACTTCGACGCGCTTCAATTGTCGGTCCGCCGCCAAATGTGATTGTAGTCATTATACAAGGTTATCTAATAATTAATTATTTATTAGATGTTATTTATATGTTTTCTGTTATTTTAAAATTTATTTATTAAAGAAAATCTCTGAAGTTATTTAAATGGTTTTGCCAAAACACCCAACTGTCGTTATAACATAATCAGGATTTAGTTTAAAATTTTAAATAAATTCAACTTCTTAGAAACTTGTTTTGTTTTTTATTAATGCAAGAACTAATTGCTTTTTATTTAAAACTTTAACAGATTTCCATAGTAACTTTTTTTGTAAATGGTAAAAATTAGAGCATAGTTACCATAAGATTATGGCAAAGGCTTGTAAAATAACTTTCTTCAATTGTTTGAAGTGATTGAATTTGTTGAAAATAACAAATAATTTCTAATGTTTTATTTAAACAAAATTATTTCCCATAATTAAATTTCTTAAGAATTAAAAAAATGAAATCTTATCTTGTTTTTTAATAATTTAATAATCAAACAACTAATAAAAAATGTGTAAGATTATGTAGTCAAAACCTTAATAATGTATGTTTGAATAGAAATTTGTTTGTTTTGCCATTGGCAAATTTTAATTAATTTATTTAGTTTTATAAGATTTTTTGTTCAAGAATTTTCAATGATTATTCGAGGTACAGATATCAATTTTATTTTTAGAAAGCAAAAGATAAGTCTTTTTTTAGTTTATTTTTCCTAAAGGTTTTTTTATTATTTTTTATGAAAGAATATTGATTTTTTTTTATAAATTTAGGAAAAAATCATGAAAAATAAAATATAACTATTGTTGCTTTTTTATAAATTCAATATTATGTTGATTAAAAAAAGTTTTTTTTTTAAATTTTTTTAATTAATTTAATTTAATCAGAGCTGGTAGAAGACTAAAATATTTTCAAGATTGATGAAACCTCTAATTTTGAAAAAACATATATTCCCTCTCAAATAAATTTGAATGCTTTCTCGGACTAAAAGAAGTATTTTAAAATATTTGACCAAACTAAGTAAGTTGGTATTTTTTTAACTATTCTTAAACGTGTTCTCTAAACATCATAGCTAATTAAAACTCTAAATCGAAAACAAAATAATTTTTTATTTTTTTAGGTGTTTTTTGCGTGGTAACTTATTTAATAATTTTTATTAATTTATAAATATATTTTGTCTGAGATTAACTATTTTATTAGTTTAATTTAAATAAATTAAAAAATTGATTCAATTATCAAAAATTAAAAAAAATTAAGATGATCCGGTTTTGATAATCTTAATGAGAGAAACCGAGTTGTTTTGTTTAATTGCTTGCCTTGCGTTCGATATCAAATCTGATTTATATTTTCCAACTTTTAAATTCAAAGGATAATTTAGTTTAAATATTGATCATATAAAATTCTAATTCTACCTCTTAAATTTCCTGCTTTTTGTATAAATTGATTTAATGACTTTACATTCTCTAATAATTCTTTATGATTATTGCTTCTGATTTTATATCCATTGATCAAATCCCTGTTCATATTCATCAATTCGAAATAATGGCGCTTCATTCCGACGCTAAAATTAAAAATTAAAAGCCATTCTTTCACTTAAAACTATTTTATAAATTGAATTAACTGAGAAATAAGATTTAAATTTTGGCAAATTATCATTTTTTTATTTCTTAAATGATAATACTTACTGTTTATCATTACAAGAGAAAACTCTTTTAATATAAATATTACTGTATTTACCTTAATTGAACAGTGAAATGTTTTAAAAATTAGGGATTTTATTGTTGTGACAACGTATAGTGACCAAAACAACTCTAGATAAATGCAAACTTTTCCCTATCAAAAATATAATTTTATTTTTAATTTTTAGCAAGTTGAAATTTAACTGTACATGGCCACAACCGTAGGCTATTTGACCAAAATTTGAATCAAATTAAATACTTCAAATATTCATTGTCTAGAAAGAAATATGATTGTTAAAATTTGTCAAAAAGTATTATCAAAACTAATAAAAAAAATTATAAATTACATGTCATCCATTAGGCGAGAATCTTCGGCACGAACAACCAAGCTTCGAATCAAATTTGAATGATCGGCCATTTGTGAAGTCAATTGCTGGCGAACATTGTTAAATTGTTCTATTTGAATAAGAATTTGTTCTAGGCTTTCCAATTCAGTTGGAAAGTCACAATTAGACTGTAAATCAGTAATTTTTAAATATGTACAAAGTGATTGAATTAAATTTCCAGCTAGTTCCATGTCGTCTGTCTTAATTATCATCTGACCATTTAGCTCCATGTTCATTATTAAATAGCGATTGTCTCGAAGAGCCATAAATGCTATATTAATGTTTGAATCAGCTTCATATTCTTCATCAATAATGAAACTATTATTGATCCATAAAACCACCTAAATCATTGAAATAAATCATTTTTTTTCAATTTTTTTATCTATAATACTCTTTGGATTCTCTCGCTAATCGTAAAAGTAACAAAGCCCTTAGGCTCCTCTATGTCTGTTGAGTCGATTTTCTTATACATGGAAAATGTCGGAATCAATCGGGTTTGTTCAATTACATGAAATTGAGTCCTTGAGATAATTTTTTTATATTAAGATGATACAAAATTAGTTCAGGGTATTACGAATTTTCGTATCCGACAAGTATTTGCATGTGTAGATCTACCGAAATGTCCTTTGGTACAACTAATGGAATAATCAATTCGCTTCGTAGTCTGTTTTCTGGTGGATGCCTTGATAAAAATAATTTTTATTTATGTAAAAAATTTTTTTTCTAATTTTCAATTACACTACATAGCTTTCTCCTTTGAAAATACCCTCGGCAAAGTTTATTACAGCCCTGATGATTGTATCTTATCAATAGAAAATTAAAATTTCTTGTTTGAAATTTTGCTTTCAAAAAGATACCATTATTTGTTTTCATATGAATTGCGACATGTCCTTTTACCGAACCATTCTGGAGCAGTGTTGTAAATTTTGATTGAATTTGTGTATTTGCCTAAAATTTTAATTAAATAGTTTAAATAATAAATAGCCAAGTCTCAAGTCGATTTATTTTTAGCTTTAAAAAATATATCATTTAATATCATTAGGATTTATATTAATGTTAATAAGAAAATTTGCATTAAAGTTTTAGACCAGATTGTTCAAATGAAAAAAAGCAAGTAAATATAATTAATAAAAATAAGAATCAGCTCTCTTGTTTTATATTTTTCAAATAACGATTCAACATATTCTTTTTGTAAGAATGTGTAAATCATAAATATGTATTCTCTAAATATAAGATACTAAAATAAATCTATAAATCTCAATGAAAAAAATTTTACCAGAGAATGATTAATAAATTAGGATAGATAGTAATTTTTTTCTCTTCATTTTTTACAAAAAAATAATTAAAAGCATCAAAATTTTTAAATTAGATTGATATCTTAATTAAATTTAGATATGTTACCTAACAGTATAACATAAACATCCACCTCTTACCTAACAGCACAGTTATAGTGATCACGTGTAGCAGAAGTTAGACACTTCGAATTGCTAAAATTTAACCTATCTAATCATATTATCTAATATCTGGTCTTAATTATAAGCGAGTGATCTAAACATGAGTCTGATGCTATAAATAGGGATTCCATTCGTAGAACTTCAGTTCGGTCTTATATATATAATTACTATGTATTTCTGGGCTATTCTTTGTAAAGGAAAAAATATTGTTTTCTCATAGATTTTTTAAAAATTTTTTCTTAACTGGCGAGATTTGAATATTATTTAATAAGGTTTAAAAATTAAACTAATTTAGTATCTAGTTAAAATCAATTTTTACAGGTATTCCAGTTGTTTGTTCACCAAATTCGTCAAACTTTGTTTGGACAGATGGTTTGGATGCTTCTTCAAGATTACTTAATTCAAGCATAAGATTCTATAATAAATAAATTTATTCATTTAAATGGATTTAAATAATTTTCACAAAAATACTTGTTTTCTTTGGGACATATCTCGAATAGCTTCTTGATTGACATTTCTATCTGAAGTCATATTAATAACATCAGAAGGCATTGGTTTATATCCTCTAACTTCTCCTTCTGTCGAACAACAGATTAGCTGATCTATACCATCCATTTTGTAATCCGCCTTTATACATAAGTTTACAGAACAGGAATTCAAATTTCTAAGAATTACATTTATGATCCCAGCAACAGGATGATCCATATTACACTTGAATACAATCTCTCCATTTTTAATATTCCTAGCATCTATTTTCCCGCTACTCCATCCAATAATCAATTCTGGAACTCCATCAGCATTAATGTCAAAATTATGAATAGCCATTGCATTATTTCGACTCTTAATTTGTTGCCAAATTGGTATCTTTTTTTATTTAATTTGTTCAAGAAAAATTCTACCTTAATGCGCCAAGTTCTAATATTTTTGTCATACACTCCTACAGATCCATTTGCCAAAGCATAACCAAAATGATTAGGAGTTAATTTGACAAGGTCTAAAATCGCCTTAATTTTAGTAAATAGAAAACATAAATATTTTTAAAAAAATTTTCTTATCCCACTTCTGTCTCTGACATTTCACCAATAATCTCATCATCTTTGAACACTCTTATATCAAAATCCTCTGATCCTACCAACAGCTCGTTATAGTTATCATTGTTGAAATCAGTAAGCTCTAATGAACAAACATTATCACCAGTTACAGTCCATAGCACTTCTTCACCAATGTTATTTAAAGCTACAATTGAGCAATTACCCCCTACAATCACAACTGGATCTGACAAGGTCCCAAAATATCCACACTTGATTGCATTGGCTCCATCAGGTAACTATTATAAAAAAATCACAAAAATTTAATTTTTACTAATTTCTAATTATTATTAATTAACCTCTTTATAAAAAATATCTGAATTGTTGTGAACATCGTAAGCCAGAATGTTTGTTTTTGTTCCCACAAAAAGAAGTTCATTTTCTTTAGACGAATCCAAGGAGCCAGTGGTTAAAGAAGTAATCACAGAATTTATATTCAATAAGCTAAGGTTAGAGTCAACTACTGGGTTAATGTCTGTTCTTCCAACTCCAGAGAATGAGTATTGCTGATGTGGATTATGAATAAATACCTTAATATATCAGTCATTTATTTGAGTTAAGAAAATTTTTTTGGTTTTACTTTTCCAGCTAGCGTAGCAGCAGTTAAACATGGGTGCACTCCGTCATACTTGCCAACAGCAACTGTTCTTGAGCATATTTTGTTATTTAATTTCAAAGAAAAAATAGGAACTACCATTTTTAGATATTGATATCGGATTATAATATTTCAAAAAATAAGAAATTGAATTTTTTTTCAATCGGTTACCATGGTCACCGATTGAAATTCTGGTTTATCTTGTGCAAGATGTGTTTTTTATTGTCTTATATTATCTATTTTAATTTATGCAACATAGAAATTTAAATAAAATATTTTAATTTTATCATCTTTTTTATTCAAAAACAAAATATTGATTATCTTAGCTTACAAGACCAATGCATTTTTTGTTACATTATGCCTTTTTTGCTTGATGCTCTCTTTAACTCAAGTAAAAATATTTTATCATTGATTTTTTAACTTAATTTTGTTTTAAATTAATTAATTATTCAATTTTATCAATTTTTAGTTTTATGAGCAAGATAGTAGCTATGGAAATTCGTAATAGACAAAGTTTTAATCAAGCTAGACACAGTGACCAAGAAGCAATTGTCGAAAGTGATGATTACCAAAGATCATCCTTTCAGAACTTAAAGTAAAATATAAATATTTCATAAATCTAATTCATTATTTGATATTTTAAAGGCTATATATTTGCACATGGAACGTAAACACAAGAAATCCCAAGTTTAGTATAGAAGAGCTAATTAAGTTTGATGTGTCAGAATCTCCAGAAATATGTGTCTTTGGGTAGTTCTGAAAATTAAATTGTATAAATAGGCTTATTCTTTTATAAAAGATTTCAGGAAATAAATTCTAACCCTTGGCAGAGAATTTTAGATTTTTTTCTAAATGACCCATGGACGAATAAATTGGACGAAATGTTATGTGAATTGAACTATGCAAGGGTAAAACTTGATTAGCTTTAATTGTTGGTAAAAGAGTTTAAATAAAAAAGGTTCAATCAACTCGACTTGTTGGAATATTATTAAATATTTATGTAAAAAAAGATCTTTTGCCACATATAATTTGCTGCTCGGAAGACTGGGTTCGGCTTGGTCTTTTTGGCATATGGGTAATTTTAGATATATTTATTTAGAGAAAAAGATAAATTTTTAAAAAAGGGGAACAAAGGAGCCAATATATGTACGCTTAAAATTGGCGGGACAAATATTTGTTTTGTTAATACACATTTATCAGCACATGAACATCAAGACAAAGAAAGACTGATCGAGCATTCAAAAATTATGTACCATTCATTCAAATTTGGAAACAAAACTCAATATGTAATTGATCAAAAGTAAAAAAGTCAAAATTATTTAAATTTGAATTCAAGTCTTGGTCTTTAGCTACTTGTTTTTTTTTGGTGATCTGAATTTTCGTGTCGAAAATTTGGATATTTTTCATGTTAAAGATCTAATTGAAAGACAAGAGTACAAATTACTTCAGGAACATGATCAGGTATATTTTATGATACATATTAGTGTTTTTATAAAAAATGATAATAATATTAATATGTGTTTTTTGTTTAATATTAATTTTATTCAGTTATTTAATTAAAACTTTTGTTTACAAACTTCTATTTTTGTATTAAATTTTGATAAAATTAAAAAAAATTGATTGATTTTTGTTCATTTTTTAGCTCCAAAAAAGCATAAGCAAAGAAAAATGTTTTTCTTTGTTCAAAGAAGACAAGATTAATTTTCCGCCTACATACAAATTTAAATTAAACAGTGATGATTATGATTTGAGCAAAAAAAATCGAGTCCCATCTTATTGTGACCGTATTTTATACAAAAAACCTGCCAAAAAATATTTTTGCTTACCACTTGACTACAATCATATACCAATTTTTAAGCAAAGTGACCATCGTCCTGTGTTCGCTTCATTTCAGATTAGAACTTGTGAATTTCAGAATGATGAACCACAAGTAATATTTTTGAATATAGGTGCCAATAGGGATCAGAATTTGGAAATAAACTACCAGTTAAAAAATTCGTTCAAAACCCATGTACGAGATTGGATTGCAGTTTATGACGTAAAAAATCAATAATTTAAAATTAATTTTATATTTAAAATAATAAATTTAGCAACAGTTTAAAAGCATTCATGATTATGTAGCATATGCTTGGGCGCCAAGGATCGAAGAGCTCGAGGAGTCTCTAATAGATTCCCAAGAAAAAAGTAATTTAATAATAATTTGAATTAATAAGCACACAAATTTAATTTTTTATAGTAAAGAGAATTTATTGTCGCCAAGTTGTTATCGATCAATGCTATATCCGTGATGGAAATTTTATAATAGGTTATTTTAGTTATAATAACAATTGTTTAATAGGATTGAGCAATATTGTACAAATAAATCTTACTTAAATTATTCGAAAAGCCAATTTTCTATTTTTTACCAAAAATTTATTTATTTAAAATTAAATTAAAATAAAATAAAGCTATAATAATAGGCTTATAATCCAACAGTAAACAAAAAAAATAAACCCTCTAAAAAGCTTTGTTTATTCAATTTTTTTGGTTTTGGTCGCAATTTTATTAGTACAGAAATTAACTTTTAAATAAACTATTGAATTTTATTATTTAAAAAATAAATTTAAAGTTGGAAATTAGCTTAATTTTCAAACAGAATCGAAAAATCTTAACCAATATTAAGATGAAATTATGAATTAAAATTAACATGTGATGAATTTGAGAAAAAGATTTTTTTTGTACAAAATATTTTATACACTTCAATTTAAAGTTTTAGGGTTAAATAGTGTCTTTATATATTTAGATTGATCCTCAGTTCAATTAAAGCTTAATTTTGTGATTTTGAATTTATTTGTTTAAAAACCCAATTTCACAAAAAATAATTTGAACAGCAAGACTTAAAACGAAAATAAAAATACTTTTAATTAATATTTTTTTAACCAAAGTTTTTTCATGAGTTTGTTTATGATGATTAATAATAAATATGGAAACAACACTAAAAACATTTTAAACAAAGATAATACTGTTTGGGTGACACTTTTTTGTTTGTTTTTAAAAATTTAATTATTAAACAAAATAGATTTATTTTAGCCGAGTTGAAAAGTTAACCTATCAATAAATTTAAAGGTATTTCAAAATAAAAAAAGCATAGTTTACTTACATACTTTTCAAAAAGTTATTAAATTCTCATTATTTTAATTTTCCGTAATTTTAAATTTATAAAATACTTCTGAAATGAACAATGATTCTAAATTTTGTTGTAAATCATTTGAAAATTAATTTAAATAGTATTTTTGCTAATTTAGTCAAGTCTTTTAAAACAAAATTTATTAGAGTGGTTGATACAATAAATTATCTTTGTACAGAAATAAAAATAAATAAAAAGGCCTACTTGGCTTTATGTTTGTAAATAAAATAATCTTTCAATCATAACTCATATAGTATATTTTTGTTATAAAACTACCAAAAACCATGTTGATCAAACGTTACCATTAATCTAGGTTCATAATTAAGTTAAATCAAATATAGAGCGACAATTCTCGTTAAATTTGTAGAACAAAATAATTCAGAATTTAGGACATAACTAGTTTGTTTTATTAAACTTTGAAAAATTGAGTTTCTAGAAATATCACCGCATGAAATTTGAACTAAATTTAAATTAATTTAATTTACTCCAAAGGCTGATATTACAATCTTTGCTAAAGACAATTTTTTTTTAGAGTTAACAAATTAGTAATTTATTATTCGAGAAATAATGTTAAGCAAACTTTTGTCACTTTAAATATGTATAAAGCAAATAAGTAAATAGCATTTATTTTTTTGAATTATTAGAAATCATTTTTTAAAAATAAACTAAAAAAATCAACTTTTTTTAAAGACGAAATTCTGATGATGAAAATATTATTGATTTTTTGCTTATATGGTTTTGAATTTTAGAAAGATCATTATCCTAATTACCAAATTTTAGTTATATCCTAAGATTTTTATTTACTTAATTTTTAGTGGGTCACGAATTTTAATCTTAATAAATGTAGACCTGAAATATCCAGTTTAAATTAACAATTAAATATTTGCTTCTATTTTAGATAACTTATGATTTTGGTTCGATCTACTGAAAATTTTTATGACATGATCGATTAAATGACGTCTCTATCTCATTGAAATAGTTTTAAATTTTAATAAAAATAATTTGGGATATTTTTCAACTTTTGGCAAAATTTTATCATGAAGAAATGTTGTAAATCTTCTGTTGTTAGACGATATGAAGTAAGTAAATATCAATTATCACTAATTTATATTTTAAAAAAAAATTAAAATTTAAAAAATATTGTTTTATGATATAATAAGCTAGCCTTGCTCAATTCATTCACAAATAGTTATTCAGTACTTGATTAAAATATTTGAGACAATTTTCTCAACTTCAAAACTTATCATTAGCAAAAGATAAGCTCTTTTTTCAAATTATTTAGCTTTTTAATTTACTACGTGGATATTTGGTTTTATTTTTATTTTATTATTAAGATATGAAATTATCAATAGCAACAAAAAATTAAGGAATATTTTGTTAAATATCAAATAATGGTAAGATTATCTTCATAAATCAACTAAATCAATCAATTCAATTGCTTTATTTTCAAAACGATGTATTTGATGCGTAAATAATTATCTTTAAAACGCTATAAATGATTTAAATTATTGATTAAAATTAAAATATTCAGTTTCTAGTCTTGAATTTATAAGGTTAATAAATAATAAGGTTTTTTTAGTTCAGCTTTTGAAAATATTTTTATTAATTGGTATTATATAAAAATAAATTTAATAGCTTCTTATTTATGTTAGAAATTGTTACAACTAAATTTTATTTTAACAATTTTATTAAAAAATTTATTAAAATAATTTTTTTTAATTATCAAAATGATTTAAGGTCCTTGAGAGTAAGAATAGATATTATTGCGGAGGTCGATGTCTTGGATCACGACAGATTGGATTATTTTTATTCACGTTATTTTTGATAATTGGAACTACCATGCTTTTTTTTATCTTCGAGTATAAAAATTGTTTCTGAATTTTTTTAAAAATTTAAACTTTTTTTTAAGCTGTCCTTATTTGTACAAAAAATTAACCATCGCTGTGCCAATAGTTGGTGCCATCTTATTCATGTTTGTTTTATGTGTACTATTTCGAACGGCGTGTACAGATCCAGGCATTTTGCCTCGTTCAGAAAAAGACGAGGTATTGTACAACGAGCGGCAAGCATTAGCCGCTTCGAACCTCCTCGACCAAAGTCATCAAATGGTTAGCAATTTTCAAATGCCAAGATATAAAGAGATAGTTCTCAAAGGGAAAAATGTCAAATTAAAATATTGCTTTACTGTATAACTTCATCATGTAGCAAAATTGATAATAATTTTTTTCATTTAGTGTAAGCTGTACAGACCACCGAGATCTTCCCACTGTAGTGTATGCGACAATTGCGTTGGTAAAAGATGTAAAAAAACAAATTAAAAGTCTAAAAATAAATAAATTTATTTTAGAGAGATTTGATCATCATTGCCCATGGGTAGCTAATTGTATTGGTAAGATTAGTTAATTTCTTATTAAATGGAATTTTTTTTTTTTTTTAGGAAAACGGAACTATAGATTTTTTTACATGTTCTTAGTGTCATTGTCTCTTTTATGTCTTTATATTCTCGCTTGTAACATAACAAATATTGTTCTTAGAAGTCAAAATCAACTCGTTGCCGAAGCCATCAAAGCAACACCAGCCACATATCCTTTTTAAAATTAAAACCATTTTTTGAAAATTTAATTTTTAAGTCCAAAATTTAAATCATAAATAGTTTTTGAATTGATATAATCTTAGCAATTATTTTTTCTTTAACTCTCTTCTTACTGTAATTGAGGCAATTATTTGCTTTTTTAGCATATGGTCGATAATGTGTTTATGTGGCTACCATACATATCTGATATCTTCCGAAGTATCTACAAATGAGGATGTAAGTAAAACATAAGTCTATTCATAAAAATCATCTATTTTTGAGAATTCTTTTCAATTAGAATTTTATCTATTTTTTATTTAATTTTAAAACAAAAACTGATAAATTTAAAAAATTTAGAAATTTTATCAGGAAAAAATAAAATGATTTTTGTACCTAAAATTTGACTACTACATTTTAAAAATAAATGAATAGTCAAATTTAATTAATCTCTATTTTAGATCATTTAAAAAAATTGTTTTTTAATTTTAATTTTTTAAATAAGTAATCAATTTTTTTTCCAAATTTTATTTAAAATCATTTGATTTTAGTCTTTTTAACACTAGAAAGCCCGACCAAAAAATAACAAAAATTTAAAAACTAATTGTTAAAAAAACTATCATAGAATAGCAACATTTTTTTTTGATATTCAATAAAGTCTCCATAAATCTATAAAATAAAATGCTGAATATTAAATTCTGTTTCTGCATTCAAAAGATATTGAGATTTGAAATTTAAAAAAATGGGTCTAAAAAACCCGCCGGGTCTTCTAGTGTTAAATTCGTTAACGAATTCTATTTTTTTAGTTTAATTTCTAAAATTTACTCATCTTAATTGAAGAATTTTCTCAAAATTTTTATTTAAAAAATAATAATAATTAACTAAGATTACTCGTCTAAAATCAGGAAATTAAAAATTGAGTCAATTAGGAGAAGTAATATTAATCAAAGCTAACCAACTCTCAATTATAATTTCCTTAACTTCTAGCATGAGATTATTAATATTAATTTTTAAGATAAAAGAATCATATTCAAAAAAACGCAATGAAAATGTCAATCCGTTCGATCGAGGAAGTATTTGTTTAAATTTTGCCAATCTTTTGTGTAGCTCAATATCACCCAGTCTCATAAATTTACGAGAAACAATTCCCAGAAAATTTGTCTTTGATAATAACCATGAAATTGAACAATTTCGACCATCGAACCTGACCAATACAATAAGCAGTTCGGTTGATGCTCGAGATAGCTCTATGACATTCCATCATAATGGTGGTAGTTCTAACAACACAAGACAATTAATTATAGAAAGTGTATAGATATTGGTTTTTGATGAAAATTATTAGGGTTATTATAACAAATTTTAAATTGATTTTGTAACAAAATTTTAAAAAAGGTCGACAAAATGTAGCTATTTACATATAATACATATTTTATTAACTATAAAACTATTAGCCGCTTAAACAAAATAAATAAAATAAAATATTTCCGTGATAGATTTACCAAAATAAATTAGAAGATTTAAATGATTTTAGTGTTGAATGGTTACTTGATTGAAACATAATTCTTGTCTTTTTTGGAACATTTTTAGCTTCTTTTTAGAAAATTTATATCTGTAAATAAATTTTTGACTTAAGATTAAAATAAAAGAACAATTTATTTATTAAAATCTTTTATTTCGTTACAAAAATAAATCAAACATCATGAATTACTTTAACACAATGCATTTAACATTAAGACATTTTAAAATTTTAATCATTGAATTTTGAAGGCGTTTAAGAAAAATAATTTTTTTTCTATAAATATTAAGAATTAAAATATATTAATTTATTTTTATTTTTATTAAATATATAATTGAGCGGAAAATCCCAGGGTTCGTACAAATGGCGCAAGCCTTCGTTTAAACCCTCTCGTTTGAAAAGTTTTTAGGTTTTTTACAAAATTAGATTAAGTTAAAAGTTGAATGATACAGAAAAAAAAGTAAAATTAATTGAAACAAATTGTATTAATTAATTAAAGAATTTATAAAAACTAGTGAATCGTTTTATTGGGCATATTTGGCTTCGAGAGTTTTTAGATAGTTAGTAAAAATTCTTTTAAATTATGATATCATTAAGTGGAATCTTTTGATAACTATAAACAATCGTATATTTGTAATTTGTTAAAATACTATATATATAAATTCCTTCCAAAAATTTGATATGGTTGTACTGGGCGAAAAATCAAAACCCGTTGACCATGTTAAAATATATATGTATACGAGAATTGATGGTGCTTCATATTATTTTATAAAAAAATATTTAAAAAGACATGACAATTGTCTTTCTCTTACAGCTAAAAATAAAGTGTCGCATCATTATATCAATTGAATGAATAAAGCGCTAATTATTCTTTTTCAGATATTTTCCGCATAATCAAACTTTTTATTCGTTTTAAAATTTGAATGTTGAAATCGAAGAATATAAAAATTTTTTTGATAATATTTAAAAATTTTATGAACAAAAAAAGGAACTATTAGATAATTTGAAGCAATCTTTGACCAGTAAAAAAAGAATAAATAGATTATTCTCACTAATTGAATGAAGCAATCTAACAATCATTATCACTAATAATTTGTATCATAACTTACATCCTAACTTAGCTTATTCACTAGTTATCACTAGACTTAAGACTTAATTTGTTAAGAAGTTATTTATAAAAAGATTTTCAATTCGAACTAGATAAAATAATCTCTTTTGATATCTTTTCGATGACTCATCCAACTAATATTTGGTAAAATTAAAGAATTCGAATATTTTGTTAAAAAAATTTTTTTTCACTATTTGATTAATTTAAATAGAAATAAAAAAAATTTTATAAAAAGTTATATTTTTTAATATTCTCTTACCAACTACTAAAAAATAAAATTTGAATTTTATTAACTTTTATTATTTATTACTAAATGAATTCAAAATAATAATTTGAAAATTTAATGATCAATCAAATTTGAATTTTGGAAAGGAAAAAAAATAAAGGAAATCAAAAAAATGGTAAATGAATCATAAGACGTTGACGAGGGATGCCAAGATTCAAATCGGTTGTTATTTAATTTATAGAGAAATAATAAATACGTAATTTGGATATACCTTTAATTATTTTGTTGAATATGTTTAAAAGAAAGAGCATCTGCTTTTAAATTCAGGTATAATCTCGATTTGATGATAATAATAATGAAAAATGCGCCATGTATTGCTGCAATATAAATTTTAATAACTAATAGTATAAAACTGGTTTTTATAATTTCCTATCATTTTAGAACAATATCAGCATTCTTGTTAATTAGTTGTTGATAATATTTAAATAATTTTATCGTAGAAAGTTTTAAAATGTGATTATCATTTTTAAATCAAAATAATCAAGGTGTTTTTTTAATCCATAATGGATTAGTAAAAATTAATCAGAAATTATCTATAAAACCTGATGCTGACATATCATATATATTTTAATGTGAATAAGTCCAGTTTGTTTTTTAAAAATCGTGTTAGAATATTTATACTAAAAAATCTGATTATTTGCTTAATTGTTAATAATAATTAAGAAATTATTTCATTAATAAATAAGAAAAAATATACGATTTTTAAATATTAGATTACAAAAACATTATTACAAAAACGGAAAAAATTGAAGACTGTCATTCTGAGGATAAAATGATAATGGCTGAAATATTCATTTTTAATTTTGGATTAAAATGTTTGTTTAAAATTTACAAAAAATTTTTGGAATGGCAGTTATTATTGAATTCTATTATTTAATTTTTCTACTTTACTAATTCTAATTCTTTTAATTCTAAATGTGTTTTAAAAAAAATTAATTGGTAATTCTTATTTTTTATGTACCATTATCGGTTTAAAATTAGTTTATTAAGATTAAAAGATATATGTTTTATAATAATTTTGAAAGCGTTTTGAATATTTCGTTGCTTTTGGAAAAAATCCATTAACGCTTTCTAAAACATATTCGCACAATCAAGACTTAACTAAAAATGAATTATATGTATTTAGAATATTTTCAAAATTTTCAGATAATTATTTAGAGGTTATTAGTTTTTAAAAATTTTTAAATTTTTTTAAATGCATGAATCAAGAATCATTTCTTGATTTTTGTGACACCATTACTTTTAACATTCAAGAATTAGTTTTATCTATTTGATTATCAATAAACTATCATATTATATCATTAACAATTAGTCAAGGCAAACTCTGAATTTGTCTCAAATTTAAAATTGCAAAAATAGTTCTGGAATCTTTTTAGAGTCATAAAAAATATTTTAAAATTCTAGAATTAATTAATAAGTTGTCTAAAATAAATTTAGGGAAACTTGATTAAACTAAATATTTTTCATAAAATCTTATAAAATAATAACGTAAAATCTTGTGCACAGCTGCGTGTAAATTTTTATAAGTATATTGATTTAGGCGTGAGATTAATCGATATAAAAATATTAAATTTAGAAACCATTTCATTATAGAAGTAATATTTATTTGCATTTGTCATAAAACAACTATATAAAAATTAAAAAAATTGATTAATATTATTATAACATTAAAATAGGATCCGAGTCTTTTAAATCAAGTAAGAGTTTTGTTAAAGTTTCAGTAGTTTTCAGTTTTAATTAAATTTTATTTTGAAAAAAATTATCTATAAACTTTAAAACGTTGTAATTTTATTTATCTGACAAAATTATTATTTTATGTTTCAATTTTATGAAAATAAAGTCTAGTTTAGCTTAAACTTAATAACTTGATACTTATCAAATTTGATCCAATAAAAAAAGTTATTCAAATACTTAGTAATTATTCTAAGAATTTAATTATAAGGGTGTACTAAAAATTGGTACTACTAAACTACACATAAAGCGCCTAGCACCAGAAATAATTTTTCAAGGAAAAAATAGAGAGGAAATATTTTGAAAATATATTCTAATTAGCTTTGAAAAAAATAAAATATATCAATTTTTTTTAGAAACAATAACAATATTTATTACTAGATGAATATTTATTAATTTCTGATTATTATCTTACGAAAATCTTTTTCTAAAATAATTTCGTTTAAAAAATATTGTTATCAAGTGATGGTATCGTCCTTTTTGGAACTTATTGTTATTTACAGTATATAATAGTTTGAGCTTCTTAGTTAGATGTTTAAACTGTGTTGAATACCTAGAATATTGTCAAGCAGAAATGATATAAATATGTAATGTTTTGGTAAATATAGAGGCTTGGAGAAAGCTTTAAGTTTATTTTAAGTTATTTGATAAACCATTTCAAACTAACTATTTTTAATTATTGCCGCTAACCATATCTATTCTGTCTCAAGACGAGACATTTTAATTTTATTGTTTTTAAATAGAATTAAAAATTTGAACTTTATCAAAGATTAATAATAAATAATTGAATTAACTTCTGATATAATCTATTTACGACAGTAATTTTGATTATAATAAATTTTTTTTCCATTAATATCGGTAAAATAATTTATATTTTATATTTAAATGAGTATTATTAAATTATAACTAAGATATACAATTTTAGTTTTAAATTTAGATATCAAATTATATACTCTATTAACTCTTATTTAAATGTTTAGATGAAAGAATTGTGTAAAAAATCTAATCGATTCAAAAAACAATTTTTCGATTTATTAAATAAATAATCATGTTCAAAAATCAAAATCTTTGTTAAAAAAATCAATAAAAATAGTAAATTTTAAGTATAAGAACTTGAAATATATTCTGTTTAAATTTGAGCTTCTAGAATTGTGTTGCTGTTTCTAAAATTTCACATAATCATGATAAAACAAGTTTATTCTATATAGAACTATTTCCATTAGACGACTGGTAGCAGACTTTCAATATTCACTGAATAATAAATAAGTAACTAAATAAACGATTCTTTATAATATTTATTAAACAATAAATGATATTTTAGATCACTCATTTTTGAATAAAAATTTAGAATTATAAAATTAACTATTTCTATATCACTTCCAGAGGATTCAAGTATTATAGACAGTTGATTATATCATAAAAATTGATTAAATTTTAAGGAAAAGCATTCGAAAATATCCTTATTAACTATCTTATTTTAAATAGATAACAATGATAATTTAATGTTTAAATTTATTTAAAATGAATTCAACTAATGAAATAGAAAACTTTACCACAAATTTTGGTTACAAATATCTAATACCATTTGTTTGTACTTCTGGAATATTTTGCAACATACTAAATTTAATCGTGCTGGCGAGCCCGCGTCTAAAAGAGTCTCCATACATTTATTTGACTTTCTTAGCCCTTTCAGATCTTCTAACTTTATCATTTACCTTAACATTATCAGCTACTCGAGGATTCCAGTTTCAAGATACCGAAATTCAATACATTTTAAAAAAATTGGAGAAAAAAGCTTTCATTCCAACCGCAAATGTTTTTTCAGCATTATCTGTTATAATAACCGTAGCACTTACAGTCGAGCGCTATTTTTACATCAAATTTCCAATGCATGCATCCAATTTTTACACATCCCAATATGCAAAAAGGATTTCTTTAATTCTTTTTGCACTAATTGCCATTTTTCGTTTGCCAATGTATTTTTTTATCGATGTGAAAAAAATATATACAAATCAAACTCAAACCTTATCATCTCAATCAACCCATAGTTATCAGATAGTTAAAAATTTGGAGAAATTTCACAAGCCATACTTCTTTACATCGTTTCTTCTTTTTGAAATAGTACCATTTTTCTTACTTTCAACATTAAATTTTAATCTGGTCCTATTGGTAAAAAAATCCAACAAAGAAATTTACCGTAATTCAAATATGGATTCATTGTTTCACCAAAGTAATAAAACTTTATCTACATATAAAACTGAATACTCGACAGGATTATCAGTCAATAGAATTAATGTAAAAAAACTATATTTTATCAACTTTAACAGCGAGAGAAAACGTAAAGAAGTTAAGTTGACAAGAACTTTGATCTCGGTGGTATTTTTGCAACTCTTTAGTGAAATTAGCTCAATAATTACTTATGACAAAGTTACAGAGTTTCTGGTCATAAGCTATTATCCAGATTATATGAAGACTTTTTATAAACTTCAAGTATTTTTGTCTAATCTGATTGTTTTAATTGTTCATTCGGTGAATTTTTTTCTCTATTGTTTTTTTAATGAAAAATATTATAATATTTTTAAACAAAGATTTATTGAACGATTTAAAAAAAAGCATCAAACGGTTAAACTTTTAAATAAAATAGATATTTGAAATTCTAATTTTTAAAAGTTTTGATTCCAGTGATTTTTAAAATGAATGTGATTTTATTTATTTATTTTTATTTTTTTATTTATTTTTCGTTATAAATTTTGTCCAAAATCAAGCATTTTAAATTTTTTAAATAATTTAAAATCAAAATGAGTTTAGATAATATTTCTAAGTATAATGAAAAAAATCACTCGAAAATAATCTGTTTTTATTTAATTAAATAAAATGTAAAATTCCACACATTTAATTTATTAATTTTTTATACTGACAGCAAACAATTAATTGATTCTTTTAAATCAAATTAATTATCTTATTGAAAAGAAAAATTAATGAAATTATTTTTATATCATGACAAAAGTGAATCGCTTTTGCTGTTTCTCAAGCATTTAATTTTATTAACTATTAATAAATTATAAATATTTGAGTGGTTTTTTTAGAAATATCTTCATCCTAAAATCAAATTATAAAATTTTATTTGCTAAAAAAAATTAAATCAAAAATTTCTTAATAAAGAAAAAAAAATGAAAATCATATTTAATAATTCAAAGCACAAAGCATGGCAACACCTCTCTTGATCCAATGGGTCTGTCTCTTATCGCTTGGTAGTTCAACGCTAAATACAAAATTAGTTGAATGACCAGTGGTTGATAGGGTTCCAGCTCTGGTCAAAGTTTTGTAAACAGGACACACATATATTCCGCTATCAGGTTGCTGTCTGTTCACTGACGGTTTGAGCCAAATTATTGGCATCACTGAATAGAGTTCTTTTGGTTTCGATTCGCCTAATTGACCTTTTTTCTTGTCCCATCTAGCACCCTCAATAAACAAACCACGAATATAACATCCATCATCCGGAGCCGTGGCTATTTCATCCGCTTTCATTGTCAAAATTTCAAAACCAAAACTAATTGTATCAATTGATATAACTTTACTACGAGCATAATTTTGTAATGTTCCTGTTAAAAACGCTTGAGGGAAGAAAAATCCCGATATCCAATAAACATTTGGCAGTCCATTGGCGACCCAATTTTGAATAAATTCCATTCTCATTACTAAATCAGTTACCCAAGCAGCTAATGGTTTCAAACTTGGATAGGCAACTTTAGCCCAAAGATTTGGCACTTGATTATTAAATAAACTATTCGACATATCTTCAAGTTCTTGAGACATTACTACTAGACCTTTTAATGCTTTCAGTAAGTCTTGTAATGTCTTATGAATTACTGACAATAATTTGTTATATCTTTAAGAAAAAATTAAATTTAAAAATATGAATAGTGTATAATAATACCTTATTATTTCTTGGACTAGCACAGTGTTCATTGATTGTTCATACATGACTGGATATTTTTCCATCACAGCTCCAATATTTAACGGCTTGGGAACTTTTCCAAGTATATCTTTGGCTGTTTTTTCCATTATTTCTTCTCTTGAAATTCCACCACCGCTTTGTGTCTTTGGTTGTAGAAGTAACAAATCACCTAGAGTCCTGAATGTTTCATTTTGAGCAAAGGTAATGTTTGCGTTGTCATGAAGACCAAATATTTCTGGTGTATCATTGATTGGCAAGCTTCTTATGTATGCCATGTAGGCAACATGCTCTGACGCAGAGGGCAATTGGTGATAAATTTTTGACTCATCGAAGTTAAAATTTTCATCAGCCACTGTTGGGTTGTAAAAGTCCTGAAGGATGTTCATTATGCATCTTCTGTCCCAGTCATCAGTGACTCGACCACCGTAGTTAATGTGTCCAGCTGTGTATTTTAGAACTTTGTATGGAATCTCCGAGTATTCCATTAAAAACATTTTCAATTGACTTAGGCATATTCTTAAATCTCCATCAGTAAATTCGTAAGGTATGTTAAATCCTAGTGGACCAAATTTTCTTCGTTCCAAAGTGACACCATGGAAAAGGCATAAAGAAAAGAGTAAAAATTTAAACACTTCAACCCGTCCTGTACATGAATTCAAAAAATCATCATTAATTGTTGTGTAAGATTTAAGCAAGTTGGCTTTGATGCCACGAGGCGGTTCAACAGTCATTTTGCTGCCATTTTGAAGGATCATTACCGGAAATTTTGGACTCGGCATGCTTGTAAGCCACAGTCTAAAGTCTTTATGTACATGTTCTGGATCAATTTGTTCGACCAATCTTTCTAATGAAGGCATCCATGACGGCGCTAAATGACAATTTTGGAAAAATACCCAAAGACCTCGTTCCATGGCACTTCTGGCCATGGCCTCGGCTCTTGGTCCCTGTCCCTGACCAAGTGAAATAGCGGACAATTTTTTTGAAAATTTCATTTCTTCAGCAAATTTGTATAAGTCTGCTGCCGGATCAGTACCTTGTGACAAAACAAAAATAAGGGGAGTCGAAGGTGATGAATCTTTGAAGACCAAATTTAATTCAGCAGTCTGTGGCTCAATGAATCTTTGTCCAATATTTTCGGATACAAAGTCTTGCATAGCATTTGTTACTCGGTCTGGTCTCAAACACTTAAGAAAAATAATTTTTTGAAAAGAGTCTAATTTCGAGTTCCATGGCTCTGGAAGTGATTCTTTATGTGGTTCAGATGAATCAAATATTTGCTTGTATACACTCAAATGATTTTTGAAGTCCTCGACAAATGAGTCAAATGACTTGAGTGATTCTAATGTTAAAATTTCTCCCCAAGCACGATCCGAAATCCAATCTGATGATGGATTAGGTATATTTTTTGGCCTACTAGTTCCACCAGCCAAAAAGAACCGGTATTCTTCCATTAATATTTTTTTATCATTCATCATTATTCTCACAGTAAGCAAGAAAGCAAACAGTAACTTATGCTTTTCGAACAAACTTCGGCAAACATTGGTATATAAATTAAATGTAAAATATTCATTAATATTTTTTATTCTATCTTTAAGAGTGTCTGCTTTTCCAGCGTTTTGAATGCTGTTCAAAAATATTCTAGTAAACCATTCGAGTGAATATTGGTACATAGGGTCAATATTTGCCAAGTCACTAACACAAAAGAATAATATTTGTGTATTGATCGCTACTGGTACATATTCGCTACGAGTAGCATCGATATCTTTTTCAGTTTGTTCAGAAACTACCACTTTTGATTTAATTTCAGTGGATTTGACCTTGGACTGTTCCAAGGCATTTATTAATTCAATATCGTCTACTGGGTTCTCTGACTTGCTAAGTCTCAATAAAATGGTATCTTCAATCTCTTTTAGCTCATTTTTCATTATTGAATTGGAAATTATAAGTTGGTTTTTGGCCTCTTCTAAATCAGGTCTTTCTTCAGCTACCACAACTCCCAACATTTGATCTTCGAGTCCACTAGGTGATAGAGTAAAATTGATCAAAGTAACTTTGACAGATACTTCTGGAGTATAGTGAGGATTTGGCAATTTGGTTGTTATATAAAACTTGAAATCCTCATGATATGGAATTACAGCATCACCAAGCTTAATTACTAAGCTTCCAGATTGTTTAAAAGTCTGCCTTAAAAGCACGGGCTCTAGAGCTGGATCTAGTTCAGTTGATACATTTTCGAGCAAACACGGCTTGCCGAAACGAATAGCATTCTCAAGACTTCTTAAAAAGTCCCTGTCTGACAGTTTTATCACATCGACACCATTGTCTTTCTCAAGGTTTTTGATCCATTTATTGGCTTGACCTTGTGGATCAATAAACAAAGGCCATCTTTGAGAAAATTGAACAATGATGCCATTCTGAACTGATAAACTATCCTTTGGCAAACCAGCTAGTTGCCAATTTCGGATTTTAACCGGATCTCCAAGAGTTTTAACCACTTCGGGTGACTCAGTGTGAGGAACTTTGTACTTGGTCAAGTGTTCTATCCATTTATGTGTCATTTGTTCTCTGTATTGTCCCTTTAAAAAGGCAAATATATATTTTTTATTCTTATTGATTAGAATTAAAAACTATCATTTAATAAACTGAAGATATTCATTAAAATAAGTTAATTAATAAATTTTGAATTGATTAAGCTTACGGTAAAAGGTCCTAGGTAGGCGATAAAACCTGAGGCTGCTAGCACATCTCCAATTACATTGGAAATTGAATATTCCAACTGCTTTACATTTTCAGCCCAACGAATTTTTTCTTCTCCCAGTCCATTTACGAGCTTTAAATTATTAATTTAAATAAATTAAATAGATATTATTAAAAGTTAAAAAATACTTTGCCAGCTCGAACAACTTTCTCTTCACATTCTTTTACTTTTACTTCTAATTCAGCTTTCTTTCTCACTGAATCATCATACTTAGCCTGTAAAGTTGCTAGCTTTTCTTCAACTTCCTTTAACTTAGCTTTTGCATTTGCCAAACTCTTTTGGTTTTCAGCAAGCTCTTCCAAAGCGATTCGCTGTGCTTCACGTTTTGGCTCAACACTTTTATTCACAAAATAATATTTGTACATAGCTCTTACCCAACTGCAAATAGAAGTACATGCTTTGGACACTTGAGCGATCGCAGATGGTAGAAATTTATCATTATTAATGTAAGGCTCAATTTTTTGGATGACTGATTCGGGAATGTTCTCTTTATCATATGAAAATAATCCTTCTAAAAATTTAGCCGGATCAGTGAGTAAATTTCTAGCTGGATCAGTATAGTCATCAATTTTTGTTCCTGGCTTGTCACCAGCTATTTTTTTTGGTGGAATTTTTTTCATAATACATACAGCTTCCAAGACCAGCTTTACGCCATCAGGAGGATTTTTCATCGCTTTTACCTCAACTACATCATTTTTATTCAATGATTTTAGACTAGCCAAAGCCGCGTCCAAGGCTGGTAACGCTTCATCCAAATCTCGTTGTGCATCATCAGCAATAGCTTTAGCTTCTTTAGCCTTTTTGCCAGCCTCTTCTTCTTCTTTTTGCACAACTGCTCTTGTTTCAGCAGCAACTTTTGAATCTACGGAAATCGTTTCCATAGTTGATACAGCTTCTTGAACAGCTTCTTCTAGCAAAGGCTGCATTTGTTCCAATTCTCCTCGTAATTTAGTGACTTCTTTTTCAGTGGACAAAAGTTTGTCAAGACCGGTCTTGGTGCGACGTCGTGCTTGGATTAGCTCGTTCTTCTTCAAGCCGAAAATTTTTGAAAATATACTCAACAATTCTAAATATGAAGTCGGGGTGACATAATTGTGTCTGCCTTGTTCTTCTTTGAACCTAAGAGATTCTTCAACTACGGTCTGGTGCATTTCTTGGCAAATATTCATTAAGCCATCAACAACTTCGTCCGAAGCTTCCAGATCAGGCATTTCTTGCAAAAACGTCATTGCCACCGATTCCAAGGCATCTTTGGGCCACTCACTGAACCAATCAATGGTGCAACAGTTTACTAGAGCAGGAAATTGACGCAAACGAGCACGAAAAATCTCCCCAATCGGACTCATACAAATCACAGTGTGTAAGTTATTACGCACTCGTTTTGTATATGCCGAGAACAGGTTTGTTTTTGTAGGTGGTAGACCCGCATCTTGGACACTTGCTTTCATTGCTGTATAAATTTGATCCAATTCGTCCAAAGTGTAAATGTTCGGAACATCTCCTGAGTTCAGAATATTGTTCAAATCTTCCAAAAATGACTCACTTTTTATCTGTAAAAAATAAATGATATTTATTTAATAAATGTATACATATTTAAAAATGTATTTACTTGTGTATCACTGAACAAAAATACGGTTTGTCTATTCTTTAGACCTGCAGCAATCATTATTTTTTTCAAATCTTCTCTCCATTCAGACATACCGTAATTTTTTGATAATTCAATTTGAAAACAATCATATTCAGCCCTTTTGATTAATTTAATTTAATATTAGTTAATTTAATTTTTTTCCAAAATATTTAAAAATAAAGTTGATCAAAATCAATTAGAAGAAAAAAGAATTAAAAATAATTATATAATAATTAAATTTTAATCCTTAATTTTAATCTTATATTAAGAAGATAATCGTTATTTTATTTTAGATGATAAAAGTAAAGGAGAATTTTGAAAAAATTACATATGAGATGCTAGTCTGGTAAGGGATTGTCGGCCAGAACCACCAACACCAAGTAATAAAGCATTTCCAAAAGGCTGACGAATAATTCTACTAATTCGACTAATATGTTTCATTGCATCCATAAAAAGTACCAGCCTCATTTTAGCTGAATTTATTTGATTATAATCTTCTAAACTTTCATCAATCACTTTTTTCATCTAAACAGAAAAAAATTATAAAAATAAAAAATTTAAGATAAAAATATTCACCAATTTAAAATCAGTAATTTCAGCATAAACTTTTGAGTCAGTATTTTGAACCATAAAATCACCATAAATTACCGACTCGGTTTGTATAACATCAGAATATTCAAGATTAAAATTATTCTTTATTTTTTCCTTTAACAAATTTGTGAACCAGGTTCGATCTTCGTCATTAATAAGACGATCTTGAAATACTCGACAACTTTCGTGATACCATAATCTCAACAATTCAGGTACTGAATCAATGGATTTGGCTTCGGCCATCAGAATGCCCTGAAATGTCTTGGACAAGTCTCTAAGATTGAAGGTATAATGACTTTTAGCCGGTGTTGGCAAAAGTTGGCTTGAAATAGTTTGGTAAACAGAGATACAACTCTCAACCAAATTCGAGGCACTTTCAGATATTTTATCATTGTTTTCTTCAAGACATATATTTAAAATAAAAAGTTAATTAAATTTTACAATTATTTACTTATCCACCAATTGAGAATGGAACCAAAAATTTTTTTCATGCTATCATCTTCCATTTCTACAAAGCTTAGATGATTGAAATGGCGAGTAAGTCTGGCTGTAACAGGATTTCGACCACCTCCTGGCGGACCCATAGCACAACAAAAGTTAATATCAACCAAATGACGAAAATCTCCGATAGCTTTTCGATCGTACCAGCCTCTAAAATCCATCCATTGGCGTATTAATTCTATCGGTGGCTGAGCACCATATATTTCCAAAGCTGGCATATTCAAATCATCAATAAAAAATATGAAATATTTTCCCAATGGTGGACCATAAATTCCTTTTCGTCTTTTATCGAGTTTAGAATCAATCAAATCTTGAGTCTGGTTGGCGCTGGTTTTAGCAGAGAAAACAATAAACTCAGGGCTGTATTCTTTTGGCATTGTTCGAGCCAATTTATCAACAATAGTGAGGGTTTTTCCGGTACCAGTGGGGCCAACACACAGCACAGTTTTGTCATTTTTTAACAAAAATTCGATCAAATATGCATTACGTATGTTGTCAATAGTGGGGACTATTATATCAGAAAATTTGGTATCAGACGCCAGACTCAATTCTGGCAAGTCAGTCATCCAATGTTTCCATTTAATCTAGAAAAAACTTAAATTAATATCAAAAAATAAATTATTAACTATTACAATTTTAGCTTTTTTGACTTCTTCTTCATTTTCCTCTTTGTTTTCTTCTTGATTTTGGAAAATACCACCATCATCAAGCAAATAATCGTAGACAAGTCCTTGAGGTGGTAACGCCATTTTTAAACCATTTTTTTCGATTCTTTGTCTTAACCAGTCATTGAATTTGATACGTCCATCATTATCACATGATGCTCCGACTGACCATATCAACGAAAACAAAAACCAAGGTTCCAGAAGCTCAGGGAGCTTTTGAATCGCTTCTTCAGAAAGTACATTTTCACTCTAAAACAAATTCATTGATTAAAAAATAATAAAAAAAAATTATTTAATTAGCTAATTTGTGAAGCAAAATTTTAATGCGTCAAGCAATATTTTATTAGATGATGATCATGCTATTAAAAAGCATTTTGATTATTAGCAACAATTTAATTTTTAATAAAAATTCTAAAATTAAATACGCGAAAAATGTTCTATTATTAGGTTAGTTTAAAAAAATTAGTTTGGTTAATTGGGTTAATAAAAAGTTATGTGTAAAAATATACCCGTATTAGTTTGCTTTTGTCAGACCGCTGTGATTAAAAACAAAAAATAAGTGAAATGTTTTAAAAAACAATCTTTGCATTGAAAATTTTTAATTAGAACTTTTAAGGATATAAAATTAAGTCTTTTAATATATTATTTTTCTTTAATTTTCTAATTATTTCAATATCGTTTTAATTAAACTGATAAAAAGGAAAAATCTCAAAATATACAGTTGAGATCATTATTTTTAATCTAACTTAGAGTCTAAAAAAAATCCAATTCCCCCTTAATTTCAAAATCAGTTGACTTTGATTAAATTTTACAAAGATACAAAATTTATGCATTTTCAATTAAAAAATTATATTCATTAATGTATTTTGAAAATAATCTTAGAGTAGATTGTGATTTTTATTCCTCTTTGTGATTTTAAGTTTTTAAAAAAAAAAAATTAGAACAAAATTTAATAATCTCTTGTGATACACTCTTTTGTTTATAAAAAATTTTGTGAAAAGTGAAATAAATTAAAAATCCTTTAAATAATTTACCCCAAGTCTAGAGTTCTTGAGAGATTGAATCAAAATTTAAGAAATTTAAGACTTAAATACAAATTAACTTACGTCTTTAGGTCTATAGGGAGCAAGGAAACAATCCATTAGCTTCAATAAACTGAAAGTCAAATTGCTATCCATAGTTGGAATAATTTCTTTGGTATTTTTACGTATAAATTTAATTGAAGGCTTCAAAAAATTTTTTAAAAAATTTTTAAAAAATGTTAAAAAAACAAAAAAAACCTCTAAAAATATTTCGAAAAGATTGTTGAGTATTTCCTGATGAGCAAAAACACTTTCAGGCAACTTTCTAATCCAGCATTCAACAAAGGGCTTAAGACCTAAAATACTTGGCTCCAGATAAACCATACCACATCGACTTACTGTTGCAGGACTGGCAACAGCAAGATCAGCAACTTCAAACATCATAGTCATAGCTTCGGTCATTTTAATTATTTCACCATTAGTTAAGCACAGTTTTTTATTATCATCCAAAACTGTGTTCATATTTTCGATCCAAACTGCATCAACTGGACCATCAAATAAGTACCATCTTTTATCATCATTTTCAGCTTCAACTCCTTGACCCATTAGGACAGACAAAATACCATCGGTCCATTCGTGAGTCATTAGATCGAATTCACCGTACAATTGACCCATCGTAATTGATTTAGGGTTCAAAATGTATGTATGAACAACTTCAAAAGGGGTTCCAGCTGGTGACAATTGACCAGCCAAAGAAGTCATTGCTGTCTTTAAAGTTTCATAGCACTTTGTTTTTCCAGATCCAGTTGGACCGACCAACATAAGACCGTGGCGAACTACAGTAGTTTCATATAGCTGTATACATTTAAGAATAAAATTGTCCACATCTTTTATATCCAATTTAAGGCATGACTTTCTAAGTGAGCTTTCAAGAGCACCATAATCTATTGGTTCTTCCCTTGGATTAAATTTTAGATTTTTTTTTAATTGTGATTTTTCTTATACTTTATTTTAGGGAAAAGATCCGATACTATACCATTAAATAATTTCAAATCATCTTGTAAAAATTTAGGTACATTGACGTCGCGAATAGCTCTTAAGCAAATTAATTCCTACAAAATGATATAATTAAATTTTACAAAATTTATTCCTCTTTTTAAAAATTTACTTCGTTCATGTCAGGGTTTTGTCTTTTAAGATTTCCAGCAGCTGATATTACAGATTTTACAGCTCTCATACCAAAATCATAGTGGTCTTGTGAACTAAGCTGCTCTGATGAAAGTTTAAAAGTAGTAACAATTTTTTTTGCCAAAGTTTTGGCATCAGAAAAACCAAATGAGAACAAGGATATTTCGGCAATCAAAGCATAATCAGGTACCATCATAGCCACTGGTCGAAATAATGCCTATTTAATATATACTTTTAATTGAGCAATACTAATAAAAATTATTTTTTACTTTTAAATTATCTGGTAGTTCTGTTCGACCAGCATATCCTGGATTCATAGTGATAAAGACTGCACATGAGGGCCTCAAGGCAATTTCAACACCCTCAAATATGAATCTTTCAGCCTTTAAAAATTCATAATTAGAAATTTATTTAAAATTGTGTTAGTAAAATCAAGCTAAGCTAAAAAGTATTCTATTTTTAAAAAATTAAAATGAATTGCATAAAAATCAATTTTAAATATTTTTATTTATTATAAAAAGTTGATTTTTATCCAAGTCTATTTAAAGCTAGTTTTTTTAATGGGTTAAATGCCTTAAAATTTTTAAGGAATCTCAAAAAAAATTTCATTAAGAACATTTTTGAAATATTTTAAATTTTAATTGATAAAATTTATTTTCAATATTTATATAATTTTCAAATTGTAAATCTTTTGAGCTAAATGGAGATTTAATTTAAGTTAGCAAATAGTCTAATTTAATATTTTTGCATCATCATGCTACAAGTTTTAAAAGAAACTAGACTCAAAAAATTATTTTTTAGTTAATTTTAATTGAACTAGTTTAATAGATAGTAGTAATCTATAATGAAAAAAATTTACGCCGCTTCGAGCCTGTTAAGTTATTAAAATTAATCATGTGCCATAAATAAAAAAGGCAAGTAAACAAACCCGTTGAGTAAGAGCTTGTTGGATTTGTTGGATTTGTTGAGCAACTACTGATAGTACTTCTATGTCGATACGATTAAATTCATCAAAGCAAGCCCAAGCACCAGCACTAAATTAATTTAAAAAAAGAATGATTGGCAATTTAGTTTCTAAGTTTGCTATTGATTTTGCCAAGGGTAGAGAATAGGGTAAAGCTAAAGCGAGTATTAAATTTAAAAATTAATGATTTTTTTTGCTGTCCAGCTACTTTTTCTACCTTATTTTTTAAATTTTTTTGTAAATATGATATCTGTTGAGCTACAACAGATAAAACTTCTATGTCCATTCTATTGAACTCGTCAAAACAGGCCCATGCACCAGCACTGATTCAAAATAAATTGATTTAAAAAACGCTTGGCAAATTTACTTAAACTTATTTGAGCGAATTCTCTTACCTGGCAAGACCTTTGAAAAATTTTCCCATTGCCATAAAATCTAGCTGATCTGAACAGTTGAATACCACACATTGAATGGCCATCGCTTTAGCCAAATCTTTTGTAGTCTCTGTTTTTCCAGTTCCAGCGGGACCAGCAGGTGCGCCGCCAAATTTTAAATGTAGCGCTCCTGTCAATGTTAGATAGCACCTATCTGTTAGAGGTGTGATAACCAGTCTAGATGAATTTCCCAAATACTCATAGCCATATATAAATTCTGCATTTACAGCTCTTATGTACAAATTGTCATTCATCCAATAATATCTAAAATTAAAAAAAATATATTTAATAGATTTTTATTTTATATCTATTTAGAACCTTAGTTGACTGATCCATTCAAAGTCATTTACGTCAGAAACTTTTTCATTCAAGAGATTAATTACTACATCTCTTGCATGTACTTCTATTACAATTAAAGCTGATAAGGTCTGTCTAGCCTTGGAAGTTAACTTTCCTCGAACCAATTCTCTTAAATCGTCAAGCTCTTTTAATTGCTTTTCATGATATTCTGGTAAATTATTTTCTTCTAAAGCTTTGCTGACCAATGTTGTCCAGTATGTTTGACAGCCGGCAATCACAACTTGTCCAGGCCATTCAATTACCCAACTAGTTCTTGGTTTCTTAAACAAAAATTCATAAATGAAAAATTTCATCATTTTTTTTATAGTTACTGTTTTATAATCTTCTAAAGAATCGCGAATTATCTGTCTTAAGCTTTCTTTCATCACTCGTTCAATTTCAAGCATCCAATCTTCGACATTTCCTGTTGGATAAATATTTTCTCTAAACTCTACACCTTCATTTTCCGCTGAAAACATGGTTGATATTCTCATATCCTTTTCAAATTTAACTCGATAAATGCTCTCAAAACATTTGCGTAAATGAGGCTGGACAGCTTCAGGATCCTTGGTTTTTGATAGAATTTCCAAAAGTTCGTCATCTGATAGAAAGTAAAATCTAGGAAACGAAGTTCGTTTTGTTTCCAAATACTCGCTCAAGCCTTTCTGTACTTGTTCCAGTAACTTATTACATTCTTTCAATTGATCTCTAAGTCTTGCATCTGGACATAAACTTATTACCTTTATAAAAAATGTTATCGAATTTGTTAATTTTATTCCAAAAAAAAGATATTAAATTTTTGATTTATTAGAGTAACTAAAATTGTTTAATTTTAATTGTAATTATCTTAATAACTTTTCAATTTAAATTGATTTCAAATTTTTATTAAATTTTGAATTTTTAAGAAGACAACTACTTTATTGCTTTCGATTCCATCTTGAATATGTTGTTTCAGAATGGATTCAATACTGAAAAGATATAGATACACTTGAGAGAGTACAGAGAAGAGCAGTATACTGAACCTTACACTTTTAACTAGGATGAGACGGGGTGACCTAATATTAATTTACAATATCATAAATGAAATTGGTACATAGAATCACTTGAATATTAACAAGAGAAAATCGATACTGATTAAGAAGAGAACTAATAAAAACTGTCTACCTAGATTTTTTTTCTAAAAGATTTGTTAGTATTGGAACCAATTAACAAATGAAGTGATGTAATCAAAAACAATTCACTTATTTAAAAACAAATTTGATAGAATTTTTCTAAAATATTGCTTAAAGCCTGGTGTTTTCATTTATTTATTTAAATAGATGTATCTTTTAAGCCTGTTTTAAATAAACTAAACTAGAAAATATCCTTGAAATCATTTTAAAATACTATAAATAAGAATGAAAATTATTTCATTAGTTAAAAAAATATTTCATGATATTTTAAATAAAAAACTATTAATAATAAAAATTATATAAAGTGGGGTTCAGAGAAGATCAAGATTTTGCAGATGTTTTAATGCTAATAACAAAAAGAGAAATGGACATAAATATGAAAATGCAAGATTAGGTAAAAAACGCTTGACCTGCCATACTCGAAATAAATGGAACCAAAACAAAAGTCATGTGCATAAACACCAAATTGGATACCCCGATCACCATAGTTGGTACAAACATTGAGTGTATGAGTGAATTCAAATGAATCGATGTGAACGCAGAAAAAGACTTGCAAAAACAATAAAAGCATTACCAGACTCAAACCTGTGTGGAAATCAAAGTTTAACAGCAAGGAAACAAAAAGCAAGATATACAGCGCTTAGTAAAAGCAACACTGAAGGTCTGAGAAGAATTCTCGGTACATCACTCTGAAACATTGTCAAATGAACTATACAGAAGAACGAAGTCAGAACCAATGTGCCAATGTATCAAGAATAAAAGGCTGCGGTGGCTTGAACATGTATTTGTTTATTAAAGATAAAGATATGAATGAAAAGAATACGAATACCAAACAGAGCTATGGAAACCACAAGGGCCAAAAAAGATAGGGCGACCAACAATGACAGAGTGTAATTCAAAACTAATGACCTTATGCTCCAGAAAAAAATTTAAAAATAGTCAACATGTTCAGTTAAATTTTTAGTGAGCTAAAAATGTCTGTAAAGGATAAGGTGTTTAAATTTGACAAAATGACATTGGCAAAGATTTTTTTTTAAAAATGATATCTTTTTAATCAATGTTTAAACTGAATCAAACTATTATAGATATTTTAATTAGAAAAATCGTAGAAGTCTAACTTCTTTTTCTTAAAAGCAAATCCTCATCCAAATTTTAACTGGATTTGGTGATACTAATATAAATAAGTGAAATCTCATCTCAAAAATTATCTTTATATATTTGAAAGAAAAAATTAATTACTTGAGTATTTTTATCTAATATTAAACTCTAGTTTCGAACTCGTTACGTCCTTGCTTATCAAAAGCTACAATAATTAGAGAAAAATTTTATCACTTAAAAAAGAAGTCACGAGGCTTTCGAAACTAAATTCAAATATAAAATTTTTTTATTAATTATTTTTTAAACCTGAATGAAAAACTTTTAAAAATGACTGAAATTGAAGCACCAACAGATACAACTCGACTGCTAGTCAGTGGAGTAGTGGAGACATGTACGGATGAAATGCTTCAATTGTACATTAGTCTCATTTTAAATGTAGATTTGGACGAGACTTTTAAGATTGAAGAATTTCGCCGCCATAACCGCAAGGTATTATTAAGGTTTAACCGTGCCATTAAATTTGACAAAGCCATTGAAAGGCAAAAAAAAATGCCTAAGTTGGCAGGTAACTTGGTCGAAATACATCAGATCAAAACTCCGGATACCATTTGGGTATCCCAGTTAGCCAACAACTGCTCCAAAGAGCTTCTAACTTTGTACTTTTCGAACCATAAAATGAGTCTTGGTGGCGACATAAAATCAGTAAAACTTTTCCCATATGAAAATAAGGCTTTGATTCAGTTCAATGACTACCGCATTATTGACCAATTACTTACTAAAACTCATACTATTAGTGAAAATCAGGTAAAACTAGAAAAATATTATGAGCGAATTGAGAACGATTCATTTGATGAGGAAGAAGAAAATTCCTTGGATCAAATAGAGATTTCAAATGGAAGAAGAAAATCGATGGCAAACCTTGGTATTCTAAGGTCATTTACGAGCCCCTTGAATACCATAGACAAAACCAAAATTGTCTTATCAGACATCCAAGAAAATATTAACATTCAGCAATTGGACTTTTATATCCAAATTTTAAGTAACCATCAAGAAATAAATAGCATTGACTGGAGTTTAGACAACAAGAGTAAACTTCTTATTGATTTCAAAAAAGAAATTGATATAAACAAAATTTTAAATGAATTTAATGTAAACAAATTTAATAATTTAAACTCAAAACCAATTCAAATAGAAACAGTTAATTTGACTAGAACAATAGTAGTTTTGGTTAAGGACATTAAGCCAAGATTATCTCTTAAACTAGACTCGCTAATCGAAGAAGACGAGTACAAGCCGGAAACTATACCGGCGACTAGAGACTTATTGGATTTATATTTCAGCAATAAACAAAGGAGTGGTGGAGCAGAAATAGAATCTATAGAAAGAAAATCGTCGCGTTACTGGATAATATATATGAAGGATCAACGCGTTGTCAAGGAAATTATGTCCAGAAAGCACTTTGTTGATGGCAAACCGATCAAAGTTTTTCCATATTATGAAAATTTTGGACTTCCTTACATATTCAGACCCATCTTTGATAACGAAACTAGTTGTTCAAATGTATTCAAGCTTAAGATTAAAGACGAAAGACTACGCTATTTTTGTAGAGTGAAAAATGCACTCAAAAAGTTAAATGAGATTCTCAATGAATCAAACGCCGAGTCCAAATTCAACAAACAAGAATCCAATATATTGTACGTAAATTATGTGGAAATTTTAAATTCCAAAGTTCCCTATACAGAACGTATTTGGCGACTTAAAGTCAAAGAGTCCATTGAATACTTTTTACAAATTTATAAATTTGAAAAGTTGACATTAAGTCATCAACAATGGTCGACTATTTCCAAGACAAAGCAAATAAATGAATATATATCTGGTAGCAACATCAAGGGCGAAAGTGATACAGACACAAATGATGGGTCATCAGATAAGATTAAATATATTAGCAATAATTGTGCCATAATTAATATCAATGAAACTTCCAGTAATGTGGAAATAGACATTGTTGGACCTAATATGGAGGTAGATCGGTTTATTGTCAAAATTAAAGATATTATTTGTAAAGCCTATTTTACCTTTGAACTAGAGGAAAAAATAATTAAATTTAAAACATATTTGTATGAGTGTGAGGATTTGTTAAGTAAATGGCTGGATGAGACGGAATCCGCTGAGGATAATGCAGCTGAGGTAACCTTGGCTTCCGCTAGATCAACTGAAAGTGATTCATTTTCTATTAATTACTCTAAACGAGGAGATGGTAGCAAGTTAACAAATAGTAGAAAGAAAACTATTGAGGAATTTTTGTCCAAGTTGGAGCGCGATCATTTGGACATGGAGCTCTCATATGGCAAATTGTTTCAAGAGTTGGGCTACACTTTTTTGAGCGGAGCAACACAGGATAATGATGAGGAAGATGATGGTGAGTACAAGGAATTTAATGATCGACTTACAAGTAGTTTGGATGATAGTTTAGTGCTGAAACAAACCGAGCCTGCTGAAAGCCAGATGGACAAAATTAAGTTTACATTGGATGATTTGAGAACTAGGATAAATGATATGAAAAAGAAATTCAGACAATTTGTAATCAAGACTAAAAGGTCCAAGTCGATCAAAGAAACTGACTTAAGTGAAGACGGAGAGTCTGAGCTCGATGATTTTGACAATGACAGTAACAGTGATATGATTAAGCTTTGCGTTTATGTCAAAGAACAGGCCAAGATTGTCACATTTAGCATAAACCGAAATTGCAAGGTAAAAGAACTTAAGCAGGTATTGCTGGAAAAATGTGCCGATGTCGAAATTGAGTCTATCTATCAGCTCAAATTAACCTTCAACAATGTCGAATTGAGTAATAATACCTATACAATTACTGATTATGATATTGGTGACAAAAGCACTATTACACTTGAATTCAAATAGAATAGTTTAATATTATAGATTTAGACTTTTAAGCCTTAAATAAAGTGTTTAATTTTAACTTTTATCTTTAATTTCTTATTTTCCTATAATTTTTCTCAAAATATTAACTGGTTTTTCATGAAATGCCAATCTACCATTTATGATAGCCTGGTAAAATAAGTCAAAACTAGCAGCCTAATAAACTAAACTTTTTCAATTTCAATTTCCTGAAAAATACAGTTCTGGAATCGAAAAAGCTCAAAGAAGAATGACAAAACTAATCCCTTCACTTCGAAAATTTGACTAATCGAAAGGTTTTGAAATGCTTAATTTATCTAATCTCAAAATAAGAAGGATGAGGGGAAACTTAATCCAACTTTTTAAAATTATCAATTTTGAAAATGATATAACTTATTCTCAAAATCAGTCGTATAGCTTAAGAAGACATGAAAAATGTATGACAAATTCAGAATCAATAATTAACTTCAAAATTAACCTGGACAAATGGCTCAAGAAATGGTCTAATGTATAGCCATAGCTTCGAAGAAGCTTTATTTACTGCTGTTATTACTATTAATACTATTAATTACGAAAAAAAATTTTTCTATGTTTTCATGATAATTGATTGTTTTAAATATTTGATAGTAAATGATCGTAATAATTATAAATACAGCTATAAAAATAGATAGATAGTTTTAAATTAAACAAAAAAAATCGAATTTTTTTAAAAGTATCAATCTTTTACGAAAAGTTCAAAAAATGTCAACAAAGATTGGAAATCTCTTTAAACCTAAATAAAGTTTTAATTAAATCAATTAATTCTAAATTCTCTATTAATTAGAAATGAATCAAATTTAATATCACTTTTAATTGATTTTTCATAAATTTTCCTTAAGATTAAAATATTACCTCAGGATTTTCTTTAGCCTGTTTCATAATTTTTCGCCACATTCTTTCCATTGTTTGATATCGTTTACTCTCAACAGGCAGCTGTCTTACAATATCTTCTGAAGAAAAAATGGGTTCCAGATATAACCATGATCGTTGACACACTAACCATTCATCAAGCACATCCTAAATATTGTTTAAAATTAATAATTTTATTTATTAAACCAAAGTAATATACTTGTGTAATTTTTAACTTATTTTCCCAGGTGGAAATTCTTTCTTCAAAAGCTTTCTTGAATGGCGAAAACGACATACTCTGAGTCATAACAATATGATCGTCCAATAGTTGGGAAATTTCATCCGAAGCTTTTACTATAGAAGTTCCAGTGTTCTTGTATGGTAAAACTTCAAATTTAATTGATTTCCATTCGCCTTCCATTTTGTCCAGAGCCTGCTCAATTGTGTACTCTTTACCAGCTATTTCTGCTACCTTAGAAATCTTATCTATGTGGCGGTCAAATCCCATTTCAAGACATTTTTTGAATGTCAAGTCTTTTTTAGGACGCACTGGAAGCTTAAGTTCTTCTGTAAGCATCTCCCAATGTCTATTTCTCATTCCAGGATTGCGCAGCGCCTGGATTAATGGTATATTTGGTCGGAATTCTTCAATTTGATTTTTTATCTCCACGGCAACTTGCTGAACACCTTTGAAAAAATTAAGTTAAAACTTGTCATTTTTAAGCTGGCAAAATCATGCAATATAAATAACATTTATCATTCCTTAATACTCATTAACCTTAACAATTAGCAACTAATATTTAATAACACTTAATACGAAGAATACATTTTATATCCTCGTCAAAATAATCATCATCAGGATTTTCTGCCGCAACAAATTTGATTAAATAAAAGTGATAATTCCATAAATCTTACCCTCAGCGTCCTGAAATTGCTTAATAGCTTTATGCATTGATTTGTAAGCTTCTGTCACATTTTTTTCAATATTCTCAGCATCAATGAACGAAATGGCGTCGTTCATCCAACTGTCGAACCATCTTAGCCAGTCTGACGAAGTTATCCATAAATTTCTGAAAGGTTCAAAATCTTTTAATAGCTTGTTTAATTTTTCGTACTAAAAAAAAAGATTAATTAGTAAAGATGATATGAAAAAAAATTTAAAATACATTGGTGACTGGAATTCCAAACAATCTTTCTCTATTGTTGTACAAAGTAGCAGATTCTTGACATTCTTTAAGACTTTTGTTAAGACGCTTGCATTCGTTGGCCACTTCATGGGCTTTATCCAAATTTGCATGAGATGATAAACCAGCCACATTCATCTAAAGAAATTGATAAATTTTTAATTATTAATTAAATTAAAAAATTACAATTAAAGAATCAAGTTTTTCATTTAGACTAGCAGTATCATGCATTTGAAGTTTGCGGAATCTTTCTTCATCTTCGGTGTGTTGCTCTTCAACTTGAATAATCATATTAGATATCTTCCACGACCAAGATAGCAAACTCCATCTAAAAAATTTAATTGATTGAAAAAAAAGATAATAAATTTTAAAGACTAAAAAAAACAATATTGATTACTTCATGTTGAAATCCTCATTGGAAAGATTAAACAAAAATTCATCAAGCAAGGCGAACTCCTCCATGACATTGCTTATATCCTCTTTTTTATCATCTAATAAACCAGGTATTAATTTCATCCATTCACGATGCTCATGAAGTTCTTCCATAGTGTTCGGCTTTTCGAACAATTTACGTTGAATATCCCTGAATGAGTTATTGGTCTCTTCGGCTTTAATGCGAACTTTTTTGGTTTGATAATTAAGGACAGCTTCAGCTAGCATTTTTCGCTTATTAGACAAGTTTTCTCTTATTTTACTAGTAATTATATAAAAAGGTCCAATAGTGATAGAAGATGGAATCACTTTTTCCAAAGCATCTCTTTCTCTCAAGTGCATTCGCACTTCCTCTCGGACTTGGTCAGCAGTTTTTTCTGTCTTCTCAAAATCTTTGATGTAATTATCCACATTTAAATTCATCAATTGGGTGTATTTATCGTAGCTTTTGGAATAAGCTTTTAAAGGAATAATTGCTTTGGTAATCAAATCCACTATTGTCTCCTTCAATTCTACGATATGAGGCTCCATATTACCAACAGATTCAAGTAAAGGAGTTCCAGAAAAAAATATGTCTTCCATTACATATTTTTCCAATTGCGGAACAGACTGAGTCGAGCCTATCGATTTTTCGAATATACCACATAAAGTGTTGAGAAAATTTTCATAAGCAATGTTGTATCTGGGACCTGTTTTGTCTATTTGAAGTTCTATCATAAATAATGAATTCTTTTTAGGCTTGATATTTGAATTCATCAGGTCATTATTGGGCCATTCGAATTCTTCTTGAATTTCTTTTACTTGCCAACAACTGTCTACAACCATTTGAGTATAGCTGACCAATGAGTCTTGCACAAGAAATCTTAACGAGTCCTGCATCTCAAATTTAACAAGTTCCATAAATTTTTTCAATTTTGAAATTTGATACACTGACCAGTCTTGTTCTTTAATGTTGAACCATCCTTTTCCAAAATCCATAAATGCTGATCTAATGCCTGTCCTCAGCGTGTTAATCCAACTATCTTTTAAATAAAGCGCTATCTAAAAAATAACTCGGTTTTATTTATTTTTATTAAAAGTCTAAAATTTACTTGGGAAATTTGCTGATTTTGGCTTTGTTCGAATTCGTCAATTTTCATAGCCTTAATTGGAATCTGGAAAAGAGACATACCAGATACTCGATTACATTCTACTTTAACTCTTCTCATAGCTTCAATGGCTTCTTTTTTTGTCAATAGAGATACAAATGAAAAATCGTAGAATTGCTTATCAAAATCATAATTTGGTATATCCAAAATGCAGCCTTTGCTCGGTGTTGGTTTTTCATCACTAGGCGGTATTGAGACATACTTGAACGCATTTAGATGAGATGTTATTATCTTGTCAAACGTTATTTTATTAATAGTTCTTTTAAAATCAATATTTATTTCCTTTTCAAGTGAAATTACACTATCTTCTCTATTCTTATCTGGTAAAGTTTTTAATCCAGGATTTTCAGTCCAGTCTAGCATTCGTTTAAAAGACATCTGATCCAAGTCCAGCACCCCATCATTGGGCATTGAATCTATGTAAAACTGATATCTAAGATAAGCCTCGGTTATTTTTCGTTCATTATAGGCGGCTTCTACTCTATTTGCAAATACCCGAGGATCCTCGGCTAAAAATTGTAGTTGAATACGCGGAATCCAATACTGATTTGGTAATTGAGTTCTAGAGCCATTTGTACTTAAGCCTCTATTTACAATAGGGCAACCATTTTGATCCAAAACTCGCTCATCTTCAGAAAGCTTTTGAACTAGCCAACAGTTTTTTTTTTCATTATAATCAACGATTCCAACATCATACCATTCGTAGACAATTTTTGGATCTTTGGGATCATCTTAAAAATAAAAATTAAGATCTTATTTTAGCATTTTTATTAGAAATTTACCAAAGAGATTGGACGGAACATTTGGCAGAAGCGCGCGTCCAGGTAAAGGCTTAAGGACATCGTTATCGATGCCTTTTTTCAACCATTCTGTGGGAGTCCATATTTCATATTCTTCATTGTCGAAGTAATGTAATGGTAAAAAAGGTGGAAATGGTGCAGGATCTTGACCAATTGCGTTTAATATAATAACTTCATCAGCAGGTCTATGTATAGGCATTAGTTTTTCAGGTTGTAGATTTTTTTTCTCCAGCAACTCGCTTATTTCCATTGAAAGATAAAGTCGTTTGAGACGATCGATTTGTACCTTGCGAGGCAATGAGCCAGGCGCTGTGTAGAATGGAATAAAGCATTTAGGTAAATAGCCATCAAGAGTAAAATCAGTTATTTTTAAAATTTCAGTAGTTGCACCATGAATTTGGTTTGTTAAAAGTTGGCTAAATTTTTCTGGATCAATTGGATGGACATTTTCGTGTACTAGAGGAACATGCTTTTCTTTGTGAACTTCCCAAGCATGTGAGTGGCTTACATCGGGAGCTTGTTCAATTATCTTAAACAATTTATTAAATGTTAAAATTAAAAAATGAATATCAAAAATATAAAAATTACTCCAGTCTTATCTACATTGTCCACATTTGCAATGTCAGAATAAAAACCCCTTAGCTTTACTTGTGGATACTTGTTCCCTTTCCAGTGGGTAAAACTGTCTTTTCTAGTTCTTAGACTAGAATTTTCTTTTGTCTGGTCAATATCAGACATTTTGTGTTTAAATTAGCTTGAATTGTGCTTTTCGATTAAGAATTTAATGTTATATATATCTTAAAGATAAGTATAATTAGTTGTTTTTGTTTTCAAAGATTACAAAACAGCAAAAGCTATGTATAAAAGTATAATACAGAAATTTTTTATATGTATTTTATTGAAAATTAGAAAATTCATATATATTTATAGTTGCTTAGAAACAATTAAAACCTCTTTGATTGAAATATTCAGTTTTTTTTGAGTTTTTTTCTTAAACCAAAAAAAGTTTAAATTGATTTAAAACAAAATATATATTTTTATTATATTATAATTCTAACAGTCTTAAAGTTAAAATTTAATGAAAATTTTAGTTTCAAAAAAGTATAATGAAATTACCATATAAAATGAATGATTTAATTTTATAACTTTTCTAAGTAAAATAAGTATTGAAAAATAATAAAATTTATTAATTATTTTAAAAGATTAATATTTTTATAGAAACATCATCAAGAATAATTAGAAGCATCGAGCATTTTTTTGCTGTTTTTTAATTCAAAATAAAAAAATTTTAGTGATTTTTTCAAATGATTAATTTTTATAAGGAAAAATATAAAATAAACATTATCAAAAAAGATTTATTTAATTGTACTGTTTTTTAAAAAGATATGAGGATTTAAAATTTTGTAAAACGAGTCAAATGACATGTTTGGTACTACTTCTGGTAATTATCTCAAATGGTCAGTATATTTTCAACTTTATTCTTACATACATTTAAAGCAACATTTAAGCATTCAATTTTTAATAACATTAATCTAATTTTCTCAGATTTTGTAAAAAAATTCAAAAAATTTAATTTAAATATATCAATGTTTTAATTTTTAAATAATTAAATCAAAAAATTGTTTAGTAAACAATTAAAATTTTTTAATTTGTGAAATTTATTTTATTTAAATAAATGGAGTGTTAATCGGCCTTTATGACATAGGCACTAGCTTGTTGATTAACCTTGAAATTGAAAAAAAAAACATTATTCTTAAGTAAATTTTTCTTGGCAAAATGAAATTAATTCACTTGATGGTGTATTGCATAAAACAAGACTGAAGTAAGCCAGAGAATATATTGATATTTTTAATGAAAAAATTGTTATCTCAGTCTTTTATAATTTAATAAATATAACAATATTTCATTAGATTTCAAGTTAGTGGTTCAATTATCATAAACGATATTCAAATTAATTAAAAAAAGAAATTATAAATTTTCAAATTTTTTATTAAAAATTACGAATCAATCAAAGAAAAAATTAAGATTCTGTGTTCGAATCAAGCCAAGTAAAATATTAAAAAAATAACATTACATTTCTATCATTTTGATCGATATAAAATTTATTTCATCAACAATTTCTTAAAACTAATAAACTTAGGTTTCGAACAACATTTACCGGGCTAGTACATTATTCAAATAAGTAAAAAAAGACCATGTAATGTAAGATCATTAGAAACAATAAATAAAATAAATTAAACAATGGTTTCACATCTCATCTTGACTTTCTTTCTTATTTTATTATCCACTTTTTTAAAAATAGATCACTCAATGAATAATAAATAATTTTTGACTCGTTTAGGTACAGGTAAATGATCTATTTGTGCAGTAACCTGAATAAGATTATTTACGTTGTTTAAATCATTTACCAATTTGCCATTCTCTTTAAATCGAGTCAATATCATGCGTCTACAAATAGACTTTAGCGAACGTGGGCTTGCAACCAAGCGTTCAAGATACAAGTCCAGCGATTCAATTGAATAAAGTCTTTGAGATGTTAACAAATTTTTGGCATTTTTGTTAGTGGACAAATGATGATAGCTGTGATGATGCTGATGACTATGGTGGGAACATATTGGCATATTTTTGCCAAAATTTTTCGACACCACAATATCATTTATTTTCGTATCTTCCATTGAATCAAATAAAAGCTTGACAAATCTTTTGTAATAATTTAAATACAAAACCATGCTATCTACCACAATATTGTTGGATATATTTGATGAAACATTAACTGCATTTAAATTGTTTAGAGTGAGTAGTGAGGCAAATGAAGGAGATGGAGTAAGAAGACAAATAGGATTGGAAAGATGGTTTTTTCGAATAGGCAAATTTGGAGATACACAGCCTTCGGACATGCGTCTTGTTACTTCAATTTCCTTTTCTGAAATTAGCGGCGAGCCGTGATGATTACCAGATATCTGACCATGTTGATTAATGGCAGAAAATGGCTTGTCCTTGAAGTAATCGTTGAAGTAATTATGGTGATGATGATGGTGGTGGTGGACATGCCGATGTTCTTCATATTTGTGATGGCTTCTGTGGTGTCGACTTAAATTTACACTGGTCAAAATTGGTGATGGCTTCTCGGTCAAAAATGGATCACATAATTGAGCTAATATTGAATTGCTCACTTTATAGCGGTGTGTTGCAGATGGGTTAATATTAAATGGTTCTAAATTGGGATCAGCTCCGTGCTGTATCAAAGTACGCATGAGATCATATACCAGCTCCATTTGGTAACATGTTTTGCTTAGAAATACTAACTGCACGCAGTGATTGAGCAAATTGTTTGACTGAATGTATTCGCTGCCTGTTTGAGTTTGACAGCTTGAATCATTCGGATCGTACAATTCATTTTTAATAAGTTCAATCAAAATATGCTTAATAAAATTATTTTTTTCAAATTGTTGACTTGAATTTAGAAAATTTGGATACAAAATCCAATTTGTAACCATTCGCTTTATAACTTGTGGATTAATTAGCTTTTTCCAATTATTAAACGATGATTGAAGCTTTACTTTGATCTTATTGTTGAGACACTTTTGAAAATTGAGCAAAATTTTGAAAATTTCATGAGCTGAGCTAAAATCGTCAATTTGACAAAGTAGCAAAAGCTCGAGATATTTCTCTACTGAGCAATTTCTTTGCGGCAATCTGAGCACATGATCTGGACTTGTCGAATTGACCGAGTTGGTCAATGGGCTATTTTTGGCCAAGTTAGATGTAATTGAATTCAAATCAATTATATCATTTAGAATATACTCTAAAAATTCAATATCTAATATTTTATGCAGGGAGAACTTTGTGCTTTTAAGATTGGTTCTTGGCTCTAAATTGGGCAATGATGGTGAGCGATTGCGTGCGCTTCTTCGGCCAAGGACCGAGTGTTTAAGCAAATTGTTAAGCAATGTTTCGATACAGTTCTGATAGTCCTCTTTTTCAATACCAACATTGTTAATATTCAAAAGTAGATCTGCGCCAGATTTTAGCAACAAGTGTATGCATTCTTTAAACTCGGCTTTCCATTCAGTGCGACCAGTTTTCGCCTCCTTGAAGAACACAGTTTCTATAAGCTCGTCCCATTCAAACAATGATTGTATGCACAGCTTCCTTTCGTTGTTAAATGTATTCACATGGGTCTTTAGTCCACCTTTTTTAAGCATTGTAAACAAAATTCTGGACAAACTCTTGGGATCATTGTATTCAGAAAGAACTTTTTTGCTCTTTGAAAATTTGTTTGTCGTATTTTCATTAAACAAACAATGCAAAGCTGTATTGCCAGTTATTGGCTCTCGCTTGGTCAAGTCAAAGCCACAATTGAGAAGCACTTTGATTATTTTGGAAGAACGAGTGTTCTCCAATATGTAAAACATGGTATTTACATTCTTATTAAAGACTTGTCTTTGAGAATTGGTATCAATTAGATTTGGTAAACTTTCACTATTCAAATTGGATAACAAGTATACCAGACAATTTTTGGACTGAAATTTGATGGCATAATAGATAAGTTCATAGTCTTCGTCTGGCTTAAAGTAGTTGAACAACAATTGTTGGTGTTTGTACAAGCGTGAAAAAATGTCTACATCATCGAGACACAACGAGGCCATTATTGGAGACAAAGGCCTCAATTCAAATGCATTCAGCTCCGGATCTGAATCACCTTCATCACCAAGCTCGCTACTACACTCAGATCTGTTCAAATTGTACCATTTTTTAAGCATTGATTTGGACTTTTTGTTCATTTGTCTCAGACTATTCAAGCTCAATTTTGATATTAAATATTTATCTGCTCCATTATTCAGCAACATGTCTACCAATTTGAGCCTCAGCTCATTTAGCTTGTCGTAAACAAAGTTGTTTTTTGTGCTTGAGTTGCTATGTATTGAGCATGTGGTCGACTTTTGGTTAAAATTTTTGCAGTTTTCGTTTGATGATACCAAAGAATGTATGGATGTTGACAATGAATTAATTGGTCTTGAGTGTTCAATATAATTGTCACTCGAGTTTAATTTGTAACAGGCTGAATTAAAATCATAGTCGTACTTGTCATAATAGTTGAATTCGTCTTTTTCTTGGTAATCGTACAAATTGGAAGAGTTTACCGAGTCTGAATCGGAGTCATCGCTTAAATTTTCGTCTGAAGAATGCGATTCAGCATTGGAATAAGATACAGGATTGAAATTTTCAGATGACTCGGACTCTGACTTGGCAATTTTGTATTTGTTCAATTTGGCACTTGTTTTGAATAGTTTAGATATTGAATCGACAGACTTTGAATAGGAGCTGATTAAGGAAGAATTTAATGAGTTGAAAGAGAGAGAAGAAGCAGAAGAAAAAGAGCTTGAGGAGCAAGTTTTGGTGCTGGAACTAGATGACCAAAATGAAAATAGATCGGACTGCTCGTTATTGATAGAATTGAGTGAATTTGAGCGAGAGAGATGGTTTTTGAAAGGCTTTTCGGGTATGATTTCAGTCTGAATGGTATTTCGTCTGTGTGGCAAGTATTCGCTCAGTGCTTGGGGTGTCATCGGCTGTTTTTTTTTATTCAAATTAGACATTGTAGCCAAATTACCAGAATTATATACACAACATATGACCAAAAGAGGAGTATCAATAGGAATTTTGCTTAATTCACAAATGGTTTCCTCATCTACATGATTAGTAACAAATGCTAGATCAATATTGGTAATGTATGAGCAAGGTGATGCTGGTCTAGGTCGAGGACTGAGCCTATTTGGTGAATTTTTTACAATTGTATCTGCAGTCACTTCACTCGGTGTTTCAGATTGAATTTTTGTCTCATCTTGGTTTGGAATTTCAGCTTCCTCGTCACTTGAGCTGACCTCAAAATCAATCAAAACATTGTTTGACATGAAGCTTTTGTTTTCATGGAAATTTTTGAAATTTCCTCTTGGTTTTAATGTATTGGAGTTAATAAAGCATTCGTCTGACCATGTAGATACTTCTATGCAGTATTTTGTCTTGTTGGATAGAAGCAGTCCCCGGTTAGGATCACAGGAATATTTTTTAAGTAAAAGAGAGAACAAATTTAGCCTTTGGCAAATTAGAAAATCAAAATCGTTCTCAATATTGGACGTATTTTTTTCCATAAAAATTTTAAAATTTTCAATTAAAGCATTATGGGCTAGCTTTAAAATGGAAACGGTCATTGTTTGGATAAGATTGTAGCCATTTTTTTTATTGGTTATCAATAAGAGATCTTTGGACTTGAATAAATCAATGTTTTGAATAAGTAAATGCATTAAGTTGTTCATGTTCTTGGAGTCGAATTCGATTAATCGCTCCAATTCGGCCATGCTCAGCTTGTTGCTTATTGACGACAAGTTCAGCTGGGAGTTTTTTTGGTTCAGCAGCTTGACTAGCTCAGTTTTTGAGACATAACTGAACAATTGTTCGACTAGCTTTATGTCCGTCTCGGTTAGGTCACGACCTAACAGATTGTACAGTAAGCTCGAGCTTAGGTCTATCACTGACAACGCTGTGTGCCATATGAAATTCATCTTTAAAACTTTTTAATTTTTGCTTGTATTTAAAATTTTTCTAATTCCTCATTTATCTATAGATAAAGGTAAAAAAAGATTAAACAAGTGTATCACGTGGTCCAAGATAGAAATCAACCCTCTTGATCATTGGAGAGATCTTCAAGAGACCAATAATTCTAATCAGGACACACCTAATTTGAACAAAGTTTATAAATTTTTGAATACTCTTATTCAAATTGGTAAAGTGGTGCAAAAAAACGTGGCTGAACAAAGAAAAAAACGAACCTAAAAAAAGTAAAAAATAATTATTATCAAGATGTTGTTAACTGTAAACTTTTTTTTATAAACAAAATAAAAAAATCCTCTTAGACTTTGATCCAAAACAAAATTATGTACATAAATGCAAATTTTTTTTCTAATTCAAATTCTATTGAATATATGTCGAATTAGTAAACATTTTAAATGTTTAGAAAATATATATATTATAAGTTTTTTATATCAAATTAAATTTTTTTTGAAAAAATTAAAAATTAGAAATAAAATCCTTAATCCTTAAGGCTCAATCTCAACCAATATTAAGACACTAAAGACTAGAAATTTAGGTTGATTTTGTTAAGCTATGTATTTGGGCAGACGGTCACGAATCAAACTAGTGAGCGTAGATCTTGTTTAAAAAAATCCTATACAATTTAGGCATAAAATATCATATGTTTTTGTAAAATATTAATAAAAAAAATTAAGATTTTTTGATTAAAATACTATTTGGCCATTAATTCCTTTTTAGAATATTTGGCGATAAAAGTGCTAAATCGATAAGATAAGAATCTAAGACTTTGTTTAAACACTTAAATTATCTTGTTTATTTATATAGACAAAAGAAATCTTGAAAATGATGCAATTTTCGTAAGATATTACTCAATAATTTGGCTTCAGTTTTCCGCTTTCAAATTTTAGCTTTTTAAAGAAACCTTGATTAGATACGCTACTTTTTTGAATACTGTTAAAAATAACACTTTGATCAGAATTATAATTAATTGATTTATTTATTTATTTCCTACTAAGTGACCGAAAATAAAGCCTGAAAGAGTACAGTTTTAAAATTTTAAATATATAATATAATTTATGACCTGGATTGTACATGAACTTAATTATTTAACCTATATTAGCTAGTTTACACTCGATAGAAATTATAATGTCTTAATTTAAAGAAGAATTTAAACAAAATGGGAAATATTTCGACTTAAAAATAACTTACTCGTTACTTATAAATACTTGATAAAATTATTATTTAATTAAAAGTTTAGAAAATTAGTAATTTTAAACAAAATATATAGACAAATTTGATATTTTTGGCGGTTTTGCGGATGTTGATTTTAATGATTTTTTATATATACAAGTGTAAAAATTATTAATTGCAAAACCGAGTTATATTTATAGACAGCAATTAAAATGGTCTAAAAGCTTAGGAAAATACCTAAAAATAGAAGCTATTTTGGTTGTAAATGCGAATTTAAAATTTTTTAAATCAGGGCGATTGCCCAATTAGTTTCTAATAAATTTTAACAACACAGCTATTTAAATAATAATGATTTTTTTCGAATGTCGATGAAAATATACTATTTCTGTAAATTAAAATAGAACTTTGGTAACTAATTTTTTAAGTTGTAAAATCACTCGTTCAACTTGTGCTTAAATAAATGATACGATACTCAAGATACTAAAAATTCATAAATTATTATAGTTTTTAAAATATTTTATTTAGCCCTGCAAAAAAATAAAGCAAAATTTTGTAAGTCAATGAGCTATCTATTATCCATTTAGATTTATGTATGTTCTTATCTTTTTTTGGAGCTTGTGTTCACCAAATGATCAGAAGAATGATCAACGCCTGATCCAAATAGAGCCAAAAAGTAGATTTTATTTTATTCAAAATCATAAGTGTTTTTGGATACTGTTATTGAGTGATTTCTATTTTTATTTTTTAATTTATCACCCGATTTAAAATTTGAAAAAAAAATATTTTTAAGGCAAAAACAAAACTGAAAATTTTTAAACATTTAGTTTTTTGAAAATTCAGCGTTGAAAGAAAATTTGATATTTTAATTGTATATAATAAAATTGAATTTCTTTATTCATTCAATTTTCAGAAAAAACCCATGAAAATCATGTTATTCTCTAAATTCACATAGAAATATTTATAATTTTAATAATTATAAAATTTTGTTTAAAAGAATTAATATTTTTATTAGGAAATCAAAAAAATTATTGAACCATAATATTTTCAAAATTTAAAAAAAATTTAGATCGATAAAATGCTTATAAATAAATTTTTCATTTTAAGTTTAAAAAATAACTAAGTTAAAATAAAGGTCCAAATTTGCCTTTTAGCTATTAAATTTGAAGAATTAGCTATATCAATTGACAATTTGCTTAAGGGTGTTATTATTACTCTTAAAAATTTATTTCTGGTCCAAAATTTTTATATTTTATCATAAAAAGTTCTTTCAAGAGTTTATTTTCTTTTCTCAGTGAATAAAAATTTTCCCAAATTGTTGGTAATTTTTAAGGTTTTAATGAGATCGCCTCTTTGTCTTATTATTTGAAGATTAGTAGCCAACTCCATTTTGGTAAACCAGACGGTTTAACCAAAACTTAGCTAACTGCCGGATATTTTTTAAATAGAAAGAAAACCATTTAAACAAGACTTTCTTTTCGATGGATATCACAAGGACGATGTAAGATAGGACGAACAGCAATAAGGTGGATGTCAAAAATCACGAAAATTCTTCTTCATGTTAAAATGACATGAGGAGAAGAAAAGATAAAGGCAAAAAGTTTTATAAAAAGCTTAATTAAAGTTTATCTTTACCATTCGTTTAAAATGAATAAAGTTAAAATAAAGTTTTATTTTAAAAATTTCAAAAAAGTCATCAAAAAAACTTTATTTTTAAATAATTATTGATATGAAATGTTTATAAAAAATCAACTTAATTTAAATGAAATAGTCTCTCTAAGACAAAGATTATTCATGAAATAAAATAAATCTAAGTATTTTTTGTTGTAATTTTCAAAATAAAATTTTATTTAAGAAAAAATTATTAAATAATCTATAAAAGACTAAAAAAATCCTCTACTTTTCAAATTTGAATGAAATATTTTAACTAAATATTTTTCTTTAATTTGCTTCATCTGGTTTATTAGCCAATTTTTTTTCCAATTCATCAATTCGTTTTTCATGCGTTTCAACTAAAGCTTTTAGTTCATCAAGTTGTTTTTTCATTTTTTCAAACGCCTCAGAATCCTAAAAATCATTAAAATGAGCAATATATAAATTAAATCGTTTAAAGCAGCTTTTAAGTTATAAGCAGATAATAGTTTTTTTAAAACTTAAAATAAAATTAATATTTATTTGATTAATAAAAATTTACAAGTTTAATATTATTTAAGTATATCCAGAATATTTATTATTAAATTATAGCTATGAGTTCATAAACCAAGCAAAGCACTTTAATTCGGAAAGGTGATAAAAATTTTTATATATAAATCTTATTTGATTCGAAAACTTAAGTATGAGAAAGAAATTTTTAAAATCACCAAAAGTTGAAATTATATGTTTAAAATAGAGTCAACAATTGTCTTAGTTTAAATTGATTCTATTTAATATAAAAATCGATATAGTTTTTTTGTCATATGTTACTAAATTTTGTAAAATTTTATAAAATATAAAAAACTTCAAAAAAAAATTAATCGTATAAATTCGTGCCGAGTATTTAAAAAAATTGTTTAGTCGTCCTCGTCATCATAGTTCATGTTCATTTCATTTAGCCTGTCTTCCAGAGTTTTAATGCGCTTTTCATGTCCTTTGACTATAATTTTCATTCGTTTTATCTCTTCTTGTAGTTTTGTAAACATGTCAGCTTCGACTCCCACAGTATAAAGCGAATTTGGCTAAACCAAATTAATTTTAAAAAAATTCCTTTCTAATTAGCTATAACCATTTCCTCAAAATTTATTTTCCCAAACTAACAAAAATTGACTCAATTTTGTAAAAAAAGTGAATTTTCCAAAAAATATTTTGGTCAATTAGACTTCACAAAAATAAAATAACTATGAGCTAAGTAAATTAAGCAATTAAAGCTAATTTTATTTGTTAGAGAGTAGAGCGGTTATAGCTATAAATGAAATAATAAAAATACCGTATAGCTGGCAGATGCGGTTCCATTTCCTTGTGGTTGTGGTGAAGGTTCGTGACTAGGAGTATTAGAATTGGATGGATTTGAAAGTGGAGGCTTTAGACTGGACATATTTAATCTAGACATAGAGGCTGATTGTATTTCATTATTGGCCGAATTACCAGGTTTTCCCATTTCAGCAATTCGCCTCGATGCCTGCCTTAGCACACTTCCACCAGTTTTTTGTTCTTTTTGTGATTGATTAGCCAAGAAAACATCTTTCAAAGACATCATAACCGGATCAGCATCTTTTCCCGTGAACCATTCTTCAGCGCTAATGGCAGCTTGCTGGGCTGCAGTGTCCGGGTACAAGTCCTCTTGAAACAATTCCGATTTACGCGGAACTGTCATTGTGATAACTTCGCACAAGCCCGAATTGTGTAATTTATAGAATTTTGAAATTTCACAATTGTTAACATTTAGTCCGCGCTTTGTCATCCATCCCATGCCACGTTGAGGGTCGCTAGATTGGTGGGTATTCAAATAGTGAATATATGGTGATTCTGGAGTGTACTCAAAGTATCGAATTGCCGAATCACCTTTGCCGCACAGGTAAATCATGTTTGTGTCCTCATCATAGAATGGAAAAAGAAGGCCATTGCTATTGTCTAACTCTTCCATTGTGAGACAGTCAAGGGTTTCTCCATCATATAAGGCGTATTGACGCTCACCAGTGCGCGAAAATCCAGTAGTAAAGACTCGGCCATCTTTCATAAAAAGAGCTCTCATTGGCTTTGTTGCAGTGTGTCCCTTTCCCTCTCTGAGTAACTTGCCTGTACGTGGATCGAAAATACGCAACATTTTGTCCTTGCAACTGGTAACTATGAGTGAACCATTATAATTCCACACGGCACTGTAAATTGTATCTGTATGAATTGAAATTTCTGTAAATATTTCTGCTGTTGCCACATTCCAAATAAAAATTTTGTTGTCCGAACCAGCAGACAAAAGCACCAAATGTGCGGCTAGAATAAAAAAAATTTAAATTTTTTTCTCTTTAAGCACTTGTTAAATGAGAGTTGTCTCTTTTTGTTTACTAAATTTTTTTAATTATTAAAAATAAAGTTCTTTTAAGTAAAATAATTTTTTTTATATTGTTAGAATTACATTACACATTTCACAATTTCAACTTTCAACCCTTACTTTAATTTTAGAAAATTATTTTCAAATATTATTAATTTTTAAATGTAATTTTAAAAATATAAAAACAATTAAAATTTTCCTTAAAATCATTTATATTTTGTATTTTTCGTTTATTTTTACTTAATTATCATCTTCCAAAGTCAGCACTCTGACAAATTTTTTAAAAATCTTATTCACTATTTTTAGAAATATAATAATTTATCTAAAATTAGTTTTCCATATTGATAAATGAATAAATTTCTAAAGTAATTACTTGGATGCCAATTGATGACGCCAACACGTCGCTGATGAGCAACTAGATCGGCCACACAATCAGTCAAATTCTTAGATAGCCCACCATCTGGGATTTCCCATACTTTTACGGTGCAATCTTCAGACGCTGATGCAATCAGGTTATCATTGTGGGGACACCAGGCAATGTCCAAAACAGTGGCTTTATGTCCAACGACAAGAGGAACATCACGATCAACTCGACCAACTTTGTCCACAGGCATTACTAAAAAAGCACCACCGCCAGCAGCCTCGGTGATAATAGCTAAGAATTTGGGATTTACACAGCAAAAAGTCGAGTCCCAACTCGACTTAGTTATTCGAATGTTATCATAGCAGTTTTCCTTTTTCTGTGGCTGTCCGAAAACATGACGGAATTTCGAGTTTCGAACTACTTTTACAGACATTTGTGTAATTTTATTTTACAATAAACAAGAAAAAGTTTTTTTTAGGCAATTTTGTCTAAACTAAAATATTAAATTAAATCAAAATTAGAGAAGAGTCTTTATTTATCAATCCTTAGCATGTAAAAATCTATATGATTTCATTATTTTTAATTTTTTTCAAATTTCAAATTAGTCTTACAAAAAAAAAATAAAAACCAAATTTTATAAAAATTACTATATTTGGCAATTTCAGAAAGTATTAGATTTGAAAAAAAATCTGAATGTCTTTAACTCTGCTAATTTTTATGAATAAAGGTTCTTGTGTATTCATAATTATTTTCTCCTAATTTTTACCTCAATCCATTAGCATTTTGTTACTCATTTAAGAGAATATTTTCCTAAGACTTTACCAATAGCTGAATGATAACCGCGTTCATATACAGAAAAATCTAAGTTAACTTTTTTTGGAAGGAGCAGGCCAAAATCCTACTTAAATCTATAATTGAACGCAAATTTTAAATTTATTTATGCAATCTTTTAAAATTAAAATTAGCTACGTTTTTCAAATTGTCTCGAATAATATTTTTTGAAAAAGGAATAAAAAGTCCTTTTGAATTTATTCATATATTCTTTGTTTTTTCAACTCTTAAAGTAAAAATCAATTAAAAAAATTTAATTGTTTCAAATGATCTTAAACAAACATTAGCATATCTAAATGATAAATCACGTGTATGTTGAACTAATGCAACTGAATCATCGATGGTTAAGCCCAAACAAATGATTCAAAGGTTACTTTTGCTTTTCAAATATGCAAAAAGCATCTAAATTAAATATTTAATAAAATCTTAACATTTTCATTGTTTTGTAAATCAAAAAAAATTGTTTTTATAATTATTTTTTATTCTAGTGACAATGTTTAGAGACAATGTTTACATTGTAGATTTCAAATCCTAACATATCTACTGGAGGTAAACAAACAATTTTGGTCATTTTATAACAAAAAAATAATTCTATTTACTAGTAAAATTTTTTAGCTTGTTATGGACATTTTATCTTATGATTTATAGATAAAAAATGAGAGTACATTAAACCCTTGAGTAATTTGCTAAAATGTGACATTTACTTGAAGTTTAAATTATCGTCTCTAAATTTTACAATTGATGAATAAAAATAAAGCTTTAATGGAACGAATTCTAGGCGTGATTACCATAAATTCAATCAATCAATTCTTGATATGATTAATATGATTTAAATTATTAAAAAAGACATGATACTATTTTATTTTTTAATTTATTACTGATGTTAGGCTATTTATCATTTAAACCAGTTAACTCAAAAGGCAATTTAAAAATATTTTACATTAGCTAAATGAGTTATTTTTATTTCGAGAAAAAAATTTAATTTTAACTTTCTCAAAGTAATAATTTTTTTCTCAACTAAAAATACTAACTTTGATTAAAAAATAAGTATGTTGAACTTTTTAAAAATTTCTGAAATTATTTAAATGTTTCTTTTCGAGGACCAAATTAACCATAATTTAATTACTTCCAAGGGAGAAAAACTAACAATTTTGTAGCTTAAATAACTCACAAACTTGATTTTCAAATATTTTTTTAAAATATTTTTTATTATTTATATTAAAATAAATGAAGTATCTTTTTTTACCTTTTTTACATTTATCCGAAAATATTGAAAACAAATATGAAAAAAATGAGCTCAAGATATTCCAATATTCCAAAGAATGGCAGTCTAGATTACAATTAGATAAATATAAAAGATAAATTGTCTCTAAATTTCACCATTGTTTGTAAAATATTGGAAAAAAAGCTTTAATTCTACATTTACATCAAATTAAAAAGATAATACATGTTGAGAGCTCTAAAAAGAGTATCTAATTAAAAATTGACTTGAAGAATTTTATTTTTGCTTATAAGCCTCCGACATGTGATCTTATTTATTAATATTAAACTAGATAAAAAATTTAGATACAAACAAAATTTTTTAGTTTTCCAATAAAGTTCAGTCAGAATTATCAATGTTTTATCTATTTGTTTTTCAAGCAAGCTTCGAGATGAATATTTTATTATAATTCTTCGAATTTATAAATTCAGATTTAAACTTAACTAATTTTTTGGCTTTAGCCTAAATTTTGTTGATACATTGTTGTTTTTATACTTTTATGGAAAAATTTGAAAAAAATCCTAATAAATGCCTTTTTTGGAAGTTATCTATAGTTTTTTAATATATAAAATTTATGATAAATATTTTTTTGAACTTTAAGCTTAAGCGAAGTTTTAAAAGCCCGACTTGTTCAGTATATTTAACAGATGGCATGAACGAAATTGTTTGATTAATTTTTTTCTTAATTTTTTTTCACGTTTAAATTTATTTTTTATTGTAAAACTCAAAATACGAACTCAGTAAAATTTTAGTTTTATTTTTCAATAATTTGTTTTCACTTAGCGAGTTTATCGCTAAATTAAGAAAATAGAGGTTTATTTGAATTACTTTTAGCTTTTATTTTTTTGTTATAAAATAAAACATTAAATTATATGAAATATTAATATAATAATTATTTGCTATAATTAAAAATATAAAATTTTAAATTTTAAGATAATTTATATTTTCAGTTACTAAAGCTTATATTTCTCAATTATTATTAAACATTTATTAATTTTAAACATTTAGGTTTTTGTTTGAGAACTTTTAAAATTTATTTTACTTTTTCAATAAAAATTAATAAAAAATTATAAAAAATATATCTAAAAGCAATCCCCAATTATGTCATCTAAATTTAATGCCCTGTTAAAAATTTTAAAGTCATCAACATCTGCAACAGCATTTGGATTGTTCATATTACTTTTTCCAATGAAATTTAGATTTCTATTAATTTCAATCGGAATGTTAGATTGATGGCTATTTTGAAAAGTACCATTAAAATAAAGAGATAGGGTTTTGCCTTTTAGAACTGCAGCAATGTGAAACCATTTGTTTAATTCAACTGGCTTGATAAAAGTCGAATATGTAAAAAGATCTGTTGATGATATTACATCAACTCCTGGTTTGCCATTACCAGATTCAGATAAAAAAATCAAAACACTGCTTCCAGAAATTCCAAAATCAATCAATCTTGAAAAACTTACCAATTTATTCACTTTTACCCATGACATTACCGTAAAATCTCCATTAAAATATACGCCATCAGGAACTTTATAATAACCATCATTTAGTTCAATAGCAGCATCTGGATTTCCTTGCCTGTCAATGGTTGGAAAAGCATTCACCGGTTCATAGAAATCTTTGTGTCCAACTATATCATTGACTTGAGAGTTATAAATAGGCCAGTAATTTATCAGGCCGTCTACATTCGCACATTTATTTTTACAATAAGCTGAACTCGATGATTTGACCAACATTCCATATGCATAGCTTCTTAATAATCTGCATTTATTCTGACTTGTCATAATTTTTTATTAAAATTGTATCTTGTAAAATTGGAAAATCGAAGCCGATTTTTTTTATGTAAACATCGGATTTTACTTCTGCAATACAATTAATTTTTACTAAAAATTCTAATTCTACAAGTTACTCGACTCACTTGAAAAAAATAAGCAAAATATTGTGGAAAATTTTAAAAACATTTGATTTATTTCTTTTAATGTTTTGGTTTTTCATCTCATTTTTAAACTTAGTTTTTTGATTATTTAAGACTAGTTTACTATTTTATTAAGATCTAATTTCTACACAAGAAAAATTCAAGTTTTTTTTAATACAAATTATATTCAAGTATAAGTTATGAAGATATTTGATATATAAAATGCGTCATTAGAAATGTTTTAATTCATTTGTGAAATATAAATTTCTATGATCTAACCGATAGAAAAGCTAAAAAGCATTATACTATCAAAACATTAATCTTTGAAAGACTGATAAAAATTTAGTTAGTAAATTAATTTCAATTGAAAAATAAATAAAAAAAAGAACGAAATATTAAAAAATGTATTATTATACAAAATAATTATTTTCCATAATAAAAATTAAATGCTTTTTTAACCATTTTTCTAATTTTTCTTTAAAAAATTTAAATTTAAAATCAATAAATAAAAATCGAATTAAATTTTCAAAATTTTGGATTAATTTCCTGAGTTACTTTACGATAAATATTAACATTTGAGGACCTAAGAAATTTTTGGAGCAAGTTTCAAACTCTTTTTATACATCTTTATACTAAATCTTAATTAAATAAATAATAATTTTAAATTAATTAGAAATTGACAAAATTGCTAAAATATTTTATTTAATTTTAAAATGAATATTCTTAAGATAACAAGAAAGTTCGAAATTTTTAAACATCAGTTCAAATAAATTCTTAGATCTTCTAGTTTTATATTGATTTAATAAAGATCAAAGTTTTTATTAGATTAAAATTTAAAAAATTGTGAAAATTGTGTGTTTAATAAATTAAGGTTCAGTAACGTTTTGTTTAATGACTAAGGTTGTCGAAAATTTACTAATATTTATAAAAATGAGACATTTAAATGTTAATCTTAATTATGTAATTTTAAAATACTTCAATTGACTTAAATTCAAGATTCAGAATCAGAATATGGTGTGATTTGTGGTGCTTTTACCTTAATCAAACATTTCTTTCGTTAATAAAAGTTTTAACATTAAAACATAAATTTCAAATTTAAAATGAATTTTCGAATATTAATCTTAATTTTATTTTTTGGATTTACACAAGTTTATGCCTATGAGCCAGGAAATATTGGCATTCTTCAATCAGTTATTACAATATTTCAAAAAATACTTGAATTTTGGCAAAAATGGTTAAGTGATAAGCAAAGTTTAATTAATACAACTCAAGTGCCAATAAACAATTCAACCGTGGATCCCTATGCATATAGTAAATAAAATGAAATATACTTAAGTTATTCTAAAATTTGATATCCTGATAAGATGACTTCAGATTATTAAATACAACTACACCAATTAGCTATAATTTAACTATTAAAGCATTTTTCAACTCAGATTTTAAAAAAGAAGATAATTTTTACAGAGGAAATGTTCAAATAATATTTAATCAACAATCTTCGTATAAAATGCTTATTTTTCACTTGGATCCATCATTGGAAATATTAGGGCAGATTTTAATTTCGAGTATGTCATCAAATATTAAACCAAATATTATTTTAAAAAGACCATTGGAAAATCAATTATATCAAATTGTTTTTGATAAGGAAATTCCAATTGATAAATATTTGATGGAAATTAACTTTAGAGGCGACTACGGTTCAGAGAATAATCTTGTCGGCTTCCATAAGATTAACTATTTTGAAAATGGTCTATTAAAGTAAATAAAAGTCTACATTTACTAAAAACAAGCATTAATTTTAAGAATTATTAAAAAATTGTGTTTAAAATTTAATGAACATTATCTAAAAAAAATTAAACATCAAATATAAAAAAATACTTTGTAAAATGTAAAAATATATTTAAATTTACAGTTAAAATTAAAGAGAAATATGGATTAAAAGCATAACAGATTCTGAGCAGAAAGCTTTCACATTATCAAGGATAGTGGATAGTACTTGATATCTAACAGTAAGCAACAAGGATAAAACAAAATAAATAGTGATGCGCACGAAATTATTTTTGAAAAAAAAATTTATAAAGCTAGATTTAATTTTCTTGAATTATTTAGCAATTTTACTTTTGATTTATTAAAATTTTTCATAATATCAAACTTTTTAGTCAATGTTCTTCTTAAATAAAATAAATAATAATATTAATAAAATTAATGCTTATTCAAAATATTAATAACTTTCATTTAAATATAAATAATAAATTAAGAACTATGCTTGCGACTAAATTTCAACCAGCTGATGCAAGAAAGGTAGTTAAAAATAAAGACTTAATTTCTCATAATATAAATAATTCTAGGCTTTTCCGTGTTTTGATGAGCCATCTTTTAAGGCCAAATTTGATGTAACTATTGAGCATCCATTTGACTCAATCGCTTTGGGAAACTGGCCTGAAATTGTATGAAGTTTTTTAAAAACTTATTAATTTTATAATTGAAATATTTTAAAATATCGTGTTAATATTAAGTTTAAAGAAAATTTCACTGAAAATGGAAATGTACGAACTAGAACGAAATTCGCTACAACTTATAAAATGTCGACCTATTTAGTAGCTTGGTTTATTGCTCCATTAGATTATATATTCAATACTATTCAATCAGCTAAGAATATCACAGTAAAACAAATGAATTAATTAAAAAAAATAATAATAATTTGTTTTTCAGATAAAAGTCTGGGGTAGAAAGACATATATTCAAAATGGATATTTGGATTTTGCTTTAGAAGTAGCCAAAAAATCTTTGGATTTTCTTGAAAATGAATATATGAATAATTCGGCACCAGTTCCCCCCAAATTAGGTAAGTATTATTTTTCTATGAATATAATTTAAATAAAATTATATAAAGATATCTTATCCATACCAAGAACTCAATCAGGTGCATCCGAGAATTGGGGGTTAATTAATTTAAGAGAAAATTTAATTTTATACTCCAGTCAAAATACTAAATTGGCACAAAAACAAGCCAGTGCTCTCACATTAGCTCACGAAATTTCACATTCGGTAAGAGATCTGGATTAGCTAATAGAAATTTAAAATTTTTAATTTTTGTTAGTGGTTTGGTAATTATTTGACTGTAAAATTTTGGTAATAAATATACTTTATTAAAACTGACTTAAACTTAATTAATTTTTTATTAAGGGAAGATGCATGGCTTAAAGAGGCGATGGTATAAATTTTTGATTAGTTTTTAAATTGACTGACTTAATTTTTGTAGTCTAATTTTTTGGCTTATAAAACCATCGAAAATATTTATCCAGAATTCGATCAAGTAAATTTAAGTTAATATGTAAACTCCTAATACAAAAATAATTCAAAAAAGTTTCGACAGTATATCAGTACGGCTAAAGTTCCAATAATGATGGAAGATAGCTATTCTACTACACTTCCTGTTGCTGTCAAATCATACAATTTAACTCCTGATCAAATTTTAAATATGTTTACCACAATTACTTATGATAAAGGAGTTTCTATTTTGATCATGTTAGAAAATATTATTGGAGAAGATAATTTCAAGTTTTCTCTAAGAGTAAATTGAAAAAAATTTTTATTTTTAATATTATTGTTTTTTCTATAAAAAATATTAGGACTTTATTGATAAATTCCGATTTGGAGTGGCTGATGCAGATTTATTTTACCAATCATTTAAACTAGTACTTTCTTTAATTAACATTAAAATTTTACTTAATTTCTCAAAAAGCCTCCTGAATTTAATGGAATATCGGCAAAAAATTTTACCGAAAATTGGCTTTACCAAAAAAATTTTCCAGAAATTAAAGTTAGATTAAGTTATTCTAACAATCGTACTATAGTCGATTTTGAACAAAAGAGATTTCTATTTAATCCCCTAAATGAGACAGATAAAGAAGATTTTCCATCACAATACAAGTATAATAATAATAATTACTAAATTTTGATTAATTTGACTTTTAAAAATTAAATAAATTAAGCAATCAATGGATAGTTTATTTAAAATGTCGTGTGGGAGGAAGTTTAAAATATGGACACTTAACTTTGAATTCACAAGAGTTCAGCTATGTTTTGAATAAAAAGCATGACACTTTAGAATTGAATGATGAATATTCATGGATCAAGTGCAATTCTGATTTTCGAGGATATTTTTTAGTAAATTATCATATCTCAAATTTTGAAGCATTTAACCAAATTCTTGCTTCAAACTACTCAGTAATTCTAAAAATTATTTCTGTAAATCAAACTTATTTTCAATTTTTTTTTCTAAAAAGGCTTTTTCAGCTGAAAATAGGGCAGAAATTATCCATGAAATACTTTTTTTGGCATTGAAAGGAGAAAAGCCGTATTCTTTGGCAAAAAATTTTATTAAACTTTTAGCTGAAAATGAAAAAACATATGTGGCATGGAGCGTTTTTATTTGGAATTTAAAAAAGCTGACATCATTAACCGAATACAGACCATCTTTCAGAAAATTATCTGACTATATGATTAAAATTTTAACTACTAGATATAATGTTGATGAACTGTTTAATGACATTGAAACTCATTCGACAAGTCAAATAAAATCTGAAATTTTGGACATTCTATGTAGGTTGGAAAATGAAAAATGTGTTTTAAAATCCTCTGAACTTTTTGACATGATTCCCGAAGAATACTTTTCTTCACCTGAGTCCAACATCACTTTAAATAGGTTAAAACAAAACCAACGAGGCATAGTTTATAAATATGCTGTAAAAAATTCTGCTACCAATGAAAGATGGTATAAACTATTGAATCTTTATATAAATTCAGTGATACCATCGGAAAGAGAGAACGCTTTAAATGGGCTGACAAGCTCGACCAGAATCTGGCAACTAGAAACGTATTTTTTTTTAAATTTAAACTCAAAATAATTCTTTATTTTTAAGTTTGTATGATGAAGCTTTTAAACAAAATAGTAAGATTAGAAAAGAGGATTTTTATTATATGATGACTCTAATTGGCAAAAGTACTTCTGGAAGAGACTTTTTTTGGAAAAAATTTCGAAATGAATTTAATAAAATTGGATCAAAGTAATAAATTTCATAAATAAATATTTTTTTAACCTTTTTTAAATTTAGATTTGGATTTGATATATTTCTTATATTAACATTGAAAGATGTCACAGAAAATTTTGAAAATATGCCTATGCTTAATGAGGTAAATTCAATTTTAAGTGAAGTTTTCTTTTTGAAAATTTTTCTCTTTTTAGTTGACAACTTCATTTCCTCTTGATGGGTTTTCATTTTCATTATACATTAGGCATATAAGAAAATATATTATGCAAAACGTATATTGGGTTGAAAACTTGGAAATCAATTTATTGAATATGATTAGCCAGCAAGCAATTTAAATGTATTTATTTTAATCAAACTAGAATGCTTTTTAGCTATTTAGATATTTTTTATTTGAATTAAATATCTAGAGAAAATTCTCTAATAAATTTTTACATTTCTAACAATTTATTTTCCAAACAGATTAATTAATTTCAGATTTATGGATTCAGATTAATTAAAATTTCGTAAAATTATGTGACGCAAGTAACAAAAATATTGTAGGCTTTAATCCCTAAAATTCTACTTAAATTTAATCCTCAAAATTGTTTATTTTTATATGATTTATTTAAATTTAAAAAAATAAATTTGAAAAAAAAAAGATATAATTATTTTATTTCATTTTTAAAGCCAAACAATCGAATTTATGATTAAAAGAAGAATAACAGATATACAAAGATAAATTTTTTTAAATTAGCTATATGTTTTAATTGAATAGTAGAAAAATTAAGAATTTAAATTTAAAAACAATAATCTGTAAACTTGGATAAATATAAAAATTAAACATTTCTGAATCTCAATGTATATAAAGATACAATCAAAATATTCAAAAATTTCTGTATTTTATTATTCCTTAAATCTAGTATAAATGAGAAATTTAATATACTTATGATTGTTATAATAAATTGAATTAAAATTTTTAAATATACTTATAATTTTTTTTTTGATAAAATATTGTTTTATTGTTTTGTTGCTCTTTTTTTAAAGATACAATTTTAATTTTTAAAACAAATAATATTAGCAAAAGAAAAATTCCATGTTCACTTCTAAATTTAATACTATGACTGGAGCTCTGGATTGGGAAATCCAAAGTGAAGATTATGATTATCAACAAGAGCTTGCAAGAGCTGGATTTGCAGACATGCTTCATGATTATGAACGAGTATCAATTTTTCTTACTGTTTATATATTATAAAGTTTAGTCTATTCTAATTCTTTTAGAATCGACTTTATTATGCTGGTCTTTATAAAGTTATCAAAAAACTTAAATCTGAGAACAAAGTTGTCAATGTTCTTGATATTGGTACAGGAACAGGGTTGCTTTCGATGATGGCTGTAAAATGCGGAGCGGATACAGTAACAGCTTGTGAAGCTTTTAAGCCAATGGTTGCTGTAGCTAAAAAATGTATCGAAGCAAATGGAATGAAGGATAAGATAAAAATAATTGAAAAAAGATCTACAGATATCGTCATTGGTATAGACATGGAAGAAAAAGCTAATGTTCTAGTGACTGAAGTATTTGACACTGAGTTGATAGGTGAAGGAGCAATTAGTACATTCACTCACGCTTTGGATAAGTTGTTGGTTCAAGATTGCTATGTTATACCAGATAATGCCATTATGTATGTTCAAGTTATTGAATCTCCCAAATGCCATGATTGGAATTGGCTAGATTTAAGTCAATATGGATTAAAGGTTCCTGATGAATATCAAAATTTAGCTGGTGATGCTATTTTTGATATTCAGCTAACTGAATTCAATGATTTTAAAGCCTTAACCGAACCCCTGGAAGTGTTTAAGTTTTCTTTTTCTGGAAAAAAGCCGCTTTCTTTTAATGAAAGAAATATTATTGAAACAGTCACAAAGCAAGATGGTAAAGCCAATGGAATATTCATGTGGTGGGTATTAAGAATGGATTACGAAGATGAAATTTTGTTATCATGTGCCCCACGTTGGGCTCATCATACCCCCACTGATATGCAAGTAATCAATAAATTAATTTTATTTTTAAAAATAACCACTAAAATTCTCTAGTGGAGAGATCATTGGATGCAGGCAATTTATTTTCCAAGCAAATTAATTAATTTAAAGAAAGATGAAATTTTTTTGGTTTCATGTCAACATGACGAATATTCCCTGAAGTTCGATCTTCATACATTAAATGAAAAAGATACAGTTTTGAATTCAAACAGACCTATAGAAGATATTAATTTAGGGATGACTCTAGTCAGTCGTAATAGACTTGCTCAACTAAATGACAAGAATAGGAATGATATGTTCATAAAATTATTAAAAAAGGTATTCAAACGAATAATTTTTAAAATAAGAAAATTTTTTATTTAATTATATGTTTTAAGAATGAGAAGGATTTCAAAAATTTGCTCATAGCAAATGATGATTTTTCGATTCTTCCATTACTTGCTGCCTCTGAGGCAAAATATGAAAAAGTATAACCAAGCAAATATAAATAAAAAATAAATCTAAAATTAACCTAAGATATATGTATTGGAAAGTAATCGATTTCGAGAGAAGTGTCTTAAAAGTTTTCTCAATCTTAACAGGCTACAAGAAAGAGTAGAAATTATAAATAAGAATTTAACTGATCTTGAGCCTGTTGATTTAAAAAATATGCAGGTAATAAAATAATTATTATTGAAAAATAAAGCAGTTAATGAATATAATTTTATTACTAGTTTGATTTTATAGTGTCGGAGTCCTCTTTTAATTCAATTGCTTTACCATGGGATAATTTATATTTTTATTATGGCTTGGAACATTTGCGAACATTGGGACCAAAAATGTTAGAAATAAAAAAAATTCTTCCAGCAAAACTTCGATTGTTTGTGATAGCAATCAGTATGGAAAATTTAGATAAAATTAGAAGCCCTGTAGGAATTTGTGAAGGTTTTAATTTAGGTGAATTTGATAGAATCATTCTGGTAAGAAAAGTTACGAGAATTTTAAATCTTATTTGCTTAATTAAGTTCAAAGGAGGCGTCAAGTAAAGCAGATGGTTTTATGGAACCGCATCCTCTTTGGGAATATCCTTCCAAGCCGCTAAGTGAGCCATTAGAGATATTTTGTTTCGATTTCAATTCCAAAAGTGTATCTGAACCTTTCAAAAAAACCTATAAATTTGGTCTAAAAGAAAATGGACCCCTTAATGGTTTCGCTCTTTGGCACGTGCTTGAATTAGATGAGGATGATCCAACCTTTTCAATAAATACTGGTCTTTTAAAAGAACCAGAATATGGTAAGAATCTAGTCTGGTCAAGGGATTATAAACAAGCAGTTCACATTATGGAGAAAAAACTTGAAGTTAACAATTTAAACAGATTAACAAATTTTGTGAATTGTAATATTAGTTATGAACCACTTGAAGGAAAATTTGACATTGATTTTAAAATTGAAAATTAAATAAAATACTAAAACAATATATCTTTTTATTTATGATTCAATATACAACAATTATAAATAACTATTAGAAAAAAAACTCTTAAAGATTGTGTTATAATATCGGATGATGAATATCTAAATTGTTACAATCACAAATTTTAATTTAATTTGATTAATAAAAATTTTCTTTTCTGGGTTTATTAAAATCGGAATTTTCCTTGGTAGCTGTAATCTTCGGCTTCATCTTCACCAAAGTTAGTATCATACTTTTTCTTTTTCAAATCTTTTAAGAATTTGTGCAAAAGTTGGTAATTTGGATGTGCCTAAAAAAACAAATAAAGAATTTGAAATAAAAGCAAAATGATCCTCGAAAATTTTTTAAAAAAATAATTCTTCTAATTTTTTCTATTTTTCTTCGAAGAGCTTAAAAATTTTCGTGGGATCTGTACCTTTAATTTTAAATTTGTTACTCTGATTAATTCTTTAAAAAAATCATTTGATGGAAACAGTCTATTCTTTTTTATTTGATCTATAGACTTTAAAAAAATTCAATTCCTTGTTTAATTTAATTTTTTTTTTTACCAAAGATCTCATTTTAGAGTTGAAGTCACCAACTGAATTGAAGTCTGATTCAAAAGAGCTTGCTTGATGAGAAACACTGACTGAACACATTAATTGAATCATTAGCGCAATCAATAAGCATACAGCTAATCGTGTCATTAAACTCTTTAAATTTATATTTTTCATGTCTTGAAATCAAACAACTTTTCTCTAAAAATTACTGAAAAATATATTAATTTGGCAAATTTAATTGATCCAACAAAAAAAAGCTTTTTAACAAAAAAAAAACGGGGACATTTATTTTATCATTTTTATGTTCAACTGGGATAAGAAATTAATTAATAAATTGTTTTCAAATAACATTTGAAATTTTACAAATATATTCTGTGTTAAATTCTTTTTAAGAATTAATATATTAAATAATAATATTTTTGAAATTTAAACTAAATTATCAAATTTCCGATCAATTAATCTTTAAATCTGCTGATTTAAAAATAATATCTACCACCATTTACTTAATTAAATTTCTTCCTTATCACGATAGTTAATCATAATAAATTAAATGAAAACCTATGATAAAATTCTTAAAATATACTGTTTTTAAGGTGAAATCAGTCAACGTGCTAGATTCTTATGTAAACAAATTAAACATTTTCTTCAATTTTATTTTCATTTGAAAATATTTTAATTTCATCAAAATAAAAAAGACAGTTAAATAAATAGGAAAAAATTGCGCAAATAATCGATTAGATTATTTGGCTTAATTGGCATGAAATATTAGAGTTAAGAAAATTTTAGTCTTTTTAATGATCAATCGTGATATTATTTTAACAAATTAGGAATTTGTAAATATGAGTTAAGTCATTAAATGAAAAAAGCTTTTTCAGCTTTCGATAATTTAATAAATTAATTTCGGTTAATTGAATGCATGCTAAAGAAAAAAAATTGCATCTTTTTTTAAGTTAAATCATTATTATTTGAAAATTTATTTAATTAAATTTGATTAAAAAGATATTAAAACTTAAATACTTTTGTAATTTAATTCCTTAAATATTTACATATAATTTATTACTAATGTTCATTTTTATTTTCTATGCAAAGACTAAAATGAGCTATTAAATGGTCTATATTATCCTACAATTAATGGATTTTTGTTTACAATTTCCCTTAGATTTTTGACACCATCCCACAAAACAAATTAATATCAAGATAAAAATTTAATTTTTAAAAATGTTATCTTATTTCTAATAAAAAAAATTGAATTTTTCATGATTTTTATTTAACAAATTGACTCAAATTTAATTGATGAAATTTTTCTACCTATTTTTAATAAGACAGAGCATTTATTCAACAGCAACTCTTTGAATTACTTTAGTTATTTTACAGATTAAAACAAATAAATCTTATAATTTAAATTTCTAATAAAAATACAATCAGACAATATAAAACAGCATGGCTGTTTTTTTTTCAAAAATTAACTAATCACGTCTTTTTTATTTCTCACAAAGATTCCAAAAAGCTGATGACAAGAATTGATAAAAACTAGCGTCATAAAATTGTATTTGGGTTCATTTATTAAATTAATCAAGGAAAAAACACGTATTTGGCTGTTTTAATTAGAAAAAATATCATTAAAATTTGAATGAACTGATCAATATTATTAAAAGTATAATTTAGTTTATCATAAAAACCAATGTAAACCTTTTAATTAAAACAAGATATCTGATATTTTTGAAGACTTATTGTTTATATTATTAGGGCTTGAAATCTAAATTTTCAAAAGAGATATAAAATTATAAAATTAAAAAATTTAAGACAAATTTTTTTCAATGATACAACCTCAATTTAACTTAAAACAAAATTTTAAATTCTTTTACAAAATGAATAACTTAACAATACAAAATTCTGATTTTTCTACAATAAACGATGACCAATATCTGAAAAAAATTGTGACTCATGTATATGAAAAACAAGTATGTTTAAATAATTTTTAGATAAGTGTACAATACACATTTTTTAAAGGCTGAAATACGCGAACCTATTCTTTATAAATCTTCGCCATTTTGGATTCCGCATGAAGTTTATTCTCGATCAGGGTTATTCAAAAAATGCTGCATCGATTGTACACCTAATAGCACCGTGAGGACAACTTAATTAATAAATGATAAAGAAAAAATTTACTTTATTTTTTATTTTTAGATAACATATGATGCCAAAAACAAAAATCACCTATTTGTGAATATACTTAGGACTCGTCGAAAATACCAGGTTAAGCAAAAGTATGCATCTATAATTAAAAATCACCAAAGCTTGTTTAATTTAAGATGATAAATTGTGCTCAAGCATTATCTATTGCTATAATATTTTTAGGTTTTATTTTTAATCGAATTTATATTCTTTCAATAATCTAAAATGCAAAATTAATTTGATGCATTCGTTTACCTTAACTAATTATTAGATTTTCAAGTGTTGAAGCATTTTCTGAAGGTGTCTAATACACTTGACAAAAAAATTGTGTTAAAAAATAATAAATTTAATCAATTTTTAGAAACTTATTCAAACAACTGAATCCAAAGTTATTTAACTTGTTTGACTGTGAATTAAAATTAAATTTGAAAAGCTATGGTGAAAAAATTCTGTTAAATAAAAAGTAATTTGAAAAGGAAAAATTTTGAATATTGGTTTATTAATTTTTATCCAAGTATAACTAAATTGTTAAGTGAATTTAACCAATCAAAAGCTTTGGAAAAAAAGATCCTCGAGCCATATGAAATTGAAATTATTAACCAAAAAATACTAAGAACTGTAAGCCAGATTGAGTCAAATATTCAATCTGAACGATCCATTAAGTAAGTTATGACTTTGGGAAAATTTTTGGCTAAATTTAATTTTAAGAGTTACGCTAATAACAATCAAAAGCATATTTCGATTGATTTTTGATAAAATCCTCTGCTACCAGCTTCATTTAGGCGCACTTAACGCAGCACAAAATGTAATTTTGTTAATTTTTGCCTTAATGTTTTAAAATTTAAATATTTCGTTTAGAAGCACCTTCCCATAATCTATGTTTTAAAATCAGATTCTCTAATGGATCGATTATTAATTCAAATGACTTTATTTATTAATAAATTAGGACTAGCCAATGTACTTTGGTCTCTCAGTGAGAATGCTTTAGATTCCGGATTTTTCCAAAATAAATTTATCAAGTAATTACGTTTATACTAAAATATTTATATTCTAATAGTATATTTTGAATCAACTTATCTGTCCCTTTTTAATTAGATATAAAATGAAATTAAATTAATATATGAATTAAAAACTTAAAATCAAAATCTCTTTAATTAACTTATCTTAAAATTCAATTCGTTCTATCAGTTAAATAACAATTTTAGTCATTATTCACATATCATACATATTGAATTATAAAAAATATAAATGATAAACAGGATATTTAAATAGAACAAACCATTAAATTAGATTAAAAAATCAAATAAACAAATAAATTTTAATGCGTCAAAATAAATTTATAAGACGCTCATTTATATTTGTAAATTTTAAATCAATTTTATTTAAATTTCAAAATTAATAAAAATAAAACTAAACTAAATATTGTAAAATATTAATCTAAAATTAAAAATTGCTAATGCAAAATAACCGCCACTTCACTTCATTGTAATAAAACTCTTTTCATCAATCTTTATCAAAATAAATTTTTTAACAAAAAGTGTTTTTTTCTGTTAAAAGCTATCTACTTGGATTATTAAATGTTCGAATGATAAACAAAACGATGTGTTTGAATACTAAAATGGTTAGTGATCAGTTTGGTCTTAACCAAAGAGTAGAAAATTTGGATTCAATTTCTTACCAGAAAATAATAACGGCTGTACAATTTAATATTCACTATAAAATATATTTATAAAGATTCTTAAATTAAGTATATAATGGAAGAATTGAAAAATGAAAACAGTGTTATGATCAAAAACGACAGTATCGGTCTGCAAGATATAGTCGATGGAATAGAAAAAGGTAAATTTTATTTCATTCATAAGTTAATTAATAAATGTCTTTATAATTTCCTTTCTTCTTTGCTTCTTAAATTCTAACAAAACCTTTTTTTTTTGAATCGCCAAAGAGATATTAAGGAAAAAATCCTATTTTAATATCTTTAAATATTTTATTTATTGATTATTTTTTTTAGAGCTGATTCATGATGTTTTGATAGTACCTGTATCGGTCAATTATGAAAAACTACTGTTTCGTGAATTTGAACTAAAAAATTGTCGAAAAGTTTTTTTCAAATGGATAAAAACAATCTTTAAAGGAGGTTTACTGGGTAGAACAAATGGACAAATTAGAGTTAATTTTGGACAACCATTTTCCCTTAAAGTGATTTTATGTTTCTATAATTTTAAATTATATTTAATTTTCATTAAAGGAATTTACAATTAATCAAAGAGAAAAAAATTTTTTTAAAAAGAATCCAGCAGAACAAAACCTTATAAAGCATTTAAATTTTGGTAATGTTTTTCTAAAAAAGGAATTAATTTAATCCTTTTTTAAATTTTGACATTTAATAAACACACGAAAGGTGTCTATTAGCTGTCAAAATTGAAATCATGTTAAATATTGTTTTATTTATCAAAGATATTTCACAAACGGAATCAATAATGTGTACCAATATTGTAGCATTTATTTTAACTACCTATTATCCTACAGTTAGTAAGCCTAATTGATTGTGGAAAAGATTTTAAAGTTTTACAAAAGGGATGCAATTCGACCCAATTGTCTTCCAAGATCTTGGAGATAAAAAACAACTTAACTTTTTCATATCAAATTGGATTTAACTATAACAAAATTCAGGATGTGATACTTTACACCACCGATTTATTGAGTAATTTGATAGAATATAATTCTAGTCTGTCAGGCAATAAGTAAATATTTGAAGTATGATTTTTATGAATTGACTAAACTAACTTTTTTTAGCTCTCTAATTAGACCTCGAGACAATAAATCTATTTTGGAATTGTTTCATCATGGAAAACTATTAACAGAAATATTTTTTCTTAAAAGCATTATTGGTATTAACTTAAGAAAAAATGATAAATTAAAAAAATATATAAGTTTTTTTAGCCAAGTCTGTAAGTCAATTGGTAAAGTATGATCTTCATTTTATTAACTTTGAACGCAGAAATTCTTATTTTGAAATAAATGAAAATGATTTGATTCATAAATGTTTCGAACTTATTAGTGTATTTCAATATGAATTTAAAATGTTTAAAAAAGTGAGTGAGTCAAGATATAAACTTCTTCTTTCTTTATTTTTTTTTTAAAGCCTTGTGAAACTATTTTCTCCAGACTTAACAAAAATATTTGCGATTTGGTCAACATGGACATACTGACAGATCTAAAATCTAAGCAAAATGAAGCAAAATACATGAGACTTAACAAATCATTTAAACATCAGTATGATGATGATTGGAATTCTGAAGAAGATGAAGATTTTTTCACTACACAAAAAGAAAAATTTGATTCTACTCAAGAAGATTTAGATCCTGATCAAGAGGAGATTTCTAATTGGAAGTCATTTAAAAACCCGAGAATATATAAGGTGATTAATTAAATTTTGTATCTAAGTTTTGATTAATAAATAATCCACTTTTGATTAATTTACATCGTTTTAGCAATTTTATTTCTAGACTAAATATTTACTTTTTTTTAAATTCTCAATTGAATTATTTTTTATATATAGCGTCTAAAAATGTAGACAATGATTGCTGATTGTTTTTTAATTAAGTTAATAGTTTTGCATTTAAATTAAAAAAATTAATTAAAGGTGAATCGAGACCATATTTCTAAACTGATGCTTTTTGCCAGAATAATCGATCCATTTATAGAGGCCTATTTGAGATGCATTGAAACTATCAAGTCATTAAGTACTGAAAAAATTTTCCATGGTAAATTTTTTTAAATTATTTTTTCGGAGGATTTAGTCTTAATTTTAAAAGAGGATGAAATCTTTAAATTAATTGAAGAAGAAAATCAAAAACAATATCTGAATGGAAAGGTAAAATCAAGTAAGTAGATGAACCATTAGATTAAAATCTAATAAGCAAAATATTTTTTATGAAATTAATTATATTATATAAATTTAAGTTATATCAACTGATAATTCTCTTGGAAGAAGTGCAATAAATTTTTGCTTGAATGTGAAAATATTTGATAAAATCGAGAAAAAAATCGGAAATCAACTTCAAAATGGACAGATGTTTACCTTTAATAAACAATCAGAAATAGCAATTGCCAAATATCGAGCTATTTTAAGATCATTTTAGTATTTAAAAATTTGATAATATTTTCTCTAAAATTGTTAACTTTTTTGTTATTCTATTTAAATTTATATTGAAATTTCCAATAGACAACTTAAATTACTTATAAATATAAATTCCAAAATAAAACTAGTACGTAAATTTAACGTAAACCAAAAAAATGTTGATCTTGAGAATATCATAAAAACCAACAAATACTATGTATAATTATAAAAAAAAATATTCACAGAACTATTAATCAAGGCTTAAGTGTCCCTCTTAAATATTAAATTATTTATTATATTAACTTTCATTAAGCTTTATTAAATTTTTCTGATGGGGATGACCAAAAAATAGAAAAAAATTAGTTAAATTCATAAAAATTTCTCTGAAAAAAATTTGATTTAAATAAAAATATAATTATTAAGTATTTAACTAATTAATTTGATATTTAATTTAAAATATTTTTTTTTAAATGTAAATTACTCAATTCAAAAATTTTATTGATACAAATATTAATATCAATTTTTATCAAAATTGGAATTTGAACATTAATTTTATCTTTATTAATAAAGGCCTATTTTATTTACTTTTTAATTATTTTAATGATAAGATAAAATTAATTTTTTCTTTTAAACACATATTTTATGACAAAAAATATTAAATGGCAAAGGTATTAATATATGTTTTCTAAGATTAATAATTTGAAAAATTAAACAATGTATTTTGTTAAAATTAGTTTTGATGTCAGGAGACTGAGACCAAAAATAAATAAATTATGATCAAAAATTTAGAATTAAAATTAAATTACTAATGAAAATTTTCAAAATCAGCTCACGCTATTTTAAAAAGTCTAAGCTTATACCACATTCAATAATTTGGAGAAACTCGACTTTAAACTATACCCCCTCTAAAAAAGCAGCCATGTTTTCCGCCATACTTAGCAAACAATATAGCTTTAAGCCATACGTTTTCAAAACAAACTGTTGCTAATAGCTCTGACATATTTTATTTTTGCAAGTCTCCATAGAGCTTATGATATTGTTTTTAGTTGCCATCGTTTCTGCATTGTTTGCTTAAGATTATGGCAACCAATTGAAATGATTTTAATTTTCCTATAAATTAACAAAGCTCTCTTAATTTAAAACAAAATTTTAGAAAAAACTTAATTGAGAATCGAACATTCTCTAGAAATTTTCTAGCAAAAGCTTAACGAGACTTACTAAACTAAACAATCAAAAATGAGAGAGTGTATTTCAATCCATGTTGGTCAAGCTGGTGTCCAAATTGGTAATGCCTGTTGGGAATTGTACTGTTTGGAACACGGTATTCAACCCGATGGTCAAATGCCATCAGACAAGACCATTGGTGGTGGTGATGATTCATTCAACACCTTTTTCTCAGAGACTGGCGCTGGCAAACACGTACCAAGAGCTGTCTTTGTTGATTTGGAACCAACTGTAATCGATGAGGTCCGAACTGGTACCTACCGTCAATTGTTTCACCCAGAACAATTGATCACTGGCAAAGAAGACGCTGCCAACAACTATGCTCGTGGTCACTACACCATTGGTAAAGAAATCGTCGATTTGGTATTGGACAGAATCCGTAAATTGGCCGATCAATGTACTGGTTTGCAAGGTTTCTTGATCTTTCACTCATTCGGTGGTGGAACTGGATCTGGTTTCACTTCATTGTTGATGGAGAGATTGAGCGTTGATTATGGCAAGAAATCAAAATTGGAATTCGCTGTTTACCCAGCTCCACAAATTTCAACTGCTGTAGTTGAGCCATACAACTCTATCTTGACCACTCACACTACTTTGGAACACTCTGATTGTGCTTTTATGGTTGACAACGAGGCCATTTATGACATTTGCCGTCGTAACTTGGATATCGAAAGACCAACATACACCAACTTGAACAGATTGATTGGTCAAATTGTTTCATCGATCACTGCTTCATTGAGATTCGATGGTGCTTTGAACGTCGATTTGACTGAATTTCAAACTAACTTGGTCCCATATCCACGTATTCACTTTCCATTGGCCACCTATGCTCCAATCATTTCAGCTGAAAAAGCCTACCACGAGCAGCTCACTGTTGCTGAAATTACCAACGCTGTTTTTGAGCCAGCCAACCAGATGGTTAAATGTGATCCAAGACACGGTAAATACATGGCTTGCTGTATGTTGTACAGAGGCGATGTTGTGCCAAAGGATGTCAATGCTGCCATTGCCACCATCAAGACCAAGAGAACCATTCAATTTGTTGACTGGTGTCCAACTGGTTTCAAGGTTGGTATCAACTATCAACCACCAACTGTTGTTCCAGGTGGTGACTTGGCTAAAGTCCAACGTGCTGTATGCATGTTGAGCAACACCACTGCTATTGCTGAAGCCTGGGCTAGACTTGACCACAAATTCGATTTGATGTATGCCAAGAGAGCTTTCGTTCACTGGTATGTCGGTGAGGGTATGGAAGAAGGTGAGTTCTCCGAAGCCAGAGAAGATTTGGCCGCTTTGGAAAAAGACTACGAAGAAGTCGGAGTTGATTCAGTCGAAGGAGAAGGAGAAGGTGAAGGCGAAGAATACTAAGAAACTAATAAAGAACTATCAAATCATTTCAATATTTTTTATGCGTCATTTAATAGTGAATTTTTTTTACTCAATTATTAGATTAATAATTACTATATGACTCTATAATAACTCTAATAATAATAACAATAATAAATAAATTCAATTTAATAATATAATACACTTTTTTTCTCTCTTTTTTAAATTTTACCATAAAAAATTAGACTTTATCTAGTCTCAATAATAATTTGAAAGAAAATTTCGGCATTTGAAATGCCAACTTATAATTGATTTGTGATCAAGAGATCAATGTTGAAGTTTACAATATTCAAGCCTTAATTATATTAATAATTTGATTTTTCAGATTAATATTATGATTATTTTTTTTTGTAAAATTCAAAAAAAATTAAATTTTAATGCTTCAATTTTTAACTTTTTTAAATATTGAATAATATAAAGTTAAACATATTGCTTCCAAAGCTAGTCAGCGTGTGGTTCTAGGTCCACACGTTTCAAATTGGAAAGATGTCACTTCACGTCAGGGGCGTATCTCAAGGTAGTATGTTAGGCCCAATCCTCTTCGCAATCTTCATCAATGACCTACCGAGCCATTTGACACACACAAGCAAGCTTTTTGATGATGATCTAAAAATAATAGCGCAGGTGGAATCCAAGGAGGCGATGAATAGTATTCAAGTTGATTTTGACACAGTGTTGGAGTTGAATGGTGTTGGAGTTGGTTGATGGAAGCAAACGAGTCTAAAAATAAAGTCATGAATATCGGTAGCAACGAGCATATTGCAAAAACCAGGCCCTACACGTTAAAAAAGAAGGATGGCTCTCGAATTAAGCTTCAAAACACATCGGAAGAACGTGACCTGGGCATCATTCTCACGGCAAATTTTAAGTTCAGCTCACAGTCTGCTCATGCCGCATCAAAAGCCAAGCAAGTTCTAGGAATGCTAAATAACACATTCGTATCTAGGGATGTAGAACTATAGGTCTCACTCTATCGCAACTAGATTCGTCAGCATCTGGAGTTTTCAGTGCTGGCTTGGAACCCGTATCTTAAGAGAGATAAAGACACCCTTGAAAAAGTACAGAGAAGAGTAACGAGAGTTCCCACTTCCTTGAAAGGAATGGAGTACGAGAATAGACTTGAGCGGATGGGTCTTACATCTTTAGAGACAAGAAGACAACGGGGTGACTTAATTCAACTATACAAAGTTGGCAGAAGCAAAGATGACATAACGTGCGTGGTACAGCGAGCCAAAATGGTCGGCTCCGAGAAACACAAAGAAGGTCAACTACGGCGTAAGATCGTGGCATCTTGTCAGCAAAGAATCAACTTCTTCATTAATCGGATAGCTAATTTATGGAACGAACTGCCAGGTGACATAGTCGCAACTGAGACTGTGGGCTCCTTTAAAATCAAATACGACCATTATCAATTAAGACGACAGATTTGAGGGGCATACCTGCGAGTTATCTCGCCACGCGGTCTTATAACTACTACTACTACTACTACTACAATTATGTTTGAACAATAAAAACAAGATTGATTGAAATGAAACTCTTACACAACCAAAAAAACGAAAATTAATTATTAATTAATCCGATAATTTTTATAAAATTTGACACATTGAAAATTACTTTACCTAATCATTAAAATCAACCTGTTATAAAGAAGAAAATGTCTGCAAAAGAAGAAATCCTTAATAACATTTTTTTTCACACAATAAAATATCTTCTCCCCACACGTTTTTCCTCACCAAAAAAGTTTTTAAACAACAAAATTGTTTTAAAACTGTGTTATTGTTATATATACAGTGGTGATTTGATACGTGGGTTTTTACCTAAAATTACCTAAGTTTTCGTAAAATTACGTTAAAAAGGGTAAAAACCAAAAGGCCGAAAATTCGCCGCTTTTTAGTACTTTTTTAATAATTTTGCTCAAATTCAACAAAATCTAAAGTATCAAACTGGAAAAAAAATTTACGATATTTTACGTTAAATTTCGTAAAATTTGAGTTTAAAAGTGGTAAAATTTCGTAAAAGGTTGTAAAAAATTGTAATAAAATTAAAATTAAAAAAGATATTAAGCCGATTTTATTTTTTAAATCTTTAGAATGGAAAAATATATTTTAATGATTCGACCATTCTCCATTCTTTTCAATTACTATCGGTATCACCTTATATTAAATTTATGTATTTAAACTCGAATTTAAAAATTTTTGTACACAAAATAATACCTTTTTAATATTGTTTATATAAGATATACACTTCTCTGCGGTTAATTTGTTTTGAAACTTAAAAATTGCATCAATGACGTCTTGTTCATTTTCTGGACATTTTGAAAGAATAAACCTTTTTAATTCACTCCAGACCATTTCAATTGGATTTAAGTCAGGTGAGTTTGCTGGAGATTTCATCTAAGAAAATTAACATTAAAACAATTCCAATAAGATTCCCAGCACAAAATTACCCAATTAATGCCGTTTATTTTCAAAAATGTGTTGCATACGATCTATGCTTAGGATCATTATCTTGATGCAACTTAAGTTTAAAATCATATTTATGTAGAGCAAACGGGATCAAATATTCTACCAATATCTCCTTATAAAGAGGAGAATCCAAATTTTGTTTAAAAACCTTTTGTATGATGAATAATATTATGCTAGTTTGATTTGAATTTTTTGAACTTTAAGTTTACTGCAAATTTAGTTGATCGATTGAATGAAATCCCTGCCCATACATTAAGTTTACTTTTAAACTTTGAGCTACATGGAACTGTTTCTGGTCGAGAAGTCCCAGCCTCAAGTGATATAATGGTTTATCATAAAGAATGATAGTGGCTTCGTCTACAAAAATATAGTCTTCGAAATTATTACTCAAATTTTTTGAGGACCAAATAAGCCTCTCAAGTTTTTGGAATTCAGTTAACTTAGGAGATTTTTTAAGGCATCTTGACCGAAACCCTTGAATCCAATTTTAAAGTTTAACTCAATCTCTAATTAATAATTCATTTAAAGTACCTTTTTTGAATCTATATTTTCTAATAACACTAGCACTTATTTTTATCTGAAATTTCTTCTCAATATGAGCACTCAATTTCTTAGAAGACTCAAGACCATTCATCTCTAAAGTTCTATCCTAAATTGAAATTGTTATTTAACAGTTGTTTAGCAAAAACTAAAAATCATTTTTGGGTAAGAAATAGCTACAATTATCGTAAAAACTTTATATGTGACGCACAGTTTACCATTGGTATGGAAAACAATTGTAAGATTTATAATTAAAGTTTACTTTGATAATAAGAAGTTTACTTAGTATGATACACACTCTTACATGAAAGGTAACTAGAGTCATTAGCGTAGCCAGGAGTGGAGCGGCCGAAAGATACCTTCTTTTTAAGTACCATCAAGGTGCCGTATGCAGTATGGGACTATGGGACTTCCCAACCTTTTCATTTAATCTGACTAAACCAAAGTTTAAAATTGGATGACGTTACAATTTTAAGAAAAAAGGCATCATGTTTCATTTTTGCATTTATGCTATGTGAATAAAAGTTAACTACATAAATATATTTCACCAAAATATTTGACAGACTGCGAGGATTCCTTACACTGACTTTTTTTTTCCGGTTATTTTCAATCAACTTATCAATATACTAAAAAAAGAATAAATATAAAACTTGCTCTTAATAGGACAAATAAATTTTACTCTCTTAGAAGGTATCGAGTTTTTTGGATAAGACATTTTTAATACTCTTCTAATCTTTTTAGAATTTAGCTTTTTTTTGTTGCATAAAAAAAGTATCTGCTTTAGAAAAATTTCTTTTTTGCTCCGTTTTTTTTTTTACATGCTTAAATTTTGTTGCAATGAAAATGATTAATTTATAGTTTAAAAAAACACTTAAAAAAAAATTTAAAAATGGGTAAAAATGCAAAATCGAAAATATCTCCTCCAAAAAAAACACAAAAAAAATAAAGAAACTGATTCAGAAGATTTTACTGAGAGCGAGGTGGAGGAGCAAAAAAAAGCTGCTAGAAAGAAAAGACAAACAGATGAAGATATTGAAATGATTGCAATTATTTATGAAATACCAGATCCTAAGCATCCATTTCATTATCTTCATCGAGTACATTCAAGCGTTCCAATTAAAGATATTAATGAAAAAATCGATAGAGAGGACGTTAGTTGATTTAGATACTTTTAATAAAAACCTATTTTTTAATTTAGCCTTTAGTTAAAAAAAGGAAGTATTGTTAATTTTGTTCATGAAGATGACGGCAAATATTTATGGGTTGGCGCTGAAATAAGCAATAATCATCTTTTAAAGTTCCAAAAAAAAAAGTTTGTTCTTATTTCTTCTTCTTGAATGTAAATAATAAATAATTTAATATCATCAAGACTTAAACGAAAAATTGAACAACCATTGGCGTCAAGTGATCTGACGTCTGACGAACAAGCAAAAAAAAGCAAAATGTGTAAATATTTAGTAATTTATTACATAGTTAATTTTATTTTTGCCTAATTTTTATTAAATTATTTTATTAAAACTCTTTAATAAGCTTAGTGTAATTAACTTTATTTAACCAAGCGACTTGAACACTTTTAATCTCTCTCTTTCTCTCTCGGATAGCCTTCCAAAATTAATTCATGTTTTAAATTATGGTCTTAATATCGCCTTGAGAAGACTATTTAAAACCATGGAATCCCGTCGACACTTCAATCGATTGCCATTTACCGGTGCAGGAGATCAACTAAACATATTACTAGCATATGTTTTCATTATTATACGTTTCTGTTTGTTCAGTATATAACTTACTAAAATAATTATAGGAAAATTAGGGGGACTGAGCCTTCTTTTAGTCAAAATTGGAAAACTTAAGCTCGATTCAGCCTCAATTAATAATCTTTTAAACCCTTTTAAAGACGTCCAAAAAGATTTCACTGAGCAATTTAGGATAAAAATCAGGGAAAATTTCCCTCAAAACTCAAATGAAACGATTGGTTTCTATAGATAAGAAGATAATAGAACATTTCTTGAGATAAAAGGTATTTATTTTTTGTTCAATTTACTATTTTGAATCGTATTCTAAGTTTTGTTCTATTAAAAAGCACTTGGCACGATATGTACCTCATGACAGAACGTTTGAAAAAGCCTTTGAAAAAGCAAGCAATTCATTGAAGACGTCCCGTTTAATTGTTAACACTTCAGCTAAAAAACAACCAAATAATTAAACAAAATTTTGAATTATATATAAATTATAAATTTTCGTAAAATTACGTAAAATTACAAAATTTTACAATTGTAATTTTTCATCTTTAAAATTTGAATCCATAATAGTTGAAAATTAAAGACTAGAAAATCTGATGTCTATTTTTTTGTTAAAAATTCATTGTAAATATATTTTTATTCAAAAATAAAATTAATGAGTCAACAATGACTTTTCAACACAAAAATAAATTCAGATTTTCTAGTAAAACATCTTATGTTGATTGAAATTTCACAATATCGTCAAAATATTTTTTCACAAGTCGAGTAATTCTTAGTTCAAAATTAAAATATGTAAACGATCCGAGATTAATTGCTTACTTTGGTTTGGAAATTCTTAATTATGACACAGTTTTTCATAGTTTAATTTATTCATTCATTCATTACAATACAAATTTTGAAAATTTTTTCATTTTATTTAGAGTACTTTTCTTTTATTTAATGAATGTTATTGTGAGATTATTATATAATGGAGGAAAAAGCCAAATGTGGACAAGTCGATCAATTCTAATTCGAAAATATCTTCTCTTAAAGCATAATTTTCGGTTTTATTTTATTCTTCGACATTTTGCAAGTAAATGACCATTTTCATTCGATAATTGGCACATATCAATTAAATATGAATTTAGAGCCTGATTCAAGCCATATCGTCTTCAGTTCTTGTTTTTTATATTCCACTTATTTGAATTAATATCATCAATAAAAATGTTTCGAATTTTATTTTTTTTTTTACCGCTTATTTTTTATAAAACAATATTCGAAAATTTTCAAATGTTTTAACTTAATTAAAGATTTTAAACCATAGATCCGGGCGGCCTCAATTTTGTCATAATATATATTTGTTTAAAAATTAATTTTTTTTTATAGATTTATATTTTTTTTTAAGAATGCTTTCTCAGAACAAAACTCAGAACTGTGGAAATGTTTGTTGATAAAAGGGAGAGCGTTGTCAAGTCAACTCGTCAAAAGTGTCTTGATAACAAGAAATATCTAAATATAAGTAGTAGGTTTAAATTCAAAAAAATTTTATTTTTTAACCGTTTTTTTTTAAAGATCCAGATGAAGATATTTACGTTTATTTGTCATTGCCATCCCTTCAATGACTGTTGTTCATTGTCTGCGTCTCAGAATGGATTTGTTTCAATAAGATGGAGTATGGTCGTAGGTCATGTTCGTTTGACCCGTGATGTCTTCAAGCATCTTTCAAATCGTTTCCGTTAATTCTTCAGATGCACTTGATGTGCCCATATGTAGTCGTTTATATCTTGCTCTTTTTTCAGACTCATTTATTCCTAATCTCTAACCAAAAAAAAAACGGCCGGTCTAGCCAATGTGAAAAATGGTCTGAGTAGAGTAAATAAAAGGATTTTAAATAGACATGTTTAGAGAATTTTAAATGCGAAAGAAAGGCTTAGGATAAGCGTCATGGTGATGCTTGTTTAATTTTACATAAATGTAAATAGTATTTTAAACTTTTGATAATTTGAAAGTTGAAATGTTAATATGCTAATAAACTTGTAAAAATTTAAATTTCATATATGCTGTGATTGTTAAAATAATTATCTTTTGATGAAGTAATTAACGAAGTAAACCTAATTACTCAAAAGAATATTTAGGAAATTCTTTTAGGATCGTATACCGTCCTGGATTAGGATCTGATATGGGCCAAGTTAAGAAAATTCATAAGAAAACTTCTGGATTTCTATCAGGAATCTTGATAAGATCCTAATTAGGACCTGAACTGGGCAGTGTCAATTCTTTTTCGCTTGTATTTGTATTTCCGTAAATTGCTTTAATGGCTAAATTTATTAATGAATCCTTGCTTGTTGACAGTAGCAATTTTTCTGAATAAATTCAGTCAAACTAATGATAGCTACTTCTTGAAATAAAATTCCTTTACCACGTTTTTTTACTGGTTGTATATTGTATTCTAATCATAAAAATAGGGAATTGAAGATTCAGTGATAGACATTTTTATTTAATTTATTTTAGTTTGTTGTTATTGAAAAGTGTGTCTTGTAAATTAATTGATGGCCAAAAAAAATTTTTTATTAGCTAATATTTTAAATAAAAATCGAAATTTAATTTAAATGGTATCATAATATTATTGATATCTTTAATTAGTATATATTAAAAAAAGAAAAATTTTGTTTTTGTTCATGACTTCTGAGAGTTATTACCATTTTCTAGGAAACGAATTCTAATTCTAATTTAATTCGCTAATAAATCAAAAATTCAAATCATTTGAATTTTAATAATTTAACTTTTAGTAAAAGTTAAATTATTAAAACTAATATAACAGTCAAATGCATATTTTCTGATATAACAAACTAAAGTAGTTCTATTTTGAATTGCTGAAACTTTTTTAGACTAAAAATATTTTTAAATAAAGATTGCCAATTTTTAGCTGAATGAGTTTGTTTAATTCAGACATAATATATTTTTAGGTATACAAATTAACTGAAGAATTCTAATATAAAGAGAACTTATTTTTCAAAAACCATTTATAGGGTTAATTTTAAATTAAGAAGCTTGTTTAAAAATTAAAATGTTTGATACACAATCAATATTTAGAATTTTAAAGTGATTCCTTTCATTTTAATTACAATTAGAAAAGCTATTTTCCAATTTTAAAAATTGTTTCCATCGTTTCGAGTCTTTGTTTTAACAAACACTTTTCATTGGAACCAATCAAAATTTAAGAACATTTATATAAAATGAAAATGAAAAAATAAAAAAAATATTTATATAAACAATTAAGTCGTCAGACGGGAAGCGAATTTTCTCAATTAAATAAGCAAAATGAGAGAGTGTATTTCAATCCATATTGGTCAAGCTGGTGTCCAAATTGGTAATGCCTGTTGGGAATTGTACTGTTTGGAACACGGTATTCAACCCGATGGTCAAATGCCATCAGACAAGACCATTGGTGGTGGTGATGATTCATTCAACACCTTTTTCTCAGAGACTGGCGCTGGCAAACACGTACCAAGAGCTGTCTTTGTTGATTTGGAACCAACTGTAATCGATGAGGTCCGAACTGGTACCTACCGTCAATTGTTTCACCCAGAACAATTGATCACTGGCAAAGAAGACGCTGCCAACAACTATGCTCGTGGTCACTACACCATTGGTAAAGAAATCGTCGATTTGGTATTGGACAGAATCCGTAAATTGGCCGATCAATGTACTGGTTTGCAAGGTTTCTTGATCTTTCACTCATTCGGTGGTGGAACTGGATCTGGTTTCACATCATTGTTGATGGAGAGATTGAGCGTTGATTATGGCAAGAAATCAAAATTGGAATTCGCTGTTTACCCAGCTCCACAAATTTCAACTGCTGTAGTTGAGCCATACAACTCTATCTTGACCACTCACACTACTTTGGAACACTCTGATTGTGCTTTTATGGTTGACAACGAGGCCATTTATGACATTTGCCGTCGTAACTTGGATATCGAAAGACCAACATACACCAACTTGAACAGATTGATTGGTCAAATTGTTTCATCGATCACTGCTTCATTGAGATTCGATGGTGCTTTGAACGTCGATTTGACTGAATTTCAAACTAACTTGGTCCCATATCCACGTATTCACTTTCCATTGGCCACCTATGCTCCAATCATTTCAGCTGAAAAAGCCTACCACGAGCAGCTCACTGTTGCTGAAATTACCAACGCTGTTTTTGAGCCAGCCAACCAGATGGTTAAATGTGATCCAAGACACGGTAAATACATGGCTTGCTGTATGTTGTACAGAGGCGATGTTGTGCCAAAGGATGTCAATGCTGCCATTGCCACCATCAAGACCAAGAGAACCATTCAATTTGTTGACTGGTGTCCAACTGGTTTCAAGGTTGGTATCAACTATCAACCACCAACTGTTGTTCCAGGTGGTGACTTGGCTAAAGTCCAACGTGCTGTATGCATGTTGAGCAACACCACTGCTATTGCTGAAGCCTGGGCTAGACTTGACCACAAATTCGATTTGATGTATGCCAAGAGAGCTTTCGTTCACTGGTATGTCGGTGAGGGTATGGAAGAAGGTGAGTTCTCCGAAGCCAGAGAAGATTTGGCCGCTTTGGAAAAAGACTACGAAGAAGTCGGAGTTGATTCAGTCGAAGGAGAAGGAGAAGGTGAAGGCGAAGAATACTAAGAAACTAATAAAGAACTATCAAATCATTTCAATATTTTTTATGCGTCATTTAATAGTGAATTTTTTTTACTCAATTATTAGATTAATAATTACTATATGACTCTATAATAACTCTAATAATAATAACAATAATAAATAAATTCAATTTAATAATATAATACACTTTTTTTCTCTCTTTTTTAAATTCTACCATAAAAAATTAGACTTTTTGATTTTGCATCTTTTTCTCCTATACCTACTTACTACTCGCGGTCTTTGGTACGTTTAGTTTGGCCCGTTTAATAACCGCATAATATTAAACGGACGGTCCAAGAATCCGTCCCAATTTTGGCGGGCGGGTTTCGAAATAAATTTAAAATTTTTTCCTTAAATAATTTATTAAAAAATTATTTTATATTTAAAAATAAATATAAAGACTTATTGCACTTTATTTTTTCATTTTGATATTGACTTTGATGTTGATTTTTATTATAATAACCTAACCGCCACTATATATACCTGAGCAGCAAAAATGGCATTTTCGTCGCCATAAGCTCCCTTGAATTGCAATTATATATGTGGCCGTGATTATCACTGTTTGGAACTATATGCCAAATGCCAAATACCAATGAAAAAATTGTATTAAGGATTTTAATTTTACTTATATTGACTTAAATATAGGATTGTTAACTTTTATAATACCAAAGTATTAATAAAATAAATTCTAATTTAGTGACTAAAAATTTATTTTTTACTTTAATCTAGGATGTGTTTTATAATCTACTCTTAGTTTTTTTTAATTAAACCTTTATTTATATTATATTATTTTTTTATTGATATTATTTATTTTTACTTTTATTTTAATATCTATATTAATATTCTAATTTATGACAAGAATTTAATTTCTAAAAATTTTTATAACGAATTTTTTTATTGACAGTTAATCAATCAAGCATTTCAATAATTGGATTAAGATTTAAAAAATATATAATTTATTTTTTAATCTAAGTCATAATTTTCATACAAAACATGATTTTTTCAATTACATCATAATCCATAAAAACTTATTTATATTTATATACAACTAGCTATTAAGCCTTTCCTTTTCATCTAAAACTCTATAAAAATCTGTATGTACAACTCTATTACTCATACTATTTACACTTTTCACATTAGTTACATTGGCTTAAGATGTCCGTTTCCTTTTACTTATTTAGATTCAATAAAGTATTCAACAAAAGAGATTCTCTCTTAAAATACCCTAAAAACCCCACCTGCACAGCTATAAAACAGGGTGGACAGAAACAATCTGAAGTAAACCGTTTACAAAGTCACACGAGTCAGAAAACGTGCTATAAATGTGGGTACCCGCACAAAAGCCAATGTCCTGTCAAAGATAAAAAATGTCGTCGTTGTGGGGAAAATGGACACTTTGTGAAGTTTTGCCCTAATAAGAGACATCATAATCGCTCAAATAAGTGGCACAAAAAGATACATCAGGTAAGAAGCGGTAGCGAAGAAAACAATGATCCCAGTGATAAAGTAGAGGAAACATATAAGTATAGTCTAGAGGATCAGGATGATAGCCCCTTTAGTATTTTTGCTCTTTCAGGCGCAGAATTTTGTTGTCCAAGAATCAAGGCAATTAACTAAGAGACGAGATTGAACTTGGTATAGATACCCAAGCATCTATCAGCGCAATTTCCGAAGAAACCCACTCAAAAATGAGAATGAGTAAATGAGAGAAAAACCGAAACTAACTAGTGACTCGTAAGCAATTTTTTTGTTTGATGGGACTAAAACGTTAAAGTGTATTGCTTAGTTTTGCAAGAACTTGGGTGAAGAAGTGTGTGGAATCTGACTTCTTAGTTTTTAGTGGACTTAGAGATAATCTATTGGGGTACGATAATTATGTTAAATTGGGATTGATAAAAGTAACCTTCGCTACAAATGGGTTTAATTTATTTCACTCAAAGACAGTCGAAATGTTTCCTGAATTGTTTTCTGGAAAGATCGGTAAACTAAAGGACTATGAGCTAAAGTTTCAAATAAAATTAGATTAAAAGTGTGATATAGCGACATCTTTGTCGATATCACTGGTTTAATTAACTAACTTAACCATGAGCGTTTAAGTTAGAAAGGAGCATAAATAGCTACTCTAATACGTCTAACGAAGAGATCGGATAGACGGGCCCAAGGGTACTAATGTAAACATTACAAAAAGCCTTATGCTCAGAAAGAAAGGAAAATTCCTTTCCATCTAAGAAAAAAGGTGGACAAAGACATTGACGAGATGTTGGAGCAAGATTTGATTGAGCCAGTGTTTGGAGAGGCAATTCCTTTCGTGTCATGCTTTATACCAGTGCCTAAGCCTAGCAATCTAAATGAGTTGCGAATCACTTTAGATTCAAGAGTAATCAATCAAGCGATTGAAAGAGAGAGGCATATTATGCCGATTGTCGAAGATCTAATGGTCGAGCTAAATAATGCCATGATAATGTCAAAATTAGACCTTAAGGGTGGATACAACCAAATGGGTATTCACCCCGACAGGAGATTCATTGCAGTTTTCAGGACTCATCCCTTGAATTCTAAAATAGTGTCTCTAATCTGCTTTTCCGTCTTCTCGACAAAGAGAATTTTTTCCGGAAAATTTCTGGTTCCTCGGATTTAAAAAAATGCTAGAATAAGGTAGTTTTTGTTTTCAGATATATTTTATTTTCCTATATTATTAATTCCTTAAAAACAATTGAAAAGGGTTTTTCATCTAAATTTATCTTACGTCTTTATTAAAGTTTTAAAAGCACGAATAATTAAACTTGAGGTTTTTGAAAACTACGATCAAATATCTTCAGATATATTACAAAAAGATTGTAAAACCAACATTGATTGTTCTAGAGTTTCAACTTCATTTGATTTCAATTTTAAATGTTTTTGTTTTTGATCTTAAAAGAATTAAAATAAGTTCTTCGCAATTTTTGATAATACTGTTAGCGGTTTGGCATTGGAAAGAATAGACTGGTTTTAGAAACTTTATTAAGCTCAAATCTTGAGCTATAAATATCAAAATTAAATTATCCAAAACAAAATATTCCTTCTTATATATCCTATTAATATCATTTTATTTTCTAAATTGTCTCCAAGTTCCAATCAATTATTAGTTATGAATACAGCCTAGTAACTACGAGTTGAGTTTAAACCTAATTCCAGCGACAAGACAAGTTACAAATTATAACTAGTATGAAAGGTCCAATTTGGCCATGCGAAAAATCTGAAAGACGATCGAATAAAATCGACCTTCCTACTCATGATCGGACCTGACGTTTATGAGATTTACAAGAGCATTCGGAGCCGAGATGACAACGAGACACACGATCAGGCCTACAAACTGATTACCGACCACTTCACGGCCCAGCGATCGGAATATGCTGAGGAGCAAAAATTCCCGACGGCGGCATCCTCGATTATGTACGCACAAGACCGATCCGGAAAACCCAAGTCCAAGAACAGTTACGGCTGAACTGATTTTGCTAAGAAGGGACAATGCGGATGGTGCGGTGGAACTGCCAAAACAAAGAAACATGCAAAGCGTTCGGAAAATTCTGTCTAAACTGCGGCAAGCCAAACCTCTTTGCATCAGTGTGTTGGAGTCACAAAGCAGATACGTCAGAGTCAAAAGCCAAAAAGTCAATCAGACAAATCACGCACATGGACGAGCAGTACACAATAGATAGCTCAGAATACGCCGAGTACCTTAGATACAAACAGAATCAAAAGTACGAAATGTCTGCCGTTCAGCATCGACCAACGTCAAACGATGGACCACGTGTGACGATTGAAATGAGCCAGACGAGGCTCTCATTTCTAATAGACACAGGCGCGGCCATCAACGTGATAGATGAACCATCATACCAAAGTATCCACAAGAGGCCAGCACTTCAAAAGTGTAACACAGAATACTATGAATACACAGCAGGCTCACCGATACCAGTAATAGACCAGTTCATAGCCGACGTAAGTACAATCAAGACAACAACAAAAGCTGGTTTCATTGTTGTCAAGGGCAGAGCCGAGCTACTACTTGGCTATAGAACAGCGATCGCTCTAGGTGTCGTCCAAATAATCAATTCAGTTCCCGATACAAAAAGCACCATTGAATTCAAAGAAAGAGTCAAGAAAAAGTTTCCAACTATTCTCTGAAACCATGGGCTGCATAACCGGAACCGAGGCTAAGCTGGATGTTGATCCAGAAGCTAGGCCGATCAAACAAAAGCTTAGACCGGTAGCGTGCATCTACAAGACTCAGTCATGAGAGAACTTGAGAAGCAAGTAGACGAGGGCATACTGGAAAAAGTCAATTCTTCGATCGGCCCAACTCCCTGGATATCGAATCTGGTGGTGGTGCCAAAAGGTATCAAGAAGCACGGAAGCATGGCTCCAACCGATAAATTGATATCAGACTCACATGTGATGCCCGACCGATGAATAAGGCTCTACGCCGCACAAGGCTCCCAACCAAGTCACTAGAAGATTTGATCTACCTCGTATGCGGGTCAGTAAAATTCTCCAAACTCGACATAAGAAAAGCCTTTCACCAGTTGAAGCTGGCCAAGCGACTCGAAGACCGGGGAGTCACACTCAACGTCGAAAAATGTGAATTCAACAAGCGAGAGCTCACTTTCTTCGGACTTCAAATGTCAGCTGAAGGCATAAAACCAACAGACGATAAGTGTCAAGCCCCAAGAGAAGCCAATCCAACGTCGAACGTGAAGGAGCTTAGCTCACTTTTTGGTGTCATACAATCCAACAGCCGTTTAATCCGCGTCACATGCTCAACCACAAAACCACTTTGGCGTCTCACCAGGAAAAACCCAAAATGGGAATGGACTGATGAGCATGAATCGGCACTCCACAAATTGAAACAAAACATTACAAACAAGTATATGGCCTATTTCAACAAGGAATGGCACACTGAAGTGATAGTAGACGCCAGTCCAGTTGGTCTAGGTGCATTGTTGCAGCAAAGAAACCCGAAGGACAAAAACGAGGTCAAAATCGTCTGCTTCGCCTCATGACTGCTCAGTGGTCCCGAAAGAAGATACAGCCAGTAAGAGAAAGAAGCACTCGCAGCCGTGTGGGCATGTGAAAAGTTCTGGCTAAACCTCATCGGCTCGCACTTCAAACTCATCACCGACAACCGAGCCGTCCAACTCATCTTCGACAACAGTGCCAACAGACCACCAGCTTGGATAGAACGTTGGGCACTGAGACTCACTCAGTTTGACTTTCAAAAAATCCACAAGCCTGGTAGCACGAATGTAGCTGACTACTTCCCACGCCACCCAGTACCATGCAATCAGTCAAACCAAGATGAGCAAAATGAAAACTACGTCAACCTGGTAGAACAACTTTTCCATCTTGTAACTACCTGTTGGATGATTGAAAGCATTTTTTCACCATTTTCCCTTTGCTTTTTGATTAATACTTCTTTCATTCTTGTTTAATAATCATAATATACAGCGATTGAGCTACATTTATTAAATGCCTCTGAAAAAATATTAACTACTTCAAATTGGTTCTGAACTTCGAATATTTAAGGCAATATTTATTTTAATTAGAAAATAAATTATACAATAAAAATAATACGGTTTGATAAAAAATCTATTAAATAAAATAAATCAATTATTTAATGTGTACAATTTTAAGATTACATTCGAATAAAAATTACAAAAATTAACAAAAAATGCATTTCGAATATTATTGACGAGTATAATACTAATGCTTAAACTTCTAATAAATTATATTTACAGTCTTAAACGGTTTGATTAAATATACAAAAAAAACTAAGACAGAAAAAAAATATAGCTGAATATATTAGTTAAAAAAAAATAGTGATAAAATTTCGGAAAAAAAAAATTGCACAAAAGTTTAGACGCATACACATTTTTAGTATTTAAAATGACCACCTTTGCATCTTAACAAGCACGAATACGTATTGGCATTGATTTAACTAATTTTTTCACATATTCATCAGGTACATTTAACCATTCCTTCAGAAGTGTCGATTTTGAGTGTGCGATTGAGGTCAACTTTGTTTCTACAAATTTTGCATCAATATATGGCCATAGGTTCTGGATAGGATTAAGATCAGGTGATCTGCCACACCATGGTAAAAGGGCAATATTGTTCTCATCAAACCACTCTTTAATTAGCTTTGCTCTATGTGCTGGAGCCCCATCCTGTTGAAAAAACCAAGGATCATCTCTTTGGCAAAAAACATCAACATATGCCATAAGTTCATTTTTTAACGTTTCCTTATAGTTATATTGATTAATTCGCCCCTATATACGACAGAATCCTGTACCTTTAGCGCTGATGCATCACCATATTCCTGCGGATCGACCACCACCTTTTTCTTTTCTTAACATTTTTACTAAAACCGTTGTTTTTCTTTTAAACACCTCAAAATTGGATTCATCACTAAAATTACCATTCCCCAAGGTTCAACTGTCCAATTCAATCTTTCTTTACGCCATTTTAATCTTTTGATTCTACTCGATGCCGTCAGCAATGGCTTTTTAAGAGCTGTATAAGTTCCTATTCCTTTACTCGTTAGAAATCTCCTTACTGTTTCACTACCTATCTTTCTATTTCCGTATTACTTTTGGTCTTATCTTTTAGTAGACCAATTATCTGATATCTAACTTCATTGGTAAAGCTTTTTTTACCCATTTTTTTTTTACCAAGATATCAGTCTGTCACAGCTCATATTAATCGTTATAGCGATATATTAAAAACCGACAGGCTAATCACCCTTATAACTGAAAAAAAAAGTGTTGTTCCAAGAAAAAAACCGTCATGTTAAACTTTTAATCAAGCATATTTAATGCAACTAAATGATGAGCGTACTAAAAACGAGGTGAATGTAATAAGTTGCAGTCATAATAAACAAGTGGTAGTCAAGGTAACAAACAAATTGTGTTAAAAAACAATTGGTCTCAGTAAATACTCGTATTTCGTGCATCAGATAAAGATGTTCTGGATGAGTGGATCTTTATTGTGGAAAACCTATCATAAAGAAAAAAAAGTAAACAAGGATGAATTGGTAATTGACATATACCAATATCTAAAAAGCAAGCATTGAGGAGATTTAAGCTTGGGGAATAAGAAACGGACACCAGGAATTGGGTGGATTAAAGAAGATGTTCTATGAGCTATCCAATAAGCTCGATTCATTAAACAAATTAAGGGACATATTATTAACTATTCGCATTAATTAAAATAATTTGGAAAAGAGTGTATCGAAATTTGAGAACATCATGAGTCGTTTTGTAGATATTACTGAGTCTGAACGAATCTACTTGTTGTTAAAAGCCTTCCGGGTAACGCAAGACAAATGGCTACTTCGTCAGAGCCAAAGTCATTAAAGAAGCAATCGAACAGGCAAAGATTTACACCACAAGTCTGGCGACGGCGAGTTCCTTTCTCTATCACTATAATTTTGATAATAAATTTATATGACTGAATTCTAGACTATCTAGTTCGCTAATTCCGCTATTTATTTCTATCCTCTTTTTTCAGTGAGTTATTTCAAAATCCTTTTACTATGTTTTGATCTAATATATTACTTATTCAGTAAGTTCGATCATCACAACTGATTAATTTTGACTCTTTCCTTTTAATACTAGATTGTATCTATACTATATACATCGGCATTAGAACGGCCGTTTTCAATATTTATTTTAGACTCAAATTAATAAAGTTTATTATTAACAAACCTCCTAATTCTTGTTAATAACTCTCACCCTAAACACTACAGTAACATATCTCTTCATTTAAATCACATAGTCCTCGATAAATTCAATATTTAAAATTTCAAATAAAAAGAAAAAAAATAATCTTTCTTAAAATTGATTATGATTCAATTCTAATATTTTATCTTGGATACTATATTCGTTTGCTTCTTGTTCTTTTATTAGTTTTCTTAATTGTTTGAATCTATCGTTTTTGTCAATAGAAGCTTCTGCATTGTCAACCAATATATTTGTTAAGTTAATTTGGGACTTTACATTATCAATTTACAGGTTTGGATATTTTTGTTTTATGAGCGTGACTTTTTGATTAAAAGTTAGTTTTCTCCATTCATCAAGAATCCATTTGTTTTCTTCTTTAGTTGCGAACTCAGGGAGATAAATAATTTTCTTAATTGATTCTAAGTGTTCCATTTTGTTTGGTAATGAAATGTAAATAAATGTAACAAAATTTTTTTTTTATATAGTTTATAATATAATTTTATATATTGTATCAGCACATCTGCTAGCTTTTCCGCACTTCTTCGATTGTATGAATTATTGTCTAAGCGACGCTTAATTATGCATTTTAATAGATGAAATTTGCATTTTAGCAAACAGTAGAAAAAAATTAAAATCATGAATGCCACGACTGTGATTATTATGAATCTAAGGAGTCCTGATTCTTCTATTAAACGATAAATTTTTGTAATTATTTCGTTTAAATTATCTAAAAATTCGCTATCAAAAACCAAGGTATATAATATTGTTACTTTTATTTTTAGAAAAATAAAAATTTTTTTCAAAGTCTAGTAAGTAAAAAGTATCAATTGAAAAATCGGATAAATTATTCTAAATAAACTAGGGATCAAAGCAGATATAGGAGAGTTGTTTTTTTGGAAGCTTATTGTAAATCAAGCCGGTTAGAGAGTTTGAAGGTAAATTTCAATTTGCTTTAAACTGAGAGGACATCTTAGATTTGTATCTTCTTGAATAAAAAGCTGCTTATCATATGCCCTTTTAAACTGATTCCAGTAAAAGATACGCAGATGACCAACGTGTTTTATTTTCAATACGTGGCCTTGATTTTTTACTTGAAAAAACTTTGTTTAGTTGGATTGATTTTCTTACATGATTGTTTGAGCTATTTAAAATTTTTTTCTTATTAAAACTCTCAAGTATTGTAAAAAGTAACCAAAATAGGATATAACTTGAAGGATTTCAAAACTTTTGTAGATTTATCTGCCCTGATTTTAGAAAAATATGTACTAGATAATTGGCTTAGAGGTTTTATTTAAGAACTTAATTTTAATTTTTTTAATTTAATTTAAAAAGGTTCGTTTCGCTTTTGGCAAATTTTTGGTCGTCCTGCGGCTTATGCCTAAACAAGTTTTCACTCGAGTCTTTTAATAGCTCGATTAAAAGAACATTTTCTTGCAGAAAGAAATCTGCTGTTGTCAATTTTTTTAATTTTTTGATTGATATGGCTAAATATTATACCATCAAGATATGAATTTTTTAATTGAAGCTCTTCCAAGTACAAAATGTATTGAGCTTGGTTAAAATATTTTTTATCCGAAAAACGCTTCCAATGTAAATATTTGTTAACATTCCAAAAATTAAAATTTTATTAATTATAAAATTGTATTAAATAAGTTTTTTTTAAGGACGGGGTTGTGAATTTGGTTTCAATTCTATCATTTCAATTCAGAAAAACTTGAATAACTATTTTACTAAAAGAGATAATTTAGTTCTATAAAATGCTCAATTAAAAGAAAATTTGCTTTATTCAGTAAAATAAGTCTGCAAAATACTCTGCAATTTTATTCACTTTGCACGCCATTAAAAAGTATTCAAATCAATTGTGCACTCACTTTGCAGAGTTTTTGCATATATATATTTTTGTATTAAGCAAAGTTGCTTAAACATTAAGCATCCTGAGTAGTTTTTTCTCCTGGTAAAGATTCTCTTGAGATTGATGACACTGACGAAGTTAGAGTTAAATTTTAACTGTACTGATATGAATCTGTTAATAGTTTGGTTTGTTATAATAGGTGACAAAAATGAAATCTTAGGTTTGTCAATTTCTTGCCTATAAAGGTTCTGTTTGGGTTTTCGAATTTAAAGGTTATGTTTTCAAGTAGAATTTTTTAAAAAGGCTTGTTACATTTAAATGGGGGGTTAAACTCAATATTTGTTTGAGGAGAAATTTCCAACAAATGAAATACAAGATCTTTCATGTTCTGAGAAAAAATGTTGTCAGTTCTGCACTGGACTAGGATTCGATTAAAGCTTTAACTTAATAGCATTTTTGAAGTTCCACTTAGTAGAACCTCCACAATTAGTCCCCATGTGTTGTGTCTAGGGAAAAAACAAGATATTAAGCAAGAAAATCACGTTGTAAGATATCAGAATCAGAATGCATTAATTTTTTAAGCTTATTAATAAGCGTGGATGCGATTTTATTGTTGATAGTTAGCCATTAAGGCAGTACATTATTATTTGTACGTCGCAGTCCAAGTTTAATTCGCTGATAAAGCGTAAAAAGCCTTTTAATATGCGAACCAGAGTGGCTATTGAACAGTTCTTTTAGACTTTATTATTAACATTGTCTATGTCTGGTGCAGCCTTCTGTTTAATTGATTTCAAGGCATCGAGAAATTCTTTTTTGTAATTGTTATAGTTTAGGCAGTGCCTTAACTGGTTGGAATGGAACTCAATCCTTCTTTTCGACCACTTATTTAAATGTTGATAAGATATTGTTAAATATGTCTAGTTGGATAAATAAGTTAGGAATTTTAGAATCGAAAAAAATAGCTATATATCTAATAGAAAAGATTTGCATGTAGGATGAAGCGAAATCGATTATAATACTAATACATATTGAAGGACAAAGTGAAAAATCAAAACCTTTATTTGACCAGGACTAAACAAACTATAGTTTGTTAAACATGATTTCTTTCATCAATTAATAAATATATTAAATTAGTAACCAATTTCAAATTTTGTGGTCAGTATAAAAAGTCTTAACAATCTTATGATTAAAATTAAGAAATAAACTTTAAAAAAGGGTCCTTCTAAGAAAGATATTTTAAGCTTTATTCCTAACTATTTAATGGTTTATTTTACAAAAAAATTATTCCATTTTTCCTCTAATTCTATGAGAAATTCGTCATTTCTGTTATCCGTGAATGCAATGGTCATGGAATCATTAAATGAAGATAAGTTAAACTTGATGCTCAAGCAAAGCCAAACTATCTGTCTCAAGAGAGAGCCAAGCATGTATTCATCGCACGCAAGACAAGTAAGATGACTACATTGATCATCACATGCAAGCAAGCTAGTACGCCGGCTTAACTTGCATACAGTTAAAAAAAAACCGATATCATTTTTTTACTTTTAGCTTAATATATTTTATTTTTGCATATTCTTGGTTGATATTTATTTTATTTCTCAAATAATAAGTGAAAACACATTGCTATTGATTTGCTTTTATATTAATTTTAAAATTCAAATTAATCATACACAAAAAATAATTGAAAAATTGTAAATTACATCAAAATATGGTATTTTTTATTTTATATTTGTTTCTTAATTATGTCTTAAAATCATTTATTATGTATTATAATCATCATTTTAAATTTTTGCACCAAAATTTTGTTCTGAATTTCACAAAACTTTTTTTTTAATTCATAATTTGGATTGGAAAATTTATTTTGAATTTTATTACAAGCAGTTAAAGTGTTTTAAGAAATTGCTATAAATTTAGAACGCTTTCTTAATTTTAATCAAAATTCTAGAAAAAACTTAGTTGAGAATCGAACATTCTCTAGAGATTTTCTAGCCAAAGCTTAACGAGACTTACTAAACTAAACAATCAAAAATGAGAGAGTGTATTTCTATCCATGTTGGTCAAGCTGGTGTCCAAATTGGTAATGCCTGTTGGGAATTGTACTGTTTGGAACACGGTATTCAACCCGATGGTCAAATGCCATCAGACAAGACCATTGGTGGTGGTGATGATTCATTCAACACCTTTTTCTCAGAGACTGGCGCTGGCAAACACGTACCAAGAGCTGTCTTTGTTGATTTGGAACCAACTGTAATCGATGAGGTCCGAACTGGTACCTACCGTCAATTGTTTCACCCAGAACAATTGATCACTGGCAAAGAAGACGCTGCCAACAACTATGCTCGTGGTCACTACACCATTGGTAAAGAAATCGTCGATTTGGTATTGGACAGAATCCGTAAATTGGCCGATCAATGTACTGGTTTGCAAGGTTTCTTGATCTTCCACTCATTCGGTGGTGGAACTGGATCTGGTTTCACATCATTGTTGATGGAGAGATTGAGCGTTGATTATGGCAAGAAATCAAAACTGGAATTCTCTGTTTACCCAGCTCCACAAATTTCATCTGCTGTAGTTGAGCCATACAACTCTATCTTGACCACTCACACTACTTTGGAACACTCTGATTGTGCTTTTATGGTTGACAACGAGGCCATTTATGACATTTGCCGTCGTAACTTGGATATCGAAAGACCAACATACACCAACTTGAACAGATTGATTGGTCAGATTGTTTCATCGATCACTGCTTCATTGAGATTCGATGGTGCTTTGAACGTCGATTTGACTGAATTTCAAACTAACTTGGTCCCATATCCACGTATTCACTTTCCATTGGCCACCTATGCTCCAATCATTTCAGCTGAAAAAGCCTACCACGAGCAGCTCACTGTTGCTGAAATTACCAACGCTGTTTTTGAGCCAGCCAACCAGATGGTTAAATGTGATCCAAGACACGGTAAATACATGGCTTGCTGTATGTTGTACAGAGGCGATGTTGTGCCAAAGGATGTCAATGCTGCCATTGCCACCATCAAGACCAAGAGAACCATTCAATTTGTTGACTGGTGTCCAACTGGTTTCAAGGTTGGTATCAACTATCAACCACCAACTGTTGTTCCAGGTGGTGACTTGGCTAAAGTCCAACGTGCTGTATGCATGTTGAGCAACACCACTGCTATTGCTGAAGCCTGGGCTAGACTTGACCACAAATTCGATTTGATGTATGCCAAGAGAGCTTTCGTTCACTGGTATGTCGGTGAGGGTATGGAAGAAGGTGAGTTCTCCGAAGCCAGAGAAGATTTGGCCGCTTTGGAAAAAGACTACGAAGAAGTCGGAGTTGATTCAGTCGAAGGAGAAGGAGAAGATGAAGGCGAAGAATACTAAAACAATGATTAATTCTTTCAATATTTTTTATGCGTCATTTAATACTAAAATTTTTTACTCGAATATTAGTTTAATAATTACTATATGACTTTATAATAACTTTAATATTAATAAATAAATTCAATTTAATAATATAATACACTTAATAATAATGATAATAATATAAAGCTACGGCAAGCAAATAATAATCAAATACAATGTGTAATAAATGCTTAAACTAAGTAGTGGACGATGAATACCTATCACTGCTTTTTACTTATTTTTATCTAATTTTTGTTATCATTAAAATAGTACACCTAATAAAAAATAAATTCAAAGAAAATTATTTTCTGAATCATTCTGTTATATTTAAGACTTTTATTATTTAATAGATTGTTCAAAGCTTTTATTTAAATGAGGCTTCAATAATCTTGTTAGTTTTTTAGTTAAGATTTAATCTTTAATTGAATTCCTTTTGCATTCAATTAATAAAATGTTTATTTTTTTAAGTAAAAAATCTTTAAAATTTTATTGAAAAATAACTTAATAAATTTAAATTTAAAAATCATTTTTAGGTCTCACAACATATGTTATCATTTCCCCTTTTCCTTTCACATATATTTTCCCTCTACAATCACATGGATAGCCATATTGTTCTAGAATTTGTTTTGTTTCTTCAGGTACCTTTATTAATTATTTGTAAAATTATATTTCTATCTGAAAGCTTTAAAAAGATTTACTTGAATTCTATTCATGACTCCTGTACTTTCCATTCTACTGGCAACATTAACAGTATTTCCCCAAATATCATATTGTGGTTTTGATGCACCAATTACTCCCGCAACCACTGGTCCAATATTTATTCCAATTCTTAATTGAAAATCGTTGAAGCAATCTTTATTTATTGACTGAATTATTTGCATCATTGAAAAAGCAAAGTCAGTTAAGGCAATAAGATAATGATTTGTTCTTTCTTTAATCTTAAATTCAACAAGCTAATATATTGTTCAATTTCATAAAAATAAAAGCTTACATTTGTAAAATTTTTGTCAGCTCCAATATTTAGTCCAGCTGCTGCCATGTATGTGCTCCCAATTGTTTTGATTTTTTCAACACAACTGTATTTATTTTTCGATAAAAGCTAGGTTTAAAAATTATGATTTAATTTTAATTGATAAAATTTATATACTAAGTCAAATTCAGCAATTATCTCATTCAAGAGTCTTAAACACTCAAGACCATCTTTGTTAATGTCAGATTGAACATAAAATTCCTTAAAATTGGGAATCGAAGCGAACATTACTGCAACACATTCATATTTTTCATGATAAACTTCCTTTAAAAGCATAATTTGAAGCATAATCTTATATTTCAATTTAATTTAAACCTATTTTCAAGTTAGTCCATAGATAAAACAAAAAAATTTATTTTATTTTTAAAAATTCATATATCAGTTGATATATTCTGCAGAATAATAATATTTTGATTCTTCTAAAATTAACAATATCTACTTAATGATAGAACTAACTTGATAAATTTAATATTCAGGTTACATCTTTTTTCCTCTTTGGATCTAAAATAATTCCAACAACATGCTTGGGAAGCATGTTTTCCAACAGCAGACGACTCATAGTTGATGTAACTTCTACTTCATCTATCTCTCGCTGAAACTTAAGACGCCATAGGAAATTCAATCTTGAATTTAGTTCAACCTTATTGATAATTTTTAATGAATATTTTTGAATAATATTTTAAAACATTAAATTTACTCTTCGATCAATTATGTGTAAAAATGTAACATAAAAAATCATCTGAATTAGCAATTCAAGTTTTAAAAGTGGTTGCACCGAGTGAATAGACTGACCTAAACATTCATATATTTCCTGTGAGCTGAATCCAATTATATAAATAAGGATTCCAATCAGCATCATGACAAGTTTTGAATAGAAGTACAGCTGAATAAACGAACAGCATGATAAAATTGATAGATTAAATAGCAGTAGATTCAATTCAAAAAAGTGATAGCCTAGTTGAGGTGTGATAGCTGTTTTACACTGAGTACCATAATCAAAACTTAGCTCAGTCCATTGTTTGGATGTAGTTGTAGTTTTTTTTGAATTTTTATCAGATTGGTAATTAATCAAAGTTCCAAATTCATCGCCAAGTTGATATTCTGAAGTTGTAACCAGTTGGTTGGCTAAAATTTGCTGATTGTTGAACTTAGGAGTCCAAACTACGGTCCATGGTAATGCAAGACAAAGCAAAATTGTTGTTATTGAGAATAGATATTGTAAGAATGTGGACTTAGACATGATTGAAAACGATTTCATTGTATGAGATCCTCTATTCTTTTTTTATTTTTAATTTAAAATAAAATTAAAATTACGTTTTATCAAAACATACTTTGGATGTTATTACTGAGAGTAGAAGAGCAATTAAAAATATTCCAAATCCGATGCCGACAAAATAATAGTATACATTTGTCCTTAAATAAATATTATTAAATAATTTATGATGACATCTTATTAATAGATCATCAAATGAAAAGAAAAAAGTTTTAAATTTAAATAAATTTTGACAATAAAAAATTCTTGATCAATTTAAAATTTTAATTTTAATTTTTAATAGAAAATTAATTAAATAAAATTAAAATAAAATCTTTACTTTTTTAAATCGGAGATGAACAAAATTAAAGCTATTGATAAAAAAATGAGACCGCACATAGCTATAAAATATTTAAAGTTCTTCAAAGGTTGTTGGCTAAAAATTAATTCAATTGATTTAAAATTAGATCGATTTTTTGAATTTTCTGCTAAACAAGCTATGCAAGCTGAATTGAGATCATCAATAACTATATTTGCATCACTTTGACGAGCATTATTCATACCATTTATGTTCGATTGCGAAGTGGCATTTTTTATCTGGTTTTTCGAACCATTATGAATATTGGTTATTGATTGTCTGGAAAAACACGGAAATATTCTATTTTTGGACCTATTCTTATGTCGCTGGCAATAGTTTGTTTTGAATCTCAAAGTCACCGGATTGAACTCAAAATTTTGACTAGGACTTATAATGTAATTTTTCAAATATTTTTATATTTTTATAACCAAAAAAAAATTACCTGCATAGGCATTTTGAATTAAAAGAACATTTTAATGGAGAAAGTGTGTCTTCTAAAAGAGTTAAAATAATATTCGATTGTTCCGTAGAACCATCTTGTGATAGCTTTATCTTTGAAGAAGTGCTATCATTTGCATTATCTTTAAGCCATAGTTCTAATTTTGAATATTTTGATCTTTTCATAGAATCAAAGCTTAAATTAAAATAAATAATAAAAACATTTTGAAGGTTTTTCATTTCACTTTATTTTTTAAAAACTACAAATAAACTCAATTACCCAGAATTAATAAAACTGTCTGAATTTTCTGAATCAAGTGGTTTTATTAAATAAGTTACAATGTTTTTTTCTCGAAGCAGACTGTCTCTTTTTCTACCATGACCTTCCTCAACTTTATAGTCACCAGTCAAATTAGTGTAGGTCTCATGTGAAATATGGACAGAGCTTTTAGTTTTAAAATTAAATTTGATTTCAAGCCTTATTAATTAAATTAATTTTTATTTTACCCAGGGATTCCAGCTGATTCCATATGATTTGCAATCGTAACATCATCTTTTTTATATTTTTTATGTATGTTTTAGTATTAAAAGATTTTAATTAAAACCTACCACTCCAGACATCATATTGCCATTTTCTTAATCCCAAAACACCGCATAGAACTTTTCCAGTATGAACACCAATTCTCATATCCACATCTACGCCGGTGGCATCCCGAACTTCGCGAATAATTTCAATCATTTTAAGTCCCATTTTAACGCAATTGTCAGCGTGATTTTGACGAGGAATTGGCAAACCAGAAACACAATAGTAGCAATCTCCCAAAATTTTAATACGCATACAATCATATTCCTTTTTTGGATTAAAATTATATTTAAATTTTAGAGGCTCACTATTCAGGTGAATCAAAAAATTTCATACTTTTAATTGATTATCTTATTTTAGTATCTAGAACTTAAAAATCTAATACTAAGATAACACATAGATTTTCACAATTTATTTGCGGAAAAAAATTCCTATAAAATTTTTAATAAAGGCATTAACTATCTTAATTGTTTAATTTTTTTCCGAAAATTTTCCGAAAAAAATCCTCTTGAAATTTAGTATCTAAGCAATAAGTCTCATATCTATCATAATAATCGAAATATTAATATTATTATTAATTATATTTTTAATATTATTAATAGTATTAAGATTTTATCAAACTGGTAATTTGGTAATTACCAAAATTAATAAATGAAATTACAACATTAAAAAGCTACCATTCCTTAATTTTTCAAGTCATAAAATAAGGCCTAAATTATTAATTTAAAAGCATTTAATTAATATATAAATGCTCCTTGAACAAAGTTTTGTGACTCACCTCTAAGTTATTTTTAATTTACTTTAGCTTTTTGATCAAATTTGGCAAAAAGTTTATTCAAAATATTTACTAATTCAGGGGGCTCGAATTTATCGGCCAATGGAGTAAAATTAACAATATCAGCATAAAGAATACTGACATTATTATGAGATTTAATATGCAAATCATGGAATGCTGATGTTTTATGGCGATTCTTATCGACAACTATTAAATTTTTTCCACTCATTTTTCTTTTTCCATCCTGCTCGAGATTTTTGACCGAATTTTTTGTGTTATCTTGATTATTGGTATTATTTTTTGTTGAACCACTTATTCTTTTTGCAGCTATATCCACAAACGAGCAGGCTTTGATTATATTCTTCTACAATCAAATAAAAATTAGCACTTTACCAATTCTGATTATCTCAAGATTACAAATTTTTTCTGACTAGAGCTCAATTCTTCATTAACAATCATGGACTTGAGCTGAGCCTGTCGAGTTTTGCGAAGCATTTCTGACTTCATTTCGAGTGCTATATGTGCTGGTAGAACACTTACCATGAGCATTTCCTTAAATAATTTTGCTTTGAAAAAAATATTAAAACGTGATTAAATATCACCTGTTGTTGCTTTTCTTTCTCTAGCTTCATTCGTCCATTTAAAAATTTAATTGTATTCCGATAAGCGTCGTCTTGGGATTTAGTTGTTAAAATCTGGTGATAAACTCCAAATATATTGGTCATGAAATAAACTATGCCGTAACAACTAAGCTTTAATTAAAAAAAATTAAAATTTCAATTTATTTTTAAGTTAAGAAAATTCTCAGCTTTAAATTAAATAATTTCAAAATCTAAATCAAACAAAAATTAATTTTTATGAAAAATTTTAAATCCTTAATAAAAATTTTCAATTCTTGCTTTTCAATGCATTTGTTATTTTGAATTATAAAAATATAATTTTGTTTTTACTAATCTAATAAGATATAAAATGTCTAAATTGGAAATTTTAGGAAGTCATAAAATAATTGTTAAGTGCTTTAAATTGATGTAGATTTAAATTTAGGAAAAGAAATACTATAATATTTAAAAATTACTTTTTTAAAAATAATTGAATAGTCAAAATTTGATTTGTACAAAAAATAAGTTAATAATAGCATGTTTTCAATGCTAATTAAAGATGATAACAAAATTGTGTATCGTTTTTTTAAGGGCAATGTCGAATAAATTGCGACAATATTGAGAATCGCAAATGAACCATATTCGATAGTTGCCAATTGTCTTGTCTTTGAACGAATTAATGGTACAACATGATTTAGAGTTATCAATATGTAAATGATAAGACTAAATGTCAGAGGATATCTCTTAAATTTTGCTTCATTTCGTGTAAGATAAAACGCAAGAACTACCGAGACTATGCTGACTAGAATAAATGTAATCGATTCTAATATTTGCTGGGTTTTGTCCTTGAATTAAACAATATTTAAATTAGTTTTCATTAACCTAAAAAAAGTCAATTAAAAGTTTATGACCAAAAGTGTTTAGGATTGAATGACCATTTTCAAAAATTATTTTATTGAAGCTTAAAAAGATTGTTTCATCTTCAAAAATATTAGAGTTACGGAGTTCTACATGATTCATCGATATAGCTTAAAATTATTTTAATTAAATTTTTATAATATTTTATAATCAAAAAATTATTGTATATTTTTTCACAATAATTTGGTCATTAACTTCAATTTTCCAAAAAAAAACATCATTTTAATTCAATTAAATTGTAAAAAACTAATAAATTTATAAAATTGAGTTGTTTTTATTTTTTAATTCTTTAATACAATTCCCCTTAATTTGACTTAAAAATTATTTTCTTGTAAAAAATATACATGGATTGATTTGTTTCAATTTAATAAGTTGGATAAAAATTGTAACATGCCTAAGAATATCTCAATTCCATGATTTTCTTCATTAAAGTGAGGTAAATATTAAAACTAAATCATTTTTATATCTAAACAGTTAGAATTATAATTGGAATATTAGTAGATTCGATGAGTATCTGATGAACAGAGATTAAAGATATTTAAAAATCGGTTTTAATTTGCCTGAAAACAAACATTCTTATGTTTATACCATTTTATAATAAGAACAGGTTTAAGATCTATTTTTTAAAAAAAAAAAACAAAGACTATAACTTATGTGTAAGAAAATCGATCTGAAAGTTTCTAATTTTCTAATGAGTCTTGAAAACTATAATTTTTCTTATAATTAATTTATAAATATTTAATAATTTTATTCAGATAAAAATTTGAAATGTTAAAGAAAAAAAATTTCAAATCTTAATTAAAAATACTAAATTTTTATTAAATAAACCATTTTTTTAATATGCAATCTTAATAATTTGATTAAATTAATGTTCCCAATTTAATAAAATAAATGATGCCTTTTTTAGTTATTAAGTCATGAATAAATCAAAATTTACCGTTTCTGAAAACTGGCTTACAATACATAAAAAAAAATTTTGAACAGGTATCAAAATAAGAAAGGATACAATCAGACTATGTTTCATTCGAGTTTTGTAAAAATTATGCATAGATTTGTTCGAAGACGATCTAAATATTTGGCTACTCTCATCACTTGTCACAGGTTTTCGTCCACCAAAGTAAGATGCATTTTCATTATTACCTGAATTATCACTTTTTTTCAATCGAAACTCTGTGGAACTCACCAATTCTGATATGTTTGAATTCGATTGTATAGCACTATTTGCAAAACTTGACTGATTGTTCAAGACAATAGACTCTTCAAATGCTTTTTGAGAATCATTTTTTCTAATTGACTTGATCGAGTCTCTTTTTCTTATTCGGTCTACCATTTTTGGAGCTTCTTAACAGCCTACTATACCACTAATCTAAACATTTTGCTTAGCGCTTTTATTTTAAAATTTTTTATGCTTTAAACTTATCTAAAAATTTTTTTGTTCTTATCTAAAAAATATTAAAAAATATCACTGATTTATGGTTATCGATTTTTGTTAGATTTAAATATATTTTTAAGCTTTGATTGTTGTCTAAACAAAATTTAAAACATGTTTAAGTATTTTTAAGATGAAATAGTTTTTTAAATATTATTATATTCAAAATAACTCTCGTTGATAATGCTAGAAATAAATTTGAACTAATTATTCTTAAATTCATTTATAGAAACTCTTTAGTTTCAAAAATTTTTCTAGTTTAATTAGACAGATAACTTTGCAGTCTTAAGAATAGGGTCAGTTTTAGAGAATTTCATTTTAAATTAATTAAAAATAGATAAGAACTCGAATATACAAAAAGTTAAATTTTTAAATTTAATTAATCTAAGTGAGAAAAAACTTGTGAATTTTTAATTTTTTCCTAGTTGTAAAATTGTCTATCACTGTTGAAAGGAAACTTATGCATCATTTTAACTACTGTAAAAAATTCTACACTTTTATTGGAAATATTGATTCATTAATAATGGAATTATGGACTCTAGTAAGCTTTAGTTATATAACAAAACTGCATAGTGAGAAATAATTTAGTTGATCTAATTAAAAATTAAATTAAATTTTTATTAACCATTACCTAAAACTAATTTTAATTCGTTGGTATTTTTATGTTTAATTAATTAGATTTTCGCTAGATTAAATTTTAAGAAAAATGTTAAATAAAAAAATCTTTATAAAATTCTGTGTATTTCATTTTTTAAATTAACCATTTAAAGATTTTTCTTTACTTAATTCAATATGCTCTCGATACAGTGTTGGATAGTATAGGGAACAATTATTATTATTTCAATAAGCTGTGTAAATTTTAAAAAAATATATTTAAAAAAACTAATTGTTTATTTATCAATAATTATCGAATAATGCTCAGTTTTTCTTAGCTTAAGTTGTTAAGACTTTTTTTAAAATTTATTTTTTTTATTTGTTATCAAGTTTAATGTAAAGATTATCTATTATGCCTAAAATTAAAATTTTCAACTTTTCTTTTTTTCGATTTAATACATTATAAACAAAAATTTCATCAAGTTATATTTTTCAAAGGATAATTTAAATCGAAATCATAAAAATTTATATTCTTAGTATCTTGCTGTTATAACAAAAAAAAAACTAAAAAAATTCATCTAAGAATTTTTTATTAAGATGGTTAATAAAAATTTACTTTATAATTAAATTTTTATTGTTGTAAGAAATATATTGTTAACTAATTTGAAACTTGCTTGGATTGAGTTAGAAATGATAATATTATCAATGAATTTTCTAATTCAAATAAATCAGAATCTTAGATTTAGCAAAACGATGGTTTTAGGCAAGAGCAAAGCCTTCCTAATTAAACAATGACTTTCTCCAATCTAATAAAAATAAGCAATTAAGTATAATAAAGTATAAACGGTATTAGATGTCTTGCAATATGAATTATCTGAATTCCTGATAAAAGAAAAATTAATCGGGTATATTTCAGTTCTTAGTTAATAATCCAATTAACTAATTGGCCTTGAAAAAAATCAATAAAATTTTGAAATTAATATCAAATTTATTTTTTTTAACTAATAAAAAAGAGTTTTTTCTTAAATAAATGTAAGATTCTCTTAATATTGTTGATCCAGCTTAGATATTCTTTTGCCTGTCAGTTTAAAATATCTGCTTTTTATGTAATCCCTTTAGAAATATTCCATGCTAATAATTTACTTATTCTTTTATCTACTCTTCATCGATTTTAACAAAAGATTTTTCTCCTAATTGGATTAAAACTTTTTATTCAACAACAAATTTAAATCTAAAAATAACATGAAAAAAACAATCGTTTTTAAAACAAAACGAGATAAAGTGCTGAGAATAAAACGAATAATAATAATAATAAAATTAAGCCCAAATTTTAAGCAAGTAAATTTATTAACTTGGATACAAATAATTCGATAAAATTTTAAAATTACTTAATAGACTGATTTAATTCTAGTTCGAAATTTCGAATTAATTATAATTAAGTTAGTTTATTTTTTTTTAAAAAGCTTTCTAAAAGTGATTATTATTTAGTTCTTTTAAAAGTCTAAATAATAAACCGAAAAATAATATTAAGTTTAATAATTTGACCCCGTGAATCTCAACCTTTCTAAATTTTTTTTTTGAATCAAAGTTGACGAATGATTTAATTTTTGTTACATTTAATATTTTATGTCTCAATTTTTAAAAATATGAAGAATTATCATGATTAATGATACGGTTAATGAATTATAGAACTATCAATAAAACGCAAGACAAAAATTTAAAAATAAATAAAAAATATTAAATTATTTTTTTTAATTAAGTTTATTTTTTATTTTTTATGCATGTTTGAATTTAATAAATGAAAAAAATCGATCTTTTAAAATGTATTATTTTTTAACTAGACTAAATAAATAATGACTTTATTGAGTCAAAAATTCTTCAATTGAATTTATGAATGCCTGATTGCTTAAATTGTGTAATTCGAGCAAATCGAAATTAATTTAGATGAAAAAGAAAAAAGAAGAAAATTTATTAATTTTATTAAAAATAAATTAAAACTGTGAATGAAAGAAAATTTAAAAGAAATGAAAAAAACTTACTTGCTTTATAAATCTTTATATGAAAATTTGTATGAAAATCAAGCGTTTGTTTAAATAATTAAAGATATTGCATAAAAAAAAGAAACTGGTAGTTGGAAATAGGAAAATTTGTAAACATTACTGATAAATTCTAATTTGAGATTATAAAACATCATAAATAAAAAGTATGCCTTTATTAAATAATTTAAGTCAATAAAATATAAGACTTGTTATCTAATGCGAGTATTTTATATAGTTCTATTTCTTTTGAAAAAATTTGTTTATAGATAAAGATTAATTTCAACTTCATAGAGCTAATAACAATATGGTGTTTAATAATTTTAAAATCGATCATTTGAGCTTTGCTGATTTTGACAAGTTAATAGATAATCCTAAATTTGTGAGATTTTATATTATTTATTAGAGGAAATTTCATTTTATATAGCCAAAATAAAGCCTAATTTTATTTTGATGCTTAGTCAAATTAACATAAACAAACAATGCTCCTGGAAAAGGCTGTAAATTTGCCAAATTTAAATGTAGATTTTTACTATTTTATTAAATAAATTATTAAATTGAAAACTTAAAAGAATGTATTTGATTGACACTGATTATTACGACTATCTAAATCTAATATTTTATTTGATTTAAATTAAAAATTATAAATAAAAATATTTGAACTAATAAAAAAAATCTAATTTCTATTTATTCTAATTATTAAGATTTATTTAATAATAGGAACAAAATAAATTTTTTAACCTATTTTAATGAATGTTCAATATTTACATCACAAGAAACAATTAATAACATATAATTTAATAGCTGTCGAAATTTTATATCAATAATTAATGAAATAACATTAAGTAATTCTCTTTTTTGATTATTATAAACATTATTTGACCATAATTAACATACTAGACATTTAATTATATAAAGTACTCTTTTAGTTCTTTTCTAGCTTCTAATTTTATCACTAAAAACTTAATTAAATATTTTATTTTCAAATGAACCCTAAATTTCCTCTTGTCTAATCTAATCTCTTATTTAACATTAGGAAATTAAAGTTAATTTTTGTTTTTGTTTTTTAATTTATTGCTTTGATTTTTCAATTTGTTGAAAATTTATTAAAATTATTAAATTAATTTCATTCGTTATTATGTAAACAACCTGGATAAATAAGGCTAATCACGAAATCGAGTTAGATAGCTAAACTGATTTAAAAATCAACTCTAGACACAAAAATTATTTCCTTATTATCATCATTTAACAATTTTTTATTAGCCTCATACCTTATCTATTTTAAATAATAAATTAAGTCCCGTGTTGAAATTTAACCATAATTTTGTTTGATTTATATATAAATCGGTTCTTTAATCAAGTTAAAAGCCTTACGTTATATAATCCTAATTAAAAATAAACATAGATAATATTTCTAGTCAGGAATCAATCTTTCATAAACTCAGATCTTAAGTTTAATAGCTTCATAAATTAAATAATCAATATATTTTTGATATCATAAAAAAGTATTTCATCAAACCTTTTGATTTTAGAATAGATATTCTCAGATAGAATACAAAATCTCAAGTATTTATTCTTAATTTATCCCATTAAACCAGTGCATACTTTCAAACGAAAAATTAATTTGCCGGATTTAAAGACACATATTTACTTCAAATGTTAAATTGATTGATATTTAGATCATGTTGCATCAAATAGACTGAATAGATCATTTGAATATATTTTTCATTAGAACGAGCTCATTTTACCTCTAAAAAATCAAAGTCTCTAGCCCCATATCTATACTTAGTTGAAGTTTATTGAGCAAATAGACCTTTATATTTTTTCTAATATGCTTTATTATCTTTTTTTAAATCACGAAATAAAAAATAAATTTAGCTATTAAGTCAATAAACAATTGTGCCTTTTCCTAATTTAGGAAACAAAATTAATTAATGTTATAATTACATTTTATTTTCAATTTAAGTTTTCAATGCTAAAAAAATTAATATTGTATGAAAGTAAATACTATCAATATAAAATAAAAGCCAATTAAAAAAAATTTATTTTGTGTTATAATGCCGTAAAAGCTAATTAGTAAAATACCTCCAATGTAGCAACTTTATATCTGATTTTACAATATTGCATACAATTTTAGATATATTTTCTATCATATCATTAAAAATCCTAATATTAGAATAGAATAAAATTAATATTTTTTAATGATATTTATACTAAAAAAAAAAGATCTGAGTTCACTTATATGTCTTGTGTAAAACATTAAATCACGTGATGTCTTAGACATTTAAAGTTTTGAATACACTTTTGAGACAGAGTGATGTTTCTTAATACAATTATTTTAAGACAATAAAATAAATAAATCTTTCATTAATATTTTCTTTAAATTTTATTAACAAAGAATTTAGACAAATAACTTTGATCATAGTTTTTTAATTTCATTTTAAAAACAAAGAATTAATTATGGCAACTCATTGAGTGATTTATCAATTGATAAATTTGTTAAAATTAGAAGAACTGTCCAATTTTTGGCCCATAATTAAAAAGGATTTGGCAAAAAAAAATTTAACATACTTTTTAATTAGTTTTATTAAAAGATTCTTTATTTTCAAATCATTTGAGTAAATTTAAGTTAGAAGATAATGTAGAATGATGAAAAAAGAAAATAATTTTATTTTATTTAATTATACTGGTAAACCTGACAGAAGAAATTAGTTATTTAATTTGAAAATAATAATGATGATTTTCAAATAGTAATTTTTACAATGAAAAATCTTCTCATTTGAGAACATTGTTGAGCTTTTTAAATTATGCTGTATTAGAATTTAATTAAAAACCCCGGAATTCATTAAGAATTTTTACAAAAATGAAATCTTGTTTTATTTTTTTAATGTCAGGTAAATAAGAAAGTGGATAATTAATTTTTTACTTCTGCTAGTTTTGGTGTCTAAGTGTTATAATCAATTTTATTTCCTCACAAATATAATTATATTTCTGAACATCAAAATATATTTGTTTTAACAATATAAATATTCAAAATTAAAATTAAATATTCAAAATGAAAATTAAATTTTCAAAATTTGAAAATCTGAAAACTAATTTATAAACGCATATGGCCAGAAACTTGATAATTTTTAAATTTCTGTACGGACTTAATGTTCAGTATTTAAAACAATTCATAAAAATTACAATTGTCTAGTTTTTACTTTTACAACTGATTTTAATATTCCAAAATATAATTTGTTCCTCTTCAGTAAAATTGACTAAAAATATATTTACTAAAAATTCTGAATTGATTTAGGGACAAATGATGATAAATTGTTTCCCTATTTTTTCGATTACGTAAATTTTAGCAGCAAAACAGGCTTTTTAAAAGCCTTAAAATATCAAAAATCCTTATAAATGAATAAATAATATAAGTAATTTAAATGCATGGATTACGATAAATGTTTTTGGGCTTTATTTATAATTGTTATTTTGGGCTTTAAGGTAAAGCATTTCAAAAACCAATTTTTTATCAATTTAAATTCGTTATCTACGTAATCGAAAATACATGAATCGTTAATTTTCAACTATCTCTTTTCACCACTTGGGCTCAGAAAATTAGCATTAATCGAATTAAACTCAAAATAATTCAAAATTTAACGATTAATTAAGCTCGAAACTATAAATTTTCGTACAAGTGAAGATTTATTAAATAATTTATTTAAACATTCATGACTGGACAGTTTTCACGATATAACAATTTTTAATTAACTCAATTAATTTCAACAACATATCACTCTCTGTCCCTAAATTATTTCTTATTTTGAACTTTATTCCCTTGAAAATAAGTGTATCCTAAAATCCCTTTTTTAAAAGCTAATCAAAAGTGGCTTAGTTCTATCTATGTTGCTTTCTTGTAAGGATCTTTCAAGCTTGCTAGCCGTAGCTTACTATTTCTATTATTATAAAAACTTATTTATTTTATTTAAAAAAATACTTAATTAAGAATATAAACTATCTTTTATATTATAATAGTTAGGTAATTTATTCTTAGATCTAGCCTATATAAAATTTCCTAAAATAAATTTAAATTAGAAAATTAAATTTATTAGGTTTTCTAGTCTGAACTAAATATATCTATGCTGAACACACTAAGTTTTAATTACTTTAGACATTTTTTTTAAATTTGAAAGTTTCATGCCTGTTAAATTAATTTTTTTAATTTAGAAAAAAAAAAACTGGAACTCTAGAGAATTTCATTTTTACAATTTAATTTTAATAAAGTTTTATATTATTAAAAATTATTTGAGTTCTATTGATTAAGATATACAGAGATATTTGAATATTTGAATTCTTAAAATTTATTACTTTAGTTATTTATAAACATGATAAAACAGCACAGAACAAAAAAATCAGAACCATTGAGTCAATTCATTGAAGTTAGCGGTGTTTTGGATATGAACTTAGACAACTAGACAGTTATTCACTCAAAATTGAACAAAACAAAGAGCTTGACAAATAAAGTTAAAATTTTCAAATTCAGATAAATCAGAATTTATATATAAACCTTTAATCTTAAATAAAATTAGAAATTACAATATGTTACTTTAAAAATTTAATCATTAGGTAAGATTATTGATAAACCAAAAGTTTTAGTGATTAAAAATTAATATGCCAAAAAAAGTCTTTAGAATAATCTTGTATTAAAAAAAACACAAACTTTTTTCTTAAATTCTTAAATTCTTTAACTTACTGTAAGCACTCAAAACCTGGAGGGGATTTTTGGACCCCTTGAATTAACTAATCTTTTAGTTATAGGTATATTTTGCAATAAAAATAAATCAGTTTTAATATCTTTTGATTTTAATTATCAGATAGCAAAAAAAATTAAAAAAATGATTACGTTCATTTAACCAAATGCAAATAAGAAATAAAGTATAAAGAGCCAAAAAAACTCCTTCGCTGTTTGAGTGTTAAAAAAAAGTCAATAAACTAAAATTATAACTAATTTAAATACACATAACAAATCATGATTCAACTCGGTAACAATTACTCATTTTTTTCATACAGATTTGTTTTGGTTAAATATATTTAATGGCAAAAATCGTAACAGTTAAAAAACTTAATAAATAAAATTTAAAATTTTATATTCTAAAAATAAAATATTTTCGTCACTTTTTAATGAAATAAATTTTCATTTTATTCTTTAGTTTATAAAAATAAATAATATTTTTGGTTAATAAAATCAAAACTCAACAAAACTTTAAAGATCAAAATAGTCAATGGGTTGTTCATTATTTATGTTTTTTGATAAAGATTCCTGATTTAAGTTTGATTCTTCTTGCTCATCAGTTAAAGCGTAAAAAGCTTTTGATAAAGTTATTGGTTCAGTTTCAGCAACTAAGCTTTTCATATTGGTACTAATTGGATTGGATGCTTTTTTGTTCAATTGTTTGATGGTAATTTTAGGCATATTGATATGCTTCAGCTTAAGATCGATACTTTTGGAAAGCAATACTGATGGAATAAAACATTTTTCTTTGTTTCCGTAAAGGGTGACAGTACGATACGGTTCTGGGTCTTCTGATACCGTTTCTATTCCATAATAAGTGGCCAATTCATGAACAAATCTTCTCTCATTACTTTTCAGCACTGGCATATAGGCTACTTTTTTTGTCTTATAAAGTCTACATTCATTTACCAAAGCTGCAAATTTTTGTTCTATATTGAATACAAAATCTGGTTCTTCTCTAGCAAAACTTTTTAAGTATTCATCGTAAATTGGCTGTGGTCTATTCTGGGCTTCGAGTTTAAGCGCCTCATAAATGGCTCGATTTCTTTCCGCCAACAAACAATCTTCATCACAATCAATTTCGTATCTTTTCTTCATGGTTTCTTCTTTATTAAATGTAGAAACATCAATGGTTTTGTTGGAGAGCATTTCTTTAAGCTGAGATGCAATATTCTCGAAAACAACAGTTGATTCGGCATACATTTTTTGCATGCATTTAACTTGTTTAGATTTTAAGCCACATTTACACTTGGCTGTGATAAGCTCTTGGCAAACAGTGTCTGGACAAGCAGTATCTCCATGGCAAACCGAATTGCACAAATGCTCGCAGTGAGGTCTTTTTTTGTTACATAACTGTGTACAAATCTGATGTTGTTCATCTACACATTCACCTTTATGGCAAGTTCTTATGCATGTATGCAAACAGTTTGGTAATTGCTTAGCACATGGTTTTCCGCAGCTAACATCCTTTAAGTGGCAAGGTATGTTGTGTCGAACTTCATGATTTCCCATGCACATTTTTGAGGTCAAAAAAGAACAAGGAGGACAGCTAGTTTCAAAATGGCAATTATGAGTAACCGGATGATCACATGCATGAACTCTTGTACATGGATGTGGACAATCTAGAGGTTTTGTTCCACATCTAATTGGTGGATACTGGACAGTTTTGCCACATTCGCATATTCGTTCTTCAAAACTTGCTACTAAACATCGTTTACACGGTCCTCGATGGCATAGGTCTTCACATTTATGAATACCACAATTAAGTAACCTGTTGCATATTTGCATACAGATGTGATCTTTGTCATTACAACACACTTCATTACATTGATGTTTACCACATGATTTTTTCTTTTGACATCGTCTATTGCATAATATTGTCTCGTTTGCTTGACTACACTTTGTTGGGAAAGTCTGCTTGGCGCATTTGCATTTAACTTCAATCATTTTCTCACATGGCAAACAATCTCCTACATGACATTTATTTTCACATAAATGAACTTCATTTGTATGACTAGAATTGCATGGCAAAATTTTTGAGCATTGCTTTTCACATGTAGGAACTGGATCTGTGCACTGAGTTCTTATAATTTTTTGACTAATTAACAAAAATTTAATGGGAGTTTGTCCACATGGACAATTGGTTAGCTTCGAAGGCATCAACATACATGGTTGACATTCGCCTTCGTGACATTTGTTTTCACATCTGTGCTTTTTACAATCAAGAAGTTTATCACAGATACGCTCACATTTGAACATGTTATCTTTACTTTCTTTATGTTCACTAGAACCACATTTTATAATTTTTACTTCCTCATGAGAATGGCATTTTATTTCTACGTCTTGATCACACGGCCCACAAGATCCTGCGTGACAAATTTTTTCGCATCTATGAATTGAGCAATTAAGATCTTTGCCACATTCTTCCTGGCATTGTGGCACTTTGCTCGAGCTACATTTTACTTGAAATTTTGCTTTACCACAATTACAGGTACGGTTAACTACTGCTTCGCATGGAGCACAAGGTCCAGGATGACATATTTCATTGCATTTGTGCTTGCATTCCAAGCCCTCTGCTTGATCAGAAACACCCAATGATTTCCCACAAACTTCATTACAACTGTGCGGAATTAACTTCAGCTGATAAAATGGACGGTTTTCTTTTTCAGGATTAATTTTTTTCCCACAAAAACAAACATATTTATTTGGTACAGTGTTGAAAATTGTTTGGCAACCAGGACAACGCCATTTTGGGCTATTTTCGGCAATTTTGGCAGCTGGAGATAAGGCCCATTTTTTTATACAACCCAAATGAAATATGTGATAACAGCACTCACAACTCCAAATTTGTTTATCATTTCTAATTATTGAATAACAAACCATGCATTCGCACTTATTTTTTTTTAACTGATCGATAAGAATTTCACTACGAGTCAAGTTGGTAGCTTTTTTTTTAGCAGCCGTTTCTTTCGGTTTGTTATCTTTGGAATCAATTGGTTTTTTAGCTCTTGGTGTATTTGTTTTTGATTTATTGTTTTCTATTTTAGATTCATTTGTTTGATTAGAAAACTTTTCTTTATTGGTATTCTTATTTTTTGACTTGTGCGAAGAACTATTAGGCCTAGAATTTTTATTTTGGTAAAAATTCCGGTTATACGCTTGGTCATAAGAGCTACATTGGGGTTGGGCATGGGAATAAAAGTTATTATAGTTCATCTGATCATTGGAATAATTAAAATGAGGATATTCTTGTTGAAAAGAGTTATAATTGCCATTATTAAAATTTTCATTAAAACGTCTTTGGTTTCTAAAGGGAGGTTTATTTCGCCTATAATTATTTTGACGATTTGGGGGTTCATTTATATTTGAACTACTCTGTAACAAATCAGTGTCGGTCATTATTAATAAAAAAATTAAATTATTTAATGAGTTTTATCTATTAAAATACTTCGGATGTTCGAAGTAATAAAAATAATTTTTTTTAAATCTGTTTTATATTTATACCTTAAGAATGATATCTAGAAAGTGAGTAAAATGCAAATCAATTTCAAGTCGTTGAGAAATTAGGAAAAAAGCATCCTCAAATATTAAATTTTTAATAAAATATTCTAATTTATGAATTGTATGTGCTTAAATATATTCAGATATAACTGATATTTATCTTAGTTTAAAAAAATTTTTTAAAACCTATATAAATTTTTAATTCTAAAAACACTATTTGTGTTAAATTGAAATTTCTTATTGACCACATTTGCCGATGATGAAATTTAATTAATTTGAAAAATTTTATTTTGAAAATTTTTTTATAATTAAAATTATTGACTATTGTATACAATATGGTGAATCATTATTTGTATCTAGATAATATATTCCTTGATTGTAAGATGGCTCGGCATAGTATCCCATAGGAGCACATCCTTTTTTAGGATCGCATTTGCATCTTCCTTTAGCAAATCCATCTTAAATTTTTTTTAATTTAACTCAAGTACTTAAACACCAAAAAATTACCATAATCATCACAAGGCACAGAATGAAATCTACAATTCGAAATGATGCTTTCAGCAAAATAAGCTGGTGCTCTATTATGACTGCAAGCTATCTGAATGACTATAAAAAATTTTAATTAAGTTTGTTCATCCTTTTTTTTCAATTACTTTCTGGGAATTTTGGATCCAATTTTAAAACTATAATCTCAGCTTCTTTTTTTAATATGTTTATTAAACCACAGCCTATTTGATAAAAACCTCCATTCGGAAAAAAATCCAAATGTCCGATTGGTTTTCCAATTCCAAGAGTTCCAGCATCAGTATGAATAATATCAACAAATCTTAAAAAAATTATTTTAAAAATTTTTAATATCTTAGTTATTTTTACTCAGCGTCTAATTTATTCAATCTGCGTTCTGGTTTCCGATTAAAAAATAATGGACCTAGTTAAACTCATTTTTTAAAAACATATTTTTATAAAGAAAAAAAGTATAATCTAACCTGCAGGATCCATACCAGTGATTCTTTTAGGTTTAATTTCTTTTCCAGAAAATCCACATACCTTTAAAATATTTACTAAAAATCTTTTAAACTAAAATTTTATCTATTTCATGTCGGATCGCTATGTTGAAAACGCAATCAAGTATGAGCATTAAAAAAATTACGTGAGCTCCTTGAATTTTATTTAGGTTAATAAATTAATTTTTTTTAAAGATAATACCTAAACTGTGTCCAATGCAGTGAACTTTTGAAGGATCAATTTTGGCCTCTTTGATAAATGAGCCTACTTTTTGCCCTGCTATTTCGACGTTTTCAACAGCAGTGAAATAGTTTGGTCCTTTGGCTCCTTCTTTCCAATCAACATTTATAACATTTAAATCTTTCTTATATTGTAAATATTTAATGGTTTTTATTGATTGTAACTGAGTATTTATTACTTGATGTTTTAAAAAATTGTCTTTAATGAGAACCATTTTTTTTTCCAAACCTTCACTAGTAAATCCATGAATAACAAATTTTGTTTCTTGGGAATAATTAAAACCAGAACTTAGTTTATTTTTAAATATATTTAATAGATTGAATTCAAGAACTTACGATCCAATATTTTCAAGAGTGAGCTTGATGGGAATATTTGGGTTATTTTCATTAAAAAAAAGAAAATCTGGCCAACTAATAGCCAATTGAATTATTGAAAAGAGAAAAATTTTTTGATATAACATTTTTGATTATAAAAAAATTTTAATCATTAAATAATAGGTAATAAATTACGATTTTGCTATTCAAAAATGTGATGAGAAAATTCGAAGGACTTAAACATGTTTGATCTTACTAAAATTTAAAACGAAGTTAAATTTATTTTTTTTCCCATACATAGACAAAAATAAATTTTACTCTGATCTGTTTTAAAAATTTTATGCTTAACTTTTCATATATTAAATTAATAAATTAAAAAATAAAAATAAATTAGTTAAATATTTTTAACTCTTTTGTTCATATTTGAGAAAAATTTTATTTAAAATTTTATAAACATTTCTCGGAATATCCAAATAAGTATAAATTATTTAAAATAAATAAGATATTCTGGAAAGCATTGGTTGTCGTGATAACAAACAAATATGGTTTTTCCTTGATCGTGTGTAGAATCAAATGGTAGCTGTCTATTTGGATTGATTGGAGGTGTTCTCATTTGCGAATTTCCCAAACAACTTTCACCAACTATCACTTTTGTTTGAATCATGCATCTTTCATTGTTAGTGTTTGGCACAGCATAATGTAAAGAATATGCAGAATTTAAAGCAAAATAGACACCTTGACCAAATGCAACTCCATTTACTCCACAGAAACTTCTGTTAAAGCCAAGTTGACATATCTTTAATAACGAGTTGTAATTTGATCCATGAAAAAGAGTCATTTCATTCGGAGTTCTTTGCTCTCTGATAAATTTATTTTTGAAAATTTGATATTGTCGATACAAAAATTGATTCTGAATTCTCTGAATCTTGTTTTTGGAAAAATTAAATTATTCTAAAGACAGCTTTTTATATACTAGAGAGTAATTAAAAATTGTTTGATTTTTACAGATAATTACAATTAATTTAATTCCTTTATTTTTAAAATAATGATGATGTTGACTATGTTTAAAGCTATTTTTTATAAATAAACAATCAATTACGATAACTATTTTCGGGACATAAAAATAATTTTTTGAATTAACTTACTTTAGATATCATCACATTTTTGCTTTGTAATCTCGATGTAAAATGATAACTAACAGTTTGATATTCTGAAGAATTTGGATATATGTCTATCAAATCATAATCTGAGTTAGTTAATGTCCAATGTTCCGGTAAATTGATTAAGCTATTTCCCACTATTATCAATTCAAAGTATACTAAATTTATTAATAAAAATTTAATAAATTTTTACATTTAGCCATATCGATTCTACGAACATCGATTCTATTATTATTTATTAAATAGACCATTGGATCATTTTTAAAAAAAATTGTCCCAACTTGATTTTCGTCATTAAAACTTACCTTAAAGACAATTTTAAAATACAAATGAAAATGGCAAAAAATATCTAAAAATGAACTTTAGTTTCGTTTCTTAAGTAATAAGATTCGATCAAACTATTTAAATACACTGAAAAATTTTTCCAATCAGTGTTTTTACTTAAATATTGCCATTGAATATTAGTTGAAATTTTTATCTGTTGTATCATGGTTGATAAATTATTTGAAATTTTATTGTTGATAAGAAGAGCTAATTCGGTTTTGGCTGATGAGACACTTGTTTTATGACCAAAAAGAGTCAATGTTTTGTTTTTATAGATAATTTCAATGTCTGAAAATTTATTGAACAAGTTTTGTATCTGTAATAAAAAGAATATAAGTTGTCATAGAATATTTTTACTGTAAAATTGTTACATCATTGGTATCAAGTGAAGTAAGGTTTTTCATTTGAGAATCATTTAAGTTCTCTTTGATGAACTCTCTAGCTAGAAAACTTTTCAATTCTGAATCAGCATCTTGTAGATCTTTATCTGACTTAAAACTAATTTTAAATCCTATATAAAGAAAAAATAATAAAATTATTATCAATAATATCCTGTCTTACTTCCTTGAGCCTTTAAATTCGAATGGCATATTTCCTCATTTGTATTATTTAGCTCTTTAGTATTTGACTTAGAATCTAGTACTGGTGTTTCATAAAACAAAAACTCGTTTTCAAAAACCTTAAATGAAAAAATTAAAACTTTTTGATCAAAAATTTTAATTATTATTGCTAATCGAAAAAAAGTTCTGTTAAAAATCAAAACTGAATTATTTATTACTTTTTTAAATTCTTTTTCGTTCTTATGTAACACAATATTTACAGTTAGTATCTTCTGATTTGATTGTAAAAATTTTAAAATATACTCAATCATTTGTTTTGCTACTAGCTTTATTGGAAAGTTAAATCCACCTGCTCCAAAAGCAGGAAATGAAATGCTACTCAAACTTCTTGTTGTTAATTGGCTCAAGCTATTATTAACAATATTTTCAATAGACTTAAAAAATACCAAAATTAACTTAAGATTTAAGAAATTTTTTATACTTTGGAAGCCGTTTGATCGTCTTTATAATGTGACATTGCTGCATGAAAAAGAAATTTAACTGTATTCATGCTTCCAGCAGTTGTTATAGCAATCGAATCGATATCTATACCATTTGGATAGTTATTTTTTACTTCATTAATAACTGAATTTCCGGCCACTTGAATAAGTAACCTGGAAAGAACTGAGCTAAAGTTTAATGATTTCGAGCTGGTGCTAACAATTACATCGGCCTTTATAATAATTTTTTTAGATAATTTATTATGAGTTTTTTTTTAAATACTTTTGTTTTTGTTATACATCCTATTTCAAGATTTACTTTAGAATTACCAACTTTTAAAACTTTTACAATTTCATTTGTATCTATTTGTATAAAACCTTAAAATAATATTAGACAGAATTCATAAATTAGAATAAAAAATTAATTCAGTACTATTATTTTTTAAAAGGGGAGCTTTATTTTCAACTTTTGAAGGAGTCTTTGCTAATTCAGACTCTTTTTGGACCATTGAGCTGCATTCGATGATTGTGTTTGTTTTATCTATAAAAAGATAATATAAATTATTATATTAAACGCTTCTAATTATTTTTAAATAGGTACTTTGAATACTCTTGATAGAATTTAGCATTCCAGAGTTTATATCTTTAAGTAAATTGTCAAAATTTGGATAAAATTCTGATAAAATAATTTTGGTTTTCTTTAGTTCTATTATTCTTTTTATATCTGTCGTGATAATTTCGTCTAAATTCTTTGGATGATTTTTGACGACTATTTTAGAGCCAGTGCCAACTTTGTCACATAAAACTTCCAAATTCGCGCTATATTTTTTTTCAATTTTCTTTATTTCATCATTTGAAGTAAATTTTATAAATTCAGCCTTTTTTAATATTATTTGAAAGTAAAATTAATATTCAATTATAAAATAATTTACATCAACAAAATCAACAGGTATCTCTAGTATTTTCTTTTCATTATTTGCAAAAAAATCTATGATTCTCATTTTGATTAGTTCTACATAGTCTTTTTTACCACAAATTAGCAAAAAATTCTGATTATTTAGACCTGGATAAACATTTAACCAAAAATTGGGATAAGTTTTTTCGTTGGAAAAATTTTCGGCATGAAATATCTTCCATTGTTCGCTAACCAGAATATCAGAATAATTTGTTGCATTAATTTCTTCAAGTAGCAAATTATTTTTGATTAATAAAGAGGCTTGTTGGAAAGCCGAGTCATTTGGACAGTCTAATTCATCCAAATTTTGAACATAAGAAACATAGAAACCAGGTAGGCCAGCCTCATTATCTAGTTTTACTTCAATTGAATACAATCTTTCTGTTATAGAAATCAGCAAATCTTCCGTAATTTGCGGAAGTATAGGACACTTAAAGAATTTAATGTCTATTCCATCAATTTTTTTGATTTGAATACTGTTCGATACTTTTTTGATCAATTCAATTGATTTATTCACATTTTTTCCAGTGCCAGTTAAATTTAAATTTAATTCTCTGTCAATATAATAATCTTCGAGCGAAAATTTATTTTTTATCTTTTCAACAATGTAAAAGTATAAATTCTTATATGTAATATATGTTAATAAAGGTAATTTATAGGACTTGTTGATATTAAGTTCTTGGTTTGAGAGACAATTCAAAAAATTGCTATTTTCATCCTTTTTACTTTTAATTTTGTAATCTAAATTATCGGACTTGGTGTTATTTAAAATATAATTTATTTCAGAACATTGATCGCTAAAGTCTTTAAAATGAATTTTTTTGATCATAAAATAAAATTTTGACACTTTTGCTTCATCTATATAGTCAACTAGATTTATTTTTTTAAACTCTTCAATTTTTTTTTTAATCAAAAATATTAGTTCTAATTGTGTAATATCATACTGAAGACAATTTGTCTCAAAGCTTCTAAAAAAATGCTTAAAAGCTTTGTTTACTTCATTTTGCCAATCTTTATAGCTTTTTTGCATATTTTCATTTGAACTAACTTTAAAAGCTTCAGAATCTATGGTAATTGTGCATTTTAGTTTTCCGAATTGTTCGATTAGCTCATTCTTCCAAGAAACATTCCGCTCTTTAACAGCCATTTGTAAATAAAAGTTGTTTTTCAGCTCTTTAACCATATTATATTTTTTATGATTTTTTCCAATTGAATTTGAAGGCTCTACAAATTCTGTATCAATAGTCATTGTAATAGGTAAACGATTCTTTATAATTGTAAAATTATTTTTCAACTCGTTTCTATCTATAAATTTTAATTCAAATTAATAGGTAAGTTGGGAAAAACAATTTAGATATTTCAAATTTTTTTAAAGATTGACTTAAAACATTTCAAATTATTTTTTTGTTAATTTTTTCAGTAAAACAAAATTTACATTTTTCAAAGAAATTTACCTAAGAATTCATTAAATTGAATTTTCCATATGTTTTCGACCCAACTGATACAATCGACAGAAATAGGTGGCAATTTGGCAACAATTGCACCATATCGAAGTAAATCAGTTTTATTTTTTTCTTTTGGAACATTTTTCAGAAAAAAATAATTAGATTTTGAAGAATCATTTAAACTTGTTCTGAAATCAATGCTGTTTTTGGTGTTTGTTTCATTCTGAGAGTCATTTTTTATATCATTGAAAATCTTAATTATATATGTAACTTTTTCCAAATCTTTTTAAATTTCTGATAAATATACTTGGAAAAATGTTAAGATTAAACCAAAATTTCCATTAATATTCAGTTCTTCTAGAACTCTTCTAGTTTGAAAATATTTGAGACTATGATTAAGTTTGCAAGCATTATTTGGACAATGAGAATTTAGTAACTTTCCTTGACAAATATGAAGCATATTACATCTGCCATGGTCACAAAAAATATTCGAATTATACTTTTCACAAAGTTTGATCTAATAAAATATGATTATTAAATTAACCAAACAATATATTTTAATAGAATACATCTATTTTGATTTTGATCATCGATTGTTTGCCAAATTCGATTAAGTAAAAAAGTGAGGGCACTTCGTTAAGAACCTGCTTTATTTCATTTTGATCCAACTCATCGATAATTATTTCCTCTAATTTTAAAATATTTTTTTTTTCTTGAATACAAAACTTTAGAATTTTATCAAGAACGCAATTAGAATCCATGATCTAAAAATAAAATCAAATTATAATTTTTAATATTTAAAATTTCTATCTTTTAGAAATGAAAATTTTTTGTTTCAAATAATCTGTTTTAACGATAATTTTAACTTAATAAAAGCTTTCATATAAGAAAAATACTTATAATTATGAATAAATGTTATGATTAAATAAATTATTTAAAAAGTCACTAAACTAAGAGATTGGAATTTATAATTTTATCCAAACAGTGAATAAATAGATATTCAAATTCTAAGTAATCTTTATCGTACTTTATCGTTAATTATTTTAAAAAACACCAAAGATAAAAAAATGTTAAAATTACCAAAAATAACATAATTTAAATTTTTTGACCTATTGTTAATGACAGTCAATATTTTTCAATATAATTAAACCGGATAAAGAAATAAAACCATTAAGTTTTTTACTTGATCAGAATACTTTTTTCAAATAAATATTTATAAACTCATTTTTTGCTATAGATACAAATACAAAAATGAAAAGTTAGAGATTAGCATGAATCTGATCTCAACAAAAATTACAAATTAAGTTGTTATTTGTATAGGTTTAAGAGATTGCTATATTTAGATGTTAAATTAAAGAAAATTTTTAAACACTTAGTGTAATTCTAGAACAAAATAAAGTTAACTCGAAATTAAATAATATTATTTAATTCTCAATTGTTATAAATTGCTTTAATATTTTTATTTAATTTTCAGGATGGAAATTTTTCTCAGATATTCAAAACTTTATTTCAAGTATATTCTGATAAAATTAAATTTTAAAATCAAATTATTAATTAAAGTTAATAAATATTCTTTATGGTAATTTTATATAAATTTTGACCATTTGTTTTTATATAGGTTATATTCATTGCTTTAGTGTTAGCTTCAATTAAAGCTAAAGCACCATGAATTTGGAACATATCAGCCCAGTAGTACTTTAGTGAATCCTTTGGAATATCATTTATATGCTGATTTGAATAATATGGAATGTTTGTAATTCCAGAAACAATATATTCTACACTCCAATCTAGATAATTGTGACTTATGTGCTCCATATCATGTTCATGACCTTTATAATAAAACATAATTAACAAAATTAAAAAATTCAAATCTATATAATTAAACAAAAATCGATGTTTTAAATGTTCTAAGTAAAAAAATATCAAAAATAATAAACATTAAAATTACCAGCAAAATAAGCATTAACTTTATATTTGTGTAATAATGGTCGTAAATTGTCAACTAGACATTGTGTAGGTCCGTGTTCAGCCACTGACCACACAGGATAATGACCTGATACGATTACATATGGATATTTTTCTGATGATATTTCTTGCAATTTTTTTTCTATATCCAAGTAATAGTCTTTTACTATTGAATTTGGTAAAGTTAAATTCAGTTCTTTAATTTGATGCCGATCCGACCGATCTTGGAAACTTTTTGTTTGACAAAGTAGAACAGTATCAATCATAAGGAAATAAATAAGCTTATTTCTTCCTTGGTTTATTTTGACATCTATTGAGTAGTTAAAATTAGGAAGGATCCTTTATTTAATTGGAATAATTAAAATTTCTTTGTATTAAAAGATTATTTCACCATCTTTTCGACCTTTGAGTGTATTCAATTTGTGCTTTGGGATCACCTAAGTAATCATGATTACCCAAGATAAAAAACCACGGAATTTGTTTATCTTCGAAGACATCTTCAAACGATTGCTAATATAAAATTATTTAAAAGCTTAATCGAATTTCAATATTTATATACATAAAATCTGGGATCATCGACACTTTTTACCCCATCGAAATAAAAATTATCTCCTAGACCTAAATTAAAATGAACTTTCATTTGACTTGAAATTTTATGCATAAAACTAGCCACATTTTGCTGAACAATTGTTCTGTAAGGAAAAATTGGAATTCCTCCCCAATCACCAAGAGCGAAAAATCTTACAAAATTTTCACTTATATTTACTTCAATAGGTTTTTGAATATCTTATTTAATAAAAAAAAATATACAAAAGATAATTATGTGTTTTATAGCTACTTGCTGGAATTTTCAAGTTTAAACCCGGAAAATTGCGTTCATTTAAACAAAATCCAAAGCTAATATTTACAAATGTAAATGTTATTATCCTTAAAAAGTTCATTTTTAAATTTTTAAAAATTATTCTAATCTATATATACTTCAAAAATCATATGATTAAATTAATTAATTCTAGAAAAGATAATATTTATTTAAAGCAAAAAATTTAAAGCTCTAGTTTTAATTGTTTATGTTGCTCTTCTTCAAGTTCGATGTGTTCGATTGCTTTTTTTAATTTGATCAATGGTTTTTCTATTTGTGTATCTCTTTTGTCCCTTACGCTAAAGTCATGTTCGTGAGCATGGGTTCCCAATTTGGAAAATTCCTCATACAATTTCTTAAATCTTTCCAAGCGACTAGTCTTATTTTCATCTTCTAGCCATTTGTTGTAATCAGCAGATCTTGGAACACGCTTTTTGTTATCAGAGTTGGTATGCTCATACGTTTGTTTATTGTGGTATATTTCACCATGGAGTCCTTCATAACCAGGCAAAAACACTCTTAAACGTTTTTTCTCATACTTGTTTTCAAAATTGATTTTGACCAATTTTTTCAAATCATCATTGAAAAATTGTTTTTCAGTTTTAATAATTTGTGAGTTATTAAATAAGATTTGTTCTAAATTATTCACTGAGGGCTTAAAAACGATAGCTCTGCTTTTATAGTTGTAGGACTTTTGAGACTTAATTAGATGTTCCAGCTGGTCTAATGAAGGTTTAAAAGGAAATTCTCCTTGAGTTTCTAGATTATTACTTTTCGCCAACTTTTTTATATTATTTTCTATTTCATGATTAGATTCGTTTAAATTATTTATAATTTTTGCTGGAAAATCTTTAGTTTCAAAACTGTAAATAAATTGAATCCTTGATTCACAAACACTCTTTCTTATTAATTGATTAATAAATATAAATTGACAAATTTTAAAAATAATTAGATACATTTTTAAAAAATATTAAATTTCTTTCAGCAAAAAAAAAATTGTGCTATACTACATAAAATATGAATGATTCATTTTTAGCTATTGACAATCTGGTGTAGATTTTTTAAATTTGATATTCTTCAAATTGTTTAAAAATATTGAATTTTTCGTTTAAAGAAACATAAATTTTAAAACTTAATTATGAATATCAATTAAATAATAAAAAGTAAAAAGGTTAGTAGTTTTGTTAAGTTTTAATAAAATTTGGAAATAAGTTTTGAAAAAAAAATCTTTTTGGCCTTTTTTTATCGATGGGGAAAAAAATAGCTTTTTTACTAAAATTCAATTTGAGTTAACAATTCTATTTATATCAATATTATTTTAGAAAGTAAATAACTTGAATTCTTGCGAACAATTTCTCAAACTAAAAATGAAATACCATATTTTGGTACATGCATAAATGACCATCACTTTCATGTTTTCTCAAATCGACTAATTTAATATCCTTTATCAAAAATTTTAATATTTTACCAAGTATTAATATCTGAGTATATTAAGTTATCACCGTATTAAAAACAGACTTGTTTTTAAGTCACAGTTTTAAGTCAAAACAAAGTCTTGACTTGACTTTTTTTTTTCTCTTAAGTCATAGTGGTGACTTAATTTCAATTTTTTTTAAAGTAAAAGTTAAAAAAGGAAAATATATGAAGGAAAAATTTAAAAACATTTTTAATCTAGTTACAGTCTGTAACTAACCACGCTACAGTACACTTATAACTTAAATTGAAGCTAATATTATAGAAATTAATGAAATTTATCATAATAATTTTCTTTTAAATTTAACTTTAAGTTGACAACATTAAAAGGTCAATAATCCTACATATTTAACTTCATATTTTCTTTTAAAATGTAGTACGCTACATGTAGTTGGTTGAAATTAGGATCTTGCTTATGAAATTGAAATAATTTACTTCTGTAAAATGCTTGCTCTTTAAGTATTATTCCTTAAGGTAAAAAAGTTATTTATTATTGTAAATATACGGAAACGTCTTGAAAATATATCACATAGACTAGATCATATTTATCAAAGTAAAAAATTATTTTTTTTGTTTCAAATATTTATTTAAAATAAATAAGAAGTGTTAAAATAATTAAACTACTTAATATATTTGATCCTATTTTTGTATTTGAATTAATTTCAATTTCGTCGATATCTCTATAAAAGCATTGGTCTTTTTCTAATTGATCAATATTGTAGCGTCTACTTTCACAAAATTCATGTCCATTTTGATATATCTCTCTTATTTTGGCACCTTTTAAAACTGCATCACTACAAGCATCATACATTAAATCACAGTATTCCAAGCAAACTGTTAGCCTCTCTTTTCCATAAAATTTAAATTGATTTGGAGCACAAATGTAGCACATTAGATTGTTTAGATATTTTTGGCATTTTGTCGACGATCCGATTAGTGGTTTGACTTTGCTAAAAGTCGATTCAATTTCACGTTGTAAACAGCAAGAATTTTCTTTATACCAAGTGCAATTTTTCAGATTAATTTGTGGAGAAGGTGCACGGTTGTTAAAAAATGAACAATAATTTAAATTTTTATCTTCATTTATCGAGTATTCACTTAAAGATTCGTTCCAATAAATTTCGTTATTTTTTCTGGTTTTAGTAAAGCCAAAGTTTAAGAATAAAAGAATAATAACTTTCCTAATATTTAGTTCCATAAATATTGTTTTTTAACTTGAACAATTTCAACATGGATTAAATTGAGGCTTTTTTTTTAATGCTCAAATCATCTTTAAAATGCAAATTTTTTTTAAGTTTGTCGCATTTTTTTGAATAATTTTTGATTAACATAAGAAAATATTTTTCCAGATTCGATTTATGTTTTTATTGGAAAAAAAATCGATTACTAATAATGATTATTATCTTTTTTACTAAACTAAAAGTAAAAATGTATTTAAAAATTAACTTTTCCTCCAAAAAAAATTTACTGAGTAGCCCAAAATTAAGCCAGTTTAAAATTAAGCTCAAATTTGGTTGTGTAAATGCAAAATTGAGAAATATATACAAATTGATAGATGAGTAAAAATATTTTGGCAATTTCAGCGGAATTTATTTTGTAGCAAAAACTTCTTGATTCTTCTTTTTATTCTTCTATTCAATGATTACATTTTAATATCTTAGAATGTAATGTAATTAGCAGTTATTTTGGACACCATTACCAGCACACGCACAAAAATTCATACTGTACCATGTTGAATTAACTAACTGAAAAAAGCCCAGTTCTACCATGAACCATCATCTTATCCTTGAAACCAAAAGCTTAACTGCAGTAGACTTACAGAATAGCTTATAGGTAATTGAAGTAAAACTTTGTTTATTCCAATTCAATGGGGTCACTTGTCTTCATAACTGAAGATTCACTCATAAATCTTTCTAATTAAATTAAAAAAAAAAACACATTTTAAATTATTTTATTGAATAATTTCAGATATATTGATTACCAAGATAAATTTTAAAAAAATTAGAAATTTAGCTCAAAAATATATTCGTATACTAAGATAGATAACCAAGTACTATTATCTGCTTATTTTGCTTAATGCTTGGTAAAAATGATCAATTAAAGTCTTTTCCAAAAATCTATTACGCTTTTAGTTTAGTAACAGTAAATTTTTGCAAGAAAAGTTTTCGAAGAATTTTACGTTTAAAAAACTTAAATAAAATTTTTTAAAAAAGTTATTCGTTTATTTGTTAATAAAATACTCCAAAAATAACTTTAATTTGTTTGGTTTAAAATAAATTAAAAAGTAACTTACATTGAATTTACATAATTTTTATAAAATTTTTGAAATTTTAACAACATTATTGAAATATGATCGAAAGTTTAAAAATACAATTTTAAAATTTTCAAAACTATTTCATAAAATATATAACTAAAAAGAGACATCATAAATAAAAAGTAATCAAAAAATTATAATGTTCTTGTTTAATTGTATTTATGCTAGGGTTATTCTAGTTTAAAAATTCTTATTTATTGATTATCTAATTTATTATATAACGAGTAAATTATTTTAATTAAATCAAATCAAGAAATTAACTTAAATTTCTAATTGAAATAAATTTATTTAATCTAATCTTAAAATTTTTGAGAATAACAATATTTTAAAAATTTAAGTCGTTCGATTTTTACTTAAAAAACTCTGTGCTATTAAATGAATCGAACCATTTAAAGAAAAACAAGATAAAAGACTAAAATAAGGCTCCAAATCATATTTTAGTGAATGCAGCCAAAATAATATTATTCATTTTACAAAAAAAGAAAAATATTTTGTAAAAATTTTAAAAATAGCAGGAATCAAGCTAAAAATGAACAAAATAAGCTCTAAAATCAGCGGAATCAAACCAATCTTGAATCAAAACGGCATTACACGAACCCTGGCTACTGAGAAGGATATATTATTTGGATTCGAAAAAGTATATGATCAGACTCAGCTTAATTTAATGAGCGAAAAATGCATTCTGGTTGATGAGAATGATAATCAGATAGGTTCAGAGACCAAAAAAAATTGTCATTTGATAAAAAATATAAATAATGGAATGCTTCATAGAGCATTCAGTGTATTTTTATTTGATACAAATAATCGACTTCTGATGCATCAAAGATCACTTTGTAAAATAACATATCCAAACCATTGGACCAATTCTTGCTGTAGTCACCCTTTATGCTCAACTGAAGAAATGGATACTTCAAATGATCATATTGGAATCAAAAGGGCCGCAAAACGGCGACTTATTTATGAACTTGGAATGAATGAATCTCAGTTTTCTGAGAACGATTTGAATTTTATTACCAGAATTCAGTATAAAGCTGAAAATGTTCCCAAAGATGATGTATTTGGCGAAAATGAAATTGATTATGTTCTTTTTCTAAAAGGAGATTATGATTTTAACATCAATACAAATGAGGTTAAAGCAGTAAAATTTTTTTCGATGTACGAATTAAAAGAATTTTTAAGAGAAGAACAAAATAAGGCATCAAGTGTTCAATTGACTCCTTGGTTTAAGCTAATTTGTGAGAAATTTTTATTCAAATGGTGGCCAAAAATAGATAACATATCATCAATAAAAGATGAAAAAACTATTTATAAATTATAATTTTTAGATTTTTTTAAACTTCAATTTTTTAGTAATAAAGCTAATATTTACTGAAATTTATTTTTTGATAAAATTTTTGTTTGAACTAATCTTTTAATCATCAATTTTGAAGGAAGACTAAAAAGAAGACAATTAATTTAGCTGTTAGCCACAGTTTTCAGCTTACATTCATATACTTAAAGTATCAACTTAAATCTTCTTATCAATAAATTTTTTTTTTAATTTTTCTATGAGTAACCATGGTCACAATTAATTAAATTCTCCCATTCAATTAATATCCAAGTCAAGGCTAAAAACTGTCTCCAAAACTAAAATTCATTGAAATAATTTATCCTAATGAACAAAATTTTATATATTGATTACTGATTGATCCAAGAATTGTCTACAAAAATGACTAAACCAAAAATTACTTTTTGTAATGAAGAAAAGCTTATTCAAGAAGAAAAGGAAAGACTTAGGAAGCTCCGTATTATTCAAGTGAGAGAAATATCCAAGCAAAATGCGGCAAATTTACGCCAAGCTTTCCGGCATGAAAAAGAAAAAGAAATTAAAAAACAAATGGAAAAAAAAGAAGTAAATTCCAATTAAATTTTACATTAAATATTTAAATTTAAAAATAATTTTAGACTGTAAAAAAACAAGAATATGAAGAAAATTTCAATGAAATTAAGCACTTTGTTCAAAGAGAAATTGATAACATTGGTTCTGGTCACCTTTCAGCCGCAAATTATGTATAACTTTTTAATTAATAAGTTATAAAATAATTATTTTTAATCATTCAAGGATGACAAAACTGAACTTAGGCAAAAACAAGCTGCTGAAAACCAAGAAAGAGCAGCAATTCGTGGTCGAACTGCGATTATTTTGGAAAAAACTGAACGAACTGAAACGGAAAACAAAGAAAATGCTCATATAATAGCACGCCAGAATGCCCTGGAACAAGAAAAGATCAGAGCCGCTACGATTGCCAAACTGCCTAAACCAAACGATGACAATTTAGATAAAATTGTTTCTAAAAAATCCTCAAAATATGTTTCTGTACATGACGCTGATGCTTTTATGACAACAAGATACCACATGCCTGAGACTATTGTCAATAAAGCTTCATTGGAAGAGATGGTATCGTTTTATTTACCAATTAAAAGTTAACGATAATTTTTTTTTGTAGGATACTTTTGACGCACGTCAAAGTGCAGTTGATGAAGAAAAAAGGCTTAAGAATCTTGAATATGAATTAAAGAGACAAGATAATGAGAGAAACGAAAAAGCCCGTTTAAGAGGAAGACATGCTCTTGAAAAAGAGATTTTAAGCGAAGTAATTTTAATCAACAAAACTTTAAACATTTATGATTTTTTGTTTTAAATTTTTTATAGAATTACAATGATATAATGAAGGAATTGAATATTCTAGAGCAAGCTGACCGTGAAAAACGCCAAAAAGAACTCTTAAATATTCCAGTAAGTCTAATTAATTAAATATTTGTGTAGTTATTTTTTGTTAAAGAAAGAAATTTTTGTACCATCTTGGCAACGAGAACAAGATAAAAAAGAATTTCAATTAGAATTAGAAAGAGAGTTCGAGAAAATATATGTGGATACTAATATGCGCAAAGAAGATATGCCGGAGCCGATTGATCTCCAAAAAGTTGAAGAATTGAGTCAGAAAGGCATCGGAGAAGATAGTGAATTGGATCTTACGGTTCTGAATGAAGAACCACAGCAATTAGAACCAGTCAAACAAACTGATTATATGGAAAATTTAAATACAGATGTCATCAATCCTAAAGTACCACCTACACCAATTAGTAATGATTCTTTAAAGTGCTCACCAAAACCAGTAGAGCAAAATTTACCTCAACCTTCGAATGAGACCGTGCTAGAAAATACCGAGCAAAATGTCAATAGTATGAATAATTATTCTAAGAATCAATCATGTAAAATTAAAAATATTAGTTCAACAAAAAATTAATTTTTTTAAAGCCAAGGAAAGTATTGTGTTGAATAAATTGCTAGAAAAGATAAAAAAGCAAAGAGAAGAAATAGCTCAGAAGTCATCGGCTGTAAATTTATCTCTAGAAGATTCAAATTTGAGTGATCTACCAACAAATGACCGAGATGGTGAAGAAATGCAGAACCATGAAAAATTTAATGAAAAGTCATTAAACGAGTCCAAAAAATCGAAAGTAGAAAATGAATCGAGAATTGAAGAGAGCGAGTCATCTGAATTAAGTGAGGAATTGAGCTATACCCTAAGCTTAAATTCAAATACACCAAGATCTGATGCCGGAACAAATGATAACAAAGCTTCCCTAAATAATAGAGAAAAAAAATTAATTAAAGGAATTATGATGTCAAGCCACAATGTAAGTTCTGTCAGAGAGCTTACTCTTGATCATAACCGAATGATACTTAATTCAAAAATGGACTCTCAACAAGAATTTAAAAACAATGCATATTCAATTGATTTATCACATGCATCACGTGATCCGATGATTGCCGGACCAAAGGAACTTTTTAATAAAAATGTAAATGCTTTTTTGTTTGTTATAAAAGTTACTTAAAATTAAAATCTTGGGAAAATACCAATTTTAAGAACTAAGATAAATTTGGTACATCAAGTAGTCTTAACATGATATTGAGACAGTCTTAATATTTAAATAATTAAAAAAGAACTAAGATGAATAATAAAATTGTGCTATTGTCAGTTTTACACTTTAAATTTAGATAAAAAATTAATTTAAAAGAATATAATGAAATTATTTAAATCGTGGAAATTCAATATTGATCAAAAAAAAGATCGCTTTTTTATACATTTTATAAATTTTTGTTTTTATTTTATGCTAAATTAAAATTAATGATTTTCAGGATGTAAAATTGGCTATTGAGATGAAACAAAAACAACTTCAGTAAGCTTATTTTATATAAATATTAAAAAATTTAAAAAAAAATAAAAATTCAGAAAACAACAACAAGAATTGGAAGAAAAACTCCGTAAACTTGAAGAACAGCAGACCGAACTAGAAAAACAAACAAAAAAAGACAATAACCCAAACCGGTCACCATCAGAGATAAACAATTCTTTAACATTAAGTCATTCAATTAACTCAAACAAAAGCAACAACTTAAACTCAGAAAACACTGAAAAAGTAAAGGCAATAATTGACGACGATGATTCGAAGAGAGTTGAGTATCAAAAGAAGCTCTTGGAATTGACAGCTACCAAGATGTTTGACAAATGCGCAGATAATGAAAATCAATTCGATAAATTGATTGAAGATCGTAAAAAAGAAATTCAGAAAAAATTTGGTCTAGAAGTTCATTCTTCATCAAATTCAAGTTTGAATACAATTAAAGATCAGAATACTTTAAAGCAAAAAGCAGTCAAAGCTGTTCCTCTTGATGACAAACATACCATTTATTCTGGAGACTCAGGTTTTGTTTCTTCATCAAACAATTACAACATGAATTTAAGAAATCAACACATTGGCAAAAGACCAATTAACATTGCTGTAGAACAACTGAATAGAGAAGTAATAAATGCAGCTAAGCACAAAAATCCAATTGAGTTATTAAACTTTTTAAATGGCGAAATAAACGAAGAAGAGTATCAGCGTAGGTTATCTTTGATAACAAATCAATCGGACTCTTCTTCACTTACCAGCGAACAGCTGTCAAAATTATTTGGTCTTGAATTTTATGATTCAAATAATTTGAGTGATGTAAGAGATTCTTCCATTGAGAAAATAATTGGATGGAGCATGCTTCAAGCCAAAGCTGAAAAAGAAAAATCCAAATCTTCAGGCCTTTATTCAAAAACAAATCTGAGTTCTGCTTCATCAGACGACACACTAAATGATCAATCGTCTAATGATTTTTCGGACAATGATGATAAAAGTGATGATGGTCATTCGATTATTATGTCTCTCTTAAAGTGTAATAAAAATAAAAAAAATGATGAAGTCAACCATTTGGAATTAAAAAAACAATTGATTCAGGATCAATTGGAAATGGTTAGACGCCAAAAAGACCAGCTCGATATTCAACAAAGCAAAAATTCAAAAGCTTTCAACACCACAAGTTTACCACCTCCTGTGAAGTTTAACAAATTTGTAAACGACCACAACTTACATGAATTGAGCACAATAAAAGAGGTCGATACACCAATTAGTGAACGAAACGTTAAGTTAACCAATTCAACTAGATATCAAGTAAATATAAATTTTAATTGTTTTAAAGACGATTTTTACTATTATTATTTTATATTTTTTTCTTCCTTATTCACTCTTTGTGGAGCATAGGGTCTTCACTTTTGATTTCTACTCAAGTCGATCATTTGCATTTACCCTTGCTTCTTCACATGTCAATCACATTTCGATGATTGTCGATCTCCATGTTATTGCTGTCTTCCTATCTTTCTTCGCCCTAGAGGTGTTCATTAAAGAGCTCTGTTTGGTATTCGTATTCTTTTCAGTCCAAGCCACCGCAGTCTTTTAATTTTGATACATTGACTCAATGGCTTTGACTTCGTTCTTCTACAAAGTTCATCGTTTGACAATGTTTAAAGCCAGTGTATCCCAAGAATTCTTCTCAGACTACTTGTATGGAACGTGTTCAGGCTTTTTCTATCCAACTGAAACACTACCCAGGATTCACTTATATACATCAATGCTACTTTCACTACAGTTTTGTAAATCTTGATTTGTGTTTCCTTGTTCTAGCACATAGATTTCCACACTGGTTTGAGTCTTGAAAATACTCCTATTGCTTTTACTAATAAAAAAAATTATTTATAGTAAAATAAAATATAAATTAGTCTAATTAGATTAGATAATATTAAAATCTGTTTAACTTGAAGACAAAAATTATGAAAGTATAAATTTTCTATATCGAATTTCATAAAGAGTAAATTCTACAAAAAAATATTTTTTCATAAAATTTTTTTTTTTGAAAAATGATGACAATAAATGTAAAGCAGAAGAAAACCCTTAAGTTTTTATGAACTAATTTATTTTATTCTAATAAATAAAATATTCTGTTTAAATCTTTTAAAATTTTAATTTTTAATAAAAGTAAAAAGAATACAGTTTTAATTTTCGTTAAGAATAATTGGAATTTATAAATTTTTCAAGGATTTCAAAAAATTAATTTTGTAATATTTTTGATAAAATAAGTGAAATTGTCTTAAATAGTTTGTATTTCGGTAACTTAATTGTCTTAATTTTTGCAATCATTCTTTATTTAAAGGAAATACCCCTTGGGTGATAACAATAACTATTTAAGAATTAAAACATCTATTTATTTTTTAAATATAAAAATATATATAAAATAGATGGTTTTTCATATTTTTTTTTAGAATTCTGCAGCTAACAAAAGTAGCATAAACCTAACAACTGTATCCTCAATGGATGCTTCTTCGAGTAGCTTAGAAAATGTCACTCAGCTAAATGAATCTAATCAAATTCAAACATCGAGAACCGCTAATCCATCATATGGAATATCAGCTATATCTTCAGCTATTTCGCCATCTACTTCCCTTTTTTGTACAACCATTGTCGAAGAAAATGCTAATCAAACAAACAAGAATAATAACAGTTATAAATCTATGACAGATTCTGGTTCATCATTTACTTCTACCTCAACACCCATTGTTCAAGCATCAAATTCTAAGACAAAAATCAATACGGAAGAATTAAGAGCTAATCAAAAACAATTATTAAATTTGTCCTTGTTTAACTCATCAAACAAATCGTCATATAGCTCTAAATCTAATTCTCCAACTTCTGAAAAAGCCCATAAAGTTGAATATGGCCAACTAATATTTGACTCACTGGCAACAAACAACTTATCTGTATCTCAAAATTCAACTAGCCAGACTTCAGTATCCAACAGTGTTCAAAAACCAATGGCTTTCAAGACTGAGTCAACTCTGGACACGTCCGATTTGTTCAAAAAATACAATCTTAGTTCAAATAATAATAATAATAACAATAATAATAATGAAAATTCACAGTCATCAGTCATAAATAAAAAATGGTTTGACATATTGGCCTCTTCGACTGATGATGAAAAATCGGCATCCCAACGCAAAGATTCCACTTCAAGTTTATCACAAGGTCCACTACTCGATGATACACTGGAAAATGTCCAAGAAACTAAAATGTTTTCTCTAATAGCGGACGAAAACAACTCCTCGATAATGTCTGCTTCACCTTCAGTACTTATAAATTCCCTTAACTCAACTAAAATGGAAACTCTAAGAGATATAGAGCCAGAGAGTGAAATGAGAAGCCTAAAAAGCTGCAGCTTCACAAGCCAGGGCAATAACTCTTTTCGATCTGACAATGGCATGTTTGGAAGATTTTTAAAAAATTACAACTCGACCACTGGTGCTAGTGTTATGGACGAACCAGAAATTTCATTTGTTAGCTATAAAACATTAAGTAATCCTGTTTCTCCAAGAACAGCTCAAAGTTTTTCAGATAATTCCAAACAAAGCTCAGAATCAAGCTATTCTTTAATTAAGTTACAACGAAAACAACTTTCCCAGCAATTTGCAGATTTTTCCTCAATTGAACAACCAAGTAGTCTGTCATCATCGCAAATGAAACAATCAATCTCTACCACTATACCATTTGAGACCACTAGCATGATGACCAATACTGAACCAATGTCCATTTTGAAGGAAAATTATATCGAACATAAACAAGAAAGTGAAAAAAGCAATGAAAGTTATAGAAATGAAATGAACAACTCTAAAAAAAGTGAGTCAGTTGTATCATTTTATAATCAAGAATTGACTGATTTAACTCCAATCAACAAAAATTGTGAATCTACAGTATTTATGAGAACGCTTGTCCAAAGTGAAGAGGACATTCACAATTCAACTTTGATTTCGCTTAAAGAAGCAAATGCATCCAACAAACAACAGCATTCAACACTTTGGAACTCAACACCTATGATCTCCAGTTCAGAATTTAAATTCATGACTAACCAGTTCCAGGATAACTGTTCATTTGAAAACTATGGTCAAACTGAATGTACAAATGAATCAGCAAGCCTACTTTATTTCAATGAATCAACTAATCTTAGCAATACAGTAAGTTAAATTAGGTTTCTTAGAGAATTCAGCTTAATTATATTATCTTTTCTTTCTATCTAATGGTTAATTCCGAAGTTTTTTTTCCTGAATTATTGGATCGGATAAAGACCGACAATTTTTCATAGTTAACTCATGACTAATTTAATAAAAATGGAGGATAAAAATTATATTCGACTAATTTATCTTATTAAAGTAAAAAAAATTACATAAAAAGCCACAAAAAGAGGAGATTCACATTAATTTGTAAAAGATAATGAATTTTAATTAAGAAATTTTGTTTAAATATAACTATTGTTTTGTTAGAATCTTTTGGGCGACAAAAATCTCTTTTTTTCTGCAACATCTTTAATTGAGTTCATTAAAGTATATTTAAATAAAAATAAAAACAAAAAACTATTAGTCAAACTTGATCAAGTTTGATTGAAAATAATTGTAAATTTTCATTAATAAACATATTTTAAAATTTTTGTAGAATAAGAAACGCAATGATTCTTTAGGAAATTCACTTTGTCAAGCTTGTAGTTATTGTAGATCCTTTTATACTATTATAAATAGTGATTTTAAAGATAAAAATATAAAAAATTATGCTTATTCAAAAGATAAACATAAACAATTAGCTCGTAATGTCACCCACGAGTCCTACTTTTTAGGCTTTGACGGAAAAAGATATGATTTAAAAGATTTAAGTAAGAATGATCTCCAGAAATCATATTTTAGTCATATAGAAAAGATAAGACACAATCATACAATTTCAAGTAAATAATTTATATCTTTTTATTAATTTTTCATAGCGAGATTACTATAAATAGACTTCAACTCTAAATTTAAATAATTAATTTTTTTTCTTCAAAGTCAAAAAAATAAAAAAAAAGAATCCACAAAGATACAGGTAATTTTAAGAATAAGTTTACGTTATTAAAATATATTAATTTTTTTTAATTTTAGAACAACAGCTAATAAGATAAAATTAAAAGCTCAAAAAGCTAGAGAAAATCGTTCAAAAATGGAAAATTTTAGCTTATATCTTAAAGAACGTAACAAAAAGATGCTTTCAAAATGCAACTTTTAAGTCCATTTTTATCATTATTTTACGTGATTTTTTGGTTTTTTTTTAATTTTTTTGATATTTTTTTTATCAAAAATGAATATTATTTTGAGATATTTTATAATAAATTTTTTAAAAAATTAAATCATCTCCTAGAATTATTTAGATTAATGAAACCTTTAATTTATGTTATTAAATATAAGTGGTGAAATTATGAATGTTTGATTAGATAATTAAATAAAGAAATTTAAATATTTAAAAAATTAATCCTGTGATCTTAACAAAATTATTATCTCAAATATAATAATTATACAAACAAATAATTGTAATTAAAATCATTCGAAAAATTCAACATTAATCAACAGACTAGTGTCCTTGTCATTATAGACTGATTAACACTTCTTTTATTTAATTAAAAAAAATATAGCTAAATATTAGAAATTTTATTTTTTAAATTAAAAACAATTATCTCATAATTAAATGATTTAATTTTTTTAAATTTCAATATTAATCTTGATCAAAAAACTATTTATCAATCTTGGTTAGAATAATTCAAACGCTATGTTCCCATTATTAAATTTTTCCATTGGATCTATCAAATTCTTAAATTCTCTCTTATAATGGTTTAAATTTCTGAGGCATTTTTGAGTCGTCTTAAAAAGGTAAAATTTTTTCCAAATTGCGATCAAGTCAATCTGCCATTATTTATAAACAAGTTAGTATTTATTAAATTTTTTCAAAAAAATAATTTATTTTAGGATATTCCCTTTAAGTATTTTGCTACTTTTCAAGAGTAAAAAACTTCATTTGATCAATGAGAGAATTAATTTTATTATAAACTTTAATTATGCATCAATTAATTTTAAATTAAAGATTTACTTTAAACTTTTTCAAATTATCAAATATACAATATTTTAGAAACATTCATACAATTAATTTACACTGAATAGTTTTAACCAAAATATAGTGTGTAGAAAATTCGCATGTAAAACAGATAAAATATCAGTTTTAATACTAAAAATCTGAACCACGAGAATCAATAGACGCCTGTCGTTCGGCATGCAATGCTTTCTCTATTTTTGCTGGTAGACCTTCTTTTAGAAAACTATTGTCTCTCAAAAAATAGGTCTGAGTCACTGGTTTTCGTGGATTTTCCAGCATTCGATACCAATGGTCTCTTCCGATACCATTAAAAGAAGGTCCTATGCCTACACAACCAATCAATTCGTTTGAGCCAACGCGATCGTAATCAATTACCTTTACAATCATATCAATTTGATCGATCTGATCTTGAGGTATGTCGAACAACATGCTCTCATTATAAATTGGATGAAGTGTATTTTTCATTACTGATGTTTTTTTCTTCTTTATTCTCTTTCCTCTGCTCAAAAGTGTCACTTTAACATAAGGATCTAAAATTAAAATAATTAGTTTTAATAAGATTTTAATTTTGGATTTTAAAAAAATATAGATTAATTATTTATTTTTAATAATTTCCTGGGCATTTAAATTTTATTAGTTAGACAGTTTTTAACTTTTGTAAAAAAACTCTTTAATAAATAAATAAATTTATTTTTCTTCCAAGCCGCTAATTTTTTGAACAAAATGTCTTTAAAAATTCAATTTAAAAATTTGTTCGCTTAATTATTTTTTCAACATCACTAAGGGATCCGAAATTTTTTTTGATTAAATTTTTTTATTAACTTAATTTATTTTTAGTCTTGGTTTGGCAATAACAGTTTTTTAATTTAAAATTTTCCAAAATTACTAATCGAAAGTGTTTAATAAAATCATTTCCAGTTTTATTAAATATTTGATGCTATTTTTAATGAATGACTTGGCTTACATTTTAAAATATAATCTTTTTTTGAGTGTTCAACTTGAAAAGAAAATAAAGAATTTATTTAATAAATTAATGCAATTTGTTTGATTTTCCTACCATTAAATACTTTATAAAAATATTTATTCAAGTTATCAATTTCAATAATTTAAAAAAAAACTCAAAAAATCAAGAAAAGTTTAAAATAATTAAAACATCAAAATATAAATCTACCTGATTTTCCATTTATGTCCATTGATTTCAGATTAAATGCCTTCACAATGGTCACTGTCAATCGTCCAGCTGCTGGTAGATAGCACAATGTTAAGGTCAATTCACCCAACTCTAAATCATCCTTAATTTTTTTTAAATTTAAACAAATTCATAAAAATTATTGATTATCTTTTAAAATAAAATTACTTCTGCAAGTGGTAAAAGATTTTTGACAATTTCAACATCTGATATCTGCAAGTCTTTGATTAAATTTAGATCTGAAATTCTTACTGAGCCAATTAGTTCGTGTCTGGAAAAACGTCCAAATTCCAACAAAGTCAAATGAAGTGTTTTACTATTCAATTCGTCATATGGCAATTGAAAATAAAATGTTTCCTCAAAGACAGGTTGTAAAGTTTTCCTCTGTATTTTTGTTTGATATTTTTTCTTCTTATCAGGCAATAAAATTACTTTTACATAAGTGTCTGGTTTGCTTAAATTTGGTGAATTTGGCTGTGATCTTGTATTAGTCACACTCAATGAATTGAAATTATTACCTGCCAAATTAGACTTTATATTTGGATATATTTCTACTTTATTTATGGTCACCGAAAATGAACGAATTTCTTCGTTGTATCTCATTGTTAGATAAATTTTGCCCTTGGATATAACTTGGTTAGTTTCTATTCCTGTCGAGCTGTATTTGGTGTACAAATGAGGCTCTATTTTGCCGAGATCATTTTCGATACGATATCTGACCACTTTCACATTCAGGCCTGGTATTTCAACTGTTTGTGAGTTTATTTTTTGAAAAGGTTTCAATGGAAAACTGCTGGTTAAGTCTGTAGATTGTCTGATCAAAGTTTTGCATGAATTAGTTTTTTTTGGCTCTGAATTAGCTGCATGTTCTTCATTTATTGAATTGGACTGGTGCAAATGGTTGTTATTTGAATTGGTGTTAAATTCGGCAGATTTCTGTGAAATAGAACTCGATGAAGAAAGAGAAAAATCATTTGTAGAACCGGAGGAATCTGTTGATTTATTCATTTGAAAGTTTGGAGACTGTAAGTGGCTGGCACTAGTTGCGGTCATATTAGAAACCAATGATTGTTTCTTGCCCTTGAAGCTTTGCCTAAAACTTGCTGAAGCGAGAGAATTACTATCCATTGGACTGGATGACATGCTCGAATTCACGTTGATATTAGACTCTTCCAATTCGGAACTGTAATTAGTGGAAAGTTTTCGATTATTACCATTAGAGCTTGCCACTGAATTGGTATGAACAATTTTTTTTCTCTCCTGAAAATTATTAGGCTCAGCTTTGGACTTGTTTGTTAAATTGGGTGACGCGTCTTGGCCCGCCACGTCCGACTGTGACATGGGATTTAGCTGCTGTATTTTTTCAATTTTTTCAGTAATATCTAGCGATTGGCGAAATTTGTCCACCCATTCAAAAGCCGCTTTGCCAGAGTTGTTGAATGTGTTCAGTTTTTCGCCAATTTTGTTCTCAAAAATTTGTTTGAACATAGTAAATTGGAGCTAATTTTCTCAAAGCCTATTTAGTTCGAAACAAATTATAAGTAAATAAATCTTAAATTTTATTGATTTTCTTGTTATTTATTTTTAAATTATTCCGATTGTTTAAGTTTTCTTTAAAAGTCGATTTTCCCGAATAGCAAATAACTTTTTTTTTGTGGAAAAATCTTAAAAAACATAAATTTATTAAATTAAAATTTTTGTACAAATAATTAGAAAATAAAAGTTATCAAGTAAGTAAGGAAAGTCGAGCTGTTTTAAGCTATGATTTCAGGATAATTAAACCCCAATTCTTGGTCCCAAAGCATTTTTTCAATATAATTATGTGTATGCTTAATCGATAAACATTGTCCAATAATCATTCCAGCCTTAATTAATGAAACTCATTTGGAGCAAATTTATTATTAAATTTTCGATAAACATGATTCCAAAATATTGGTAAATTATATCAGAAAAACAGGATATCCGCGAGTATTAGTGAAAATTATGAAATATTCTTAATTCAAACTGAAAAGTAATTGCATAAGCATATAAATATAAATATTGAAGAAACAATAATGCTCTAGATGCTTTTGGTAAAAAAATTTTAGAATCCTGGAAGTTGATAAATTTAATCCTAGAACGGAATAAATTATATATTTTTATCCTGTTGCCAGAATATTAGATACTCAATTAATTTTTCCATGATTTGTCTGAATCATTTATTTAAAAAAAATAAATAAGAATTAGGAATAATTAAGCTTTAAAAAAGCAGTCAAATTATTCTATAATTTTTTGAAAAAAGAACTCAAAACTTAACAAAATAATTATTCTAAATTTAAAATTTAAAATGCATGGTTTACTTAGGATTTATTTCTTATTAAACTTATATTTTACAGGATAATTATTTAAATGAAAATTGTTCATATGTTACATTTTTTTTTATTTGAAACGAAATAAAAATTTAGATAAAATATAAAAATATGAATAATTGATAAAAGGCTGAAGAAATAAACAGAAGGCTTTATGTGTCAATGGTTAAGGAAAAAAGTTTCCTTTTAGTTATAATTTTTTCCAATAATTAGTTTTAAAAAATGTTAAATTAACTATTAAATTATAAATTTTTTTATTTATTTTTCATGAATTAAAGATCATAGTTATATTAATTAACCTAACGCAGTTTTTATATTTTTATAAAATTAATAATTGTCACTAAAATTAAAAAAAAAGACAATATTGATCCAAAGTAATAACCAAATTTTATATTAAATAGATAAAATATATTAATATGAGATATTGTTCCGAAGATATGCTATAAGAGCTATTTAAATTATTTAATTATTAAATTATATTGTATGCTTGCTTAATAAATTTATGATATTTACTTTTAAGCTGCAATATAAAAATCGACAGCTTAAACATTTGAAAATGTATTTATCAAACATCTCCAATTATTATTGTCAACTTAATTTGTTTAAAAAATCATCTTGTTCCTAGATTTTATTTTTATGAAATACATTTCTAAATTATGGTAATTCTGTATGTAAATATTTATATGTTATAAAACAACAGAAATTACTCAAAAAATTAACTCAGTTTATACCTAGATATGAATTAATATTGATTGATTCTTAAAGTTTTTATATTATCAAAAGCAGACTTTTTTAAATTTAAAAATGTTTTCTCTTGTTCAAATTGATTAGAAAGTAAGAATTTCGAGAAAACAAACTTTATCAGATAGACAGATAATTAAATTTGGTTTAGAAAAAGTGAGAGCATAAAAAAGAAAAATTTATGTAAGAAAAAATTTCTCATGAGATTTAAATTAATTAAAATTATTTTAGTTTAATCGTCACAATCAAAAAAACACACTAAGACAATTAATTTTTTTATTTTAAAAGTAGTTGACGAAAGCTCACAGCACATTACCATTGTATGTCCACATACTTATTTAAAATTACTAAAAATTGAGATCACAAAATATTTCGTGATAAGAATACTTAAACTCATTAAAGAAAATAATTAAATATAATCTTAGTAATAAAAAACTAATACAAATTTCATGATTGTAAATGATTGTTTGAAGCTTGTCTAGCAAAAGGTCTAGAGAACCGAAAATTCTTAAATTGACGAGCTCTGTCTTTTTTCTCACAATTTTTGTTTACATAACTTAGCTTTATAAATGAATTATTTATTAATCATTTCAAAATATGATAAATTTTGAATGAGTAATATTTCTAGATTAATCTTAAATTTGGTATTTTTAAGAATTAACTCATTCAATTTTCAAAAAATTAAGCGCTTCAAGATTAGCCTGATTAAAAATAATTATGACACCAAAAAAATAATGAACAGTTGTAATCTTTAGTCTTATTTTGAAGCTTCGATGACAAATACATCCGGTTTATTAATTGTCATAATAAATTAGCCGAAATTATCATTAATTAGTATACAAAATTAATAAATTGATTTTAACTTGAGTGAAGCTTCCTAATTATTTCAAATCTTTGAAAATTTTATCCAAAAATATTTATCTAATTCCGTTTAATCTAATTTTTAAATTATGTTGATTAATGTGATTTTGAGTTAATTCCTTCAGGATAAAATTCATAAAGAATATACACAGGGTACTTGAGAAATAAAAGAGCATATGAATTTTAAAATTTATTTGACAAGTTCAAACAAATAAGTTAAACGAATTAATATTTATAATAAAGAAATTTGGGATGAAGCTTCCTTAATCAAAAGAAAAACAAATCTTAAATATTAATTTTAATCATATTGATATATCAGATATTCAAAAGACCTTTAAAATTAATAAAATTGATAATTATGAATGGGATTTTTGTTTAAATTTCTGAACGAAATTTTTATGATATTCTAATTAGTAAAGTAGCTTTTTTAGCAGACACAGATATATAAAGATCGAAAATTTTATTCGTGATTTTATAAAATATTAAACGCATGCAGTCCTTACAGGAAAGATTTTATTTTTCTAAATATCTAATCACATTTGATATGCTTTAATTAGTTTATTTATTTATCTTTTTATAAATATTATGAGGATATCCTCAAGCCACTCAGAATTGATTAGCCCTCCTTGTTTTGATCAGTTATTAATCGAAATATCATTTTTAAAAATTAGCTAGAATATTTTAAATGAATTAAAATACATTCAACTTGTTTGATTTTTTATCTCTGCAAATCCTTAAAGTTCATCCAGATCCTTAAAGTTGAAAATTAATCTTTGACATAGCTAATCTTAATCAAAATTTATATTCATTAATTTAATAAATAGAAAAATAAATAAAAAATAACATTTTAACTAACAAATAAAATACTTTTCAAAATTACAGTACCAATTATTTCGTACTGTAATTTTATTTTGATGTTCAAATAAATTAAGGTAAAGTTTTTCATTCTGATTTTTCTTGTAAGCCTATCTTTGGTAAAATTATATTTAAAAACAAAAGAAATAAAGATCATCAAGATATTGCTTAAGATCTTACTTTTGTATAGATGATAAAATTTATCATTTAATGCAAATAAGCTTAAATCGAAAATAAAATTGAAAGAAAGCTGTCAAATGTAGATATTTTGAATAATACATTTTAATAATTAACCAATTTGATTAGAATACCATTAACTAATATCAAATAACAAAAATTCAAAAAGCTAATTTGCCAGGAACTTGATTTGAAAAAAAGTCATTTTAAATATCAATATCTCATTTAGTCAGATAAATGTAGAAAATATTTCCATTTTTTTCATCTCTCTTTTCGGTATCTTACATTTAAACAAAAGAAAAAATACCAATTCTCTTGGAACCTATTCTCTGGTAAAAACATGTTAAAATTGTCTAATGATGGTAGTTTCAAGGTATAAAATTATTTTTTATTTGCATGTGCTGCTTAAAAAAAAATATTATCTACAAATTTAAACAATAAATTTTTATATTATGACTTTGTAGACACATTAACTTTTATATTATTTATGAACACTCATGATTGGAAACTCAAGTAAAAATTTTATACCTAAGTTCAATTTTTTTGAACTCGTTATAATTTAATTTAGTTTCCATATTTTTAATTAATTATTTATTTTTTGAAAGACTAAAATTAGAAAATTTTTAGAAAGTTATTTTGAATTATCTACAATCTATCTTATCTTTATTAAAAAATGTCTATCTAACGAAAAAAGAAACAACTTTTTAGGATTAAATTCAAGTTCACTTATAGATAATAATTTTAAACACCCCCGATATACTGAAAAAATTAGCAAATAACAAACTTGATCAAATACGAATTTTCATCAGTTATTTATTAAGAAATCGAATTTTTAATTGCTTTTATTATTTGAATTCTTTAAATAAATACAGTTGATTCACGTCAAACCTGACTTATTTAATAAAAAATTTGTTAATTATTATATAGAACAAAATTAAATTTCAATACATATTTGCACGAATTAAACATGGCACACGCCACATTATTAAGTGATTTTATTTTAAAATCGAAAACAAATAGAATAAAGAATATATTCAAAAAGTTGTTAAATATTTACAATTGAACTAATCATTTAGTGTTTTTTATTGAAAAAAATTATATATTTAGTATTAGAGGCATTTCTTTAGGCAAAAAACATATAACAATTTAAAAAATAAATAAGACTAATTATTTATAGCTGAAAATTTGTAAAACTTCAAATAAATCTGAGATATAAATGTTGATTATAACTGGAGTGGCAATATAATAGCAATGATAATGTTAGCTTAATCAATGTCTATGGAAACCATCGCTTAATATTTAAAAAAAAAATCTGAAAAGATACCTTGTTTATGAATTTGTATTCATTAATAATGAAAAACAGTTCAATTATAAAACACTAAATTAGTTTGGGATCTGTCCAGGGCTAAAATCGAAAATTTTCTCTTGATAAAATAAACCTACCAAACTTTCTTTGAAAAGTCAATAATTAATTAATAATAATTTCAGTAAAAGAAAATTTTATTTAAAATTTTTTTATATTTTTGGAAAGAAATATTTATATGTAATATTATTGATGATTTTTAATAGGATTAAGTTTGTTTTTATTTTAAGTAGGGACCACGTGAATTAAATATTATACAATAATATTTTATTTAAATCCAATATTTGCCTTATTTTGTCAATAATTCACTTCAAAAGAGAAAAAAATTAAATTAATTCATTTCATCTATACTTAAGTAAGACGTTTATTTAATTTATCGTGTTAATCCTTTAACACTGTTCATGAAATATCTATATTAAAAACAATTACTTTTATTTTTTCTTATATCTTTATTTGATTAACCGATTAATGATACTTTTTTTAATTTTTAAAAATCTAAAAAAAGAACCGATCTAGACGAGACCAAATTTAGATGATATTAAAAAAAATATTTGAAATTTTAGATTTATAAATAAAAAGGATCGTTTAAAAAAATAATTTTAAGTTTTATTGCGTTCGATCAGCTAAGTAAAATTATTTATTAGATATCAATTTTCAGAAAATTTCAAATTTATATGGAAATGAAATTACATAGCTCATTTCAGTTTAAAAAATTTAAATTAACAGATAACTAACTAAAAACAATTTATTGAAATAAAAAAAAGAAATTCGATCAAAAATTTTCTCTTTGCTTTTTAATGACGATAATACTGCTAACTAGTTGAAATAGTTAAAAAAAGTTATTGATTGATTTAAAAAAATAACAAAAAAATTTATATATCCAAAATCGCTAGAATGAAAATTACCTATATTAATTAAAATATCATTAACATTTAATTTTATTAATTTAAATCCATTAAACAAAAATATTTCTTTCTTTCTTCAAATAAGACTTTTTTATTTGTTTAAATTTATTCAAAACTAATAAGAATAAAAACAGAATAACAATTTTAAAATAAATCACTAGAAAAAAAAGCATTTAAACAATAGTGACTTAATAAAACATAAAAAACCAAATAATAACTTTTATATTATACAAAATTACATTTTTATTTAACATTATGAATGTCTTTGTTTTATTTTTATTGAATTGATTAAAACTCCAATTATTTAAATTAAAATTCTTTTTAAAATATTTCTCAAGAGAATCTGATTAGCAAAATATCTTTATCCTTTTTTATAATAATTTTTTATCTAAATCTGATTTTTTCGATATTTTATATTCCTTGGTTAACTTGAGCAAAAATGCCAAAATTTAATCTAATTAATTTTCTAGCAATTTAATGAATGCTTGATTTCGATATTATTTTCTATTTCCTCAGTCAAGCATAATTTAAGTATCGAAATTTAAGTAATTTAGATTTACATAAGATGTAAACAACTAGTTAATATTACAAAGTTACTTTCATTGATTAATACAGTTTTAAAAAACATGAAAATATGAAAACAAAATGAACATTATAGCTTTTCCTTTTCATTCTACTAATTTTAAAATCAGCACCAGATAAAAAATTCTAAAATAAATTAAATTTTTTATATACGCAAGTTTACTAACGTAATATTCTGAAAACATTCTCAATCGAATATTTTAAAATTAACTTGGTTGATGGTAAATGTGGCTTTTGCACATCCAAACAGATAATTAAAGCAGTGTGATTTTCTGTGATTATATCGATACCACAATTAAATTATGATCAATTTAAAGAGATTTTTTAATTCTGTTGAAAATAAAATTTTGGTATAAACAATTTATAAAAAAATTCTTATCATAAAAATCAATAGAATTAGTTGATTAAGTTTTACATATCTAATAGCTTGGAAATTTCAATTGAAATTAAGTATCTATATTAAAATATATTAATACTTAAAGGAAAAAAAATTAAAAATTTAAATTTTTTTGTTCATATTGGTATCATAAATACTTCACTATTTAAACCGAATTATTCAGACTTCTTAAACAAAAACGCCCTAAAAAAGCTCTTGATTCAAAAATAAAAAACAATTTTATAAAGTAACATTTGGTAATGCATCATCATGAATTGTTCCTAAATTAATAATTATTGATTTTTTTATCTATGAGAACTTGACTCAACCTGTTTTTTTGTTTTTAAGCATGTGTCACTAGACTTGATCTGTTATCAAAGGTGAATTTTCATTTTTTTTAATTTTCTAACAGTGAATGTCGTTGAAAAGCTTCTCTAACTCAAAAATTGGTTTTATTGATTTATTTATGCCTAATTAACCAAACAAATATTAATTTGTACCTCTAGGCAAAGAAGCTACCCACTCACTTAAAAGCTTAAAGAACCGATTCAAAAAAATTAAAATTATAAAGTCTAAAAAGTTAAAATTAAAAAATTAAAATTTATTCAATAAACAATACATGGCTTGGTTTTAATGATTAAATTTATTTTTTATATTCTATTTGGTTCGATCATAGGATCGATTTCAGGTCCGTTTTCAATTTTTTTTTCTTCAAAATCTTTTTCATCTGAGTCTTCTGAAAAGCGTTTATAAATTTTATATACTATCAGCGCAAAATATAATGGAATGTTAGTTAAAAACGCAACACCCATAATTGGAAGAGCTAATTAAACAGTTCTTTAAAATTTCGGCTAGAAAATTATAGTTAAAAATATACCAGCAAAGTCGGCTTCAGGGGTAGGTAAGTTTGTGAATATTATTAAAAAGGCTACACCAATATTCTGAATACCAGTTTCAATAGCGACAGTCTTTACTTGATTTAATGGTAGTCTTAAAATCCAAGCAGCTAGACCACCAATTATATATCCGAACCAAGGGATTAATGGGCCTTTGAGTTGTGAAAAATAGACAATATAATTTTATTTATTTGATGCATTACCACTTATCCAATGTCTTAACTTCAAAAGCTGGAATGTATAAAATTTGGTTATAAAAGCCAATATTAAAAATGTTAACAGCACACAAAGGGTAAATGGTTTGGCAATTTTTAATGCAAATTTTTTTATTTTCGGATAACGAATATTTAGCACAAGACCAACAATGCATGGCACAATTGTTATCATTAGATTACCGAATAGGCCTAGTATCGGAATCCGTATGTGCGCCTTTGTGCTAAATACAGATCCTAAGGTATAAATCCAAAGCGGCATCATAACTTAATTTAATAATAAATTTAATTTTATAAACAAACTTATACCGCCTAATTGACTTACACATTGAACTCAAAACTGATACAAAGGTGAGGACTGCACTTAGGTCAAGATCGCCTTTTTAATTTTTAATTATAAAGAAATTGTATTAAAAAAAACTCTAAAATTTTTACCTCCAAATAGTATTGTCCAGTTATTTGATCCAGCACCGCCAGGTGAACATCCATAAATGAACAAAGCCAATGATTCTATTGCTGTCAATTGAAAAACATGACAAATCGAAAAAGCTAGCTTAAAAAATGGTTTTAATATCAACTTAACATTGTTTAAAAAAACAAAAATAAGTTAAACTTTTATTATAGCCTCCCTACATCTCCTAATAAAATAATTATAATAAATAGATTAATTTGATGAACTAAAATAACTGCGTCTTTTTTTTTGAGTTTTATCCTTTTGAGACTTATATAATTTATCTCCATTCGCTTGAAAGTAATTAGTTAATCTATCTAGTGTTTCAAATTACAATATATCCAAATAAAATAATAATTATTTTTTAATAATCGTGAAATTTCATGAAACCCTTAAAATTTAATAAAAAAAGTTTATTAAAAATCAAACATTGTTCAAACATGTTCTAAAATAGACCAAGAACAACGATTTTAGAGATTTTTAATAATCTTTTTTAAACATTTAGTCTAAGTAATTAACAATAAAATTAATGCTATAAATTTACCAAAGGCATTAATAAATACTGGCAGAAAAATCCAATGAACATTGCTCTTGGAATTTTAAAAATATTAAGAATACATTTTTTATCTAACAATATTCCCATTAATAATGAGATTATCAGACCAAAAGTATAAATCATTATATCAAAAATAATGTCGATTATTCGTCTTGGTTGAGTGATAGTTATATGATAAGAGCTAATTTGGCTACCATTTGTGGAATTAAAATCAAGAAGCGCTTTGCCGATCAAAATCGATTGTATCTCAATTCGATAAACCTCATAGTTAAATGAATCATTCAGGCTTAATAGATCAAAGTCTTTTTTAGGTGAGCAGTTCTTCTCAGAGCATAATGATATTTTGTTATATTTAAAAACACTCTGGTCACTACTGTTTATATTTAGCGTGCTAAGGGTATAATTTTTGGTAATTAAGACATCAAAATGGCACTTCTTGAACATTTTGCATTTGAACTCTTCATTTTTGAACAGTATTACATTAGCTGAGTTAGAAGCTTGAGCCAAATAAACTAGTATGCAAATCGAGGAAAAAAAATTCATTATTTTAAATTATAATAGAAATCTTTTCATTATATTTTACAATTTTGAATTTTATTTTCAAAATTATGACCTGAGTTTTAGATATCAGACTTGTTATCCAAATTACATTTTGAAAGAAGGAGATAACAAAACATTTGAACAAAGTGAGTTGATTGATTAAAAGCATGTTGATATAATAAAATAAACATTCTTTTGAAACAAAAAAGTCCTTACATAACTAAACTAGAATTAAATGGTTGAATAGTCATTTAAAATTTGTCCCTAGAAAAATTAAAGTAATTAGAAATAGTTTAATGCATTGTCATGTGATAAACATTTTTAATTTAACTTAAAATTTATCTTTTTAAATACCCAAAATTTTTCTAAAATAATGGTAGATAAAGACGAATTGATTAAGACTAGCTATAGACTTATGCATAATTATTTGAAAATTAATAAGATTAAACATTTTTATTTTTCGGTTTTTTAGTTTATCCAAAAAACTAAAATTTATTTATAAAAGCAGTATAATTTTAAAAATTATTTATTTTTTGAGAAAAATAATTAATTCTGAATGGCAGACAATCACTAAAAGTAATTTATTGACAATGCCTCTTATTTCTCAGGACGATTTTAAGAGCTAAGAATAAAACGAAAAAAATTTGAATTTTATTAACATTTTTCTAATAATAGAACAAGATTTATTATTTTATTATACAAATTTAAAATTAGAGAAAAGATTTTTTATTCTATTATGTCTTGATTTGATTCATAAAATTTTCGGTTTCATTATTTTTGTTATCGCGAACATGTTTTGACTGATCTTTTTGTTTTTTGGAAAATAGTTTCTTTACCAGGAATAAAAACCATAATGGCACAGTGGTGATCGTGGCAACAGCTATTAATGGAAGAAGTGCATAATCAGAATCGGGAGATTCAAAATTTAACATAATGATAAGAAATGCTATGCTAACATTTTGTAGACCGGTTTCAATCGCTATTGTATAAATTTGCTTAAAAATAAAATTAAAAAATATTATTAAAATATAATAAATTTTTTGCTTATTTACTCGAATTGGACGATTAGCAAGCCACGCTAAAAAGGCACCGATGGCAAATCCAGTCCACGGAATTAGAGGACCCGTGATCCATTGTTGCCATGTAATTAATTTGAAAACATAAAATTTTGAAGTCAAATTTAAAACTATAAAGCTAATGATCATAAAACCTATTATTTGTTTGGCATATTTCATTAGGCTTTTTTTTAATTTTGGGAATTTCTGAGCCAAAATTAGACCAAATAGACATGGAATAATTGTGAAAAGAAGGTTCAAAATTAATTTAAAAAATGGAATTTTAATTTCTGCTTTGATGTATATTTTTTTTCCGAGTGTGTAAAACCATAGTGGCATCATGACTTAAAAAAATAATTAGAAAAAAATTTTGATTTAAACTTTAAATTCTACCTATACTCGACATTGTAGAAACAAATGTCAAGATAGCCGAGAGATCTATGTCTCCATTAAAAATAATTGTCCAATTGTTTGAACCTACTCCTCCTGGTGAGCAGCCTTGAACAATTTTACAAATTAAAAATTAAATATATTAGTTTTTAAATTATTCACCATAAATAAAGAGGGCTAATGCTTCAATCGGTTTGAGATTAAATATGTTAATAAATGCGTAAGTTAACTTCAATTTAATTTGTTAATAAATTTTTAAAATATATTAATTATTTACCAAAGGCATAAAGAAATATTGTGCCACAAAGCCGATGAGAACTGGCACCGGAATTTTTATAATTTGGATGAGTGAGTCTAAATCTAACAGTACTCCCATAATAATAGATACTAAAACTGACACAAAACTTATATAAAGTATTTGAAATATATCAATGAATCTTTTTGGACTTTTGATTATGATATTATGGATTTTTTTTGCCACAATAGAGCTATTGTCGACTAAATATTCCAATTCAAGCAAAGCTCTGCCGACAAGTTTGGGTTTTATATCCAGTAAATACAACTTTTTGTTAGATGTTATATAATTCTTAAATTTTGAGCAATAATTTATTTTTGTATCATTTATTGAACATTTTTTAATTGATTTGTATTCGAATATTTTGGAATTGTTAGGTTTCATGTTCGAAAAAGTGATTAAATAATTCGATGTAATCTTAACGAAGCATTGCTTTTGGTACATCTTGCACTCAGTTTTGTTATCGATTCCGACTGTATCATAATTTTTTGCCAAATATGACTCGGATCCAAACACTGTACTAACAAGCATCACCAAACTAAAACAAAGAATGGACTGAATCATTTTTACATGTTACAAAAACAAGCTTTCAATTAATATTTTTTTATCTCTACTTTGAATCTATAATTTAGCATTTTAAAATAAAATATTTAAAAAATTATGCCAAAGATAAGAAAAAAAAAACAAAATCGAAACAAAAAAATGCCTTACAATTTATCTGTCATTATCTAAAATACTCATCAAAAAATAATAAAAGATTTAATTCACAAATGACTAAATATCAATTTTATTAAGTCTTAAAAAAAGAGTCTTAAAATAAAAAAATTGAAAATAATATTAAATTATAAATTTTTTTTTGCTGAATATCATATTTGAATTGATTGAAATAATTTTTATCTTTTTTTGAAATTTTTTTGCCAGCCCAAATATCCTGAAGATAAGAAATTTTGTCTAAAGATAAATTATTTGAAATCTTTTTTTATTAAATATTTTCAATTCAAATTTTTTAAAATAAATCGATAAAATAAAATTATTTCGTGAAGTAAATAATTGGAGCTGCAATTATAGGAACTAAAATGTCTTTGATTAAATAGTCATTTAGTTCGCTTTTTAAATTTTTATCCAATTATTTAAAAAATTTATAATTCAGCAACTACATGTTCTTTTTGATTTCTTCCTTTTAATTAAATCAAAATGAAAAAAAAACGTTCATTTAATTATAAACCCAAAAAAGGCATAAACATAAATTATTTTCACTAAAAAAAGATATACAGAATAATTTTAAAACTAATTCAGTTTTGCACTTTATCAGGATATACAATTATATTAAGATTTGCAGACTGCTTAAAAATCCTTTAATAAATTGGCTTTGGTGTTTCTTCAATCCATCAAGTTATATTTTAAAAAATAATTTATTTTAATTTATTGTATTCCTTAAAAATATCAGAATTAACAAAAAAGAGGAAAAGACGAATTAAATTATTTTGAAAAAAAAATATCAATAATTAGAAAATATTAGATTTAAAAAATTAAATTAAAAGATGAGTGTAGTCAATTATATTCAATAATTTTCTATTTTGTTAATGTTGTTGTATATTAATTAACAATTATTTTAGCATGTCGAGTCAACTTAATAGCAGCTTAAACCATTGTTATGATTTTAATTAATATTAACAAAATTCAATTCAAAATTTTTTTTGTTTCAATAGAGAATCAAGAAATTTTCTAAAATTAATTAAATTAATCTAGAAGCGGATAAGTATAAAATATTCATTACATTAGTTCTAGCAACCCTAAGGATCTATAAAGATAAAATTTAAAGTAAAAAAGGAAAAGCATCCGGGTATTAAATTTGATTCTAAATTAATTTTTACTTCAATTGTACATGACATTAAAAAATTATTTACTACAAGGTTAAATTTAACAAAAATTTTTTCAACCAAAAAATTAAGAGACCTGCAAAAACTAATGAATAAACATATTAATTAAGTTAATTTGAAAATTAAAAATTGATAATTCTTACAAAATTTATCTTCACAAATCCTTTAATAAACTTAAACTAGACATTAATTGAATTTGAACTGAATTAACATAAACATAAGATAGACCTTTACATATAGTAAACAGACTCGGAAAGGTATATAGAATGGGTTTAATCTAGGTTTATCGAATTATTCACCGCAAAAGATGAAAAATTCCTAGTATCTCTTCTTCTATTTCTGAAAAGTTCAACAATTAGGTGTCTAGTATCTGTCAATCCTCATTTATAAATTCATATTTTCTTAATTTTATTACCTATTTTATTTTACTTATTAATAATTTTATCTTTTAATTTAAAATAGCTTTAGCTTATCAAGTAAAGTGAATATATAACAAAGCCCATTTAAGGACAATAAAGTTCACATAAAGAAATCATCAATACCTTTTTTAAATAATTAAAATTTTCTATATTTCACACTTTTATTAAATACAAGATACAAAACAATAATGGAATATTTTCCGGTTTTTATCAACAATTATTTTTTTAAGAAATAATGTTAAATATTTAAAAGTATTGAATCGGAAAAAATATATAGTTTTATTTATTAGAAAAACAAAACTTTTAATATTTGTTCAAAATTACTGATTTTTTTCCTCATCTAAAAACTGATTAACAAATCTCAATAACTAATTTTAAAATTTAGAAAAAATTTCCGGTGTTGATTAACTTTTTTAGTATTAATTAGAAATGTTTTAAAATTTATAAAACATCTTAATTGAAACACGTAAGAAAAAATGTCTTAAAAATTGGATAAAATATTTTTGAATAATTTTAAATATAAATGTCTTTTCATAAATATCAAGGATAAAACATTGAAAAATGTCAATGATTTAAAAAAGAAATTCACAAAAAAATTGTTGAATTCTTTAAGACTTTTTCATTATTTATCATTTGATATTAATATTTAATGAAAGACTAATCGATTATTTTTGTAAGGAAATTAATACTGATCTTGTCTATAAGAAACTAAACTTTTATAGCTAATTAAAATTTAAAATTTAAAAATAAAAACTTTGAAATTAATTAAAAACAAAAAAATGGTAACTCGAGCTTGATGACGATAGATGTAATTTTAAAGCTATTAATAATAAGAGTTTTCAATTTATTTAAGAATGAAAGAAAACTCCAAAGAAAATTCCAGAGAGATAGCAAAATATTGCTAGGATGCTTGATGTTGTCAAAAAGTCCTTTAAGGTTCTTGGTATGTTGTGAAAATCATTCAAACATTTGGAAAATTATTGATTATTTACTTTATTGAAGAAAGAAGTAAAAGTATAGCTTAATTCCATAACTAAGAAAGTGAACTGAAATAAGCCAAATAATTTGATAAGCTCTTTAGCTTTCAAGGCAAAAGGATTTAAAGATAGCTGGAGTTATTAACAGAGGTTATTTTTTCCATAGACAAAATTGTTTTCTAGAAAAGGCTGGATAATTTAAAATTTATCAAAAAAGGAGAATCTTTCTAAGCAAAAAACTTACTTGATAATTTTTTTAGCTTAGTATTAATTAACAAGTTTTATTCTTGTCAAAAAACTTATTAGGACATCAAAGGAGATTAATATAAAAAATTAATCAGTTATTTCAAATGACTTAATAAATAATAGCAAAATAATCACATTTAGATATTTTTAACTCTAAATTTTATGTGTTTTATAATTTTTAATTTGTTGTTGACATTTTAAAAAATAACAAAGCTGTGATTTGGAATCAATAAAAAAATTAAATTTAATTTTAGATTATTCAAATAGGTTTTAATATAAATATTTTGATTGATTGATTTTTATTAATTTATTCTTTAATAAAATTACATCATATCGATTTTTAGACAAAATTAGTCGCTAATGCGATAAGTTTTGTACAATTCGGATGACTTCTTAGCGAGGCAGGAATTGGAACAGTTATTCTCGATCCCAAAGGGGTGTCTTGATCATCAACCAATACACAATTGTTTGTGTCAAAATTTGGAATCCCATCTTTTCTATCATAATTCTTGCAGCCAACAATAATAGCCTTTTGTTTTTGACCTTTTACTGCGAGCAAAACTTTATCTCCTATAGTACCGATTCTTTTTTTATTATAAACATGAATAATTTTCGGTGCTCTCTTATATGCCATACCATCTCTTGCCAATTTACTATCATCTACAATTCTCATTCTACTCATAAATTGAACATGATCGAGTTTTGAGGAAATGCTAAAAAAAACTAAATGTTTAAAATAACAAATCATAATCAAATATTAGCTTTTAAAACTGAACCTAAAATTCCTGGTCCAAAGTGGAATGAATTTTTTCAAACCATTGGTCAAATTCTTTGTGTTCATTTTTAAAAAAACAAAATATTTAAAATATATAAATTCAAATTTCTAAGCGTTATTAAGCAAATTACTTTACAAAAATAATTTAATGAATTGTGAAAATTTATCTTAACATTTGTATTCGTAGGAAAAAAAATGATATATTGATTACATTACAAATAAATTTTTTTATCATCAAAAAATATTATTTATACAGCATAACTAAGAACAATAAGAATTGTTCTTAACGCTTTAATGGTATTGGGAATTTCAAAAACAAACAGAACAAAAATTCTTCCTATTTTGACAAATTTACTATAATAAAAAATATTTTAAATACTGCAACATAGTGCAAAATATTTTGTTGCATCTTTTTTACCTAATAGTTTTTCTGATGTAGATAAAAGACGAGAAGTAAAGCATCAATAAGACTTTAATTGATTATTGATTTTGTTGACCTAAATATAAGAAAATAAAGTTTTTATAAAGTAAAAAGGGTGCAACAAAGTATGTTTTTAAAAATTATTTTATTTTAATAAATTTAAATTTATCAAAATAGGAAGAAATGTTGTTCTGTTTGTTTTTGAAAATCACAATACCCGCTTTATAATATATTCTAAAAGATTTTTTAGATGAATTTCCTTTTAAAATTAATATGAATGTATATTGAAGTGTTAAAATTTAACTTAGGCTAAATATTATACATTTAAAATATTATTTTAATAAAAAAATATTTGTGAAAAATAATATAACTTCTTCAAAATCTATCATAATTTAATAAATTATACCTCATTTTAATCAGGATCAAATTTGTTAAAGATCGATTTAGTCGAGCACTATCCGAATTTAGGTGTAAAACTGTGAACTAGATAGGGTTTGGAGTAAAGTATCAGTCTTCCTTCTGGAAAGCACATGTCAGGAAAAAATAATAAAAAAAGACTATTATTTATTATCTAGTTTTAAATTTAAATGTTTTTTTATTCAAAAATGGAAATCTTAGTATTATTTATATTTATATTATATTATAATTTTGGAGAAGCAATTTTGACCATCCATTTTAAGAACTCTGACTCTGAGCTTTCTAAAAATGCCCGATATTCAAGATTGGCAATGCAAGTCTTCTTATAATTGACCTCTATTATAATTCAAAGCTATTTTTTGTTGGGATTAACTCTCATCTTTCAATTAATTGTGATCAGCCAACTTAGAATCTCAGTGTTTATACTCATTTTTATGGAAAAATCATAGTAATGTGGTTATTTTAAAAATATTTTACAAAAATGTTCGATTTTTTTTCAAAATAAATTTTTTAAACATCGTTAAAAAAGCTATACTATAGCTTATTTTTTTGTTTAAAAATTAAATTTTTTTGAAAATTTTCTAAATAGATATGATTTGACGATAATTTAGATTAAATTAAAGATATATTATTTTTTCATTTTAGATTATTTTAGATAGACACGTGATCACTTATGCATATACAACATCTCAAAAATTTTAAATAATTTCCAGATATTTAAACAATTATTAAAATAACATTTTTTTTATATAAATTCTTTATTTTTAATTCAAAATCCACTGACTAGATCATTTAAATATTTTTGTTTAACATAAATTTTAAGCTTATTTAACAATGCCAAAATTTTATTTTTATTATAAATAAAAAAAAAAGATAAAATTTCTTAAAAAAAAAAGAACTTAACAAAACATTTTGAAAATATTCTGCTTCTTTTTTTCAAAAAAAAATTAAGAGTAAAACTGATCAAAATCAAAAATTTAATTAATAACTTAAAACTGCTAGACTCTAGACATTTCAAATATTTTAAACTTAAATCTTTATTTTTTCAATTAATTTAGCTGAATTATGCACAGACTTAATGGTCGTATTGCTTGTCTTAGACCCTAGAATACCATTTTGACCATTTGGACTGGTTAAATTAGACAATTGGGTTAAAATCGACGGACTATCAACATACTTTGCACTACTAAAACACTGACTACTATCACCACTAGTCGATACGACTTCTGTATTCTCCTTATTGCTCAATGATATCTTATTCATTACCGAAGACTTTGAAGCATTATAATCAAATGACCAAGCATTAACACATTTGTCAAACGAAGCACTAAATAAATTGCTGTTGCAACTTGCCAAGCTGGTAACCAGTCGACGATGACCGACCCTGTCGTTTCTGTTCAACCGAACAATCCTTTCACCCTGTAAATTATAAATCTTTATGTCCCTATTGTCTAATGGAAGACAGATAAATGTTTCACTGGAGCTAATGTCCATGGACATTGTCATACTACAAATACGGTTCACGCCTGAGTTACAATTGATGGTACACACAGGACTGCGCATAATTCTCAAGTCCCATATCTTGACCGTGTGGTCATCGCTCGAAGTCGCTATTTTATCCTCGCCAACAAATATAGCACTATTAACGCTTCGACTATGACCCTGATAAATTTGTACACTGCATATTGGATCGCGGAAGTCCCAAATTTTAAATGTGGTATCTTTGCTAGAGGTGAGCAAAATTTTGTGTATTTGGTGAATATTTACATTGGTAAGGTGATCATCGTGCTGCAAATTGCATAATATTTTGCCAGTTTCTACATTGTACACATTGGCAGTGCGATCCCAAGAAGCAGTTGCAACACAATCACCGTCAGGAAACCACTCGGCCGCTATGCATGCGTCCTGGTGTCCTTCAAAGCGCTTTATTGGCGAGCGGATCACGGACGGCTGTGAGAATAGGTCATCAATTTTGTTGGCCGAACTAGTCGCGTACAAATGACAATTCATGTAATTTTGATCATTCTTTAACTCAGTTGTGTCCATATTTTGGTTAAGAACACACTGCCATATGTGAACTTGGCAGTCGCCTGACGAGCTCAGGACCAAATTGGTCGAGTTGGTGAAAAATTTTGGATGAAAGCGAATAGAGTTTACGGAGCCCGTGTGACCCGAGTATTCTTGAACGCACAGGGAGCTCGAATGATGGCCCTGGGCGCTTACTTGAGGTGAAAGGCCGGGAGAATTAGCCGAATTTGTTGACATCGAATTCAAGCTGTAGTACCAGAGTTTGGCAGTAGTGTCCGCTGAGGCCGTGCCAATTAGCATGTTTTGAGACTGTTGGGCACTTTTTACCAAATAGTTTGGCACTTGAACACAGCTAATGTCCCAAATGCCGTCCTTGTGTCCCATTAGTGACGAGTGGCTTTTGCACATCAAAAGACTGCTGTGGTTCTTGTTGACTATTTGAGCTGAGGTGTTCTTTATTGACTGCATGATGAACTCCCGCGCATTCGGCTTAAACTTGGGAAATGATAAATTATTAATTCTGTTCTTGGACACTATTTGACTGCTTGTTTTAGAACTTGTCATGGTCTTGCCAGCACCGGGGTTTATTGAAGATATGGCACTTATGGTCATCGAATTATTTAGGCCCATTGAATTGGTTTTTTCCTCTTTTATGCTGGACCGATTTGGTGAAAAGTGATTATTAGCCACTAGTGTCGATGAAGATGACCAATTGGTGCTCATTGATGCATTGTTGTTTCTTAAAACCACATTTTGACCAGTCTCTGTATCGTCCTGATTTCCAGTTTTCTCACATTGCTGAATTTGTTGCTTCAAGCGCAAATTTTCAATGTACAAAGTGTCGAATTCGCGTTCGATCTGCGAGAATATTTCGTAAAGCCGCGACTTAATCTCGTTCAGTGGCCTGTCGGCTGGACAGGACGATGAAGCAGAAGATGAGCTAGATGTATTTAAATTCGAAGAGTTGTTGTTTACAGTGGCACTTGCTGAGCCTGTCGCGGACGCCGTTGCCGAGCAGCCAACAGCGCTTTCGATTATATTGGGCAAGAGGTCGTTTATTGAGTAAAGATGATTGGTCAAATTCTGGTGCTGGACGAGCGAGTTGCGGTTGTTGTAGGTCGGCGATTTTTTGTCCGACTCGACACTCTTCGACTGCAAAACCGATGATGTATTATATTTTTTTAAAGGCATTTTTTATCCATTCATTTGAAAAAATAATTATTATTTTAGCCAAAAAAGCATTTTTTTTTGTTTTATTTCCTGTAATGAAATTTTTTTATTAATATATGGTTGTCATGAATTTTAGTTTTAAAATTAGTTAGAATAGAATAAAATAAAATAATTGAAAATTTTAACAAAATCGATTTAAATTTTGTATTAGAATTTTTGATAGCTGATATAAAAAAAAAGTGTATATACAAGCTGATGAATAATAATTTTTTAAGTGAAAGTAAAAGAGTGAGAGATTGTTAGTAATATGAGAATTAACAACAAAATGTATGTTTAATTTGTTACAAATATAAAGAAATTTCCTTAATACTTTTGAAATATTTTTAATTTACACAATTAGGACTTTGAATCTATAAAATCAACTTGGGTATTCTCCTAAGATTTTTGACATATAAACAAATTTTTTTTATTAACACTATTTTTGCTACTCTTACACAAACATATATATAATTTTTAATTGCTTTTTATATCATATTAATTTCCTCTTGAACTAAAGCAGGGTCACGCATAGGCGTTGAGTGACTGTATAAGGATTCAAATAATTAGCCTATTTCATGATAGATTTTCTTTATTTTATCCTACTAAAGAAGGCGTGCATTGCTTAGCTTTGGCGATAGACTCAAAGCAAGATAAGCTAAAATTTATATTGATTATATATATTTAAAAAAAACCTACGCAATTAATTTAATTTGAATAAACAATTTGTAAAAAAGCTAGGAGATATTTGTCCTATAATAAATAGAGAAAAACTTAAACAATACAATTTTTAGAATATTAGATATTCAATTACTGGCTCATTTAAATGAATATAAGACAGGATACAATACTTGGTCTAAATTACTTAATTAAAAAAGCTATTATTATTTAAGTTTATTGACGCAAATAGGCATATTTTTTGATGTTGAAAATAAAAAATTAAGAATTATTCAATAAAAAGATATTATTTTTTCTTTTAAATATAAAGTATACATTTACTTTAAAAATACCAATTTATATTATAAATACTGTTAAATAATTAAATTCTTAATTTAGCCACTCGAGTCAATTTTTACATCTTAAGAAAATTACATGGTTTTTTGATTTGGCTAAATTTTTACCATCTGCACTGTAATTTTTTAATTTTATTAAATCTAAATCGATTATATTTCCAGCTAACGTTTTGTTAAAATTAGATAATATATAAATTAATATTTCTATACTTCTATCCAAACGAATCAAGCCTTTAAAATTAAATTTTTAATTTTTTTTTATTTACTTGCTTATCATTAAGTGACAATTTATATCTTTAAATTAGTTGTATATCTTAAAAATTTGAAAAAAATTGTTTTCTGAAAAATTGTGATACTTTGTAAAAAATATAAAAATTGGGCATTCTTAAGATAAAAACATATATTTAACTAAATTAATCTGGAGCACTTATAATCGAGAAATTACTAACTAACTTCAAACTTTTTTAATTTAAAAATACTGATTCGGCAAATTCATAATAAAAAAACAAAGCCTTAATAAAAATTTGACCTAAAAGAATGTTAATAATTGTAGTATCTTAGAAACTTTATATTCAAAATCTTGTTCGATGCTTGTTGAAAGAAGAATTCTAATTCCTGATTATTTAATTATTTAAATAAGCTAAAATTGTGTAGCATATATTTTTGTTAAATATATATTTGATCACCTGACAAAACAAAGACGCTTTCAAAAGAGAACTGAATAATAATCATACTAACCCGGTGAACATAATATTCTTAAATTGATAAAATATTTATCTGTCAATATGCCAACTCAAATTTTTTTCCATACAATAAACAAAAACTTTTTTTATTTATTTCAAAAATTCTACGTTTTATACATTATAATTATATTTTTCTTGGTAAACAAAACCAATCAACCAAACCAGACTCTAAAATCAAAAACATTTGCTCGAAAATCTTTAAATTTAATTGAATCCAAATCGATTAAATTTCCAGCTTACGTTTATTAAATTATTTAACATATTTCTTAATCATAAACCTAGATCAATTTACTAAATTGCTTTTATCAGAAAAAAAATTATTTGAAGCATACTTTTCAACAAGTGTTTTTTTTTAATTATAATTGTAGCTTATGATTAGATGAGAAAAATAAAAAAAAAGGAAAATATTGTTTAATAATATAGTAAAAATTACATTCAAATATACAACATTTTCGATACAAAATTAAACAAATTATAATTTTATACATAAAATAATTTTTGATTATTCGAGGTCCTATGAAAAATTAATTTATTAATTTCAGTATTTGTCGATTCAGTCATCTTTTGAACAAAGAAAACTACTTGATACTTTTTAAAAGAAAAATGAAAATTAAATTGTATACATTTTTTTGACCATATAAAAAATTTTGAATTAAATCCTTAAATAATTAAGTTTCGACATAAAATTAAGAGCTATTACTCACTTAATTTATGATAAAATTTCTAATTTTAGTTAAAGATAGCTTTTTTCGCATTTTAAATTCTAAAAACACACCTTATAGAATTGTACCAATTTTAATTACTTAAAAAAAAAAGATTTTTTTATTAATCTGGCACTTTACCCAAGGTTATTTGGAAAACAATCGGCTTAATCAAATAAATTAAAAATATGCCAAAAGTATCTTAATCTATAAGATAACTAAGCTAAATTAAACTACTCAAAAATTGAGTGCAGTCTATTTGCCAATTTTTCGAAACTAAAATAAACAAGGATTACCGAGAAATCTGCTAAATAATCTCTAATTATTAAGAAAAAACTTATTTTCTTTTCTAGCATCTTTAATTATTACTCATCCGAAAAAGGAAAAATTTAACTTGACATTTTTGTTATTATTGATATTTATTTGCCACTTAAGATTGAAATGGCCAAATATTTTCTTAAAAGTCTATTCACAACACTTAAATTTATTAATTTTTGCTTAAGTGTTCAAGGTTCTTTTTAAAAATTGAATTTTTTTCTGCTTGATATCTTTTTACCAAAATTCCTAAAATTGTACCCGCGTATTTTCTATTTATAACTACAATTTAGACAAAAAATTGAAAAAATATCTTATCAAATTAGCTAAAAGATAAGAATTAGAATATACTTGTTTGTTGCTAATGTATATTTTGAATTTTAACCACTATTGAATATTGACATCTTATCTTACATGTTATTCATATATTTTACATATCAACATAATAAAAACTTAATCAAACATCGAATATCTTCATGTCAAACTGTTCTTGGCAATAAATTATCTTATTATGGTTAAATACTATCTTGTGATAATTTACAAATTTCAAAAATAATAAAAAATAAAAATTTTAATTAAACGAATATAAGATTGAAAAAATGAAATAAAATTTTTATCATTAATATTAATGATAAATTTCCTCAAGCAAAAAATTTAAAAATAAAACACAGTTAAAACTTGACAGATGAGAGCTCCCTTTGGAATACAAAAAATTCATCTGACATATATCAAATTTAACCGGAAGCAATTCTTTATTATTGGTAATCATTGGTTTGTGCTTAAAAACAGTATTCGTTGTCATATTTTTAAAAATTAAATAGATAAAATAAAATATCTAATTTAAATCTTTTTTGTTTTGACTTGGTCTAATGGAATTTGTGTTATCATTTTTCTTGACTTTAAGTAAAAACCATTATTAAAGTGATTTTTCGAACTAAAGACAAGAGAATATATGAAGAACGGATGGCGCTGCTGGATTAGAATTTAATTAATTCAATGATTAGCATAATCACTAGTGATTATTATCAATTTATAGCTATTTTATTAGACCTTAATAAAATTAATCAAAAAAGAAAAAAATTAATTTCTAAAGATTAATATAATGACTTAAATAGAAAAGCTAAGCTAAAAGAGCCTACAATTTCATATATATACAGATTAATACAGAAACAAAGAAAAATAACAATTAGGTTTAATGCTTGAAATATTCATTTTTGATTAAAAATTATGATTTTGACTAGGACTGCAAATAAAAAATGTTTATTTGGATGAAATGAATAAAAATTTACTCAATTGGAATTCTTTTGTCAGAATTAAATTAAACTCATTTGATTATCATTTGAAAGAATAATTTATATAAAATAACCAATATCTAATCATGTTGATAACTCTTTTTTTTAAAGTATATTGCACCTTCTCATCAATTTATTACAATTAATTAGAAACTTTTCAGACCTCATTTAGTTATAGAAATAAAAATAATAATTAGATATTATTCTTCTAAACCAAAAAGATAGCAATTTATTTAATTACGTTATTTATATTTTTTTTGAAAATCTAGAACTAAAAATTCACTGCCAAATTTAATACCAAACTTTTATTTAATTAGTTAAATCAATTTCTGAATTAACTAAAAACATTGACTTTGGTATTCTTGCCTCAAACTACCTAACATTTAATAATGTTTTTAACCCGAAAACGTTTTCGTTTAAGCTGATTTGTACAAATAATTTTGTCCGCTTACCATTCCTACGGATAAGATTTTGACATTTTTGATATCTATAATCATTAGATAAATACTATCAAATGGTTGTTCGCAAATATTCTTTTTGAGTAAATCAACTAAAATAACTCCAAAGTAAAAAAATTCAACCTTACTATGCTTGAATGAACATTTTCCCTATCTATTTGCTAATATATATGCTTTAGATTTAAATTTACAAAAAAATAAAGTTTGATTTGGCTCAAAATTTAGGTTATATTTACTCAGATTAGTGGCAAATACAAACTAATTCTGAATGACTTTTTACCAAATATATGTATTAAAACAAACACTTTTAATAAATCTTAATAATAAATCCTATTAATTAGCGGAATAAAATAAAAAACTTAAGCTTACAGGAAAAATTTTTCGGTCGTTTTTGTTTTCAAACGAATAACCAAGCTTCCTTCTAAAAATTACTTTGCTACAGTTAATTAGTGATTATCGTCGCATGAAATAAAGAATAAGTTTTTATAATAAATTTACAATATTCATGTCAAGGAAATATAAGCCATTATTAAGAAAACAAATTCTGATTTTTATTTTGAATGAAATTTAATATCTGTTGATAGATCAAATGCAAACGGAATACATAAAGTAAATTAGATTTTCAACAAGGTTCATTATTAGGCTTTATTAATATATCGTTATAATAATTGATTCATGGTTAAATTATAACTTAAAAAATTTTACAAAAATTCTGAATTTTGTTCAATGCAAAAAGCTAACACTGGTTCCAAATTATAAAATTTTGTTCATGGCAAAAGCAGAAAATATTTTAAGACTAAATTAAAAAAGAGTAAATAGTTTAATTTAAGGCATGAATAACCTATATTTGAAAGATATATTTTTTATTTCAAAAAAAATATATCTAATTCCAGATTTTATTTACAAAATTTCTTTTTGAAACAGTTTAATTACTTAAATATTTATACTTTAAATAAAGAAAATTCTTCTTTAAAACTATAAGAGCAACATTTTTTGGTTTAAAAAAATGTAGCATGAATTTAATCATTTCAAAAAAATTTATACCTAGAGTTAATTCTTGGAAAATAAAAAGGTAAATTCCATACATTTTGTTAATTTGAATTTTTAAATCATTAGAAATGTCACGAATAACTATTAAGTACTCTTTTTTCTATTAAGTCTTAAGATTGAGAAAAAGAGATCAACTTTGGCCATTAAATTATATTGATTAGAATCAAATTGACCCTCCAGTAGGCTATTTATCAAGGAAAGTAGTCCCTCTAATTATTATCTATTTAATCGAAACAGCTTTGATTGAAATTCGAAACCCAAGACCTTTTTTAGAAATTAAAGTCTAGACCCTTAATTAAATGTTCTATCAGATTTATTTTATATCGATTTTAAACCCAAATATATGGTCTTTTATCAATAATTAAATAATATACACTCTAAATTTTAATCAAAAAATTTTATTTTTTTTTATTTCCTTTATTGTGACATAAAAAATCATTTTTAATTAACGAATATTCGTTAATTCCCAAATTATATTTATTTTCTATAATTTAATTTTTATTATTAAATTTAAAAAATTATTTTTGATTTAAAAATCAAATTTTTACAGCAAAACAATCAGAAAAAATTAAAAAAAAATCTAATTTTATATTTTACATTCAAAAATCAAATTAAAAGTACATTTTCTCTTATCAATCTCGCTTTCACTTATATATTTCACTGTCGGCTTTTTATGCATAATAATTTAATTATTAATATAAATCAATTTTTTAGAGCTTTTGCATTTAATGATTAATCTTTTGTTAGTAAATACATATTCAAATGTAATTGAGTGATATTTAGCTATTCGATACCAAACTTCGAGATAATTACTTTCCTGGAAAATTTTCCAAAGCTTATTCTTTCTCAGAAATATTATTTGTTAAAAATTGGAACGCTTTAAAAATCTAATAATATAACAACAGCCTTAATTGTCTTTAATGGTTTAAAAAAAATTTAGAGAAAAAGATAATGGAAAAAATAGATTAGCATAAGAATGAAAATTAAATTATTCTAAGCAAACGAGAAAAATTATACGACTTAAATTATAGAAGCGGCTTGCTAATAGAAGCAATCTCAATTTGATAATTCATTTGAAGGCATTGTTAATTGAGGAATTAAATTTTTGAATTAGTTAAATTATAGAAATAAGAGAGGAAAAATTATTCTTTCGTTTAGCATCGATTCATAAGTGAAAATAATCAATTTTTGATAGCTTTTTCAACATATTGAATTTTGCATTATTCCAGGAGTGTATTTCTGTCTATAATGTATCACTGATTTTAGTATTTTATTTATTTAAGCTTGTTTCTATCATGCATTAAATTGAGATAGTCGATGGCACGCAAGTTAAACCATTCGCAAAATTAAATTTTCAGTCAGAGAAAATTTTTAATTAACCAGTCTATTTATTTGGAAATAATTAAGAAGCATTTAATTTTCAACTCTACGATTAGAATCAATACGAAAAAGGATAAGCTGATTTTATTTAGGTGATATTTTGTCAAATCAAATATGGGAAGCTTTATTTAAAAAGTTTAAAGTTAAAATATTCTTTTTAAATTCTAAAATACGAAAAATAAAAAAAAAGATATTTTCTGAGTAAATTTTATTGTTAATACATAAAATAAAGTAAAAATATTTTTAAAAAATTATATAAAATTAATTCGAAAAAAATAGTTCATTTCTCTAGTGCATAAGTGTCTAAAATTTTCGTAACTAGAAAATAACATGAAAAAAGTTAACCCCTAACGAGACTCTTACAATATTTAAAATTTGGAAATTATCTAGTTTGCATAATAGAAAATTTTGGTAACGACCAAATCGACTCAAATTTAACTAATTTTCACTAATTCAAGGATTTAAAACTAGTTCAAATGGATCAAATGTCTATTGAAAAACTAATCTATATTTGTAAATTACCAAATATTCTCTCTTAAATCAAAGTCCTGGGTATATTACTTCTTGTCCAACACCACCGGTCTTGTGCAAACAGAAGCTTTTATAATGTTAAATCAACAAATATTTAATAAAAAATGGGTTCGACGAAAAAATAAAAAAAATTCATAAAAAAAGTGTAATTGGTTCAGCTAGTTTTATTGATTATGCCATTAATATCGATGGGGTAACTTGAAATTCTTTTTGTTGTTGTTCCTCACTTAATTTAATTTTAAAATTTAAAAAAAAATGTAAAAAATTATTAAAAAAATATTTTACTTTAAGACCAAGCCAACTGGCTGCCATTGAACCCAATATTATAATTATGACCACACAGCATATTAACATGATTATTTTTTTCTATTTATGATAAAAAAAATTTTTTTAAATGGTTATCTTTTAGTATTTCACTTTGGACATCAAGAACAACATACAAACATTATAAGATTTGATTTAAATTTTTAAAATTAAAGACTAATGAACTTTTGATACAAGCTAGATTCTAAAGAACATATAAACAACAATAATTAGACACCTATTTATTTTTGAATAACTTACTCTTCTTGCTTCTCTTTGGAATTTGACTGCTTTTTTGGTATCTTGATTGGCGGTTAGAATAAAATCAACTGACTGCTGTATATTAAACTCAATTCGATCTATCATTTCACCCTAAAGAAAAAAGTGAATTACATATTAATTAAAAAAAATTTAGCATACCTGAGACTCGACCAGCATTGCCATGTCCATGAACATGTCATGTAACTCTTTAATACTTTGCTCTAATTTTAGAATATCTTTGTGTCGGGCTTCAATATCAGCTAGAGTTTGTTTGGCCACTTTGGTTTCCATCAGAATCTTTCAAAATTTATAATCAAATGAAAATTTTGAATAATTTTTAAATTTATACTCCTTCTGTGAATATTTGCGGATTACCAGACTCTAACATTCGTTCTATTTCTTCCTCATCTGTTTTTTTCCCGGCTAAAATTAAGTAAACATAAGAATATTAGTTTAATAAAAATTATCTTAAATATTTTTTGGTCTTGAGTATGGCTTATTTTTTTTATTTTCTTCACCAATAAAACACATACCAAAGTAGACCAGTAATATTTGATAAAATAGAAAAAATTATTTGCTTTTAAAAGTTATTCAAGTACCCTAGAAGACAGCAATAATAAATTTAATTGGTTTTATATTAAAAAGTTTTAAAATTAGCTTAATTTAAACCTATGTCCAATAATCTCATTTATTTTTATATTTTAATTACTAGAATTAATAATTTTTTTTTGTTTTAAAATATTAAAAAGATATTAAAATATTTAATATTGATTTTTATTAATTTTATAATAGTTATGATTTTTATTTTTTGCTAATTTTTTGTATTTTTATGGCGAAAAAAATCAATTATTTTGGAATAAACTTAGATAAAATTTATACTCATTTAAAAAAGCATTGAATTTTTATTTAAGTTTAAATTTTAGTAGAATAGTTTGGGAGTACTCTCAAGGTTTTTGGCTGTTTCTTTTTTTTCACCCCGATAATGGTGAGTTCGTAAGAAAATTAACATGCTACATAAAAAAAGAGGAAGATTTTTTTTAAATAAATAAAAAAAAGTAAACCGGGCTTAAAAGTGATATAATTTTGATTTTAAATTTCGAATAATAAATAAAGAAGAACAGAGAAAAAACATAAATAAATGACTTACTGATCTCGAGCTGACGCTGTATTCTGGCTTTACAGCGTTCTCTATAATCGATTTGGGCGTTATTATAGTCATTCATTACTTCGATAAATTTTCGAGATAATGTGGAATGCTGAAATATTTTTAAACAATATTAATTTTTTTTAATAATAAAAAATTATTTTTCTATTTTTAATATATAATTTAAAAAGAAAAAATAGTTTCAGATAAAATGATTTCTACCTGAGTTTTCCTAATTCTAAGATCAGCAGATTGTCTTGAAGAGTCCGACTCTTCCTGTTCTATATGAGACTCCATTGCTTAATTAAAATTTTTAGCTAAATTTTATGAAATAATTGTAAAAGATTTAATTACATTTTAACTTTTGTCTAACTTTTTGAGCTGTTTTTTTTATTTCGGCCATTCTATCTTCTAATTCGTCTTTTATTTTATCATCAGTCGTCGGTGCTGCCAAAATTGTACTATGAAGCTTTTTGACTTCGTTTACATATTTTTGAATGCTTTCTACATTGCCACGTATATCTTCCACTTGATTAAAAAATTCTTCCATAAAGACAGTTTGGTCCATATTAACATGAACCTCATCGTCATCATTTTCATCTTGAGCCTTTTTTAGAGAAAAATAAAATATTGGTCCGAGCCATTTGATTTTGAATACAAACCGCTTTTAGTGCCGCTAATCTATCTTTTGTCATGTTCCGAGTTTTTTTAAAATAATTATTGTCTATTTACACTAAAAAAATTAAAAAACTACACAAATTTTTTCGTAAATAATTTTCTAATTTATTTTATTAGATCTAAAAAAAATAAAAATCAATTATTAAAATTTTTAAAACACTTTTGAAAATAAATAATTTTCAATTTTTAAACTAAAATATCAGAAATTTATTTTGATTAAACTGGTCATTTAAAACATTTCAATTTTTTTCAAATATTTTTTGACAATTTCCTAAAATTTAGAGATTAAATTGTCAATTAAAAATTTTGTATTATTTTAATATATCCTAAAAATTAAATTTACAGTTTATAATCAAGATTTACCAAAAGTTCACCTCATTTCTTTTTTATCATTGAATTCAGCACTATCACTATCATTTCTATTAAAAAAAATCAAATTAATTAAGTTTTGATAGGACATATATCTATTACAACAACCATTTACAACATAGAACAAAGGTTTCATACATCAAGATTAAACAAATATTCACAAAAATAATATTTATTGAATAAGTTTTATTAAAAAAAAAATCAAATTTTTAAAATTTTAATTTTAATTGACAAAACAATTTTCCATGAAAATTCGTTTGATGTTTGGTTCAAAATAAATTCTTATTGTGATCATCTTGACGAACTTGGTATAGCGAGTGCGAATATTAGCATTAATATAATAACAATAAAACTCAATATCAAAATTATTTGCATTTTTCGCTAAATTGTTATAACATTTGAATAAAAATTCATAAATAAATAATTCATTCTCAAAAACAGCTCCGGTTTAAATGAAATTTTCAAAAGTAAAAATATTTACAGAACCAAAATTATTATATGCACTTGGACGTCTATTTGGTTTAACTTTTAGTAGTATTATTTGAATCATTAGTCGCTGGTGGTTTTGGCAAATAGATCCATAATAACAATGCCAATATTAAAACGAGTAGAATTATGACAACAATCACGATAATGATGATAATTATTTTTTTCTTTAAAAAAGATTCTCATAGATATTATTAAAAATACAAGATTCTAAATTAGTGCTAAAGGTTAATCAATCGTATCAATATTTTGAAATAAACACTACAGCTTTGATATTATTTTTTAAGAAGTCATTCAAAACATAATCTGATTGCCTAAACTTAGTAAAGAATGTACTTTTCTTTTTTAATATAAACCTGTTTGTATTTATTGATACGATTTTAAGAATATCATAAGCGTGCTAAGTTAATTAAGTGCGATAGAGAGTTTATTTTTTTAAAAAAGGCTTTTAAATAAAGACTAATTTAAAACAATTTATTTTAGTTAAAAAGATAGATTAAGAGCAATTAAAAAATTATTAAATAAAAAAAAATAAAGGCATGTGTGTTCCTTTTGAATTATTTTAAATAAATTGGTCTAACCGGTCTTATAAAATTGAAAAATAAATATAAGAAATTCTTTTTGAATTTAAACATTTAATTTGAACTCATTATAGATGATTAATTTATTTAACACTACTTTTAACAATCAATGCAATTATTATTCCTACGACCAACAATACTACCAACACAATTAATATGATATAAATTCTTTTCTAAAAAAATATTAATTATTAGATAAGCTAAGTTATGAGAATTCAAAATATCTCCAATTTAAATTCATCTATTCTGATTTTAAATAAGTTTTCACCTTTTAACTGTATTTTTAATAGAATTTTAACATACTTTAGCTTTCAAATAATAATAACAATATTATTTTATTTTTAGATATTTTAAAAATTGTTCAACCCTGCGCCCTTTAACTTATCCATGAAAGCATCATTTAATTATGGCATTTGTCATAATTAAATTATACTTTTATGGTAGACTTTTATTTTTTTAGTTAATAAAAACTGAAAATTATTTTTAAAGTACTTAATTTTTAAATAAAATAATAAAGTTAAAATATCGACAAAAATTAAAATTGAATTCATTTATTGTGATTATAATAAATTCAATAGAGCCTAATAATAATGTTTAAAAAATTAAATTACAGATGATGCTAATAATGTGAAATAAATATTTAGTCTGATTCATTAATTATTGTTCAAATATAAAAACTTATAAAATATCTGAATTTATTTCCAAAGAAGTAAAAAAATAAAGCCAATTTTTACCCTGAAATAAAGAAGACTTTAAATTAGCTTAAGTAAAAGGTCAGTGAAAAGCAAGCTAAAGATTAATGAATATCAGAATAGATGTTAGATTTGTAAAAATTATAAAAATCAATTTAAAAATAAAGAGCATAAATCATATCATATTATAAAGCATTTAATGGTGCGCAAGCAGAGCAATAGCAAAAAATAACGACAATTCAACCAAAATATAATTCGATCATGCAAACCAAACTAAAACTATCAAACTTAGACATTGCCTAAATTAACTTACTCTCCGTGCCTCTCTTTGGTATTTTACTGCTTTTTTGGTATCAGCATTGGCAGTAAGTATAAAATCAACAGACTGTTGAATATTATATTCAATACGATCTATCATTTCACCCTGTTTACAGGGAGATAAAGAGAGGTTTGAATATTTTTTAAAATTTTTTTAATTTGTTTTGATTCAGTCGAATATACCACTTAATTGTCGTTCTTTCAGCCATTTTAGTTTTTAAGGAAATAGAGCCCAGAGTGATTAAGTGATTAGTAGAGCAGTTATTTGAGAGTGATAATAATTGTGTAATAGCCACAATATAAATAATAAAATATTCTTACGCGTCTGGCCTTTTTCTGGTAAATAACAGCTTGTTTAGTTTCGGTTTTGGCTTGTTCAACATAGTCTGTAGCTTGGCCTATATTACGCTCTATATTGTCAATCATTTCACCCTAAGTAATCATAACAATTTTTATCTTATTAAATATCATCGACTTTTTTTTATTCGATTGAATCAAAATAGCTATTTTAATAAATTAAGACAAAATTTCCGAATGTGAACACATATTATTTTTTTTAAATTCATTTTTTGATATTAAATTTTAGAAAATATCTTATTGACAAAGTATATAATAATAATATAAGTGTTACAGTCAGAAATTTTAGTTGATTAAAATTAATCAAAAAATTATAAATAAAAAATTAAGAAAAAATTCTAGCAAACCTGAGACTCGACCAGCATTGCCATGTCCATGAACATGTCGTGCAATTCTTTAATACTTTGCTCTAATTTTAGAATATCTTTGTGTCGGGCTTCAATATCAGCTAGAGTTTGTTTGGCATTTTGTGTTTCCATTAAAATCTAAACATTTAATTTAAAAATAAAATACAAATTTAATTTTAAATGTTTACTCCTTCCGTGAATATTTGCGGATTACCAGACTCTAACATTCGTTCTATTTCTTCCTCATCAGTCTTTTTACCGGCTACAAACAATAGCAATTAGATTTAATTTTGAAAATAATCAAGGAAATATTTATTTTAAAGCAAAAATAAAGCTTAATTGAATAACAAATGAATATAATTTTTAAAATAATAATAAATAATCAGTATATATTAATTGTTAACTTTAACTTTAATGCACTTTTGATTAGGAAATAGTTTATTTAACTTATATTTCTAATTTTTGATAGATAAATTTTCAAAAAAGATTTTCAGTTAAAAATATCAAATTAATTTGGGAAATTTTTGAATGAAAAATTTAAACTAAAATAGAAAAAGCACATGGAAAGCTTACTAATTTCGAGTTGACGCTGAATTCGGCTTTTACAGGCATCACGATGCTGAATTTGTACATTATTATAAGAACCCATAATATCCGAGAATAAATACGACAAATAAGAAAACTAAAAATAACATATAATATTATCTAGTTAAAAAAATAAAGCATTTATTTTGAACATCAAGATTTAATATTGACCACTTAATGACAAATGACTTACTGATTTCGAGTTGACGCTGTATTCTGGCTTTACAGCGTTCTCTATAATCGATTTGGGCGTTATTATAGTCATTCATTACTTCGATAAATTTTCGAGATAATGTGGAATGCTGAAATTTTTAAATAATATTAATTTTGTTTAAAGACTAAAAATTTTTTTTCCAGTTTCAAAATTTAATGCTGAAATTATGTTTGTTCAAAATAAAAGTCTAAAATGGTATGAAAAATTACCAACCTGCATTTTTCTAATTCGATAATCGGCATTATTAGTTTGTTTCATACTTTCCAAATTAGCTACAGACGCTTCAATATCTTCAAATCATAGAAATAGTTAAATAGTTTATAAAATAATTTTTAAATAGTTTGTTATACCTTTCAGTTTCTGTCTGACTAGTTGTGCTGTCCTTTTAATTTCAAGCATCCTGTCCTCCAGTTCATTTTTTATTTTATCATCTGTTGTTGGTGCAGATAAAATTGTGCTATGAAGTCTTTTCACTTCGTCAACATATTTGTGAGCATTTTCCATATTGGTGCGAATATCTTGCACTTGGTTATAAAAATCTTCCATAAAGGCAGTTTGAAACATCTCTATGTGAACCATTTCATCATCATTTCCTTCTTGCGCCTAAATTAAAATATTAGATTTCTTCAATTTGGAACACTCAGTCAACAAACCGCTTTTAAGGCTGCTAATCGATCCTTAGTCATTCTCAAATTCTTTATTTACACTTTTGTATCGATTTAATAGATTTTATTTTAATTATCTAAATTTTTTTTGTAAAAAAAAACTATAACATTTTTTTTCCGATTTATGATAATAATTGTAAATTTATAAAAAAAAATTGATAGAGTTGAAAAGAAAAATATTCATAAAATCTACGATTAGCATTAAAAATTATCAACACACAAAATCTTTATAATTAAAAAAAAAAAGCTAAATAAACTTCAATTTATTTTAATCTACTGTTACTACTGCTAATTTACTGTTAGAAAAAGTTCAAAAATTTTTAAGTTTTAATAGATATCTTAATAAAGTTGATGGTTGCATGTTACAAGTATATAAACTAAATAAAATCAATTTAAAAAACAATAATAAAAATTGGCGCTTTTCGCCATTTTCAATCAAGTCTCAGAATATTTAAGTTTCAGGGCTAGAATAAAAATTTATTCATTTTATATCGATGAGAAAAATTTCTTAAAAGATTTAATTAAATTGTCTTTTTTAATTAAAAATCTTAGAAAAAAAATCTACTATGATAAAGTAAATTAAATAATTTTATTTTTATTAAAATTTTTCTAAAGACATAGACAGGACAAAGTTAATCTCAGTTTAGGGATTTTTTTTAAGTAGCGACATCAATTATTCCAATTTTTTATTTAGAATGAACAATAATTTTTCATAACATATTCCATTTTATTAAAAAATTAATTAAAATAGTTGAATTTTATTCAAAAAAAAATATTTTTGGGTAGTGATTTAATTGAACGATTTTGGACCATGTGGAAGCAAAAACAAAAGGGTAAAGCAAATAAAAAATTTGGCTTTGAGCATACAAGATAAAAATATTATTTGTATTTATTTTGCATATATTGACACCAAAATTATTATTATTATAACAATCACAATTATTACGGCTATAATAAGTGCACCAAACAAAACTTTTTTCTAATAAAAAATTTTAATTCTTTATTTTATCAATTTAGTTAATAGCTTTTGATTCCTGTGTTAAGAGCATTAAATAGCTTACCCTCTTTTTTATCAAACTTAAATGACGGTGTTTTATGTAAATATCAGGAAATAGCTTTTTGATGAAATTTTTTTCCAAAAAAAATTCAATTTTGACTTAAGATACAGAATATGAAATATTCTTAACTGATAAAGAGAGGATAAATCAGAGGATAGTTGGTTTTAGGTGTACTTTTGGGTTAGTTAGCTAAAATTAGAAAAACTAGCCTATGACCACTTTTGAAGTTACCTTGCGGACTTTTTTGGCATTATCGACAGCTTTTTTGGTTTCTTCTTTGCCTGTTTTGGCTTGTTCTACCGTATTGGCCATATTGTTTTCAATATTATCTACCACTTGACCCTTGATCCAACAAGCTCAATTAAAGACTTAACTAAATTCAGGACAAACTTGGGATTCCATCAACTCGGCCAAGTCAGCAAACATTTCATGCAATTCTAGTATATTTTTTTCCAACTTAATGATGTCTTTGTGCCTAGCTTCAATGTCTTTAAGAGCCTGTTTGGCTAGTTTAGTCTCATTAATTATCTAAATTTAAAGAAAATATAAATTTTAAGTTAGCTTAAAACCAGCTTAATCCAGCATATAAAAAGCAAATTGGTTGCATGCAAGATTAAGACATTTATGTGACAAATACGAACTCCTTGAGTAAATATTTGCGGATCTTCGGATTCAAGCATTTCATCAATTTCTTCGTCATCTGCATCTCTGCCAGCTATAAAAAAATTAGAGCTAATCTAAAAGCTCAAAATTGGCAAAATTACTTATCTCTAATTGTCTCCTAATGCGTGCTTTGCAGTCATCTCTGTACTTGGCCTGAATCAAATTGTAATTTTGCATCAAATCCGAGAATTTCTTTGACAAATATTCGGTCTAAAGAAAAATTCTTTTAAAATTAAATTCACTAAATCTAAGCTGAATTAATAACAATTCTTAATTAATAGTGACGTTTTTTATAATTAAGCGGATATATTTGATTTATAAGATAATTTATATACGCTAAGAAAGGAATAAATAAATCGAATTAAATTTAAATTAATATTTTACTTGGGTTTTTTTGAGCTTGAAATCGACCGAGGCACGATTAGATTCTGTTTTTTCTCTAAGTATTTCTTCACTCATTTCTATAAAGGTATAAAATAAGAAACAAATCACCTAAACAAATATATGATTAATTAACTACTTTTTAAATTTTGCTTAATTTTAATAGCATTGGATTTTATTTCATTCATTCGCTCATCGAGCTCATTACCAAGTGCTAGAATTAAAAAAGGCTATTTATTTGGAGATAAACTTTAAAAAGCTGGCTCACTGTTATCTGTTGAAGGCGAGACCAATATTTTTTCATGCAATCGCTTAATTTCTTCAACTATGCGACCAATTTGGTCAATATTTTGCTCCAAATGCCTAACTTCTTGGAAAAAACTGTCCGTTTGGCTTGGCGTGACAATACTCATTGGCAGTTCCGTGTCCATTCTTGCCGATTTGAGCTCTTTTAAGCGATCTTTAGTCATATTCTTAATTTATGAAATCAATAGTTCTAAAAATAAAATATATTCAAGGTGAATTAGAAATAAAAAAATTTTTATAAAATAATGAATAATGATTATGATTTTTCTAAATTTAAATTAAAAACATGAGCAATAAATAAAAAATTAAAAATAAAAAAATTTCCTCATTTTTTTTCTTCAAAATTATCTTTTGTTTATTTTAAAAATTTTAGTCACACTAAAGTAAAAAAATCTTAGACTAAAGAGCCCTGCGAGAAAAAAAATACTATTTTTAAATTTTAATGACTTAAATAGGTTAAATGTTTTTGATTCTTTCTGGTCTTTCTAAATCAACCAAAAGCCTAGCTAGCTGACTAGTTCTCATAAATTATTTTTCTAGTTTTGTAGAGAAAAATAATTTGAACAAAATTCACCTTAATTAATTCCAATTTGAAAAATTTGGCCACGTTAAACGAAAAATTTCCATATCTTGGCTTGGAATAATATCGACTTATTAATATTTCAAAGCCCTAAAGGAACAAAATTTGTTTTGAGCATGAAATGATTTTTTGACATCAACATGGATCCAATGAGACTAAGATTGCTTTTGTAAAATTGGCACTGAGTTGAATTTGATCAGCAAAAAAATTGCTGTTCTCTCTGGGCATATAAATATTTGGTAATTAGCCTTAAAATTCATCGAAAATCCATCCGAGGCTAAATCAAAATCAAGCAGACAACTTCAACTTTGCTTCAATAGCATGCAAATAGTTTTGTGATAAAAATGATCTTCGAATAAAAGCCTCATTTAGCCTAACAAAGGCTAATTATTGAAAGTCTATTAAAATTGTTAATTAAATTGTCAGACATTTCAACTATGGTAGCCGAATTTATTTGCAATTGACATTTCAAAATTAACCAAATAGCCTACTAGCAGTGCTTGTTTCAGAATTTAAAGTGTCTTTTAGAAAAGGAAATAATTGGTGTATAAATATAAATTAAGCTAAATCTGATAAAATAATGATTACAATATTTATTATTATTATTATTACTTTTTTACATATAATTTAATAAAAATGATTTATATATTGATGCAAAATAAAATATAAAAAGAATTATTGATTTTTTTCCTCTTCATTTTGGTTGCTTTTGCCTTAAATAAATTTCTTTTAATTTCAGAATACTGTTCATTGTCGTCGTTTATTCCTGGTTGATCCTAGTGCAATAATTATTATGATTATTTGAAATATAAAAGACTCTAACCATTGTAACTTAAATTGCATGGAAATAAAAAAATGGTAAAAATTTAAATCTAATCATAAACAGCCAATTACTTAACATGGTTCACAATAAAGCTTATTGATTTTGTATCCTTGACTTAATTTATTAGTTAAAATGTTATATTACAATAAATCAGATAAAATAATCTGGAATTAAAATTGGAACCAGATATAGCCAGAAAAATAGTACAAATTTTGCTCTCAAAATAATCAATAATTCCAAGCTTTTTAATCTATTTTTAAAAGTTCTTAGTAAAAAATCAATCAAATAATTACTTAATAGAGCTTTGATGAAGCATGCTTGGAGAATTTTTTGAGAAAATTCACTTAATTATTTTTTGATAAAGAGAATGATAAATTTTTTTAAATTAAATTCCCTTTTCCCAATGGAAAACTCTTAGATATTGATGCAACAATTCACTCAAGTTGCCATGTTTTATATAAATTTATAATATGTTTAATATTATTTTCAACAAAAACTGATTACTTTAGATCACAAAAAAAATATTCGATATAAAAGACAATTTATTTAAATATTTTAAATAAGCAAATTGTTGCATTATGATTGAAGTTAAACGGTGAAATTTTTGGAAAAAAGTATACATAATGAAAAAAATTTGAATCATGACTGATGAATCATTAAGGATGTAAGCATAAACAAAAAAATTGTATTTGATTTATCTTTGACATACTATCTTTTATAATAATTTATGTTCGAGCACGAGGAGGTAACCAAAAGGAAAAAAACAAACTCGTACGAACACGATAAATTAGCAGCTAAATAAGCTTCATGAGAAGTCTTGACTAATTAAAAAGAGTGAATAATTGTCAAATCAAAGAAATATATAAAATACTCATAAATAAAATTTTTAAATATATTCTCATAAAATTAATTATTTAATTGTGAAATAAACTAATATATTTTTTTAATCCATTTGCCGTTGAAAATTAAAATTATTTTAATTTTCATAGATTATGAATATTTCATTTAAATAAATAATAAAAGTTAAGTAATTTGAAAACAAAGCCGGAAATTTTACCTGATATACTTTTGGCACCTTTCTACAAAAATCGATTTGAATATTTGTCAACCAAATTTCCAGTTAAGAAAGTTCCTCCAATACTTTTTTTCATAAAAAGGCTTTTAATATAATAAAATATTGATTGCACAAATTGAAAATAATTTACATAAAACGAACACTCAAAAAGCTCAACTTAAACTATTGTTTATCACAGAAACAATTTAAATTTGTTTTATCATAAAAAATATTTTTATTTTTTGTTGCATTAATTTTTACCATCAAATAATCATAATTAACTAGAAATAAACAAAAAATTAGATTATATAACAAATTTGGAGGTAATCATGAGATAACTTAAAAAAATTAAATTTAATATGAATTTCTAATTCAGGAAAATATGAGCAGTATTTTAATATAATGTCATCGAAAGCATTTCGTTTATTAAAATGTAAAAATGTATGACTATAAATTTAAATTTTATCTTCTTCAAAATTATTATATTTTATCGAAAAAAAATAATGAAAATTTAATTTGAAAAAGATAATATGTTTCGAAAATAAAAAATAATCTATAGTATTATTAAAAGTAAAAAACTATTTTATCCGATTATAAAATTTTAATTAAGAAAAAATCTTTGTTTTCGTACAGTCAAATTAAATCATTTATTATATTAAAAAGTAAAAATTTTATTTTTTTGATTTTTTTATAATTTCCTAAAATATTAAAATATATTTTATTTCTATTTTTTATATTATGTAGTTTTTTCATGACTTAAATTGAGTCATTAGCTTTCATATTTAATCAACAATGTCTGATTGAGCAATTTTTCCAAATATATTCATATATTTTTGCTGGAAAAAATTTCTACATTAAAAAAACTCATGAATTTCGAATCAATCTATATCAAAGTAAAACCAAGAATCGGCTTTAATTGTAATAACTTGGTTAAAAAGACATAATTTTTATTCAAAAAGATAAAATTTAAATTAAATGACACAAACAATTATTTTGATAGTCAGATTTTGAATATTAATTTAAAATCTAAATTAGTATCTAAGTTAACTTGATTCCAAGAAATTAACTATGAAAATTTAAATGATTTTAGCCTTGGCAAAGCTATATTTCCATTTTGGAAACTTATTTATACTAAAAATTTTATAGTCAGTAAGATAAATCTTGATAAAATTTTCTTACAAAAATCAAATTTCATTCCGACTTTTTCGTCTAGCTTGAATTTATATTTAAAAAATAGCATAATTTCAAAAAAATAATAAATTATTTTAAATCTGTATTTTTATATATTTTTTTTAATCACAATGGTAAATTTTGGTAAAAACTAAAATTCAAGAAAAAACATGAAAAAAACCTTTAAATAAATACTTACCGAAAAAAAAGCTCAATCTTAAATTTTAAACATGATTTTTAAATGGGAATGGCTCAATTCGATCCAGGATAAAAAATCTGGTACAACTGTGTATGAATGGACACTTTTTGATGATAAAATTCAGAAAATTTTGATTGACGCTTTCGATAAAAATCTTTCAAAAGTAATCATAGATTTTTTTGGATTAAATTTTAAACTTAACCTTACCAAAGGTTCAATATGATATAAATGGAATTTCTTTCCAAGCTTTTCTTGACAGTAATTCGATGCAAAAAAACATAACCACTGGCTTTGAGAGAAAAATCAGAATGTGGCTCAGTCAAAATGATTCAGACAAAAAATGGTACACTTGGCAATGGCGAAACGAAGACAATACTTGGATTTCATATTCGCCATATATAATATTAAAGCTAGAAAATGAATATTCTAAATATTTTGATACTAAGTCAAATTCAGCAAAATTGATAAAAATTAATTTTAATGATTTTAAAAGAGATTATCTTTTCGACCTACAAAATATGACTCAAATAAATGAAAAAACTAAATTTGAGCGAAAAATTAGACGAATTGCCTCAGATATCACAAATACCAATGATTTGGAAGAAGATAATGCACATGGAAGAACTTTAAGGAAGCGTGCGCACATTAACTATAATGAATCGGGAACGAAAATTAAATCAGAGCCTTTAGAATGTGAAAGTCAATCAAAAAACGCGTCAAAAAAAATAAAAAGTGAATGTGATGATAGTGAAAATGAGTCTAATAATAAATCGAAAAATAAAAGCTCAAATCGTTTAAAAAAGTCTAATACAAAAGATGAATCAGATTCTGAATCAGATGAACCCATAAAGAAAAAAAATAAATCCGTGGCAAAAAGTGGAAGTGCCAAAGAAGAAAATACTCGTAAATAAATTTTTCAAATATTCAAAAATTGACATTTGATTTATATTAAATTTTTGTTAAAAGTAAAAACTATTAAATATTCAGGTGATATACCATTGGATGAAAAATTTACAGAAACTGTTGGTTTTGAGTACAAAATTTACCGTGAAGGTGATGTAATTTATGATTGTATGCTTAATCAAGTAAGATAAAGCATGGCCAAAATAATATTAAAATAAATAATTAATAAATTAATTTCTATCTAGACTAATCTCCAATATAACAACAACAAATATTATTTGATTCAATTGATTGAAAAAATAAAGTCAAAGGAGTATTTAGTTTGGATGCGCTGGGGCCGAGTAGGTAAAACAGGACAATTTACAGTGGAAAATTTTGGAAATGATTTAAACCAAGCTAAAGATGTGTTTACCAAAAAGTTTTTTGATAAAACCAAAAATGAATGGGAAAGTAAAGATACATTCGAAAAATATCCAGGTAAATATGACTTGGTCTACAAAGATTACGATTCGGTCAAGACTGAGAAAAGTGAACCTAAAAATAACAATCCCGAAATTAAAAAGGAAATTCCGGAATCAAAATTAGATAAAAAAATTCAGAACATTTTAGATCTAATTTGTAATATATCTGAAATGGAGAGTGTTCTAAAAGAGATGAAATATGATTCCAAAAGAGCACCTCTTGGAAAACTCAGCAAGTCGCAGATTAAAGCCGGGTATTCTGTTTTGAAAGAAATCGAAGATTTGTTAAAAAATTCAAAATCTTCGAATAAACAATATGTTGAGCTTAGTAATGCATTTTATACACGAATACCACATGACTTTGGCATGAAAGTTCCACCAGTGATAAACTCACCACAACAGCTTAGAGAAAAATTGAAACTATTAGAAGTGTTAGAAGATGTTGAAGTGGCTGTCAGCATTCTAAATCAACAGACTAGAAATGAAAATCCAGTTGATCAACATTATGAGCAGCTCAATTGCAGTCTTAAACCTTTAGATCATAAAGACAAGATATTTTCGATAATAGAACAATATATAGCCAAGACCCATGCGCCAACCCATAATACTTATAAGATTAAGTTATTAGATGTTTTTGAGGCGCAAAAGCCGGGCGAAAAAGAAAAATTTGTCGACCATGGAAACAGAATGTTGTTATGGCATGGCTCTAGATTAACTAATTGGGCTGGTATTTTGAGTCAAGGTCTGAGAATAGCGCCTCCTGAGGCTCCTGTCACTGGCTACATGTTCGGAAAAGGATGCTATTTTGCTGATTGTTCAAGCAAAAGTGCCAATTATTGTTATCCTACTTCGACAAAAAATGTCGGAATTTTGTCTTTATCAGAAGTTTCTCTAGGAAATTGTAATGAACTGAAACAAGCTGATTATAACGCTGATAAATTACCAAAAGGAAAAATGAGCACTAAAGGTGTCGGACGGTCCCAGCCGGATAAATCTGAATGGATTACTTTGGACGACGGTTGCATAGTTCCATGTGGAAAATTAAAATGTGCCGTGGATAAGAAAGATTTTGCTCAGTATTCTCTTTTGTATAATGAGTATATTGTTTATAATGTAGACCAGATAAAACTTCGTTATCTTGTCAAAATCCAGTTTGATTTTGACGATGAATAAGATAAAATCTTTTTTTTTGTAAATTTGTAAATTTTTTTGTATAATAAATATTTGAAAAAAATACTTCTATTAGAATGTTAAATATCATCAGTCTTTTGGTAAAGAAAAATAATCCAGTACCAAAGTTATATCTCATTTTTTGCAGTTTAAATTATTATATTCAAAAAAATCAAATTTATGTAAAGTAACAAATTTATCAGTCATTTTTATTAATTACGATTAAACAAATTAATTTTTTTATAAATAATTGTTCATGCATTTATAACAAAATTTTTATTTTTAATTATTAAGATAAAGTCAAATTGAACGCATTTGATCAACGAATTTAAACATTTTAATAAATTTTAAAATATATTTATTATGTTTATGATATCCTGAAGAATAATGGGGCGCATCAGACCTAATCGATAAAGGAGTTGCAATTCCAATATCGATTGTGGATATTAATTCATAGAAATCATATCCCAAACACATCATTGCGCACAATCAGGTTATTAGTAACCCAACTGATGACAATTTGTTGTATATTTTAAGCTTTAATTTATGTAAAAAATATAGCTTAAAAATTAAAATAATTTTTATTAACTCGATACACAAAATTTGAATTTGATTAAAAATTCAAGTTTTGTTGAGAGAGTTTTATTTAGATGAGATGTCGGTTTCATTCAAAAATAAAATTTCAAAAAAATTTGCACGATTTTTTTATTTCTAAATTGTAAAACAAACTACTTGTAATTTATATGCATGTATCTACTTAGTCTTAATTATATAAAAAATATCCATCTTGTAATTATATTTTTGTTGGCCATAAGGCTAAAATTTTATTAAAATAATTATATTTTCATTAATAGTTTATTGTCGAATCGAGTGTATTGATAAAAATTTTATTGACAAAATTTAGTTAAAAAAGTATTTTTTGAGAATATAATGAAATTAGTTCATCATCACTTCTAGTTGAAGTAAACGAGCATTTATGTCGCCTGACAACCGATACGGAATGCAACCAACAAATTTAATCAATGCTCTGGCTTGCTCCTTCAACTCATCCAACATCTTAATTTAAAAAATTAAACAAACTAAATTTTAAATTAATCAAATAGATGGTACTGCTTTTTTTTCGTTGCTATGTCCCAACAATAAAGCAGAACTTTGAAATCCAGAACCTTTGGTTGGCATGGAATTTATTTTCGAATATAAATTACTCATTATGGTCATTGCTGCCAAAATCAAATCTGGAAAATTTCTCTTAATCTTGATTTTAAATTTAATAAAAATTTCTAAAAAAAAATTCTTATTTTGTATAAAGTATACCTCTTCACTATAGGCTACAAAATCTCTAACTTTAGAATCTACATTCGACGATGTAGCTGGCAAAATGTTTAATTTATTCAATGTTTCATAACCAGTCTCCCAATTTTGAGCATGGTACAGATCAAAAAAGGTCATCAGATCGACCAGAAGATAAAACGTTGTGATAATACTCTTTGGTATGGCTTTGGACGTAATTGCAGTTTCAGTCTTGTACCTTAGAGCAATACTCATTACCATGTTCTTCAATCTGTCTCTGTTTGAATTGGGCACATTTATTTCTGTAACCACAACACTTGTTAATTTGTTGCATAGCTCTAGAACTCTTTGATGTTGTTTGCACAAGTCATAAAGCTTGACTGCTTCCTCGATCAGACCTTTGTTCTCAATTTCTTCGGCTACAAGACTAATTATTGTATTTACCTCTTCATCTTTGGCAAATTTGTCAACAACACCTGGCTTTCTGATAGCATTTTTTTCCAAACGACCAAACAACACTTCAAACTCTCTGGTCTCCAAGGCTAGCTCACTAATGTACAAATCAAAATAGTTACCAATGCGCTCACCGCTAATTTGAGTGGAAATTTTTAGATCCCTCAAGAAAAAGTAATATTCCAAAGCTTCACGAGGATCTGTGCATTCAAATTTTCTCGTGTACATACGAATCAAAAATGGAAGATTAATACGTCTAAGACTTTTTGGTTCGCTTGGCTCACCACCAACAATAAGCTGCGAACTAGTCGGATTTTTTAAAACATTTAACATTTTTTTCTCGAAAAGACCAATAGCCAAGTGTACACCATGCACTATCATGCTTTCATATTTGAGCAAAAATTCAACAGCTAGCTCAAATTGAGCTGTCAAAAGCAAAACCTGCAAATAGGTAAATGGATTACGATTCTGGGTAAAGTATTTTTCACCAAATTCGACTGACATTTTGGTTTGAAATTCTTGTAATGTCAAATTTTCATTCTGTTGATCTTTTTTAAATACAACTGAGTTAAGTTTAAACCATAAAAAGTCATCCACATTATCCAAAACTTCATTTATGGAATCATCATCACCACTGTATCGGCTTAAATAGCAAAAAACTGCCCTCTTATATGCATCATTAACTCGTTTAATTTTGCTTTTGTACTCAATCTTCAGTTTATTTTCACTTATTTGATTAAGTCGTCCTCGACCATTGTTCATTGAGTCTTTAATCATTTCATCCAGATAATTGGCAATGTCTTCTTTTTTGGCATTCAAAGCTACTGACTTGGCTGCTTCAATGTCTCCACATCGAATGCAAAGATAAATGGTGGGCCACAAGGGTTGCTTGTCATCAAAAGTCTCTTCACTGAATTGATGGTATTTTTCAGAAGAACTCAGCCTCAAATAGCCACTCACTAGTCTCAAGGTTCCTAGCCCTCCACCAAGTTTAGCCTGTTTAAGATTTGCATTTACCGTATTTTGGATCAAATCTTTGAAGCTGCGTTCCAAATGGCTGATTGCTTGATTCACATAACATGATTGTATTTTCTCCGAATTATTCCTATCAAGATAATTTAGCTTTTCGTCATAGTCCATAGCTGGTAAATTGGTCATTGTGTTTATCATATCCCAAAGGTCTTCTAGGTTTTTATCATTCATTTTTTTGATAAAACTGCTGAAATTTTTAATAATATCAGGTTTAGGTTGTTCTTGGCTTAGAATTTTCTGGTTATACAAGTAAATTTGTCTTGCAAATTCTAGTTCTATATCATTCATTACAGTTCTTGCCTGAGGGTTGAAAGTAGCTTGTCGATTGCTATAAGTGCTTGTGGTTGTATTGGACACTGAAACGTCTGGGTTGAATGATCCCAGAAGTTCGGTCATTATCTTTTGTTTTTGTTTTTCCCATTCGATTTCATTGCTATTCGAAAACGAGTCCTCTATTTCTTGATTTGTTTTCTGACGAGTTTCGGCTATAATTGAGGTAAGTACAGATTCTTTTTCGCTTTTAAGAAAGCTGGAAAGATCCACTTCCCTCAAGTGTTCAATATTGGTCAATTTATCAAAAGGACTGATGGTTTCATCAGATGCTTGACTGGCTCTTCCTGAAGGCTGAACAACAGGCTGAATGTTCAAACTCTCAATGGTTTGAGTAAGCTTTGGCGCATCGATTCCTTTTGCAGCCAGAAGAATTGAGGCATTGATCTCATTCGAATCTGCAGACAGGACATTCGAGGTTTTGACTAGTTTTTTTTTGGTAACGTCGTGTATTTGGGACAAGGTTCGATGCAGGCGAGGTATTCCAGTATTTTCTTTGTCAATCTGAGCGGTCATTTGCTCAGCGTCACGAAGCAAATCGTTGAAGTCGATACCGGACATTTTTTGTATTTTAATTTAATTGAAACAACACGCAAATTTTAAAAATTAAAAAAAAGTTCTTGGTTTAAATGTTTAATTTTATTTGTTTAAAAAAAATCATAAATCTTTTAACAAAAACTTATTTAATTTTCTCTTTCTCATTTTAAGAAAAAAATTTTAGATAGTAGATTTCTAAAAATCAATCAATCTACTTTCAATATGAAGATTTTGTATCAGATATCATTGATGATGTTTTCATCCAATGTGGGATAACTTTAAATAGAAAAAATGATTAAGTGTTTGTTTAATTAAGAAGTTTAAAGCCGGTGCGGGTCAATTTAAAATTTGTATAAACCTTTATAAAACTTAAGTATTCGTAAACAAAATAAAGTCTAAAAATATATACAATAAATTTCCTCTCAAACAGTAATACCTTTGCATCTTGGAGTTTTATGAGACCATGATCCATAAATCATGCAAACACTGGTTGATGTTCCAACAATTGTGAATCCTTTTTGACATTCATACAATAAAACGTCACCTGTTGAAGTTCCGTCATAGTACATGAAAGCATACTTTATAAGCTGAGGCTCCATACAATCTAATAAGATTCTTAATACCTGATAATTAATCGTTTTTGTTATTACTTTTACAAAATTTAGTTTTTCTTTGTTTAAATTCAGATAAATATTTATCCATTAGAACATTTGACCATTCGAATCTGACCAAAGATTGATTATACTGGGAAATGTTTCCATTACATTTGAAGAAATTGTACAAAATTTCATCTTCCGATAGCTCAAAGTCATATAAATAAGCTCTTGTGATTTCTCCTCGCATAGGCTGATAATCGTTCTGAGTTTTCAAATCGTCAACAATTCGAAAGCGATTTTCTTGATTAAGAATCTATTAATAGCTGTCTATTAAATTATTTTTAAAAAATTTACCTTGTTTTTTTTCAAAAAAATTATAACAAATGCTAAAATTAAAAAATTGGTTCAATTCATTGATATTAAACTCTGGTACTCCATTGACAAAAATTTGAAAATTTAGTTTGCTATGAGCAAAAATTATTTGAATCCAGCCATTTCTATTTAAAGGAGTATTCAAGTCAAAAAGATAGCTGTTAGTGGTCAAGTTATGATTTTTGAACATACTCAACTTGATCATTAAGCTTTTATTAGAGAAATAAATAGTTTTCTTAAAAAAAAATTAAACTTATTTTACTTTGAATCTTTGTTAGATAAAAGTGTAATATTGAAACATGAGTAGAAATAATTTAAAATTGATATATCTCTTGTGTAGTTTGTTCTTAGCCATATTCCAAAATTGAGAGGCAAATTCGTGGCTTCGATGTTTAAGCGGATTTTTTTAAAAGAAAAGCCGAATTTAAATGAATATTCTGATAGATCTTAAATTTAAATCATAGTAAAAAAAATTTTTTTATTTTTGAATATTATTTCTATAACTTGTTTTTATCTTAGATTCTCGAACTGGTATGAAAGGTCCAAGGTATATAAGTCAATACAAGTACTAATATATTTTCATCAAAAGAAATAATCATTTATAGAAATATTAATAAAAAGTTCAATTAAAAAATCTTAATACCCTTATATTTAGCTGGAAAAGGAATAGTGGTTTGCTTTTGCTTTTTTGTAGTTGTGGTAGTCAGCAAATGATAATTTTCCTTCTCTTAATAAAATTTTTTAGTTAAAATGAATTAAAATTATATCAGATTTTCATAAACTGTATTTTTACCTATGCATTTTGCTTCCAGACCTGACCAAATGCCGACAGGCAAACAAAATCTATAAGACGTTCCAATCATATAAAATTTTTCAGGGCAGGAAAAATGACATATTGTTCCATAATCAACATTATCACTGGTACAATTAGATATGACAGAAATTCCAATTTTTAATGATTTGCATTTTTTTTCTTTAGAAAAAGTACATACAACGTCTAATTTTTAATAGTTTTTGAATCAATACTTTCGCAGAAAGGTAGATCCCCGCTCCATTTTGGCTCATTATTGATATAAATGCACTTCTGAATAGAAGAACCATATAAAGTAAAACCTGGATAACATTTTATTCCGCAAACGGACCCGAGACTAGAAGAACAGTACCCTCCTACAATAAAGCCATTTTTAGGTTGAACCAATTCTGGACATTTCTTTAAAATTTGAGTTTATTATTTAAGTTTTGGTACTAATTTTCTTACTTCAGCAATGACCAATTTAATAAAAAATTTTATCAGCAAAGTTCGAAAAATCCTCATTTAAAATATATTTTAGAGCCAATCCTAAAAAATAATCAATAATCTTTCATATTTATCTATTTTTTAGGATGTTCTTGAGACTTTTTTTATAGATAAAGACTAAAGAAGCTTTTTAAGTACCCGCCACTTTCAAAAATATTTTGGCTTATCTTTTAAGAAATCAAAAGATTGAAGAAAAATTTTATGTCGAGAACACTATTTGCTTTTATAATGCATTTTTTTTAAGATTTATAAATTCAATACACGTAAAAGAGTTTAATAATATGTAGCATAAATTGCTAATTAATACGCTATAATGTCTCAATCGAAATACATTCCAGTATTAAGAGTGACTCAGCTAGACACCAATGAACTTGACCAATCTATTCTTTCAACATTAAAACAATCCTTAAACCAAGACACTTTAAAGTACATCCAGCACCATTTTTTTCAAAAATACAACACCGAACTTTTTAGCATTATAAAATTTCTTTTATGGTATGGCACTTTTAACAAACGATCGCAAACAATTGGACAATCGATCCTTAATTGGACCTATTTAGAAAATGAAAACCTTAATAAATTCAAAAAAATTATTCACTGCCTTATATTTTGTTTTGATGAGTTTTTTATTGAAAAATTTCCAATTTTAATCAAAAAAATTATTTGCTTTTTGGAAAAAAAACAGAAAAAAGAATTGGATAATGAAGCAGTTTTAAACCGAAAAGTTGATAAAATTACAAATTTTTTTTCAACTATTTTTAGAGGTATATCATTTCTGCACTATCTTCAGTTTTTATTCGATGGTAAATATTTACATCCATGGGAGAGAGTTCTTCGTTTAAAGCCAAATTACAAGCAAGACCAGTATCTGAAAAGCTTTAACCACGAGATTAGTGAACGAGAAGAGCTGTGGCAAACTTATTTTTGTCTTTTTAAGCTTACTAATAGCTTTATAAGTTTTAACAAACTTTACTCAAAAGTACGGCAATTCCGAGCCAAAAATTCTACTATTCATGATGAATTCAGCATAAAAATATGTGCTTTATGCGATAATTCACCAACTATGGTGCATTGTTCAACAAATTATGAAAAGTTGGAGTCGTGTAAACATGTATTTTGCTATCTTTGTATCAAAAGAGCTTTGATGGATACTCAAAATAAGTTCGAGTGTCCAGTATGTAAGAAAACTATTGTCGAAATTCAGCTGTATAATTTAAATTCAAATTAATAAATAGTTTTTTCAAATTAGACTTTTTTTTCCAACTTAAAAAAGAAATTAAACTCTTTTTTAAGTGATTTATTTGATTGAATAATTGGTGTAGATTATGGGTACTAGATGGGGTCAAATTGTAAGAGAAGAAAGCAAGAATAATCCAGGTATTGCTGAATATACCAAGTGCCAGTCGGCCGTTTTCACATATTCTAGTTTTACTCTGCTTGGAGTAAGTGGTCTTACATACTCGATTTTGCAGCATAAAATGTTTAATCCTATCCCATTAAAAAATCGAGTTATGGGCAGTATTATTACAGGTAACCAAAAAGGATTGTTTTACCGATTGATAAAATATTTAAATTAGGATCATTTTGTGCGTGGTATCTAGCACGAGTTCGGACACAGTATTGCCAAGAGCTTTGGCTGATTCTTGACGAAAAACATCCAAAAAAAAGAGATACTGAGTAGGGAAATAAGGAAAAATTAAACTAATTATTAATCTTTGATTAACATTTGATGAATGAGTTTTTTCAAATAAATTTTGATTATTTTCATAGCTTAAAAAATTTATTCTTAAATTTAAGAGGCATAAAAATCTCTTGTTAAATTCGAACTAATTTTTTATTTTATTTTTTTTTTGCATTTATTTAGAATAAAATGGTAAATTATACTTTATGAAATAAAATTGGTATATTGATAAAAAGGTTTATTTTTAAGTCAGCATTGTTTAACTTTCAAAGTTTGTTAACTATTGTAATTCTGCTGATTTGTACATGCACTTATGTGAGAGCATTTGCACCTAATTTTTTGGATAAATATAAAACAGGGTATCTTTAAGGGACAAAAAAAAGTTGTTTTAATATTTATTTGAAGCTTTCGGGGCATATTTTGGAAATGCGCGCGAATTGGAGAGAGGAAAAGCCCTTATGTTTCGTTTTGTTGCATTGCGATGGCATTTAGTCTTCTATTTTGGTCATAAAAAATCATTTTGTTTTCAATTTTATTTATTTTTAATATAAAACAACAATTTTGTGGAAAAATTATTTTTTTTATTCAAGCTCTACTGATTTTGATTCTTAGAATGATAAATGAAATAATTCGAAAAATGAAAAATAATAATATAAGAATAATGAAGTCTAATGGAAGCATACTCTTAGTTGATAAAAAATAAAATTTATCTCAACTTTTTTAATTTAAAATTTACCTCTTTAAAGCCATTAGCTTCCAAAAACTCTTGTCCATTTTCAAAGCAGCCATTTTCAGCGCAAACATTAGAATTATTTGAATTTTTTGTACAAGGTATACTATCAACATTACGCCACAAGTAAACATTTGTGATTTCGTTTGTATAAAAAAACCATGAAATGTATTTTAACCAAATAAAGTAATCAGGAACTCCGCTGTTAATTAGAACATAAGTAAATCTAATTTAAAAAATTTTGGCAAATTTACACATCATTTAAGAAAAATCCTGCAAAAATAAGCAAAGGCATCATTATGGGAACTACCATAGCCAAAGCTGCCTCTGTATTTGGGGCAATAGCTGAAATAAAAAGACCATAAGACACAGCAACTTGGGTGCAAAGTATTAGGGTCAAAAGAATTTGAATAAAAACTCCGAAATTATCATTTAAACCAGCCATCCAGTACACAATAGTTACCATTATCCCGGGTAGAATAACAAATTTCGGAAACTTAAAAACTCAATTTATATTTTTATTTTGGATTAATTTTATAATAATATAGTTAAAATGAAATAGTTAGAATTTTAAATTCTGAAAAATTACTTCTGCTATTTGTTTTACAAAAAAATAAGGTGTTATTGAGAATATCCTATTTTTGCTTTCCCGGTAAACAAGAACCAAATCCATAGGAAAAGTCTAGAAAATTTCAGCAATAGAATGTTTAAAGATAGTAATCAAATAATGATATAATAAAATATACATTAACAACTCCAAACAAGAAAGCAAAATTGCACTGCATGAGAATAATAAATAATGCACCAGTTCGATTCTGAACACCAATTTCATTTTTTTCCAATCTCAAAAAGATTAGTCCAAGAAAAACGGCAACAATCTTGTTTATAATTGCTTAAGTAAATTTAATTTTTAATAAAAAAATAAAATAATAATACAATAGTTTGCATCGCAACTACTTTAGTGGCTAAAGGATTTCTTAGATCCATTTTTAATTGTCGCCAAAGAAGCCAGCCAAATTGGCTCGAATATGTTGAATTATATTTTGGGGCATCGTTATCATCTTCATTCATCGGTTGACTTTCAGTTAATTGAATTTCGTAATTCATTCTATAATAAAGTTCATTTTTTTCAAATTGATCAGCAATCATCTTAAAAATAAAATAAAAAATAGATGAATTAGTATTTTTTATTTTATCGCTATACGTTGACTCTGTACAAAGAATTTTCTCTATCTTGTGGTGAAACAGCCAGAGTTTGAATATAATGGTCAGCTTAAAAAAAAATTTATGTTTTATCTGTGACAACAATGGATTTAAATTGATTTTTACCAGGATTATAAAGATATGGCACTGGATATCCAAGTCTTGAGATATTTTTTAGTTAATGATTTAAATTTAATATAAATTTTAAATCTTACCCAGAAAAGTAATCAGGGGCCAACGAGTTAGGGCCCAAGTAGGCAAGACGGCCTTCTGCTAGTAGAATCAATGTATCGAACATTTCAAATATTTGTGAAGAAGGCTGGTGAATAGTGCATATAACAGTTTTACCTTGGTCGGCCAGCCTTCGCATTGATTCAACCAATGTCTGAGCCATGGAAGAATCAAGACCTGAAGTGGGCTCATCACAAAAAAGTAGTGATGGATTGTTAACAATCTTTTTAAAATTTATTGAAGGTTTTTCTTTAAGGTAAAAAAATTACCTCAGATGCATAAGCCAATCTACGTTTTTCACCACCTGATAGGCCTTTGAGTTTGTCTCCAACTCCTTGCCAAATAGAAATAAATTCAATTTTTAAAATTTATTTTAAGTCATCTGAACAAATCTGAATTTAAGGCAAAATCAAATGACCTCAGACCAATAATTTTAATATCCTCACCTATTATTGTATCTTCTGCTTTTACTAAATTTACCTATTTAATTAAAATTTTATTAACAGATAAATTTGGTAAATTTTTAAAATTTTTGTATCACCTCTTGAATTACTTCATCTATTCTTTGAAAACGTTCCTCTCTAGAATAATCATTGCCTAATTTAAGCATTGTCTGAAAATAATTAATTTTTTTCTTTCGATAATCAAAATTATTTGTATTCATTTTACCACAAATGTCAAATGTTCTCTGACAGTTAAGACACCATGAAATAAATCATCCTGCTGGACAAAACCTGAATACCGGGTTATCATGTCCCAATCAGTTTGGATACCATTTATTTTTACATCTGCCTCAATTTCCAGCTTTCCTTTATTTCTAAAATTCAAAATGTTTAAAAGTGTTGTTTTTCCAGCTCCGCTAGCGCCCATGATTGCACACAACTGACCAGGTTTAACTATTCCCCTAACTAAAAATTAAATTTTTTATATTTTTCTCAATTATTTTTCAATATACCATTTGTTAATATTTGTTTGTATTCATCTTCATCAGATGAAGAAAATCTTGATAAAATTTTTTCTTTCAGACTAAGTTTATTTTTTACCCATGCATTAGCATTCCAAGTAAGTGTTATCGGAAAAACTTTATTTCTTAAGACTTTCGAACCTGTCTGATAGTATTGAGTATTATTGTTGTAATAATCATTTGGATATTGATTAGAATCTGGGTAACTTTCCAACATCTTAGTACCAGTTTTAAAGTTAATTTTTTTTAATTGGAATTTTTTTATTTGTACATGAAATTGTCAATTTAAAAAAACAAAACCTTAAATAATCTAACATAGATAGATATAAATGATCATATTTTCAGAAATTAACTTGTCAGATTAATATCAAAATAGATAGGTAAATTTTATACCAAATATATATTCATTTAGTATTTATGTAATTGTTTTAAATTATATTCAAAAAATGCTTGCTCAGACAAAATAGTTATGCTTAATGATTGAGCATTTTTGTTTCAGATCCTTATGTAACAATAAATGAACAAAATTAGAAAAGCAATTTTAAAAATGATATAGTCTTTTTCAAAATACCTTGATTTACAGTCTTTTGTTAAGATCACATTTTTTTCCTCTGTTAAATTTGATGCTTGGCTTAATTTGTTGAAATTGTTTTATAATCGAAGATTTCAAGCGAACAAATTATCAAACATGTTTCTCTTAATTTTAATTGATAATTAGTATTCTATTACATAATATAATTTTTTTATTTCAAATTAAATATTAACATGTGATTAAGTTATTTTTTTACTAGATTAAAAAATGGAATTTATAAAAGTTTTTAAAAAAAGCTTAATTAATACGAAAAAAATTCTCAGTCACAAATTATTAGCTCCTATTTGATAAAACTTACTTTATTAATTTTAAAATTAAATGACGAAAAATTGTGAGAAATATCTTTTTTGAAATTTAACCAGAATATTTATTAAATAACATATTTTTGGAATTAATTTAATTGAACATTTTCAAATATTACCAAAAATTTTCCAAAAACCTTTAAAACAGAGACATTAGTAATAGCAAACTATTGCCTGTTAAATCATTATTGATTGTCAGTATTTTATTTCACGATACACCAAAATTATGAATTAACATTTTAATTTTTATTAATAAAAAATATTTTATCTTTTTTTGAAAAGAGTTCATCAGAGAAATTATTGTTCCAACAGGGCAATATAAGTTGGTAAACATCATATATCTTGAGAACAGCATTGTAACAAAAACTGGAATTTATTGGGAAATGTTTCATGATCGTATAGATAATTTAGATTACTTAACAGATTATATAGTCATATTATTTTAAATTTTTAGAAATATTAATGTGAAGAGGAAACCGAATTTATTGAACTGGAAATAAAGATAGGAAAAATTCTCCTATTTTAGATTCTTTGAAAAAGACATTCTACAAAAGTAATCAGTAAAAATAGAAGTTATTTATTCAAACTTTAAATATGTTTGCTAGTCATCTTATCTTATTTTATTTATATTTTCAATTCTTAAATTTACAGTGGTGATTTGTTTTTACCTTTTTTTAACGTAAAATTACGTAAATTTACACTTATAAGGACTGGTTAATTTACGTAACAGCGAAACATTTTGTCGAGTCTTTGAACATTATTTGGATAATGTTTTGGTATGAAAATTGCCATTGAAAATTTTTAAAAATACTACAGTTTGGTCAAATAATTTATTTTTTACATTTAAAATAAATTAATTTATTAAAATGGAGCTAAAAGGCTTCATAAAATTGATGTCAAGTACAATAGGGTCTTCATTAACGCCGATCTAACGGTGGCGGAAAGGGCATTTGAAAAACAACTGAGAGAAGAGAGGGATAAGTTGAATGAAATCGAAGAGAATGATAAAACTGGTTATAAATGGAAAATTTTTGATGGTAAAATAGTCAGAGTAAAACAATTAGTAAATAATGAAAAAAGAAGTGGGAGAAGTATGGGAGGAATAATGCTGGAATCCATGGGATATCCAGCTCCACTCAAATCAATCAACAATAATCCAAATAAAGATGATTCCATGTATTGCTTGAAAAGTAGCCACCAGAAATACGCAAGTTTAAGTTGTTGGTATACGAATGCCACATCCTTGAACAACAAGCTACATGAACTCACAGCGATTACTCATATATATAATTATGACGTTTTATTCATTACAGAAACCTGGTTCGATGAGTCTTCAGTAGTTCACATTGAGGGCTATGTATGCTACCGTCAAGACAGACAAATTAGCAAAAGAGGTTGAGGGTTATGTATTTATCTAAAAAATGGCATAATGGCTACTGAAATTCACAAAGACAGACTCTATAATCAAGCTTCTATTGAGCAATTTTGGTGTCAGATAACATGCGGAGGAGAGTTGATATTGATAGGGTGCATCTACTGCCCATATATTGCTAAATCGATTGACGAAATCAAATGGAGTATAAGTAGAGCAAGAAAAATGCTAGATGCAAAAAAAGTAAGTGGTATGTTGATTTGTGGAGACTTTAATTGCCCTAATATTTCGTGGTATCACAATGGTGAATGGAATCTAGGGGAAAAGTCTAGCTTAGAAGAGTCTGAATTAATTGATGCATTAGAGGACTGTTTTTTATTTCAAAACGTTACTGAACCAACATTTCAAAACGATGATAATTCTCAGTCGTCAACATTAGACCTAATATTAACTGAAAGTGATACTAGGATTGTAAATTTAAACACCGGACCAGGTCTAGGGAGTTTGAATCGCGGTCATATGAGCATTACATGGAACTTTATTTACTCAAATGATAATATGTACGATAAAGTTTTGTTTCATTGTGAATTATTTAACTTCAGAAAAGGAAATTATCCTTTAATATCAAACTTTTTGAATAGTGGACTGGGTTATGAGCTTTAAAGGGCTAAATATAAACGAAATGTATGAAGTTTTCCTCAAATTGTATGAGTGCGCTTGCAGGATGTTTATCCCAAGACGAAATAATATCTCAGTCCTTAGAAAAAAGGCACCTTGGATGAATCAGAAACTCAAAAGTTTGATTAAGACTAAAAAGACTTATTGGAGTAAAGCAATGTATGGAAGTAGACAAAATAGGCAGCACTTTTTAAAGAAATTTAAAATGATAAAAAATCAAGTAAGTCAAGCGCAAAGTCAAAGAAGCAGTCAAAACATTTGAGTCAAATATAGCAAAACAATCAAAAAATAATCCTCGACTTGTTTATAAATACATAAATGAGAAACTAAGAGTTAAACCAGAAATTCATTCAATAAAGAGAGAGGACTTGTCATTGACAACTGAAAAAAATGAAATTGCAAAAATCTTTAATGAGCATTTTCAATCAGTCTTCACTAAGGATGATGAGATCAGTAAGTCAAATTTTTTGAAAAGAACTAATGCCACCTGCGATATAGACATTGAGGAGGAAATCACTCAAATGGTTACTTTAGAAGCTCTTCGTCAATTAGATGAGTCAAAAAGTGCAGGAGTGGATAATGTCAGCCCATTCTTTCTAAAGAAAACAGCAGAAGCAGTTTCTCTGCCACTATACTTGATAATAAAGGAATCTCTAAAAACAAGTTCATTACCAGAGATATGGAAGAGAGCAAACATTACTCCAATTTTCAAAAAAGGTGATAGATGCAACGTGAAGAACTACAGACCGGTTTCACTCACATCGATTGTATGCCGAATCACTGAGAAAATCATAAGAAAATTTATAATTAGACACTTAAACCAGAACAGATTAATTAACAAATGCCAGCATGGATTTATTTCAAATAAATCTTGCACTACAAACCTTTTGGAGAGTGTTGACCTGATAACGTTTGAGCTTGCCCAAGGAAATATGATTGATATTGTCTATACTGATTTCTCAAAAGCATTCGACCAGGTCAGTCACAATAAGTTAATCCAAAAGTTGATGAACTATGGGATCAAAGGAAAATTACTCAATTGGATCAAATCCTTCCTTCGCCATAGGAAACAACGAGTGGTGCTTGGTCATGCAAAATCGGATTGGTTAGATGTAACAAGTGGAGTTCCTCAAGGTTCAGTACTTGGTCCACTTCTTTTTGTTATTTATATAAATGACCTTCCGGAAATACTCGGTGGAAGATCCTCTCTGTATGCGGATGACTGCAAGATATATTGCATATTTAATAAATTAAATGAAAATTTAAAGAAAGAGCAGTTACAAGATGATATAAATAGTCTTGTCAAGTGGTGTAGTGAATGGTCGATGAATCTTAACACTGAAAAATGTGAAGTAATGCATATTGGTAGGAATAACCCAAGAACCGATTATTATATATCAAAGGAAAATGAAGCCCACAAATTGACGAAGGCTTCTGAACAGAAAGATCTAGGAGTCATAGTTAATTCGGACATGAAATGGTCTAAGCAAATATGTGCTTCATCGGCAAGAGCAAACAGAATTCTTGGGCAAGTATTAAATGGTTTCAGTAACCATGATTCAAATATTATAAAAAAAATGTACACAAGTCTAGTGCGGCCCCATCTCGAATATGCAGTATCAGTTTGGAATCCATACCTGAAGAAAGATATTGATACACTTGAGAGAGTACAGAGAAGAGCTACACGAAAAATAAATGGATTCGGTGAGCTAAGTTATTCAGAAAGACTCAAAAAACTGAATCTTACAACACTTTCGACAAGAAGGAGACGCGGAGATCTAATACAAATGTACAAGTTCATGAATGGACTTGACGAGATAAGTTGGTACAGCGAACATTTGGAAGGTGTAAGTACATATAATACAAGAGGTAATCGATACAAACTTAGAAGAGAACTAACAAAAAACTGTTTACCGAGGTATAATTTTTTTACTAACAGAGTTGTTAGCGATTGGAACAAACTGACAAATGAGGTAATCGAATCGAAAACAATTGACTTATTCAAAAACAAACTAGATGTCATATTGAGTGACTAATATTGCTTACAGTCTGATTAATCCAGACTTCACGCACTAGCGTAGCAATTATCATTATTATTATTATTATTATATTATTATTATTATTATTATTATAAAATAAAAATTTTTACTCTATTTTACCATTAAAAATTTTGATTGTAAGTAAATTTGCGTAAAAAAATGTAAATATTCTTTTTAAAAAAAATTTTTGTTTTTTTGAAATTGCTCAAAAATTAACCAAATAGGAATTAATTGTGAAATTAAAAAATTTCTTACTAGAAAGAACTGATTTATCATAGAAGACAAGTCAAGTGACTTGAGCGAGTCCTTTAATTACCAGCTAAGAAGAATTGCCATAATTATATTAATCTGAGCATAGGTTACTTTTGATGATGAAAAAGATGATATTTACTTGAGGTCAATAAGAATAAAGAGCAGAACATATTGGTAAGTGAGCAAAGAATGGAAATGTAAATGCATCCTAAAGAATATTGTGTTTCGTCTTAAATTTTTTTAATTTATTTAATTTTAGTTTTTCAGAACTCTTCACCAAATAAAAATTTAAGAAAAATATATATCATGAAAATAAAAGCTTATATTTAACCAAGGCATGAATTATTTTTTAACATTTTTGAAATAACCACTAAATTTGTAACCAATTGATACATATGTTTTTAACAAAAGATACGTGTAAAAATTTGAATGCATGCATAATTAAAATTGAATTATGTAAATGAAAAAAATTTCAAAATGAAAAATTCAAACTTTTTATAAACTAGAAGGAAATTTAAAATAGTATTTTTTTATAATTGGTTTATCAAGATTAATAATGGAATGGTATTCGGGTGACATTGGCGCTGGTATAGCAGAATCCAAAACAAAACAGCTTATATTCCTGGTTCATGTCTTTGGTATTTTTATTTTAGCTCATGAAAACAAAAGTTTAAGAAAACTTTCTAGACTCAAAAAATGAATTAAATAGTCAATTATGGTCTAATGAAGGCGTAATAGACAGTTGTAAACAAAATTGTATTTCTCTTAAGCTTGATTCTGAATCCCAAGCTTGTTCTTTCTTCAAACAAATTTGTAATTATTTTAAAAATTTAAATTTATAAACATAAAAATAAATAAATAAAAAAAGACCCAGTAACAGAATATCCAACTACTTATATGATAGGTCTAGATGGTAGACCCTTGGAAGTAATTTCAGGTGAAATTTCAACAGATGAATTCGTTTCTAAATTTCAGAAAGCTATTGAAGTATTTTGGATAGTAGTATTTTAAGCTTTTAATTAAAAAACCAAATAAAGACTCATAATTTATCTAAACAACCTTTGCCAAGCCAAGTTCCTAGTACTTCTAGTTCTGAGCCTAAAACCTCTGATAAATTACCTGAAAAACCTTCTGAGACCGAACAAAATCAGGCTCTTGATGATAAAGTTGCTCGGTAGTTTATTCTTTTTCTTAGTAAAAATTAACTTTCAAGTATATTTAGGGCCAAGGAAAAACTCAAAGAGATTCAAGAGAAAAAGCGAGCTGAAGAAGAAGAAAAAGAAAAGTCCAGTGAAATGGAAAGACGGAAATTAGGACAAGAGATTTTAAAAGCTAAACGTGAAAAAGAAGAACAAGAATTGAAAAAAATTGCTGAGGAAAAAAGAAAAGAAAAACTTGAGGATGAGTTGGCCAAGAAGCGTATTTTGGAGCAAATTCGTCAAGATCGCGAGGAAAAACAAAAAAAATTTGCGCAAGAGAAAAATCAAGCAGAGCAAGCTAAAGAAGCCGAGATTCGACGACTAGAACAGCAAAAAATTCTGGAAAAACAAGCCCAAGCTGCCAAAAATGCAAATATAGCTAGAATTCAATTCAGATTTGTTGATGGTTCATGTGTTAACAAACAATTTGATCCAAGTCAAACTTTGTCAGATGCAAGAGATTTTGTCACACAAGTATTTATAAATTGTATTAACGTGACTTTTTTTAAATTATTCATAAAGAAATTGGTAGAAGCTAAAGAAAAAACTTCATTTTCAATGCATACCACTTTTCCAAAAAGAAAATTTACCACAAATGACATGTCAAGCACATTAAAAGACTTAAGCCTTATTCCTTCTGCAACCATATTAATAATTCCAGTATACATATTTTAAAAAATTTATTTTATTTTATTAAAATCTAAATTAAAAGGAAGATAATTCGTCAAGTTTTGGAAGTTTATCACCCAGATCTATAACAACATCTGGTCCAGTTAGTTCTTTGGTCACAGTAACTACAGATATTTTTTCATTTTTTTGGTCTTTGATCTCCACAGTATGGGGAGTTGTAACATCATTGTTTGGTTTTGGTCCAAGTCGTCCAACCAATACCAGTCAAATCAATTCTAGTAATAATCAAAGACAAGATAGATCACCACAGGTTCAGTCAAAGTAAGTTCAAAAATATATTTTTTTAGAGATATAAATAAATTAAATAATTTAAAAAGCTTAAGGCAAAGAAATATAAATAACAATGTGAGAAATTTGAATGATTTAAGAGGTGATGATGATGAAAATGCTACTTGGAATGGAAATTCAACTCAACAAATGTGAATCATTTAAAGACTAATGAATGTTTTATTTAAATTTTTGAAATTTTTTGAAATCTATTTTAGAATAAATGGTAAAAAGTAACCAGAAAAATCATATATTTTTTACTCATGCTCTTATGATCCATTTATTTTATTTATTCTAGAATTAAATGTTTTATTTAATAAAAATATATCATCAAGCTTAAATGAAATTTTATACGAACTTACTAATCAAACCAATGTCAAATGTAACTGAAATTAATTAAGGTATATTTTATTTTATTTTTAACAAAAAAAATTATTTAAATTAAAAAAGGATTATTTAATACTTAAAAAATAAGTTTCTAATTATTCAATTATTTTGAGTATTAAATTAATAATTCGAATCAATCATAATTATTGTTGATAAATTTAACTAATTAATTAATTTTTAAAATTTTAGTTTTTCTAATTATTTAATATGCTTTTTGATACTATTAGATTTTTTTTAAACTAAGTTTGAAAACATTTAAATTAATTTTAAAATTAGATAGAAAAATTCAAAGTTTAAGTTTTGAAAATTAATTTTAAGAATTTTCAATAAAATATTTTTCACTTTTTTGTCAAGATGAATTTAATCATGTAATTTAAATAATCATTCTCAAAAATTATTAAATAAGAAGAGTATTAGACTATTTTTTTGTTTTTTAAAATTTAATGTTATTAGATATTTTTAAGTTGATCAAGACAAACATTATGCATTATTCTGCATATTAAAAAGCATTCAATCTTTATCATCAAAATATATCTGTGTAATTATTTATATTTATAATAATAATAATTTCTATGATCTTTTTAATTTGATAGTTGAAATTATTTAAAAACTATAATAAGCTCTAATAATTTTTAAAGACTTAAATGTATAGATATTATTTGAAAAAGTGAAATAAGAATTATTCCCTTCTTATTTATACAAACCATAAGAAATATAATGAATTGGTTAAATCTTATTTTTTTATGTGACGAAAAAGCTCACTTTTGATCATTTTTTCTTAATTTATGATTTTATTAGAACTTTTTTAAAATTCTGTTCATACTAAACAAAAAAAAAGATCTCTTTAATATAATTTAACCACCAAATTTTATTACACCGTATTTTTATATTTAATTTAAAAATAAAAAAACAAAAGTAGGATCAAATATCACTTAAATTTATTTTGTAAAATTAATCAAAGTTCAAAAATATTCTTGGTTAAGAAATTTAAATTTTAGAAGATATGACTCAAAGTGTATGAATTTCATGATGGCTTTTGTATCAATTGAATCATTAGTGCAAAAAACACCAATACCAAGTAGACTTGATATGAAAATTTTTTTTTGTGCTCATGCCTAAAACAAACGACTTGATTCTTGAAAAAAATAGCTCAACCGTATAGTTAATAGAGAATGGATATTTTTGTCTTTAAAAAAATGGCCTCAATCCATTACCAAATTTAATTGTCAGTTTTTTTAAACTTTCATGAACATGATTTATTTTGCCTTTTAAAAAATTGTCTTCACAAGCCTTGTGTATTTGAATGTAGTTGATCTAAAACCTTGACTATTTTGCTAATTACTTGATTGCTATTTAAAATATGTTGAAAAATTTTATAATCAATAATTAATCAAATTGTTCAGCTAAAAAATGTTCAAGTTTTAGATCAATTGAGGTGGTTCCATTTGGTGATTTGCTCGTGAATTAGTTTTTTCTGAGAATATTACATAACTTTGATGTTTATCTAGCCAAGTGATCATTTCGCAAATAGAATATAACAAAATATATAATATAATGTAATCAATTCATTATTAAAAAATAAATTTTCACAGATAAAAATTAACCAAGTAAAATTTTTCAAGCTTGATTTAAATGGTTGTTTTAAATCCTCTCTAAGCTTATACTTATATATTTCGAATAAATTTATATATTCTTTTCTCTAGTTTTACAAGATCGAAACATGTTTTTTTTAAAGTTATTTTTTATATTTATACTAATACAGGTAAATTGATATATGTCGATTGAAAAAATAATGGTTAATTCACATTTAAGGACCTCTTAACAAATATTACTGAAATTGCCGATGTTAGACATGCTTCTCATGTTTTTGAGCCAGGACAACTCGAACCTAAAATAGTAAACAAATCATTTTTGAGATAAAATTTTATTTTTTTTGACCAGGAAATGAAATGGGAGCCTTCTGAAGAGAAAAACCTTGAATTTAAATCTGAAATAGAAGACTTTATAATCGAAGGCGATATTTTGGTCAAGTTCAATAGAAGCCAAAGAAACAAGAGAAAGATAGTCAACGAAATAAATCTAAGATCAAATCAGCCAACTAGATGGCCACAGAAAATAATACCTTACCAATTCGATCCCAATTTTCGTAAATTATCAGTGTTAAGCATAAAAATTGATTTAAAATTTTATTTTTTTAGCTTCTGACATGATTTCGTTGTTCAAACAGGCAGTTGACCATTGGCATCAGTATACATGCATTAGATTTGAGCCTTATGACCAACAAAAACATGCACTGCATAGAAGTAGAGTTTATGTTGAATTCTCAAATATGTAAAGCTATTATCTCAAGTTATTATCTTTTTTTTATCCTTAATTTTTAGATGCGGATCGTTAATCGGCTACAATTATGATAAAAACCAAAGACTATCAAAAACAAATGTTTATCTAGGCAGAGTTTGTTCTGTAAGAAGTGATAATTTTTTTAAGATATTTTTATAGTGACTTTTTTTTAAAAGCTTGGTAATATAATTCACGAACTTGGTCACGTAATAGGATTTCGTCACGAACAAAGTAGAATAGGTAAAAATTTCAATCTGTAAAATTAATAAATCAAGTTTTATTTTATATTAGCAATTTAATTTTATCTTGTATTGTTTTTAATATTATTTTGAATTCAAAAGATAGAGATGCTCATATAAGAATAAATTTTCAAAAGCTAAAACCTGCATTCGCTGCCCAATATTATGCAATGACTGATTCTCAGCCAGGCTATTATGGAATTCCGTATGATCTATCAAGTGTAATGCATTACGGAAGTGGTGGTGGAGCAATTAGTGCATTGGATTCGAATCGGAATTTTCTAATGGGACAACGAAATGGACTTAGCTTTCTGGATATTCAGATGGCCAATTTAGCCTACAAGTGTAACGGTAAGCAAAAATGATTTCAAATTAATAGTGTTACGTATATTTATAAAAGAAAACTGTGATGAAAATCTAATTTGTCAAAATGGTGGATTCTTGGACCAGTTTTGCAAGTGCTTTTGTCCAAAAGGAACTTATGGGTTTTATTGTGAAAAAATTTTTAGTGATATTGATTGTGAGTAATATTAAATGCGCTAAATTTTAAAAAATAGTGATTTTATAAAGATAAGAGATCAGCGGTTAGAATAGATAAAATAGAGGAAACAATGAAATGTACATTTGACCATGAAAGTCTTTGTAGCTGGACAAACGACAAGGCGCGATCAACCCAAAATTGGATCTTCAATAGACCTGAATTAAGAGGATTCACAGATACTCAACATTACTTTAGCAAGACTAAAGTTAAATTGGGTCCACAGAATGGAGACAGATTGGGAAATTTAGGTAGGTCTTCGATCATAAAAAGTTATAAGCAACTATTTTTGAGTTAATTTTTTTAAAAATTAAAAAATATAAGAACAGTTTTTATTTTATTTAATTTTTCAAATTTTTAATAGAGAGTAGCTACATCTATTTAAATAGTGTGCGTAAAGCTAGGTCCAATTCCAATGCAATCTTATCATCACCACCAATAACTGTAGATACACCTTATCCAGTTTGTTTAAAGTAAAAAAAAAAGGAAAAAAAATTGTTATCTTAATTAACATTCAAAATTTAGATTTTGGTATAATATGTATCAAGGTGTTAATAATTATGGTTATTCGATAAAGATTGGTTCATTAAGTGTTTCAATTCGTTTGTTTAACGGAGAAACAAAAACAATTTGGAAAAAAGAGGGCGATCAAGGACCAAGTTGGAAGCAACAAGAGTTGGACATTTTTCTCGAGCCACCTGTATCTTCAATAAACTTTGAGGGTCAACTTGACGGAGCTAATTATGGGGATTTGTGTATTGATGATATTGTTTTAAAGAGGGGAAAATGTCAAGAAGGTACAAATTATATTTTGTTTGGTCATTTTTTTAAAGCTTTATTGCCAAGAATTAAGTTTTGGAGACTGGTCTGAATGGTCGAAATGCAGTGCTGATTGTGGAAAAGGAATTCAATCTAGGACTAGGTCGTGTTCTTATTCGGACGGGAGTTCAAATTTTGATCTTTGTTCCAAAGTAAATTCAGAAGCCAAAGATTGTGAAGGTCAAAATTGTGCCGATATGAAAATTGATAAAAAAACAGCTTATTTTTCGTCCTGGTCTGAATGGTCTCCATGTACTGCCGGATGCATTTCTTTTAAAAAAAGATATCGAACATGCATTAATTCTAATCTGGGAAATTGTAATGGTAAAAAAACTGAGGTGTCCATTTGTTCAAACTGCAGAGCCAAAAGGAACATTTTATATAAAGAATTGACTAAATTGTTCAGGAATACTACGGAAATAAAGGATGATGCCGGTATTCTTTATAATTATGGTTTTTATTTGTGTTAAAGTATAATTTTCTGTGAAGAAGATGTATTAAGTGATTGGTCGGAATGGTCGTCTTGTTATGCAATGAAAGACGAATGTGATCCTGGGATCCAGATAAGGAGGAAAACATGTCTATCAAGTAAATGCCAAGATGAACCAAAACAAGTTAGAAAATGTGAAAAATTGTATAATAAAGACTTAAAAGACTTTTGTTCAAATATAAATACAAAATTAGGTAATTTTTATATTTTTTGTTTTAATATTAAAAGCTTGTCTTTTTTAAAAAAACAAAAAGAATTTTCATTAAAATTTAACAACGAAAACGAAGAAACATTTTCAAATAAGAGTCAATTTTTTAATATAATTGACTTGAGCATGTCAAATAGACTAAAATCATATGTAATTGATATAAATTGGATAAAAAATAATGATAATATAAATTTTACACTTCATTCAACTAAAAATATAAGTTTAAATGAAAATTATTGCTTTGAAATTTTTGTTGGAAACCAAATACAGCATGAAATTTCAATTTTTAATTTAAATAAGTATAAGAAACTTGAACAAAATGAATTAGGTAAATCATTGATTTATTTAATAGACTGATTTAATTTTTTAAAAATTACATAGAAAACAGATTAAATCATTTCTATTTGAATATTGATAAGAATAAAAATGTTTCCGAGTTGACAGTCGATTTTATGATAAAGATTAAAAAAAAGATAATCCCTGGCTTGAGCTACTTTACTGCTCCGTTGTTCTTAAAGAGTGTTTTTTTGTCACAGGGAACTTGTCAGAAAAATATGGAAAAAAAAGTGTAAGTTATTTTATATAACTTTAATTTTTATCTATATATTCATATTTTAAATTTTAAATAGAGATTCTGATGGTGATCTAACAGTTGATATTAATTTTTCTGCAAATGATAAAATTTTAAAAGCACTTAATATGAAGACTTTAAGTTCTTTTGATGATAATAATGCAAGATTTAGACAAAATGGTAAGTTATCTGACTACTAATAGTCACAATTTAACTAAAAAACTTAATTAATTTGATTCTTAATTAAGATTTTAAACTTAACTTTGAGTAAATAATAATTGTTATTTTTAGAATACGGACAATGCGGTGGGATTTATGACTTAAGTATTTCTAAGCAAATGACAATATCAAGTCCTTTATATCCTTACGAGTATCCATCTGGTGCCAATTGTATTTACCTTATAAAAGTAATTTTTATGAAACATTTTAAAACCAGTCAATTTTAAATAATTGATTTTTAAGTCTCCTCCTGGCACCAAAATACAACTTAAAGTCATTGACTTAGATCTACAAAAAACAAGTTTTAATTTTTGCCTTGACAGTTTGGAATTACGCTACTATCACTTGGGTCAGCCTGGTCCTATTTTTTGCGGCACATTTACTCGTCAAAATCAATTAGAGCTTATCAGTTATAAAAACGTGATAATGATTATTTTTAAAAGTGACTGGGTTCAAGCTAGAAATAGACGTGGTTTTAGATTAAAAACCGAATATGGTTATTTTTAATTTTGTTTTTACCTAAATTTAATCTATTGTAAATATTGTCTAATAAATAAAGTAATAAAAATTCAACCTGTGCTCCTTTTGATCAAAACTAACTCTCTATAGACATAAAATAAATTTTATTACGAATCAGTGGAGGCTTTAAATTGCTTGTTGCTAAGCATTTCACTGAAAATATTGTTGATATAGTTTTCATTTTAGTTTTTCAAACATAATATTAAATTAATATCTTTGTTTGGTGTCTACCAATTAATGTTAGCTGAATAATTAACCAAAATGGGCAAAAAAGATAAAGGAAAAGGTAAAGGAAAAAAAGGAAAGGGAAAGAAAGAGAAAATTGAACCAGAGCCCACTGAGGAACATGTAGACGAAAATACCAAGCAATTTTTTTTACTTCAAATCAGAGACTTGGAAGACAGATTAAAAAGGTACCAGACAAAATGCGACGACTTGGAATTAATAGCCAAAAAATATGAGACCCAATACGAGACCTCGAATAATGACAAACGGGACATCGTCAGCAATTTAAAAAAAGAAATTGATAAAAAGAATGATGATATTTTGGACTTGAATGACAAACTCGTTGGATTGCAACAAGCCAAAGACTCGGAAAAGGAAGCATTTGACAAACAATTGACTGATTTGAGAACTGAATTTCAAGAAAACAAGGACATTTTGACTAACCAAAATAATACTCTCAGTAAACATAAAATTAAAATTAAAATTTGATTTAATAAGAAATTTTAAGTGGCCAAATTGACTGCATTGGAAGAGTTCAAGTCCCACAAAGAAGAGCTGACTAAAAAGCTTACTTCTTTAGAGGAGCAAATTGTATTTTTACAAGATGATCATCAAAACAAAATCAATGATATTGAAAAAAAAGTTATCATTGACAAAGATAGGTAACTTACAAATATTTTTTGAAGAAAATAAATATATATTTTTTGTCTCAATATAGACTTAAAAAAGAGATGATTGTAAAAGTTAGTCAGGTAGCTGCTGAATTTCGACGCGTTTCCAACAAACAAATGGCTGATACTACCAAAAGAACAATCAAAGAAAATGTTTCCATAAATAACCAGCTTCAAAAAATGTCCGAAAAGGTTATCGAAGCTATTCAAGAGAATGACGAAAAAAAAATTAAAGTATAATTATTAGGAATTTTTAAATTTAATTATTTATTTTTAATTTGTTTTAGGAAAAAGTTATCAAACAGCAAATCGATCTTTTGGAAGATAATGAAAAAGAACTTGCCAAAAAAAATGTCAACAATCTTAAGATAATTCGTCTTTTGACCGAAAAATGCCGCAATCAAGAAGCAACCATAAACGAGCTTGAAGAAAAGTTCAATGAGCTGAAAGAAGTTGAATCTAACAATTTAGAATTAACAGAACAAGTTCATGATTTAGAGTAAAAAATTAAAATTATGTCTGAGATGTATTTTTTGTAATTTTAATTTTTTTTTTTTTAATTAAGAAAAAAAATTTCTGATTACCAAGAGAACAATCAAAAATTAGATAATAAACTCAAATATGTGGAAAATGAATTAAAAGAAACCAACAAGCACAAACTGAAGATTGAGCGTGTTCTTAAGCAAGCAACTGATTCCCTAGTTATTGCTCTTTCAGTAAAAATATTTTTATTAATAAAAAGAAATAAAATTATTTATTTTTTTAAATTAGAAAAATGCTGTTTCTAAAGACAGTGAGTGGAATGATGTTGAAAAACGCGACAACATGCTCGAAAACATGCTCATTTTGTTGAATAGTGCTGCTAATCTGGGATTCGGTCCAAGTCCACAGGCTTTTAACTCAGAAATCACTCAACGACCGAGAACAAGTGAATACCCTGGAAGTGGAAAAGGAATACGCAAAAAGTTAGCTTTAAAATAAAATCATTGAATTGGTAAAATACCATTTTTTAGTCAAAAAGCCCCTGAGGACTCCCAGCAACACACATTTGCGGCACACTACAAAATTGTAAGTTTTTAAGATTAAATTTAAAAAATTAAATTTTTCTTTTAACAAAGGGTGACTTGGGCATCGTTCCTAGAGAATCTGAACATATTTTGACCAATTATGAAAAAATGAAATTTATCTATCCAAAAAAAGAATTGAACAATTTGCAAAAATTAATCCGAAAATCAGTTGCGACTCAAACCGTGGACTTTACAAAAGTATATTTAGTGACAAGATAGATATCAGTTTTAGATCTAATTTTTAAAATAAAAGGCATCAATTTTTGGAATTGAACCTGAGAGCGATATTCATCCGATTTATGAAAACAAAAATAAAACTGGTCCAACTAAATCACATATATTGATGCCAATTAATGGACAGCAAAGAGTTACAGATAAAGTTTTTTAAAATAAATTCGCATTGATGTAAAAAAGTTTAATTTAATAAATGATCCTATTAGAATTAAGTTCAATTTCTAAGTTCAACAGAATATATTTTAGGAATAATAAATCTATCTTGTTTTATTTTTGTTTAAATTTTATCAAAATTATGTCACCCATTCGTGATATAACAAGAAAAGAGTTCACAAGATTTAAAAAGTCCCCTAATTTGTTTTATTTGAGTTGATTGAACACAATTAAATTGTTCAAAATAGAATAAGCATTTATTCATTGAATCTATTAAATTAAAAACGAAGACTTGCGCCATTCGGACGAACCCTGGGGTCTTCCCCTCAATTATATATTTAATAAAAATAATAATATTAAATTAAAATTTCATTAATACATATATATATATGAGATATAATTGCACATATTTTACTATTGAATACATTTAAATTTTCTACAATTTTTATGGGATATAATTAAAAAAGGCATGTTATTATTAATTATGTTATTAATATTGAAATAAATAAAAAAATTAATACAATTTATATCAAATTAGAGCAAAAATGATTAAATATCGACAAAAATAATATTCACTTTTTTATTTTTTTGTTTGTTTGATCCAACTGGTCTACCGCATTTTTTTTTTAAACTTGGAGTTGTGGAGTAACCACTGGGGTCCATTTGAGACGAATTTTTTTTGATATTGGCTCTTGTACAGGCGGATCGCCCGAATCTGATTCTTCATATATGCTTATATACAAAACGTTAACATTTTGATTTTCATTTGGCTGACGAGTTAAGGCATTGGTTGTAGCTTTAGGGCGACCTGGACGACGCTTTCTTTCAAGTGGAATGTTCATTGAAAATTCTTTGATATGACAAAGTTCTTATAAATAAAATTTAATAAAAGTTTTAGAGAATTGTTAGGCGAATAATAACTCATTTAGCCGAGAACAAACTGAACTCACATGATCATATTTATAGTTCTTAAGCCAATCTTTGCAACTACAAGTGCTTAGCTTCCATTCGTCTCGATTAACTTGAATAACATTGATTTAATTAATGTTTTGAATGAACTAGTCGAAGTCGGTAAAATTATCAAAATTATTACTCGCATATGTTTTGACTTCGATGTCGCCTATTGAAAATCGTTCTTTGCCGGACACGAAATAATTTGATCCGATTTTGATTACACGTTTATCGAGGCGTTGCCATTGATAAGCATCTGTCCAATCTTTTGTTGTTATGATTGGTTTCGTATAAAAAATCTCGAAATTGGCATTGGGGACTTGAGTCGTTTCGTTGTTTCCATCTAATACTTGAATAACTGGATTGTGTCTTTTAGACCATTTTTCAACCAAATTGAACATTTCATCTGATGACATAATTCGTCTTTTGCTTTTCCCATTTTGAATGATCATGAGCCTCGTCTGTCATTTCAATAAGGATAGAGTTTTTAAAACTATTAAGTTATAAACGAATTATACATTTTGTACATTGATACCAAATGACATCGCCAGGTAAATTTTTCCTTTTCCTCTATTTTTTTCCACTTGTTCTGGTTTAATGGACTCATCTTGGCTTAAGTTGTTTGTATAACACCAATACAAACTCATCTTGTCGGAATCAGCTTTAGAAAGCCTTTAATTAATTATTGAAAAAAAAGTTTTTTTAGATATACATTTGTTTCAATTAGATCAAATTAGCTGTCAAAGAAATAAAAAAGTTTCTAAGTTAATCATATTTGACATTATTTAATTTAATTGTACTAACAAAAAATATTTGACCCTAACATCAATATTTTTGTTTTTTAAAAATATTATACGCGATTAAAAAATGGGATAAAAATACGTAATATAATAAAACTAAATTTTCAATGAAGTAGATTGAGGGAAATCGGTTCTTTAGATTTCTGGGATAAAAATAAGAAGGACATAATCGAGCTTTTACTGTAGAAATAAATGATCAAAAATATGGTAATATAAATAAAAAATTCTTATTGAGTTTATATTTTATATTAGAAAAGTTTGATTTTTAAAAGATTTTAATAATTTTATTATTTTTTAAATTGATTTAATAAAAGTAACAAGTTATTTGGTGTTAATTGGTGTCTTTAATCTACATTTATATACTTTTGTATCTATTAACGTCCAAAGGGAATTATTCTTGAAGTTGGATAGAATGGAGGTAAAGCACTCATGGACGTAGAAAGGCCTTTGGATTTTTTTAAATCATCATGTTCTTTTTTATCTAACCATTCGTAAAAAGATTTCTCAGCAAGCTCTTTTTTTTTCTTTTTATCAATTTCTGCGGACTCTTTTTGCTTTTCTTGTTTCTTTTTTGAATTAAGCTTCTCTTTAATTTCCTCTTTTTTCTTACTGGACCTAAAATTAAATAAATTTTTAAATGTAATTTATCTTGCTGGTATCTAATTTGTAATTACCAAGCGTCATAAGAAACTGGCGGGCGTGGTGGCTTTTTATTTTCAATGCGTTTTTTCTTTTCATTTTCTCTCTCTTTTTTTAATTGTTCCTCTTTTTGTTCTTGCTCAAATTCTTTCTTTTTCCGTGTCCACTCTCTAAAGGCGATTTCAGCTTCTTTTTTCTTTTCTAATTTCTCTTCTTCTATTTCTTTTTCACTTTTCACACTTTTCTTCAGACTCTTGCGCTTTTCCTTAATTGTTTGGTCCTTTTTTTCTTTCCACATATCAAAAATTAGTTTGGATTTTTGGAGTTTTTCAATAAGCTCTTGAGCTTTTTTCTCCTCTTGATTTTTTTGAGCCATTTTTGCTTCCTTTAACTTCTGTTGCGTGTCCTGCATCTTTTTCAGATACCATTCCGTGTATATGTTCTCTCTTAAGCTAGCGCTGTCATTCATGGCATCTTGTTTTGAACTATTGAGCTCGCCAGTCAACCGGGCACTCTGAATTTGCAAGCGAGTTTGAGTTCTGGGCTTTACGTTTGCATATTTTGAACTCAATGGTCTGTCATTTCTAGACGATGCTGACAAACTTCTTGTCCGTGATGCTTCCAAATCTTTGTTACGGTTTCTGCTTGACCGTTCCAATCTTAGCATCTCTTCCAGTGTAGGCTTACTTGGATATTTTAGCTCTTGAGTCAGCTCTTTCAAATTTTTAAATCTTAAGCTATCTTCCATGGTATTTTCAACTTGTTCAATGGCATCTTCAATTTTTTTTGATGACTCGGTCATGTTTTTGGTTCGAGCTTCTCGTCTTGGATAAAATTAAATCAGGAAAGAATCTTTAAAGTTTAGTTTACGATAAGCGCTTTTGCTCCCTTTCACGTTGTAATTTTTCAGATATCTTGTTGTCTTCAATTGTTTCCTCAACCTCTGGGTCATTTTCTAGCTTGCGCAATTCTTTTAGTTCTATTTTGGTATTTTTATCACTTAAAATTTTTCATATTAAATTAATAGAAATTAAATAAATTTTTTGAAAAATTAAAAAACATTTTAAAGAGTATTTATTACTAATTAGTCAACAAAATAGGAAAAACGCTTTCCTAAGAAAATATTTTTGTCGTAAAAGGCTTTAGAGAAATCAACAAGAGAGGTTTTTTGATGAATAGAGTTCCAGAATAATGGAATAAAGTGACCGAGGAAACAGTATTAACAAAAAAAATTAAGATTTTCAAAACTCGGATTGATAAAGAGATATTAATGCCGTAATAGAGACTACAAAAGTCATAAATGGCTGATCGTTTACTGGTGATGGTATATAAAACTATACAGCAGAAGACTTATACTATTTTATTTTTTTTATATAAATAAATAATTGATATTTTTAAATTTTGTATTAATGATATAAATTAAGTTTTTTAGCAATAATTAAAGATAGTAAAGATTGACTTAATTCTCTTTAACATATAATCTAAAAAAAAAAAAAATCATTTGATTAAAAGAAAATTAGATAAAAAATTAATAATTCTGTTCATGATCAAAAAAATTTAGAAGCGATCACTATTTAAGTTTTCGAGATTTTAACTATCAATTTTTATATTTTTATTAAAATTTTAATTGCTGAATTTTTGAATCAATTCTGATTTTGAACCAAAACTCTTGTAAAAATAGTAGATTTAATTTAGAAAAAGAAAATAAGTCAAATTAAAACTTGTTTCTATTTTGAACTTTACTGAATAATTTTTTCATTTATTGATCGTTTTTTGAGAATAAAGACAATTTTTTAGTTAGATTAAAAGTTGAATTCATGGTATTTTCTAGCCAAATTTTAATTGTTATGACATAGAAACTAATTCTAAAAGAAAAAAGGTTGGATTTCGGCTTTAGTCTTAGAGTCGAGGTTACCAAAATTAGAATTTAGGTATCCCTATTTTAAGTAAATTTATGGCCATTACCATGTTTTATATGTTTAATATGTACTCAAAAATAATACTTATAAATTAAATATTAAAATTAAATTCAAAACTTGCATTAAATATAACTATTCATCATTTTTTACCAATTTCTTACACATCTTTAAAAAAAAACCTTAAAATTTTCTGAGAAATAAAATGCATGAATTTTATTAAATTAATCCTTAAACGCAATTAAACAAGATTGTAAATAATTTTAAACTGGAATTTATTTCCAATTAATGAATAAAAATTCATTCGATTTAAAAGCAATATCTATATATTATTTATCTATCTAGCTTTGAAGCTAACATAGCTAAAAACTTACATGAATAGGTAAATTTAAAAGCTCAGTCTTGCATAAGCAATTACATGTTAAATCAAATTTTTTACATAAAACAAAAAAATAAAGATCTCGAATAAAGCTAGATTTGTGGTTGAGTGTAATTCTGTTTATTAATTTAGAGCCTAAGAGAATTCTATATAGAGACATTTTTTTAATTGTGTTTGTATAAAATTCTATTATGTTCTAAAAAAACATGATATTTTTATCTCAAATTTTAAAGAAAAATCAAATCTAATGTTTTCCATCATTTAAAGATATTTTTCGTAGAAAAGTTATCATTTTTTTAATGTTTTTTTTATCCCACCTACAAACTTTACCTGAATCGTTAAGTATACATTTACACAAATTAGCTTTATTTGGTCAGATTAAATAGAATCCTACTTAATATTAGTATTTAACAATAAAATTAATCAAGATAATTTTAGATAAGAAAATAAGTGTAGACAAATAAAAAAATATAATTCAATTAAATGTTAAGTAAAATGAACTTAAATCTGATTATTGAAATTATATAAATCTAAATATTTCGTTAAAAATTACTTGCTATCTTGTTTGCTTAAATTTTTTTGTTCTAAAATAAAAATTAATCAAAAAATAGTTTTCCAGAAAATTAGTTGTCTTTTACCATCAGTTTTTTCAATGTCAAATTTTGCAGACTCATCAGCATCCAAAGGTGAACGATTCCTACCAGGTGATTTCGGCGAGTCGGATTTAGAGCGCAAGTATCGAGGCGAGTCGGACCTCGAGTACTTGGAAAACTCTTCATCGCCGCCTTGTCGAGAATCACTTCTGGAAGGTGTTGTTTTACCACTTCGAGAATTTTCCTCTAAAATGTCATGATCTAAAGTATGCATTTTTTTGGTATAAAAGTTAGTTTTTGCACTAAGACCACTTTCCATTCTTTTATATCTTGAGTCTTTTGTTAGAGTACCATCACGACTCTTTTTTCTATCAAAATCACTACTATCTTCAGCATGTTTAGCTAATATTAATAATAAATTATAAAATAATTTTTTTTTAATTTTATTAACTTCTTAATAAAGCGTCAGTGTTCATTGGGCGTCTCATCGTTTTCATCATGTCCAAGCTATCTAACTCATCTCTTTCACTTTTAGAGCTATGAGAACTCCTAGGCGTTACTTTCTTACTAAATATGTCATCATCATCATCTCTACTTTGGCCCCTACTATGTGAAATTTTAGGATATCTGACTGGCGAGTCCTCAAAGCTTCTAGGGCTTTTTGGAGATAGATTTTTCCCTTTGGAAGAAGAGCTAAAGCGCCTTGGACTAATTTCATCATCTGATTTCTCAATTGGGTACTTTTTATGTTCATTTCTTCTAAATTGGTTCATTTTTTCTTCTCTTGGAGACCGTCCTGAAAGTAGTGAGCGTCCAGACAGCGAAGATCGGCCTGATTTTGGCGATTTTAAGGCTTAAATACTTAAAGTAGATATATTTTTTTAAATGAAAAATAAAGTACATTTGCTGGTGTCGTCCTCTTCCTCGGAATCTGTGAATCCCGTTTTAGAGACTTGTTTCTTATTACGGATCATTTGGCTAAACTCTTTATTAAGAGCTTTGTTGTTCATGGTAAGAATTAGATGCCCGAATAGAATTTAGTCAACTGAACAATATTAGATATTTGTGTATGGCGAGTAAATTATTTCGACCGAGGCCTTATGTTTTGTTGTTATAGAAATTGAGGCTATTTTTATCAAAAAATAATTTATTACGTTCACTAATTTTTCAAAGTAGTTTAGAATTTTCTTAATTTATTTTGGGCATTTAAAATCCAAAATCATAAATGTGGTAACCATGGAAACGAATTCATGTGATTTCATAATATTTAAATAAAATTTTAACATGGATTGCTATTTCGATTTTGTGAATTTTTTTTATAAATTTGAATTAAATTTTTTAATTAATAATTTGGTTCCTTTATTTTTAATTCTTTTTTTAAACTAAATCAGCTTTTAATAATGCTTGCCAATTAAATGAGTACATCTATTCAAGGATTTTGCTTTCGAGTTTCCATAAATCAAATAATCATAAAATATTTTTCTTATATTGCAAATTTCTAGTGAAATGATGGCTTTATCGAAAGCAAAATAGATATTTGAAATAAAATTAGATGCAAAAATTTGCGTGCAAAACGAAAAAAATTAAATAAAAAATAATAATAATATTTTATTTTTAATTTTAGATACATAAATAACGTTTTGATAAAAATTGAACTCAGAAGCTGCTTTTTTTCCAACTTGGAAAATTGTGCATTCATCTTGTTTAAGAATGAGTCGTTTTAACACAAAACCAAATCTATTCGGTGAACCTACAGCACCTCTGAGCACCAAGATTAGTCCAAGCCTAATTTCTCCAAATGTCCAAATTATAAGTCCGCCATCGTCGACCAAAAACGGACCTAGCTTTCTCAATTCGTCAAATGTCACCTCACTGCCGTCCATAACACCGAACACAAGCACTCAAAGGCATTCCAGAGCTGATTTGAGTCTGAATTTTGCTAACTCCAGCTCAATTCCATCCATTAAACAAAATAAATTTAGTAGTTCTTTTATTAATTCTAACAAATTTAATAACAAATTGGATGAAACGAAAATTCTTTTTGAAAACGAAAATAATCAGATAAAATCGCAAAATAGTAAAATTTTTGGGCTTTTTGTAACTTATGTTAAGATAAATTATTAAGGCAAATTGACACCTCTTTCATCAATAAGTAGTGGCTCTTACGATCAAGTAATAAAGGCACCAACCAGGATATTTAGAACCGAATTAAAGACATGTATGAAAATTTTATTATTTTTTTTGTAAATTAAAATTTTTAAATTTAAAAAAGTAAACTTAACTGAAAGAGATAGTTTGAAAAATTTGGAAACGCCAAATAACAAAGTTAGCTTTGAATTGGGTGATTCAAAAAAATTTTCAACACCTTTTTTGAACCTTACTCCATCGAGGTCCTCATCAGCTTCGTCGGTTTCTCTTTCATCATCAACTAACTCTTTATCCAGATTAGAAGCGGTTGATTCAGATAAATTTAGAAAAATTATGGTAAATTCAGGATACTTGCTGATAGATAACGAAAGAATTAAAGTTAGCATGGACGAGTTATTGTCTATTGAGCTATTGGGATGTGGAACCAGCGGCGTAGTAACCAAGATGAAACACAAACCAACTGGTTATCAAATGGCTGTAAAAGTAAGATTTTAATTTTTTGATTTTAATTTATATAAATTTTCAGTTTATGTTTAAAAAATTATTTAATGATTAATTTGGTTAATGATAAATTTTTTTTAGTTTCGAGATTTGGTTTTTTTACTATTAAAATAAATCGATGTTGGTACCGTAAGCCCTTGCAAATAAGTGCCCCCCAATATCGTGTCTTTATTGAACAATTTAAGCCCTTAGATGAAATTTTCTTCAAATTAAATATTTTTTTTAAAGATCTAAGTATGCCAGATTGCACTTTTGATTAGCTTTTAAAATAGGGGTCTTAGGGGGGCACTTATTTGCAAGAGTTTACGGTATAAGTTAAGATAATTAATTAATTTAATATTATTTCTATCAAACAAAAATACAAATCAATTATTATATTAATTGTCAAAAGTTGCTTTGATTTCATGATTTATATAAAACTGTTTTCGTTTTTGCTTGAAAATAAACATTTTAAAGTATTTTCAATCAAAATGTGCATTTAAATTATTAACTCGATCACTTTTTATCTGTAAATTTTTAATATACAAGATGAGTAATTTGTAGATCATTATATTTTATCAACCCATAACACTCAGTTTTTCTTTGGAATAAACATTGAAATTTTTAATTTATTTACGTAATTGCTGGTGAATAATAAAGATCAAATTAAGTTAAAATTTCAGGTAATCAAGGCATTTAAATGTATTAAAAATTTCATCACTAACTTTGATTGAATAAAAATTTTTAATAGGCAACTTGACTTTAATGTTAAATTAATTTAAAATTAGATTTAAAAATTAAACAAAAAGCACTTCAAATACTTGAATAAAAATAAATAAATATTAAAATGTGTTTTTTTAAAATAATTCAAAGTTAATTTTTCTATGAGACAGAGAAAAAGCTAAATATGGATAAAATAGAACTCAGGTAAAGTAACCTCCTAGAAAATTACATCTTCTCAGCATTAGCTAATTCTGTCCCTTTAACTAATTGGTAAAGACGCTTCAATTCAAGATTTGTTTCGAATCCTACTCCTTTATGTTCTTGTTACCAAATATGTAAAAATTTTCTAACTTTCCTTCTTCCATTCATGATGCTTTCTGAATTTCTTTTTATTCTATTCTTCTATTCTTTCTAACTCACTCTTTATAATTTCTGTGTTTCCTATCTTATCATTTATTATCGACTATTAGAAAAAATGATCAAATTAATAATATTATTAAAATCATTTTTATTTTTGTTATCCGAAGAAGCTCAGTTTCGAACATAAATACTTTATTAACAAATAACAAATAAGTCACCAACTTGATTAAATAAAAATTTTTGATAGGTAAAATGACTTGATAATTTTAAATTAAACTAAAAGCACTTCAAATATTTGACCAAAATAAAAAAATTGAAAATATTTTAAAAAATTTTATTTTAGCAAATGTGTATCACTGGCATTGAAGAAGAAAACAAGCGAATCTTAACTGATGTGGACGTAATAGCCAAAAGCAACAATTGTAAAAATATTGTCAAATGTCTTGGCTACACAATATCTCAAAGTGATGTTTGGATTTTTATGGAACTAATGCTTTTAAGTTTTGATGAGTTGCTTAAGCTAAATGACGGACCGATACCAGAAAAAATAATCGGTAAATTGTCGGTGTCTATTTTAAACGCATTGAATTATCTAAAAGAAAAACATAATATGATGCACAGAGGTAGATAAATTTAGCATACATTTAAATTTTTTTAATGAATTTTTTTAAGATGTAAAACCTTCGAATATTTTAATTGATGAAAATGGGGAAATAAAACTATGTGATTTTGGCATAAGTGGTAGATTAGTTAATTCAAAAGCTTTTAGCAAAAATACTAATGGCAATTTTGGAAGCACAGGATATGCGGCTCCTGAACGAATTGATTCAAAAGAGTATGATGTTAGAGCCGATGTTTGGAGCTTTGGTATAACTGTGGTTGAGCTGGCTAATGGTGAATATCCATACAAAAATTGTAAAACTGAGTTTGAGACTTTGAGCGCGATTATTTCACAAGATCCTCCTGAACTAAAGGGAGACCATTTTAGCGATATGTTCAAATCCTTTATCCAAAGTTGTCTCCAAAAAAAAGTTGAATTAAGACCAAAGTACAATGAGCTTCTTGATCATGAATTTGTTAGATATTATAAAAATGCTCAAGTGGATGTCAAAAGCTGGCTCTTTGAACTATTGAAGAAAAAAGAGCAGCTTGTCCAAAAATGAAGATTTTCACACGTATAAACACTTTTTGATGTAGATAAATTAAATGAAAAATTGAGCTACAATTTTGAAAAAGAATCTGAAATGACCGGTGTCGTAGATCTTAAAATATTTGAATTTTTTGATCAAACCAATATGATACCTGTGAATGTGCCTTGTTAAATTTAGTTATTTCAAATTTCCTACATAGTCTTATAATTTTGAGTTTTTTTTTTTATTTCTTGAGTAATTTTTTTATTAAAATTTTATAAAAAAAAAATGTCTGTTTCTATATTAAATAAAAAATGCGTCAACATTTAAAAAAAATCTAAAAACTATTTGATTTAATTAAAAATATGAAGAATAATCAAAAATAATTTTTAATACGAAGAAAATTAATAATCAAATAAATTAAGCAAAAAAAGTTCAAGTACATTCATCGTTGCTAACCATCTTAGTTTTGATTGTTCCATAAATTCTGTACATACATTAATATATAGTTAAATAGTCTAAATTATTTTTTAAATTTCGAAACTTTAAAATAGCAAAACATTCAGGAAATGTCCTTTGCCAGGGCAGGCCTTTCAAAGCCTTCTCCTTCAAGTAAAGCTTGTTTAAACTCAATTTTTTTATTCTAACCACATTGATTAGATAGTAATAATGAGGCTGCGACAAGCTCAGCAAAAAGCTTCAAGCCATCAGACAAATTGAATCCCAAAACTGTAGACTTTGTAAACTTAAGGCTAAAAAATACTTTTTATATATTTTATATATTTCATTTAGTTTAATACTAGAGAGATACAAAAAACTGCATTTGGAACAATTTATTCAAATGGTGGAATTCCATGTAGACTAGTTCATGGAAGTGTCAAGAACAAGCTGATGTGGAATACACCACCGGAAAAAGTTCCATTTGATCCTGTTCTTGTTATTCTTGCTGAAGTATGTCTTATAGTTTGTATAAATTGAATTTAATAAGATTTTTAAGGGTCTAAGGGAAACTCAGCATCCTTTCAATTTCGTGGCTAGGGAAGGCTTCAAAGATTTGCTGTTGACTCACAATTCTAACGAAAAAGCTGTTGAGGTTTTACCAAAATTAGTAATTCCAATTAAAAATGCCATAGTAATATTCAAAATTTTATACTTTATTAAGTTTATTTTAATTTTATTTAATTTTTTTCACAGGTTTTAGATAATGATGAAATTTTCGAGGCTGGTCTAAATGCTTTGATGCAATTAAGTGATGCAGTTGGAGTTTATTTGAATGCTCATCTTAAAGTTTATCTGAGCATTGTATTAGTTTTATAATTTTTTCCAATTTTTATAGTTTTTTATCCCTAATTAATTTTAGCTGTGTAGAAGACTGACTCAAAGAAAATATAGAGATCAAGTGACTGATGCATTGAATAAATTTGAACAAAATGGTGGTAAAGAAGTAGTGCCAATAATTAAAACAAAGATTCCAACTTATAATAGCGTGACTTGAATGTCCGAGTTGTTTTCGTTTGTAAATTGTGTAGGATGTTGATCTGAACGTTATAATAAAAAATTATATAAGCTTAATGGACTTTACATATTTTTTACCAAATTAAAAAAAATTTATTGTTTTAAATTAATAAAATAAAAATTTTCAATAATACTTAACTTAAGTAAATCAAAATTTGAGTAAATTATTATTCAAGCAAAATGAAACTGGTTTATAGCAAGCAAATAAGTAAAAAAACTACCATATCTTAAGTGGTTATGGTAAATTTTTTACTTGTATTCATTTCTATTCTTTTCGGACTAACTGTTCAAATGTAAAATTTTTAGCAAAATAAATTTTTATTTAAATTAATAAGATAATTTCCAGACAAAAAGTTGATTTTTTGTTTTTTTCCCTTTTTTAACTTGTCATATCTCTTATAATCTTATTCAAATAATGTTAGATGGTGATGATGATGAATTTGTATGCTTTAAATAAGGGATATAAAAATAGATTAGTACATTCCGATCATTATTAGTTGTAAAAATATATTTTTTTCAATTTTCATAAAATATTAAAAAAAATTGTTTATTTTAATCAAGCACTGTAAATTAATGACTAAACTAGGCGCTATTTTTTTTCTCAAATCGTAAATCTTCTACCTTTTTAAATTTTGCCATTAAACAAAAATATCCTTCAGGGTTATATAACAAACAAAATTAGCATAAATTATCATTTATGTATTGATATACGTGTTTAATATTTTTGATCTGCTAATTTTTTTTCATAAATTTTTGAAGAATTTTAGTGTTTTCGTTATATAATTTAAAATGTTTAATAAATTTAAAACTGAGTTGAGTAAAAACTCCGACTTTGGTTCCTCACCCTCGATTCTAAACTCTGTCAAAACAAACAGAAAAAATTCGACCAAGAAATTGGAACCAGTTGAGTCAGGTGTGTCGGAAGATAACCAATCAAGCGATGATAATTCGAGCCAAAAAAATATACCTAACTCAGATAATCAAGACTCTTTATTAATTAACAATTCTTCGTCTCAAAGTGCTGAACCAAATAATGACAGCAAGGATTCATTTTCGGTCTATAAAGCCCAACTTCAAGAATTAAACCAATCACTCCTCAAAGAAATAGATAATTTGCATGTAAATTTTTCAAAATTTAAATTAATTTATGATAAGGAATACATTATTTTTTGTAAAGTCTGAAATTAATCAAAAAAATTCTGAAAATGAAGAGTTAAGAAGTGAACTAGTAAGGTATAAAAACATGGTAAGTTTTGGTGCAAACAAAAAAATTTTTGTTAAAGTTTGAAAAGTTAATAGACAGAGAAAATAAATTAAATTTGGAAAGTGAGAATTCACAAATTATGATGGAAGAATATGAAACCAAAATAAATTATCTAATAACTGGTTTTTAATTTTACTTTTGTATTCTATTATAATAAGATTTTTATTAAGAAAAAGAAGAGCTTGTTATCAAAAATGCAGAGCTTTCCGAAAAATACGAGTCCCTAAAATTGCTGAACACAAAGCAACCCGAACCTTATTCCTTTAGCACTTTATTTGAAGCAGATAACACAAAGAGATCTCCAATATCAAATGATTTTGTTGATGAAATAAAATCTCTTAAAGAGGAAGTAAATGAAAAGAACAAGGTTTTTTTTTACCAATAAATTAATTTTATTTTTAATTTTTTTTTAATAAAAGACCATCAAAAATCTCCAACATAGAGTGAATGATTTGAAAAAAACATTACAAAAAGAGCTCAAATATCATATGCTACCGAATGACAAAAAAACAAAAGCTCAAAATGAGTTACCAACTGCTGGACAAAACACGCCCATTCTAAATAATGAATTATCACCACCAATTTCCAATACATCCTTAAATTATAACCAAAATATGAACGATAAAAGTCCGGGAAAATTTTGCTTAATTTTAAAAAATAATCACCCATATTCAGATATGAGTGTTCTTCATGATGATGTAAATTTTAAGTATCTAAAACATGTTGTTCTTAAATTCTTAACAAGTCGCGAGTATGAGGCTATTCATTTGGTCAAAGCACTGGCTGTTTTACTTAATTTAAGTAAGGAAGAAGAAAATGTAGTTAAAAGTACTTTGGAATGGAAAATGTCGTGGTTCGGAATAAAGCCTAAAATAATATAATACTTGTTATTGGAATTTTTTTTTACAAAATCGATAATTTAAGTTTAATTTTATATCACAAATAAATTTTCAAAAATAAAGCTCTCTTTGTATTATTTTTAGTATTTAGTTTATCACATTCAATTCATATATTATGACTCGCTAAATTATCCTTAAAAAATTAATATTAAATTTTGAAATGATGATAAAGCGATACTGTTACCGTGTGAATAAATGACTAATCTAGACTATATTAGATTTCCTTAGAGATCTTTATTTAAGAATCTAGGTTTGTTTTAATTGATTACAATACAATTACCGTAATGCCTTGCCCCCTAATGCATTGCACTTTAAACGAGAATTCTGGATTTTAATGCTGCATTTAGCCCACTTTTTTTTCCAGATACGCTGCGACTAAAAATGCTGCAGTTAATGTCAAAATTTTGGTATAAATGCCGCATTAAATATGTAAAAAATATGTAAAAAATAATAAAAATAAAAATTAATAATAAAAAATTTTATTATTTTTCACATATTTAATGCGGCATTTATACCAAAATTTTGACATTAACTGCAGCATTTTTAGTCGCAGCGTATCTGGAAAAAAAAGTGGGTTAAATGCATGCATTAAAATCCAGAATTCTGAAAATAAATGCCGCATTAGGGGGCAAGGCATTACGGTAAAAAAAATATAAAATGATAAAAGAGAATATTGTCTTAATTTAAAAAAAAACTTTATTTAAAATAAAAGAACGGTTCAAAAGTTATAGTTAAAATAAAATAAGATCTTTCATTAACGTTTCAACGCTTACATTGGGGTATATCCGTCAATTACATAAATTCAAGCTATTAAGATACAAAAAAAAGTAATTGTTTGACCACTTCAACTAAAAGCGTTTCAAATTCTTTAGGGATCCACGGGGTAGCACCTTTACCATTTGCAGGTCTTTAATACTTTTCATTGATTCGGTCGTTAAGTGTTGAATATGGAATGTTAAAGCGCACAGAAGCTTGATGTTTATTAGCTTCAATTTCGGCAATGGCTATTTGTAAAGTTTCTTGGCTATAAGCTTTTTGGGTTTTTTGGAAGTTACTTCTTGGCATTTTTAAAAAGTTTTTTTTTAAATATCAATCAAATAGAAAATTCACACTATTTATTGTAATAAATGAAATTTAAACGGTTTAACCCCAATCCCATTTTTTTCTTAAACTTATTTTATTTTTGTTAAGTTTTTGAATTTTTTAAAAAGAAATTCGTAACCAGCATCAAAAAATGCATATAATAATGTTCTTTATTCAAATTTTTACCAATTATCAAGAAATTTTTTTTTTGATTATAATATTACTAATATTTTTGAGTTAAACAAAGATTCAAGCATTATTTTGAGGTAAAAAGAAATTATTAAATTATTATATCTTAAAAAGGATAATAAAAATTGAAATTTTAAAAACTTGTCTTTAATTTTCGTAATTCTTTTTTTTTAAAAGTATAATATTCATGAATAGAAATGATTCAGAATTCGTCATTTTAGAAATTTGAGAAATTTAAAAAATTTAAATGTTAACTTTTATCTGAAATTTACCAAATAAGCATAAAATCAAAATTATAAAGAAATAAATATTTCAAAAAATTATCTCAAATAATTTATTAGATTTAATTAGTCATAAACTTATACTACTATGGCGTATTTTGATGAATTTCAATAAATTTAACAAAAAATCTTATAGGGCTTTTTACCATTTAAAAATGAATATTGTTAATAAATTTCGATATTAAATTTTCTTCATGTTGAAAATATAAGATAAGATATGTTTTTATTTCTGAAATTTTTTATAAATTGGCAATGATATTTTCATAATAATTTTAAATTAATTGTTTAATTTTTATTTCAAAAGAGCTTAATTTTTAAAGTTATTTTTTATTCCCTATTTTCAACAGTTCAATAATTACCAATTTTTTAATGGATAATAACAAAGATTTGAGAATTATTTTATTTTTTGCCTTTAAGATTATATTAATCTTTTTCTTAAATAAAGAAGTAAAATGAATTTTTACTCGAACCAAAATAATCAAGAAAATCCCTTGTTTTTCACCGGATTAAACAAAGGTCCAAGTGTTCTAAACTCCAGCCCTAACGTTAGATTGGGATTCCTGAAAAAAGTATATGGAATTCTTATGGTTCAATTGGCACTTACAACAGCCATTAGCTCGTTTGTCCTTCTTACACCGAGCATTCAATTATTTTTAGTAACCAAGTAAAAAATTAATTTATTAAAATAAAATATGTTTTAATTAAAAATTATCTCTTTTTAGTTATTGGTTATTATTAGTAAGTGCCTTTGGAAATCTGGTCATTGGATGGGTTTTGATGGAAAAAAGAAATGTATATCCAACTAATTTCTATTTAATGGGAGCCTTTGTAAGATTCCACAAAATGAAGTACTTTTTTCTATTTATATCTTAATGATTTTGAATTTTAGACTTTTCTAAATTCAATTACTCTTGGAATGATTGGTAAGGATTAAAAAATCGAATATTTCTTAAACATTATTTTTAAATTTCTAGTGGCTCAATATCCGGTATCGGTCATTGTTCAGGCACTTTTCTTAACAACAATTATCACTCTAGGATTGACAGTATATACTTTCACATCCAAAATTGATATTACCAACATCGGTGGATATTTGTATTCTTTCTTATCTGTCTTATTTTTCGCAAGTTTAATTCACGTAAGAATTTAGACATTATTAGTTGAATTTTAAATATATTTTATATTTTTTAGCTTTTTATGGGTAATTCATTTACTGAGACAGGATTGGCAGTTTTGGGAGCTTTCTTGTTTGCTGGATACATTATTTACGATACCAACTTGATAATGAAATACCTGAGCGCTGAAGAATACATAATCGGTGTATTGAATTTATACATGGACATAATTAATCTGTTCATTAAATTGCTTAAGATACTAAATAGCTTTAATGATTCAAATAAGAAAAATAAAAAAAGAGAAGAATAAGAGTGAATATCATTATATTCATAAAACAAATCTATTTTTTTTTAAAAAACTATAAATAATTTTAACCATTAAATTAAAAATAAACTCTGAATAAATTTGTTTTTTTATTAAATTGTTTGTGTAATTATTGGTTAATTATGAGTATTGATTCTTAAAATAGTGATTACTATAAGATAAGCAAAGTATTTTATTTATTAAAATATTTTTTAAAAGATATGTGTTTGTGTTTTGCCATTAAGTGTTTGTTTATTAAAAGTTTACTTTGTTTGGAACATTCTAATGTCGATTTCTTGATCAAATTTTTTTAATAATTAAAATAATTTCTTTAAAAATTATGAAAAATAATCAATCAATTTAATTTTTTTGTTAAGGTTTAGAAAATTAATTTAAAAAAAAAAAATTTAAAAAAATGTTTAAATTTTTGCCAAAAATATAAAGATTTTATAAAGTTTAATTATTTAATCATAAATTAACAATATATTAATATTAACTCTAAATTAACCAAATCATTATCAACTTCCATATTAGAATTCGCAATAGAATGCTTTTATTATAAGAAAGTTTAAAAACTTTATTTTCAAAGATGCTTATTTAACTGAAGCAAACTATTTTAAATTAAGTACAATAACTTGGGAGAGATGCGACCAATTTCAATGTTTTAACTAAAGCCAATAAATTTCTGTACAATTCTAATTTAAATTTTAAAATATTAATAATCATCATGGTTAATAGATTCACGAAATAAATAATTGTATTGAATCTTTAATCGAAAATCATTTACATGATAGAATTTATTAAGCTTTTACATAAGTAAATTGACATGCTACCAATAGACTTTATAGTTCAAAATTTTTAGTATTTAAGTATTTTTCTAATTGAAAAAATCGGTAATTTAATATTTTCTTTTATTAGTTAAAATAATTGAAGAAGCTTAAATTTTATCTAATTTTATATAATATTTTTTTAAATTAATTGTTATCTTTTCTTATATAGTTAATTTTTAAAAAGAATAATAGTTAATTTTTTTTGTTAATTGGATTTAAAAAAAATATAAAATTAAATTTTAAATTAATTTTCAATCAAAAGGGCTAACTTTTTTGATTTTTTAAGAAGGAAAATATTTCGTATACGTCTTAAAAACCGAAGAGAGTTAAAATATAAAAATGCATAAAAAAAAAGTTTCGTAAATTTGAATACCTTATTAGATTCTAAAGATTGTGATAAGCTTAATTTTAAATTGTAATTTAATATTTTTATCAAATAATTTTAAAACGAAGAAAATATGAAAAATATATTTTATTTGGCCTTTTTAATCTAAATAATTGCTGTAATTTTTATTAATAACTATTTTTATAGTATTATTAATTTTTTTGAAAAATTTTTAAATTTGTTAAAATTTGGTTGAAAAGAGAATTTCTGATTCACTTTGGATAAGTTAAGAACAAAACTAGGATTGTATATAACTTTGACAAAATCGTTTGTTTTCTTTTTTAAATAGATCAAGAACTTTTTTTCGAAGAAAATATTTTTATAATTTTAAGTTAACAATAGGCAGTTTTACTGATCCTGACCTAAATCTTTTTTGCATCAAATTGAAAAGGAAAAGGTTTTAAAATAAATATAAAAGGTAATTTTTAGGTTACTTTAAAAGCTATCAAAAATTATTTGTCCTAAATATATTTAAATAAAATTAATCAAAATCCATTATCAAATAAATATTTCATTTTTCCGATTATCTATCAGATTTAATAATTCGAAATTGTTCAATAAATACCGTATTTTCCGAAAAATAAATGTCACTTATTTTTACTTTGTTTTAATTTAAATAAAATATATTATAAAATTTTGCATAATATAATTTAACGAGAACAAAATAATTAAATCTAGAATTTTCCATTCAGGTACCTGAATACAGATAAAATTACAATATTTTTTAGTTTTTATCCTCATTACTTTAAAAAAGCATGTTAAAATTAATATCTAATATAATTACTATTTGGTATAGAATGTATTTCAGATAAGAAATGAAATTATGTTTTTGGATCTAGAATAGGAGGCTTCCTGTGTTGTTTGTTGGTTTAATAAGCTCATTAATCCTAATTTGTCAACTAAATCACATTAGTTATCCTAAAAATATTGGTTTAATTTCTAAAAATTTGAAGCTTTTTCAATAAGTATTCACGAGACACAAATCTAATAAGGCAAGACATTAATTGTCACCCTAAAAAATAAAAATAGACGACAGGCTCTTTAAGCAAATTTTCTGGCAACAAACACGTGTTCGTGAGAAAGAAAATAGAACAACCATGCAAGAAACCCTTAAAATCTGGTTTGATTTTATCATTTTGTTTAAAATAAAATATATTTATTTTAAGGTTAAACCTATCAAAATATACGAGTTTTAGAACTATGTATAGTTCCAAAAATAATTGTCCTTGTAATTTTTGGGTCATGTTTAGTCAAATGGTTAAATATTGTGGAAAAGACATTTTAAACCATTCACATATTGTAAAAAGATAAATTTCAAAGTAAAATATTAGAAAATAAGAACATTATTGCGTGAAATAATTTAACTTTTTGTATACACATTTATCCATTTAGACTTGAAACTTTAATTTGATAAATATTTTATTCATGTAAGACCAGGAAATTGCTAAGAGGATAGTAAATAACCAGATAGAAACATTATTGCTTTATTAATGCATTTTAAAGGTTAAACTAACAAATATTTCAAATAGTTTGGTATTAGAGTGACCCAATAGTTGTATAAGTAGGAGTTTTTTTATAAATAAAAAAAAATTATTATATGTATTTTATGTTATCTGTATTTAAACATTAAAAGAAAACAAGGATGCTTAGTTAGCGCTTTAGTTATTGCTATAAAGTAAAAAGATAATTTAGCAAAATTACCTTGATTAGTAAATATTTTGCTGGTTTGGTTTAAAAATTATGTAAATATTTGAAAAACTAAAATAATTTTTCTCACAACATATTAAGTATTGCATAAAGTTAAAAGTTTATTCTAAGTGAGTTTTATTAAAAGATAGGTAATTGGCTCGAAGAGAACTTTATATTTAAAAATTTTCCACTAAATTACAGAATTAAACAAGATTAGTAATCAAGATTTTATTTTAAATTTGTCATATTCGAGAATTATATGCTCCAATTGGTTTTGTTTTTTTTTTATGCGGTACGTCCGGAATGTACCTTAATATTTGTATTTAATTTAGTTGTTTATTTTTGTGGTGTACTTTAGCCTCAAGCATTATTTTAATTTTAATTAAGATTTTCTAACTCAGTAGATTTTGTCCAATTAGAAATACTGGACAAACTAGATATAATGAATTTTTGCTAATTTTTAATAGATTTCAAATTTTAATTTAATAGTTCCAATTTGTGATTTAAAAACTATTTTGGTCGAATTTTTTAAAGAATTAGTATTTCTCTTTTTCTCTCTCTCTCTCTGTCTTCTTATTTTCTAAAGATTGTGGTCACACTTGAAAGATTGGAAATAATGACCAAATTAAATTTGTAATCAAATTTCAATACTTTTGATAATTGCACTTTTTTTTCAATTTGCCATATGGTAATTAGTTTTTTCCCATTGCAGGTTTTTTGATTCATTGGACAAGCTTTCTGAACATGTCCATCAATTGTTAAATAAGTATTGTTCGAGACTAATAAAGTGCTTATACACAAATTGTTTAATCAAGAATCAATTATAAAAGAAATTGAAAAAATTTCAAAAAAAAAAATTCTAATTTCTTTAGCCAAATCAATAGGGGTTTATTTTGACAGATAATTTTAATTTACTTGAATTCAAAATTTTATTATAATTTTTTTTTCAGGTGGCAACAAGTATATTCATAAGATAAAAAACAGTCTAGATATATTCGTATTGGGTAGGCGTCGAAGCACATGCATTTTATTCTCAGTTAAATGATTAAACCATGTTTGAATAATACCAATAATAAAAGAAAATAATTATTATATATTGAGTCATAAACAACATTTAGGGGATTAGAATGGAATTTTTAGATAGACTGACAAAATTCACAGTTAATAGCAAAAAAATTTATAATTTCAACTAAGGTTTCTTATCAAACCAAATTTTTATCACATAAACACACATTCCTATAGACAGAGACTCATATTTTATTATTTTATTTACACAGAGTCTATTTCTACTAGAGTAAAAGGAAAACATAATTTGACAATCTAATGTAATTTTTTATCAAATTGTCAAAAGTTATGTGCCAAGGAAATATTGAGTAAAAAGCTCGCAAGCCGCTGGTTCTTTGTTTGGTTGGATCAATTTTAATAATTGGTTGTATTATGATAACTTGAATTATTTTAATTCAAATTTTCATCAAATTAGCATACTTAATATGCGCACTTAATTTTTTTTCTCTTCTAACTAAACTTCAAATGTTCTAGATTGAAGTTTTACTTGCTTGAGCCAATACGGCACAATATAACTGCAAGTTTAAATAATCATAATCAATTTTTTTTAAACATTATAAATTCTCGCTAAAATCTAGAGTTTAGCAAATTTCAAATGGCTGCAGTTTAAAACTAAGTCTATAAAGCTCAATAAAAAGCTTGCAATTGGAGACAAAATGCATTCTTTATATCGAATGCCAATTTGTCAAATGGCTTTTTTCTCTTTTAGTTTCTGATATTTGTGTGTGCACATATTTAATCTGTGCCAAAGCGACCACTTTCAAATGCACAGAAATTGAGTGCAAGTTTTTTCTTTATTCTAGTTGCAATATTATTTCAAAATTTCAAATCTCTTTCCGATATCGTCATTTAATAATCATAATGTAAATCATAATTTCGTTCACAATATTCAAAATTTGCTTCAAAACTCTCACTTAACAGGCTCTCTTTTTTTCTAAATTCTTATGTCATTTTAGCAAAAGTTTGCTTATCCATCTGTCTTGGAAAGAGCTTGGCCTTTCTTAGTTAAAACAACTGATTGAAAGGTTGGGAAGTTTTGGACAGGTCCATTTTCAGGCAAGAGTTAACCAATGTGAAAATTTTTCTGTCACCACATGGTAGGCTTTCATGCTAAAGAAAGAACAAAATTAGAAATCAAGTTTTATTTGTTTACAAATTGCTTGCCAAGCATAACATCATTGAATTCAGAGTAGATTTTTGGGCATAAGACAAAATATTTGGTCACATACAAAGCGATCAGATAGCGGGAGGGGCGGGGGATATTGACCACTATTTACCATTTTTTTAGACCTAGATATTCACAGCAAACTATGTTGTTTTTTTAGTATGCGAACCGAAGATAAAAATCTTAAAAAATAGATAACTACGTCAAAATGGTTCTATAGCCCAAAATTTCCAAACATAAAAAATTAGTCAAAGTTAGCAAAAATACTCAATGTTGACGAATACTTATTACCATTCGCAATTTAATCCCCAAAGCCATTTTAAGCAAATTCAGCTGGTCCAGCATCCTCACCAGCACTCAGGTCCAAGTCAAATAAAAGGTAACTATTTACTCCACGAACCAATACTCATCGGTTAATGAGTATTTTTTTCATATGTTTCTTGGATTCGATCCAAATAATATAAATCGATCCAACTGTCTAGAAACTCGATTCGCTAGTTCATTATTATTATAATTTTGACATTTTGGTCTTTCTTTTTTATTAATTTATATATATATATATTTATACATATGTTTATATGTGAATAAAATTTATTTATTTATATAAATTATTTTGATAAATGAAGACATTTTTGTAAAAATTAGCATAGAATCAATATATCGAATTGGGTCGAGCTCAAAACTTAACTGATCTAAAGATAAATTTTGACAATTAAAATTTTTCTAGTTCAATCTGATATGGAGTGCACACAAACGAAACTTGAAGTGCCCGTTATAACCACCACCAATTATGGATTCGATCAAGTTAGTTGTTTTTTTTTAGTCAGTTGACCAGCAGACAGAAAGAAAAAAAAGTTTTTGAGCCAGATAAAAGGGCGTTTTGTTTGTTCTCTAGGAGTCTCTGCGCTAGCTAAGCCATGCATGGCTTTCTAATACTTTGTTTAGAGTTGATTTTTAGCCAAAGGTGTATTCAAATTTAATTTTATATTCTCTAATTGTCTAGTCAATATTTTATCTAGTTTTTATTCTAAATCTAAACAATATTAATTAAAATTTGTATCTCAAAACTGAAACATCATTATTTTATCTATTTTTTTTAGAGGAAATTTATTAAAATTTGGGTCCAATTTATCCAATTAAGCAAATTACGCATCTAGTTCTACATTTAAACTGTTAAAATATTCTAATTAGCATGGAAGATGCTTAAATGTCGTAGGATTTTTATGCACCTATCATTCAATAATAAAAACAAAATAGAATAATTAATTTTATTTAATTGAATTAAGTTTTAAAATATACTTTTTTACAATACATATATTTAAAGACAATACAGGGCTTTTATTTTCTAAAGCTAATTGGCAAACGATGGCAAAATTAAAATTTTTTTTTATGACAAAAAATTTAATGTATCCTAATTCAATTGCTATTAAAATTATAATTGATATGAGGTGTTTCAGGTGCCTAGTTATGAAAATAAAATATTTTTCTTGCTAATAAATAACATGACGATTTGGCTTATGATTTTTAAGAGAATTTTTTAATTTAAAAATGCGAAATAATTCCAGTTAGGGGTCAGAAGATCTGGTGCCTAGCAACCAAGTCAACTAGCCGAATAGCTGAATACTAAAGATTTATTTTTTTTAGAATAATAACAGCGAGGAAAGCTCACGCTTGATGGACGACATGCTCTTATGCCGTAGCTATTACACAAGCTCAAAATTGGACAGCTGTTTGGCAATCGATTGTTTTCTGGCACAATCGGAGCCCGGGCCTCCCTGTCTCTCGTCCTCCTCTTCAACCACATCCACTTCCTCGTCCAGCACTTCACTTAACCTGAACGAACCCGAAAACAAGTCGAACCTCAAAGACCACCTTCAGGTCTACAGTCTAAAGAAAAATACCTTTATATTCAAAAATGTGAACAAAAACGCCAAAGCCAACTCGCCATGCATCTCTTCGTCGAGCGAATGCTTGAGCTCGGACGAGGGCTATGTGGGCAGCTACTCGGAAAACTTCGACTTAACCAAGACAAAAAATAATCAAAATTTGGCTAATTTTGACCAAAACCAGGAGGAGAATGGGATTTTTCGAATACCAGCTTTGTTCACTGGCGAGGAAAACACCGATGTCAATTTGGACCACATTGACTCGGACGAACTAGATAGATTGGAAAAATGTTTTCCCAAAATGAACCAAAGTGTTTACTGCTTGGACAATTTGGTCCTGTATGATGATCTAATTAGCTCATTCACTCTTGAGTCCATCGTTGAAATACAAATGTTGTTTAAAAAGATTTTGAATGAGAGGTTGAGCGCTGAAAAAGTAGATGAGACAGAAATGGCGAGCTGCAATTGGCGAAAAGTGGTCGAAAGAAGGCAAATAAATGCGGCCAAAGAGGGCGAATTTCAACTAGAGGACCAATGTGACCTGAGCGCCTATCTGAACGAAATAGACATGAACTTGGACTATTCACAGCTAGACCAAATTTATTTAAATTCATCTCTTGTCAACACAAATATGGACCAATGTTTAAAATTTGCACACAACAAAATGGCATTCAATCTTCGCCAATACCATGAGTATCTCAGCAATGGACAAACAATGCCCAGAAAGTCCCTATTCGCCAACATACAAGTAGACTCAATAGCAGAGTTTGTACCCGTGTTGGACAATGAGTCCTATACTACTTACGAGGACATGTATGAAGTGGAATCGAATGACTATGAATTGAACGAGCCGTATGTGACCGATGAGGCCGAATATACCATGGTGGAGAGCGACGACTTGCAAGAGTGTTCGCACAACTTTCTCATCGACACCACTGTGATTGCGCATGATTTCGACGAGCTCGAGTCCTCTGCCAACTATGACTTGAACAACATTGACTACGAGGACTACGAAGACCAAGTGTACATTGACAGCTTGACCGAAGAAGAGGCCATTTCACTATTGAGAAGCGAGTCGGAATTTTACGCACTGCAAATGTCCCAAGCGGCCAAGTACGGCCTATTGGACGAGAGTTCGCATAAACACGCCAAAAAGAGCAAAAAAGCCCGGTTTGACAGCGGTCAAACCGACGATCTCTCCAAAACTGATATATTCGAGAGTGTGTTCAACTATGAAGAGCATTTTGACCACGAACACTTCGACTACAATGACGACATTTACTTGGATGAAAACTACACATTCAACTCGAACCTGTCGGCCTCGTTGCGCAATTCACTGCTAAATTTACGCAAGTCAAGACGCCACTTGACCCGTTTGCTGGACGAGAATAGCAAAAAAATGTCCTCAAGCTGCTCGACTGGGCCATCGTCGACCAGCTCGTCGTTTACCACCTCCAACATGGGCCTGTACAAGCAGCACGTGGCCAGCCAGTCAAAAAAGCCCTGCATGTACATGCTTACCGAGGGCAGGTGTCTCAGATCGGACTGCCGGTTCGTGCACGACTTCAAGACAATTACGTGCAAGTACTGGCTCGAGGGCGAGTGCCTCAAGGGCGAGAGTTGTGAGTTCTTGCACGAAATAGTCGAGACCGAGAAGAAGAGCAAAAAGTCCAAGAAGGAGGCCAAGGCAAAAAAAGACTTCAAGCTGGACACCGAGGAGTTTCCTGCTCTCGGCTTAACTGCCGAAAAGCCCAAACAAACTTCGCCCAAAGTCAAACCACAGCTAATGGCGAATGTGGTCAAGAAAACTGCGCACAAAAAAGAAGCCGACGCAGCCAAAGTGTCCAAAGAAGACAAAAAGAACGCCAAGCAAAAGAGCGAGCACAAGGCTCGTGCTGGAAAAAATGCCGCCTCGACTCCCGTCATACAAATCACCATTAAGCCGAACAAACAAGCCAAAAAATCATCAGCCAACAGCTGTGGCAGCAGTTTGACAAGCAATGGTAGCTCAAGTGCGACCAGTAGTCGGGCCAACAGCAAAATACGTGTCAAAAAATAAAAGAAAAATTGCTTACCAAAAAAAAAAAAAATAAATAAAAAGTTAAATATTGAGATAAAATTTTAAAAATTAAATAGGATTATTGTAATTATGTAATTAGAAGTGAGGATAATGATTGGCTTTTTTTTCTAATTTTGTGTCTTTTTTTTTTCGTCAGTTGATCTAGGATCTGTTTGTGAGCGAAATTTTCTGGGTTTTTTTAAAATCCTGTTGTTTTTCTTTCGTCGCAGTTTTCTTTTTTGTCGTGTCCTCAGACCAACGTTTATGTAATTTTTAATATATATATATATTTTTTTTTAAATTCATAGACAACTCAATTAAATTTAGTAAATTTTTTTCTCGCTTCCAGACGGATTTAAAATTTTTGGAATTATGTGAAAAGGAAATTTGAGATGTCTGTAGCAAAAATGTTCACATAGACAAATACAACACATTAATACACATATAATGTTAAACAGTAGGGCCCGCAGCTTGGACCTAAATATTAAAATATATTTTTTTTTAATCGAATACTAAAATTTAAATGTAATTTCTTTTTTCCTTTTTTTTTTTTTCATTTTTTTTTGTCGCGTTCTCAAACTAAAAAACTTAAATTTTCAATTTGAATTTTTTTAAATCATTTTTTATGTCTTTAAATTTAAAAATTTAATGAGTCGTCTATTTTTTGTCTTTTCTAAAATTCTTTTTTTGTGTTATCGAATTTAAAAAATTTAATTTTTCTTTCTGTCTACTCTATCATTATCACTCATTAGATTTTTTTTATTTAATCTTTTTTGATTCGGTTCTCTCGGACACAATTTACCTTGGGCACTAAACAAACAATTTATCACAAGATCAAAATATTTTGTTCCTAGTGCCTTAAGCTTACAGGTCCGAATTTTCTTAATCATAATGCCTTTTTGTGTCAATGTTTTTCAAATGTCCATTTTATTTTTGGTTTTATCTCATATTTACTTTATATTATTGTAATTAAAAAAATTCAAGCAAAAATAATTAAAATAAATTCTAACAAAATAGTACTTTTTAAACTTAAATGTCTATGTCCTTGTGATAAAAAGTTAAGCTATCTATGATTAAAAGACTTTTTGTGTCGTCGAAAAAATTTATTATTTTTATGCGATAATTAAAAAAAAATTTAAAAAAATTTAAAAAAATTATTTAAAAAAATTTATTATTGTTATGCGATATAAATAAAACACGGGATAAAAAAAGGGGACATAACAAAACTAAATTAAAAATGAAATAGATTGAGGAAAATCGGTACAGCAAAATTTCTGGGATAAAAATAAGATGGGATATAATCATGCATTAAATGTAGATTCAGTTTACTTTTATACCACTATCTAGTTCTTGTTTATTTTAATCAATATTCAAAAAATAGATTAAATGACTTGTTTCTAGGGGAATCTAAAAACGAATTCTAAAAGGATGCTTATGATTGTTAATAATTAAGAAAGAGTTAATCTAGTTAACAACGCTTATATAAATTGGACGAATGAATGTGAGCAACTTCTACTAAAGAGACTGGTAAAGCCTTTTAGGTCTATACTTGTACAATTACTTCTTTCCTATGTAAGTGATAGCCATATCCTTGGCTATAAACATTTTTTTTATGTATGGTTATGGAAAAATAAAGACAAGTCGTAAAATTATATGTTCCTGAAACTATAAATTAATATTTGATAAGTTAAATGCATTTTTTAACTTCTAATCATATGTGGCCACCTATCTTTAGCTCACTTTATTGAATCTTTTGATAATTTTGGAAATCTGATTTTTCGTAGTGGATATTCTATTTCTAATCTCTTCAAATTAAATTCTACCAAATCTTACTTATATAAGAATATATACATATCTTGATTCAAAATTGATATAGCATGGATCTTTAAAACCATAAATAGACTTTGTTGCTTGATGTTCTTCTTTTTATTTGATTGATGCATCTCTTTATTTTTTGAATACAGACTGGAACTACAAACTCCAAATAAGGTCTGATGAAAGTTGGATAAGAATTTTTTGCTTTTTATCAAGGAATTAGAAAAAATATATTCAAAAATATATCCACTAATCGATTCTCTTTAGTAATTGCTTGATCCACATGGTCGTCTTCCGCTCAACCTTGATCCACTAAGTTTCCATCAGAGATAATATTCACGCGTAAATCTCATTGATTTGTTGAGAATTTAATTTAAGCCAATGCTATCATATTGAGCTTATTTGGATAATTTGTGCTATAATACATTAGCCCATATTTATCATAATAACAATAGTTCCTTTTCAAATTTTTATACCAACTATGTGGACTATTTCTGCAATGATTCATCAAAGAAATCATGTTCTGTAATCTCGTAGCATCAACATTCATTAAAATAATATTAAATGTTTGAAAGTTGGGCTTTATTTATAATCAACAAGAAATATATCCAATAAGATCAAAAATCCGAACCCTGGATATCTTCCTTTATATTATCAATAATTAAATTTTAAAATTAATTTTTTTTAAGCTAAAGTCAACTTTCTAAATCAAATAAATTTAATTTAAAAAATTATATGCACTGCAGTTCCATTTTATTAAGTTGAATAGATAGATTTTTGAGTTTTATTTATTTTTTAATTTGATAATTTGCTCTTTGGTTAATTATTATGAGTACATTTTTTAGGATCATATTTTTACCACTTTTATAAAAAAAAACTATGAAACTAAAATTTTTTTGGAAAATTTAAAATACTTAAGGATAATTTTCAATCAAAAATTATCATTTAAATTTAATTAAAATATATAGCTACTGATATCCAGATTTTGATAAAAAAAAATAAATAAAACAATATGATAAAACTTTATTGTAAAAATTTTTTTCAGAGTTTTATGATTTTGAAGTTTAATGAATTTATAAATAAAAATTGATTTTTGAAATCTTAAAATAAGTAATAATCACATTTTATTGATTATTCTTTTTAACACTAAAAACTCGGAGGGGTTTTTTTGGATCCCTTCCATTCCTTTAAAATAGTTAAATTTTGGAATAAAAATAAATTAATTTTAATATTTGTTGATTTTAATTATCAGATTGCCCAATAAAAATTATAAAAAATGATTACATTTTTTTAACCAAATAAGAGATATTGTAAAAAACCCGAAAAAACTCCTTCCGTGTTTAGAACATCAAATTTCATGATTAATTTATTAACATGTTAACCAAGAGTTTATAAACAGTTAATATTAAAGTTTATTGCGAATCTATAAGAATATTCTTTTATCTTAAAATTATTAATTTGCCTGATAATTGATCAAAGACACTGTCTGCGAAATGGGAAAGATTAACCAGTAAATATAAACGATCTTGATAGAGTTAGGATGTCAAATATACTAACTAGATAATATCTACTACTTGTTATGCTTTTTTTATCAAAATAATATCTTTTTTATTACCAATAATAAAAAATTTTAAATCAATAACTTTTATTTTTTTCATACGAGTAAACAAATCTTAATAAAACTTAATTTAAATTTTCATTGCTGAATCAACAGTTATCTTCACTTTACCAGCATAACTGATGATGATAAATATATATTAGTATAAATTAAGTCATGAATTGGGTCATAAAGTAAAAGTGTTTTTTTTTATCACAAATACCATATTTTTGTTATAATAAGTAATAAATTTAAATTTTTTTAATTTTCAGTTTTGAAGATAATGATAAAAGAGGAGCTTCTAAAATTTGAAATCAAAAACTCTAAATTAACTAATAACTAAATATACTAAGTATTCGATTGTCTTATAAGAAAATAAATAAAAAAAATCTGCTATGACAAAGAAAATTTTGATTTTTTTGTCTGTTTCATTTTTTTCAAGAGTATTGATCAATTTTTTGGTTTATACTTAATTAGGATAGTCTTAAGCTATTTTAAATATTGATACACATTTCATCAAAAAATATTATTTATTTATTTTTATTTGAAAAAATTAGGATCGATTAAAAATAAATCAATCATTTTTTACAAGTAATGTTAGTTAATCGAATTACATTTCATTAAATGAATCTGGAATAAACAATTAGTATCCCAAGCAATATAAACATATCTCAATCAAACTATTTGCCAAGAATTTCCTGCTTTTTAAAATTTTAACTGAAATAGATAAGATCTTGAGTCAAAATCTGTTATTTTCTCATTTAATTTAAATCTCAATTATAAAGCTATTAAAGCTAAATTTAAAAATGATCCAAATTCTTAAGTGATAAAAACCTCTATTCAAATTACAATTTACTTATCTATTTCAAGATTTTCGATATTTTGAATTTCTTAGGAATAGATAATAAATTTTTCAAAAATCGAAAATTAACTATCCCCTGTCAGCCCATGCAACAGCTTAATCATATCCAGGCACTGATAAGAGTCTAGATTTAAAGCAGAGATAACTCAACTTTCTGGACTCTCAATGTCCCTTGAGTACAAGCCAAAATTCAGATAAAATTCACTAGTATTAAGTAACTAGATTAATAATGCCAATTGAATGATAAGTCGAATGAGTAAATTAATTAGAAAAACAGATAGTTGCTAATTTCTTAAAAAAATTCAAATAGTTAAATATCTATTGCACTTGTGCATTTTACTAAGAATTTATCTTGGCCAAATTTACACATTTAAGCGTCTGAAATTAGACTGGCCTATGCCAATAAATTTCTCATTTGGCCCAGAATTAATCAAGCAAAAGCGATGATAGCAGTTCGATTGAAATTTGGCGAATTATTTGTTTACAAAGTTTCATTAATGAATCAATATTTAACTTCCACTAGACAGCTATTCAATTTGTACGAGATTGTACGGCTAGAATCTAAATTTGGTTTTGTAGGAAAAAGTCTGCTTACAAAAGCTAGCATACATAAAAAAAATTTTAGCTGTCTTTTCAACACCTTGAAATTAATTTATCATTTTTTTCTCTTAGCTATCATATTTTTTGCTAGGATTTTAGGCAAAATGCAAAACAGAACAAGAAGCGAAAACTTTAAAGGCAAATAAGCATTGATAAATTCTGATAAAAGAGAGTTCAAGACTAAAGAAAACCTAAACTAGATTAGATTATATTGATGATTGAGGATTTTTAAAAATATTTATTAATTTTGTTAATTTCAATTGATTCCATTCCTTCAGTTTTATTCCCATTCGTGTTTGGAAGTTTCTTCAACTTGTTTTTGATTTGTTCATCTATCGTTATCTATTTCTTTGAAATAAAATCAAAAACTTATTCAAATTAGCATTCGAATTAATCTTTATCATTTTATATTCACATTGAGAAGCAAGTGAGGCTTTAATTGAAACAAGACAACTCAAATTAAGCTACTATTGTAAGGTTTTAATAAACTAATCTCTAAATAAATGATTTATGGATGCTAAAATCACTTTTTAATTCCTCGGCATCCGGCTCAATATTTAGTTTTAAAAATTTTCAGCATTTTTTTAAACAATTTTTGAAAATAATTTAAAAATTAGGATCTAAGAAAAAAAAAATTTTTTTCGTTTAATAAAAAATAAAGCTTGGTATTTTCTGACCATTTAGAAATTATATTCGAGCTTGGTAGATAAAAGTTCCTTTAAGTTAAAGGTAATATTTGCAATTTATAAAATAATTAAACGGTATTGTGAATTAAAGCCAAATAACACGCCAAATTAATCATGAATAAATAAAATTTTGTTTATTATATTGGCAAAATTATATTATTGGCCTATTTGAATGGAATAATAAGATAAAATATACAAAAAATTTTGTTTGATTGGATGAATATATCATGATCAAATTCTGATAAGTCATTAAATATAATATAAAATTTGATGAAAGTTAAATTTTTTATTTTTGTACATAGAGTAAAATATCAGCTAAAGAAGAAATTATTTTAAAATTATCTCATTAATAATATTTAGCTATTTTATTTTAAATTCTTCTTAAGGCAATAAAAAAAATCCAACATCAAATCTTGTCCTGGGAGATCCGACCAGACAAGCTAACTAAAGCTTTTTAGGTACTTATCTTTTCTCTTAATTTCAACAAATAAAAATAATTAATTCAGCAAGAAATATATCAAATTAATCGTTAAATTTTTATACGATTTTATTTTTCTATTTCATCAGGTACCCAGAGAATTTCAAGCAGAGATTTTTCTATTTTAACTTATTAATTTGTTATAGATAATAATTGATAAATATTTCAAATGAACAGTAATTTAGTTCAGAGAATATCTTCACCAAACACAGTTACACAATCCTTGAACCCATTGAGCACTTTTAGCATAGCATCACTGACAACCAATACTTCAGAGATGTTCCAAGAGGATTCGAGCACTTGCCACAAATTGAAACCCATCTACCAATTGGACGGGCAGTCTAATTTCTCACCAAACTCTGAGCTTAAAGACGACGAATCTAATGCCTCAAAAACTTCATTTGGTATTGATGAATCCAAGCAGTTTGTGCCTAGTCATGATGTTTTCTCCAACTTGGCATATACAAACCAAAATGTCAATCAATCGGGATTGAGCGAAAAATTCCTGCATCCCAAGCTTTCATCGATAAAAGTTCATATTGAGTCAAAGTCTCTTTGGGACGAGTTCGATCAATTAGGAACAGAGATGATTGTCACCAAAGCTGGACGGTATTATAGAAGATAAAATGCATTTTAACTTTTAATTATTTTTTTCCCTATAGACGGATGTTTCCTACCTTTCAGGTAAAGCTTTCAGATATGGATCCTAATTCTGATTACATGCTGATGATGGACTTTATGCCTCTGGACGATAAAAGATATAGATATGCCTTTTATAGGTATTTTTGAGAAAAAAAATTATTTAATCTCTAGTTACACATTTCTGTTTAGTTCAAGTTGGGTAATTGCTGGTAAAGCAGATCCACATTTACCAGGAAGAATTCATGTTCATCCTGATTCGCCACAAAAAGGAAGTCAATGGATGAAAAATGTTGTCACTTTTGACAAGCTAAAGCTTACCAACAATCTAATGGATGACAATGGACATGTAAATAAAAATGATATAAAAATAAATTTTATAAGTATATATTTTAAGATAATTTTGAATTCAATGCATCGTTACCAGCCCAGATTTCATATAGTTTATTTAGGAGAGCATGGCTCGAATTCTCATTTTGCTTCGCTAGGAAGTGGATCGAGTGGTAAAAGTAAAGCGTCTAAACAAGCTGCTATGGTCAGCTTGGCCACTTCAGCTCTATCAAACAGTGATTTAGATCTAGGTCTTTTAAAGCCAAGCAGGAAATCAAATTCAAATATAAACAATTCTGAATATCAAAATTATAGAACTTTTATATTTTCGGAGACTAAATTCATAGCAGTTACGGCTTATCAAAATCATCGAATCACTCAATTAAAAATAGCATCAAATCCGTTCGCCAAAGGATTTAGGGACTGTGATCCAGAAGACTGGTATTTAATTTTTGAAGTTATTTTAATTTTAAATAAAATAAATAATAAAAACTGTTTATTTTTTTATAAATAATACAATTTATTTTAAGTGTTGCCGAGGTTCTAAATCAACTAAATCAGCCACCAAATCAGAGAGCTTTGCTTAGAAATCAACGCGGTATACCTGGTTCAGCATCAAACACCTCTACCAACTCAAATTCAACTGCCACTTCTTCTGCCTTAAGTATTCTAAACGCTGTCGCCGCTGCTGCTGCCAATGGTAGATCACCGCATCCTTCATTTTTGACCGAATCACAAATATCACCAACATCTTTACATGATCATCATTTACATTCTCAAATTTCAAGTCCATTGAATGCAAATTCGTTCAATGGACTTTCACAATCAGACTATAATCTTTCTTCTTCATCTTCTGAATCCTCTACTTCATCTCTGAACTACCATTCAGATGCAGCTGCTTATAGCGCAGCAGCGGCAGCAGCAGCAGCAGCTGCTGTTTATAGTCAACTAGATAATCCATTTTCATCACCATATTCACCCATAAATTACCAATCATCTTCATCTAGCCTAAACCATGGATCAAATTTGAAAATAACTTCAAAAACATGTACCCAACGCCACAATCCGTACTCTAGAAATTCAAACAATTCAAGCTCTCTTACATCTCAAACATTGAACAATAATTCTGAAATTGACCATCAAAGTGTAAGTGTGAATGCAGCTGCTGCTTTTTTATCTACTCTAGGAGGTACTGGTGGTTATCCAAGCAATAGTCACCAAATGGCAAATGGCTACTCTGCTGCTTTTTACTATCACCCATACTATACTCACCATTATTTAAACAACCACGCGAATTCGGCCAACTACTCGACTAATACAATCGTTGATCTTAATTCAAATGTTCAGAAAAATTAAGATTATTTTTTTTACCAATTGGTCAAAATCGAAATTAAAACGATTTTATATGGCGAATTCCAATTAAAAATTTTGAATTTATTTTTTTGTAAATAATTTGACTTTATATTTTTTTTATGGCTACCTAATAAAACAATTTAATATATTGATATTTGTTAGAAAATAACAATTTTTAAATGTATCCAAAACGGGTATCAAAAATATTTCTTGTTTTTTTTATTAGATAATAATTAAATTTATAACTTCAAATTAGCCAAAATATCACTTTAATTAACAAAGTTCTGATTAAATTAAAAATTAATTAAGTATTTATTCTTCTTTACTCTTAAAACAAAGCAAATACATTTGGTATAAAAACGAAATAGTTTTTTTTCAAAGATAAAAACAGATCATTTTTGTTCTTGTACAAACAAGTATTAAAAAATTATTTTTTTTTTCAATTTAAAGTTTAATTTAAACTTAATAATTTTAAAAATTAATTCTTTTTAAAAAATTTATTTATTTGGAAAAAAAGTCTAAAAATTCTTTTTTTAAATTAAAATTTTTATCAGAGATAATGAATAAAAACTAAAACATGACTTTTTAAAAATATTATAAGGCTTTTTGAGGTAAAGTCTATCTCAAATAACAAATAACATGCTTGAATGATATAAACGGTTGAAAAATGAGAATAATTTAAGAAACAATATTAAAATAATTACATCATGGTTTAAAAGAGTTAATTTAATAGTGACCACGTGATCTACGCTCTGGTCGTTCGTTTCGTTGACGTCTTAATCCTGGCAAAGGTTCACTCATATCAATTCCCAAATCAATATCACCCAAAGAGAATCGGTCTTCGAATTTTGGTCTATTGTTTCTGATTCTGTTATGATCAAATAATTCCATTATTCTTTCCTCTCTCAAAATTGGATTATTGAAAGGGCCTATTAGAGGAGGTCCGAATATTGGTGATCCAAACATACCACCAATTCCACCACCATAAACTCCAGTTGGTGGCCTAGCAAAGTCAAGCGGAGCTGGGCTACAAACAAAAATTAAATTTAAATCAATGTCTTTAAAATCCTGATATTACCCAAAGACTAGACGTTTCGAAATTTTATGCTCTGCTGGAGCGCAAAGTCCTTGAGTTGCCAGAGCAACCACTATTAATGTAATATATATCATTTTTGTTTTAAATATTCTAAACTTTTTAGCAATAATAAAATAAATTTCAAAATTAAATTTTCAAAGCTTATGTTGAAAAATTAAGTAATGATTGTTGGATTCAAATAAAATTTTTTTGAATTAACTGCTTGAATTAAAAGAAAAAACTTCAATTCACTGTACATGATTACCATTGATTTAACTTGTATTTAGCTTGTCTCTGAAGCTAATTCAAACTTCTGTTGGTTAACATATACGCTTCAAAAATTTGGTTAAAAGCTAAGATGTCTTTACTTAGTCTGTAATATAGTTTTTTAAGTATATGGTGACGAAAAAAATTTTTATCTGAAGTGGGAAAAATAAAAAATATATTAAATTAATTAAATAACCAATTTAATAAAATTATTCAAAGCAAATTAGTCTTCAGTGGTCGAGATCAAAGTCATTAAATCGACTTTTCGATCAAATTAAATAAATCATTATCAATTTTAAAGATTTGTTTTAAGATATTGAACTTAAGAGATAAAAATTAAATATTTTTGTTTGAATTTTTATTTAAATTAAGACTAAAACAGTAATATAAACACTTAAAATAAAAAAACAAAATTTCATACGTTGTAACTAAATGATTTAGGAAAACAGAAACAATTTTTAGTCAAAAACAAATGCTGCAAATTGTATAAAATTAAAAAAGCAAAAAAATAATGTCTTGGATTATTTTTTTGTTATTTAAACAATTGGTGGAACAACTGGAGCAGCAAGTGGATCACGGAATGGGCCAAAGTGAGGTCCACCAAATGGTTGAGCGAATGGTCCATCAAAAACAGTGCCATAAGGTCTAAAAGATTTTTTTAAATAAATAAAATTATTAAATTGATTTTTTATTAAATTACCCGATAAAACCGGCTCCCATACCTGGGAGCATTCCTGGTAAAACACCTAAGCCTCCGAGGCCAAGTCCAAGACCACCAACCATTCCTCCGAGTCCTAATGGACCAAGAGCACCGATTCCTCCTAATCCTAATGGTCCAATTCCACCTAAACCAAGTCCACCCATTCCTCCCATTAAACCCATTCCACCCATTCCACCAATAAATGGCGCAAAACCAAATCCAAGACCAGGCCCACCCATTCCTGGAGTAAGCAAACCTGGAGCGACTGGCGGAAGTTGAGCTCCCTGAGCGCCTCCTGGTGCAGGAGCTGAATTTTGTTGAGGTTGCGCGTAACTAGTCGGTTGTGCATTTTCGTTTCCATATGTCTGGGATCGTTTTTGTCGCAAAGTCGCAGCGTTAATGACGACTAAAATTGTCATAAAAATAAAAAAAGATCGATTCATTTTAAGATCTATCTAAGTTAATTAAATTAAATTTGTTAAGCCAAAAAAATAATTTTTTTAAAGTTCTAAAGACTTAAAAAAACAAAATCTTCTTTTCAATGAATCTCGAAGTTGTTTAAGAAATAGAATAAAAAATTCTCTGGTAAAAAAAATGAAACATGCATTAGATCAAGTATAAAAAATTAAATCAAGAAATATCATCATTCGTGAGAGTGTGTGAAAAATAGTAAGCTTTTATTCAATACAAAAATAATAAACTTGGAGATTTCAAAAAGAAAATAAGATTTTATGAAAAAAAAGTGTAAGATACTAAATAATTAAAAATTGATTAATCCAACAATTAAAAAAAAAATAAAATCATTAATTTAAAAAAAATTAGAATCTAAAACAGAATTAAATTTTAAACTTTTATTCAAAAAAATTCTAAAAATAACATTAAAGTAAAAAAATTTAATACTAATATATGATTGAGTTCGATAATCGGAAGGAGTTCCTAGTTTAAATAAAGTAGCAGTAAATGCCTTAAGAATATTAGATATAGAAGAATCTTATAAATCACCGATACGTGGTTAATTAGTCTTGTCTTACTAATCTGGATACCTTTGACTCGATATCTGAGGCTCAGAACCGAGGATTCACTTCAGTGATTGTTTTAATGGACTTAGCAAAAGCCTTTGACAAAGTTCGGCACCGGGTGCTGGTCAAAAAGTTGGCGCTTTATAGATTTAATTTAAGATTGGTGAGTTGGATCAATAACTTTTGGAGTGATCGCAGACAAAGAGTTGTTTTGGGTGAGTCTGTCTCTGATTGGTTAGACGTTCTTAGCCGAGTACCTCAGGGTCCAGTTTTAGGTCCTTTGTTATTCGTTATATTTCAAATATTAACCATTGATTGATCATTAAAATTTTAATGATATGCCAATAAAATGGAATCACCAAGCAACACTCACAGCTAATAGAGCTACAATGGCATTGGGGCAATTGAGGAGAGCTTTTAATTGTTGTACAGGAAGCACTTTTATGAAACTTTATGTTGCGTTTCTAAGACCTCAACTAGAATACTCGATCGCAGCCTGGTGCCCCCATACAAAGAGGGACATCAACATTTTGGAAAAAGTTCAGAAGAGGACAACGAAGCTTGTCAAGTCCTGCTGTCACCTCACCTTTGAAGATAGGCTAAAAATACTTGGACTAACCACCCTAATGGTGAGGAGAGAGAGAGGTGATCTTATCGAATATTTCAAGATTAGTAAAAGTTATAGCATTGTTGACTAGCAAAATCCGAGCAAACTAATCAGTTCATTGTTTTCGGACAGCTCTGCTAGCAACATTCGTGGTCAAAAGCATAGACTGGTAAAGCAACACAAAGTAAGTCTTCTAAAGAGGAAGAATTGAATTTGATTTTTGATTTTTCTAAAAATCTAATCAAATATTCGAATTATTGAATAATCGAATATAAAAATCAAATTTTTGAAAATTTGAATCAAGTATTTGAATAAAAAAAAATTTAAAAAAAATCATTTTCAAAAAAAATGAATTTAAAATATAAATTTTAAAAAAATTGAAAAAATATTTAAATACAGGACGAATCAAATGTTTACAATAACAAAAAATACAAAAAATTAATAGAAGTATATTAATCAATAAAAAAGTTATAAATTTTCATTAATAAAAACAACTTTTCTAACATTTACTCGGCTTATTCTGTCTCTTCTGTCCAGGATGCTGTACCCAGCACTTCAAAAAAGTTGTTCAAACGGAACTTAAATTGCTGGATTGCAAAATATTTAAATAAAAGCCTGTTATAGAATAGGATAATTATCCTTATTAGTTTTTTATTAGTTTTTATCCTTATTAAAACTCAACTTAATCAATTTTTTTAATTTTATCGATTGTATCAATAAAATTCTTTTTCTAATGGTTTTAACTTAGTGTATGTTTTTTAGACTCTAAATCGTTAGTTTTCTGATAATAGAGATTCGAAGGTTTACTTAAATTTAAGGATTCACCTAATTTTAATTAGAATTTGAATTGTTAAAATATTAAATTCAATATTTGAATTTTTTTTAATTTGAATAATAATTTCGAATTTTTCAGAAATCAAATTTCTAAATAAAGAAAGAACTTTTTCCACTTCAGTAATTGAAAATTGTGGTTTTTAAATTTTAAAATCAAAAATTCAAAATTCTGAATCAGCTTTTTTTCGAGTTTTGATTTGCAAAGGAAAAATCATAACTAATTTTTTTCGTTATACTTCGTTTATAGTTATTTACCATTTCATAATTACCGAGTCTTATGGTTTCCATTTGTTGATAGTTATTTTTGTCGATTTTTACACTGAAGTATTTTCATTGATCGCTAATTTTCTTTTCAATAAGATGCATACAGTGAAGTTTTTATTGTTTATAATTTCTTTTTTATTATTTTTTGCTCAAAATTTTTTAATTTTATCATTAAACACTTGATTTATTCAATTTTTAAAATATTTTAAATTTTATAATATCCATTTATTTTAAAAATATCAACAAAAATTAAATTAATAAATAGATTATTAATAATCAATTGAAAAAAATTCAAAAAAATAATATTTTTCAAATTAATTATTATTAATTATTATTGATTTTGAAAATCGATCAGTTTAATTCAAAAATTATTTAATTAATTAAATTATGCAATTTAATTTTGAATTTTTTTTCATTATATGATTACAAAAGATTTTTACTAGTTTCAAACCAGAGCTTAAAATTGGATAATAAAATTAACTAAATAAAGAATCTATTCACTTAAATTTATTATTTATAAGAAACCAGAAAGACAAAAAAAATTTTCAAAGAGAAGCTTGGCTAAAAAGCTAGAAGAACAATATATTTAAGATTTGAATTTTTTAGTTTTTTAATTTCAAAGCTTAGACTTTTTCTAAAAATTTGCAAATCACAAAATGGCTAAATTTTCATTTTATGTCTGCTTGTTAATTGCATCAGTAATTTTGAGAGGCCAATGCGCCCCGGTCAAAAGAGAAGTTATTGTAGATGGACGAGGTTTTTATTTGGGAGGTGGGGCAAACAATAATATTAGAGAAGCTTCGCAATTATTCGATTTAGGTGGTCCGATTGCCAATCCATGGATAAATTCATACACCCAACCTTTACATAGAAGTGGAATTTTGCCAATACCACTACCATTCCCAAATGGAAATCAAGGACCTCATGTAAATGGTGGTCAACAACATGGATACCAACAACCGGCTCAACCTTCATATCAACAATCTTACCAACAACCAGCTCAACCTTCATATCAACAATCTTACCAACAACCAGCTCAACCCTCATATCAGCAATCTTACCAGCAACCAGCTCAACCCTCATATCAACAATCTTACCAACAACCAGCTCAACCCTCATATCAGCAATCTTACCAACAACCAGCTCAACCTTCATATCAACAATCTTATTCTCCACCAACATATCAACCATCTATCTCATACGGATGCAATACTGGTTCTCAAGGTTATCAATCTGGCACTTCATATAATGGATGTAATAATGGTGGCTCGTACGGTTCTTCTAAAAGCTATTAATATTAAATTGTAAACAATTTTTTTATATTTGGATAAATAATTTCCGCCACTTACGACATTTTTAAACAATTTTTATAATCATAATTTTAGAATTTTTTTTAATTTTTACGCTACGGTAATTCAATTTTTAAATATGAAATTTAAATCGATTTTATAAACCTTTTTTTAGTCAAATTTGATTAAATAAATTAATTTTGATTTTATAAATTTTTTATAGTCATTATGCCATAATTTTTTTATTAAGCGTCATTAAAATCTAATTTTTAACTAATTAAACACTCATTCATTTATAATTAAATTAAAAAAAACTTATTCTTACAGATCGACAATTTATTTTATTTTATTTAGAAAATTTTTTATTTAATTTATTTATTAGAAATAGGTTGGGTTTTTAAAATTTGGAATAAATTATCCCTTACCATTTTTACTTTCAGTCTCTAAATTAAAATAATAGATAGATTTAAAGAAAATTGGTTACCACTCGTGAATGATTGTTGTGTAGAAGAGCTACTTGATGCAGTCACCTCTGTTTCAGATTAATAAAATTCTTTCTATATAAAAATTTATTTTTCAATTGAATTTTAAAAAATATTTAAAATATTTATTATTTTCAAGTCACATCCTTCTGTGATGAAAGTGACCTTTCATAAAAACTCAAAAAATATTTTCACTTGAAACTGCAAAGCAAGCTACTTTCGAAAAAGTCTTAACTTAAAGCTTCCAAAGTTACGTCTATCTGAAGTGAGTCATTTCTACAGCAGATTCTTTAAGTTGACAATCTTTTTTAAAAGATTCGGAAATAGATTTCCCTATATAGTAAAATTTGGCACGAACTCAAATAGGTTATTTTTACGACATTAATACATAAAATTTAAAAAAAAAAATTTATTTACATAATTATTAGACTAAAAAAAAATTTTTTTTTTGATAAAATTCGATTTGATACTATTGAACCAATTTAAAAAATTAATGATAAAAATTTTTCGAATTAAAAATGCAAGACTCATTTAGAAAATAAATTAATTCATATTATTAATCGGTCGATTTACATGCTTGTATAGGAACTACTTCCAAAATCGGCTGGAGTTCCAAGTTTAAATTGAGTTGGTTTTCCCGGAATAAATACTGCAGTAAATGGTTTGTTGTCTTCTCTTTGATATTTGCCCAACTGAGATAAATCGTAGGTTGCTTTTTCATTATTATATTCTGATTGAACTGGGTCTTGATAAGATTGCTCTATAGATGGCTGGTAGGATTGCTGAGCTGGTTGTTGGTATGATTGTTCAACTGGTGGTTGATACGAGGGCTGAGCTGGTTGTTGGTATGATTGTTCAACTGGTGGTTGATACGAGGGTTGAGCTGGCTGTTCATAAGATTGTTCAACAGGTGGTTGATATGAAGGTTGAGCTGGTTGTTGGTATGATTGTTGAACCTGTGGTTGATATGAAGGTTGAGCTGGTTGTTGGTATGATTGTTGAACGGGTGGTTGATATGAAGGTTGAGCTGGTTGTTTGTATGATTGTTGAACCGGTGGTTGATATGAAGGTTGAGCTGGTTGTTGGTATGATTGCTGATATGAGGGTTGAGCTGGTTGTTGGTATGATTGCTGATATGAGGGTTGAGCTGGTTGCTGGTATGATTGTTGATATGAGGGTTGAGCTGGTTGCTGGTATGATTGTTGATATGAGGGTTGAGCTGGTTGTTGGTAAGATTGTTGATATGAAGGTTGAGCTGGTTGTTGGTAAGATTGTTGATATGAGGGTTGAGCCGGTTGTTGGTATCCATGTTGTTGACCACCAATTGAAGTACTTCCTTGTTGACCACCATTTACATGAGGTCCTTGATTTCCATTTGGGAATGGTAGTGGTATTGGCAAAATTCCACTTCTATGTAAAGGTTGGGTGTATGAATTTATCCATGGATTGGCAATCGGACCACCTAAATCGAATAATTGCGAAGCTTCTCTAATATTATTGTTTGCCCCACCTCCCAAATAAAAACCTCGTCCATCTACAATAACTTCTCTTTTGACCGGGGCGCATTGGCCTCTCAAAATTACTGATGCAATTAACAAGCAGACATAAAATGAAAATTTAGCCATTTCTACAGTATTTAGAAAAATTCAATAATTTGATAAAAGCTTAGAAATATATACAGTTGATTTTTTCTCGAATATCTCACATGTTTCCACATTATGTTTGATACAACTAGCTAGAAGAGAATCATCAATTCAAGTAGTGTCTCTAACTAAACTTGTAAAACTTTAAATCATAGCATCTTAACTGGTTTAAGCTTTAATTTTCGTCCACAGATTTTTATATTCTTAATTTCAAAGCTTGTTAAATTTCAGACTTTAAAATCATCGATTCATGTAACGCTCATACACGCTCAAAAACTCTCACTTTTTATTTTATTAAGAGATTATTTAAAAATCAAAATTTTTAATTCGAACAAAATAAAAAAAGTTGAGATTTAAATTTTTTATTTTCACAACAATAAAACTCAACTAATTATCTTCAGAAATATCTGTATTATTCATAGCTTCATCATTAGGTTCGCCAGATTCACTTTTCTCTCCATTTTCATTTTTATCGAAATTTTTGAATTCATTTACTTCTATTAGTCTAGGTCTCAGAACTGCTAACGAAACCAAAATAGCTTCCTTAATTACATAAAATAAATTTTTTTAAAGAAATTTTTTAAATTAAATTTAAACCTCTAAACGAATTGATCTACTTCCGTAGTTTTGCCCGCCGAGAGGAGATTCGCACACCAAATCAAAAATTTGCTCAAGCTTATTTGCTTTTAATTTTTCATCAGCCTCAATAGCTGGCTCTATTCCATTTATTCCCCCAAATACTACCAAAACACGTCTTTAAAAACAAAAATATAAATTTTTTTATATTTTTATATCTTTAATTTTACTTTGCAGGCGGAAGCTTGTCAATCATGGCAAAATCAAGTTGATTAATATTCAAGTTAATACCAATTTTTAAGTCATAATTCTCCTCAAACGAATTCTCTTAAATAAAAATAAATTTATAAAACAAAATAAAAACATATATTTTATTTTACCATATATAATTTTTCTAAATGAACTAGCATATCTCACTTGATAGCCCCAATAAAGTCCACTCTCTACCCTAGGTGTTTCGGGACTTACAACTATACCCTTGGATTTTCCAGATTCAGTAACATGCTTTTTTATTGTGACTCGAATGCCAGGTTGCAGTTTTTTATCAATTTGAATTTTCTTTATAAAAATAATTTTGAAGGAATTTTTTCATTTTTTATTAATTTTTATTTTAACTGAAAATAACTAACATTTGTCAGTCCGATGTCAACCCAAGAGCCTTTATCTTCTTTAGATGGAATATCTGTGACGACCCCTTCTCTATATTCCCATTGATCATTTATTTTAAAGTGATGATTGGCTTCCAATGGATGCAATAAACCTTTTATATTTAAAAAAAGTTAAGGAAAAAAATGGATTTAGCTTACCAACATGTTCGAGGTATTTATTTGGAGGAAAAAGTGCTTTGCGCAAATATTGAGGACATTCCATGTACTCAAGAATTTTAACTAATTGCTCATTGTAATCATTATGTTGTCTTAAAGATATGTTATATGTTTTAATATCTAAGATAATTCAATATATTGATAAGTACTTGTTTTCTAAAGCATATTCATTATACACGACAATTTCATCAACGCAAAATAAGGCAGCTGCACGGCCTATCTTAATGATAATAGTTAATTAAAAGTTTATATTTAATTATTTAATTATAAATTTTTTTATTTTACTTGTCCAGCTACATAAGTTTTAAGCTCCTTGGTCGGAACTTTGGCCATTATTGAACCAGGAATAGCTATGCTAAGAGTAAAATTGCGACCTTGTTTTTTTTCTGGATTTCTTTCTTTGCTTTCTTTTAATTGTTTTTGACAATTTTCAAATTCTTGTCGCTTAAGAATTTTTTTTTCTTCTCTCTGTTGCCGAATAGATCTCTCTAGAATACATTTAAACTAAAACTTAATTAATTTTTTAATAAATTACTCATCATTTTCCATTTACGCCATTCTCCAGCCTTCATTTATTTAATTAATAAGAATTTTTTAAACATATGTATTGATATTTATTTTCACCTTAGCATGGGGTCCAGGCTTTGGCATGTTATATATAACATTTTCACAAGAAGCTGTTTGATTTCCATTGGAATCTGATTCTGATTCTGAATCGTTTTCAGTTTGATGATTTTTTTTTAAATTTTTTCTTTTTACATGAATTTCAGAGGTATCTTTTCGTTTGGTTTCAGTCTTGGACATTTTTTGGGTGAACCTATTTTTTTAAGAGTAATATTTTTGTAGATAATTGCATGTGCTTGAAATTTTTTTATTATGAATTTTAAATATATGCCTGTTTCTTTAGTTAGGTTAATTTCGAAATTAAAATAAAATATTTTGAAAAAATAAGGAAAATTATTTTTGTAATTTTTTAAATAAAAATTTTAAAAAATGATCAAAATTGGCAACAAATTTAAACCTGGATTTATTTGCAATTGTAAACAAATTAATCGTTTAAGGTAAATAAACTTGTTATCTAGTTATCAACTTAATTGACAATATTTTATTAAGATATTTATCAAATTCTACTGATCGGATAAAAATTGAATGGAAAGATTACAATTGGGAAAAATTTGATAAGAAAATTTTGTAAGTAGTAGCTATTATGTTCAAATAATCCGTAAAAAAAAATTAAAATCATTTTCTAATCAAAAAACTTATATATGAACTAATCTTTATTTAATTCTAAATTTATATATTTTTATAATTTAAAAATAATTAAATGGGTTTTTGCATTCACCATTTTATATGTCGATTTTTTTAATACCTGCAAATTATATCAATTAAAAAATTACATAACCTTTTGGGTTGCTGTTAAACCATTCCGATCTCTATCTTTCTCCATATAGTGGTTCTGCTTAAAAATTTGAATAGTCAAGCTTCTCAATTTTAAGGACCTTTCTACAACCTTCTCAAAACTTTGGTTATTTTAATGGCATTGGTCTAAATATTGAAATTTTTAATTTCACCAGATTGTTTTTGTGAAAGTAACTAATAAAAGACCAAATTTTGACCATGAGCTATCTCCTGCTGACATCTTCCCAATCCGATTATTTTTCATCAAATGCTACTTCTAGCGATCTACGTGTAATAGCTTTAACTTTCTTCAGATACGTTTAAGTTTTATAAATTATTTTTTAACATTGTACCTTACCAATATTTAAATTGATAATACTAAGTTTAATTATTTTATTAAAAAATTAGTACGATTTAAAAATAAAGATCATTTTAGTTATTATTTATTTTATATTAAAGGAGTCAAGAGAAAAAAATTCAGAATCTTTCTTACGATAAGCAACTAGAGGTATTGTTTTTCAGAATATTCATCAATTAAATATTTAATTTTAAGATAAAAAAAATAGATTTTATTAAAGCATTCAAAAATGTTTTAATTACTCTTCTATATGATGAAAAATTGGACGAGAGTACTCGCGATAAGCAGCAAAAGTTGGGAGAAGAGATCTGCTCGATGACTGAAAATATTCTACCTTTGGTAATCTTACTAATTTAAAATAAACAAATTCTATCTTTACTTAAGACATCTCCAAATTTCAAAGACATTTTAACAAATGACACGTTGATTTTTGATGAAAATGATAAAGGAGAAAAAAAAATTGGAAAGTATACCAGAATTTATGATATTTTAACTCAGGAAGAAAACGAGAACTTAGATCAAGAAAATTTTGATTTAGCCATCAAAAGTGAATATTGTTTGTATTTTTAAAATTAACAATTAATTAAAAATTAAATTATATTTTTTTTTTGAAGCCTGGAAATCTGTTTTGACAAAATATCACGAAAAAGATTACCCTGAAAACTTTATATTAATTTCCAATGTAAGATTTCGATTTATCATATACAGTGCTATTGTTTTACATTGTTCATAGAAAAATTGATGTAGTTTAGCGTAAACTGACTGTTAAAAAGCGTAAAGTTTCATAAAATTACACCAATTTTTATAAATGTAAAGCAAAAGCACTTTAACATTTAATAAAAATATATGTACCTAAAATAAAAGTAGTGTTGGCAGACGGCCAATTTTGGCCGACCATTTTGCGGTCCAAATATGGCGGCTACTTATCCGGCCATTAAAATACGACCGGTCCAATACACGGCCGGCCATAAAAATAGCCAAAATACGGCCAGAATAAATTTTTTTATTTTTCAAAAAAAAATAAGTGTTTTTTTTTTTCATTTTTTTAAGATGAATTTTTATAAAGAGAATTTTGTATAAAAATAAATTTAAAAAATTGATAATTTTAAAAAATCTAATTATCTTTTGAAATTAAAAAATCAGATAATAAATCTTAATTTGTTAAAAATAGCATATCAGGAAAATATCAGAATTTTTTTTAATTTTTACGATATTTTAAGCTTATTTTCATATTCACGTGTGCTGATTTTTTTATAAGTACTTAACCAACTGAGCTATCTCGTATTTAAAGTGAATTAATTTAATAAACATTCAAATATTTAAAAAATTTATTTTATAGAAAAATCTCTTTATAAATTAAATTAAAATTCAACTTAAAAAAAAAATGAAAAAAAAACACGTATTTTTTTTGAAAATTAAAAAAATTTATTCTGGCCGTATTTTTGACCGGCCCCCATTTCAACCGACCGGCCGTTTCAGCGGTTTGATCGCGGTTAAATTTTTTATGGACCGGCCAGGTGGCCAGCGCCCAACACTAAATAGAAGCCAACATTTTGTATAATTTCATCCTTTTAAATAACTTTAATTAACTTATTAAAACATTAATTTTGACTATTGTTAGTTGTGATTTTTTAATGCTGCATCAGCAAATAACAAATTAATTTAAACCTCAAAAACTAGGTTTTGATGCCAAATTTGTGCTTTCATTATGGGTGCATACATTTCTTAAGTTTGTTTACAAAAAAAATTAATTATTTGTGAAGCATTTTGAAGAGTTAATAAAGCATAATCCACTTCCCATCCAAAGATTTGCATCATACTATACATCATTCTGGCATTGGAACAAAATTGAACTGAGAAAGAATCGAAATGGACAAAATATGCTCATTGTTCCTTTCAATCCACAAAATCTAGGCAGCGTATGACTTTATATAATTTGTATCACTTCTGATAGTTCATTTGGATTATTATTTTATTAAGGAAGAAATATCAGCCCAGAAGAACACATTAAAAGAATATTTTATAAATGGTCCAGGAAAAGAGTGCAACTTGGACTCTCTAATTTTTCACCAATTGTTTGATTTTTTTATCAAATTGATTTTTATATTAGATAAATTTTTTTTTCAAGAGACTCAAATCATGAATATAATTTAGTAAAAAAAAATTTCGAATTGCTTAATGGACAAGAAAAGCTCATTGAAAGGTGTGACGGAAGAGAATTTGAATTCTTTGCTGACAATTATTATCCACAAGTCTTCGAAAGCTACGAAAAATTGAACATCTCTTTGTCCAAAATGCTAAAATCAGCAAATAAAGATTTGGGAACCGACCGGTTAATCGAACTTGATGGGGCAAATGGTGTTTTGGCCACTTTGGTCAGTGACTGCTACAATAAATACTATTCAATTCAAAACTGCTACAACACGGTTCTGAATACTAAATTTAATTTAGACAAAAATGGTCTACACGAAGACTATTACTGTCTTGAAAACAATATAGGTAAATCAATGAAGCATTTGAGATCAATTTTAAATGATAGTGGAGTTGACTCCAAAATAAGCTTTGTTTACCAAGACTTTAAACAGCCATTACACGATTATCAAAAACAAAAGAGTAATTAATTGTTTGTTTAAAGCACTTTTAATTTGCTTTATTTAATTTGTTTATAGAGAAAAAACTTCTAATCAACCTAAGAGCTCATGATCAAATTAAAAATATTTTGCTTGTAACAAATTTAAGTGCATTGTTCAAGTTGGAACAATATTGTTATGAGTAAATTAAAATTAAAATCTTAAAATAAATAAATTATTAAAAAATAATTTCTTTTTTTAAAGATTAATGACTGGGGAGAGAAAGCGTGATGGAATTTTTGGTAGACCTTTTTGCGCAGTTTCAGCTAAATTGGTTGACTTGAAGCCAAAATATTCGAATTGTTATGCAATAATTCGTCTTGATAGAGAATAGAATAAAATAAATAAAAAATTTAGCTAATTTATTTTTTAATCAAAATATTTTAAAAAAAAGTCAAATCATTAAATAATGTTTAAAAACTTAAGAAAATATTTTAATGTGAAATATCACAACCAGGGTAGTTTTTTATATCTCGATTAATCAATTGCCAAATCTTGTTTCTCATACACATGGTTTTGAGCACGTTTTTCACTCCAATGAAAATAATTCCTGACTAGAATTGATAATTAGATAAAAATTTATAATAAATTTAAAATCATACAGCTGCTGTTCTGACTAGAATTGAGCTGCTTAAATTAAAACGGCTCAAAATCATTTTATCAATTGAAATGGCCACTGTTGGCAAAAGCAGACCTCCCACTACCAATCTTAGCTTGGATACAAATTTGGCGTCCTCTTTTTCATCTTCATCATTTGAACCATGGCCATAAACGTTCTCGTTTAACTTTATATTCATATCACTTATTGAATAAGTGGCTAGTTGTGGAAAAAATTTTTTTAAAAAGACACATCTATGGTAAATTTTTTTGGTCTTAAGAAGACAATTCCTCTTTAAGCTTATTTTATTTGCGCAGAATAAATTTTTAACACACACACACGCAATTACTGAATGATAACAGTTTTAAAAATAGAATTAAAATTTCGAAATTTAAGCCCAAGATTTTATAAGCCTATATAGAAAATAAAATCATACTGAATAATCTGTCCATCAAACTTGAAAATGGAATGAATCTGGACGCTACTAAACTAATTGGTATTGCCGGAAGAAGTCCGAATACAAATACTTTACTTGACGCATTTAACAACTTAAAGCCTTCTTTTAGTCCATAAATCTTGGCAAGGCGATTAGAAAATTATTCTTTATTTAGAAAAAAATAGCTACTTGGCATAAAGTGATTGCTCCATAGCTCAAACAGCACCAATAGCTTGAAGCAGTGATTAAGAATATTGTCATGATCGAGCTTGAATAGGACACCAATTGATCAACAAGATCAAACACTTTCAAACTTAAACCTTAAATAATAAAATTAAAACATAACTTAGATTCCGGAAATAATAGGATACTTTTATACTATTAAATGGATAGATGAAGTCGTATTTAAAATTGCATTGGGAGCAAAATAGGTCCATAGCAGAATTTTCATTTTGCTTTAGGTCAATGTAGTTCTGGAAACATTCGAAATGTGCCAGTTTTTTGCGGCATTTGCAAATGCTCAAGATAAACTTATTCATAATTGAAACGAGTCTTATTTTATTAGCATTGTTAGACTCTTTGGTATTTACCTTGGTCAAAAAGTTCAAGTCAAAGTAATAATTTTGTATAATGTCATATTCATCTTGGTTCATTTCGAATACGGATAAGCAAACCCAGCATTTTTTTGGTGAAAAGTTAACTCTTGTCTGGGTAGCTGACCGATTGCTATTTTGGTTAGAAAAATTTATATTAACATTTTGTCTCTCAATGGCTAGATGGTGGTTTTGCTCGGACATTTAATTTCTAGAAAAATAAAAAAAATTAATTGTTTAAAAAAAAAGCATATAATTTTATTTTTTGGTTAATATTTTGGATTTTGTTCAGATTATGATGATTATATATCAAGTTAAAAATAGTTCTAAAATTAAAAATTTAAATTTAAATTTAATTTTAATTTTCGCATATATTGTGCATCTAATCTATTTTCTAAAATTGAAGTTACTTTCTTAATATGGACCAGAGATAGATGGGTTATTTGAAGTCTTTGGGAAAGAATACTTTTATTTGAGCAAGTCGAGTAGAGCTCATAAATGACTTCATTTATAGTTGAGAGAAAAACCCATTTCAAAACATGTTTACAACTCATGCTTTCAAATGCTTTCTCATTCACTCTCTCTTTCTCTCTCTCTCTCTCTCAATTAAAAATCATAAAATTTGAAATCAAGTAGGGCTTTCCATCGTTTAAAATAAGTGCTAAATTTGGCATTTTTAATTTAATCAAAAAAAAAGCCAAATATAAACGCCTAAAAACGTGTATATCAAACACGCCTAAAGCGTGTTTTTTCCAAAAATTTCCAAGTCTTTAAATAATGCTAAATTAAAATTTAAGAAATAAAATATTGGATTAACGTTAATTAATAAATTAAAATTTTTTGAATAAAATTCAAAATTTTAGAAAATAATATGTTGAACCTAGAATATTCCAATTGAACACCTAAACCATAATTAATTGAACACCTGAGACATATATTATCTTTGATTTAGTTTTATGAAATTACCAGATTTTTAAAGCATTGAGAAAAAAGTGAAAAATTATTCATTTTATATTTTTAAAGGTGAAAATAATGATCATTAATAAAGATTGTTTTTATATTAGAATTCTTGTTTTTATATTTTGAAGATTAATTATTAATATTCAAAAATAAACATTAGGAAAAGAATTTGACGTCTTTAATATATCAAAAAATATTTAAATTTTTAAGTATAAAAATTCAATCTTTTTTAAATAATTTATTACCTGAAGTCAATTAAATGTCTAATTTATGAACATCTGCTTTCGATCCTAATTCCAATTTTAATTTTTTATAACCTAACGTTATCTTGGCTATATTAACTTCTTTTTCTTTTTAAAGATATTATATCATTTTATGTTTTATTAAATCCATTAATTTCTAGAACAGAATTGAAGATAATTCTCAGAACTGTTTTTTGCTGAATCGTTTAAAATTTAAGTTCAATTCTAAAAAAAAACACAATAAAACCAAAAGTATCAACTTAACATTTTACAAAAATTTACGCATAACAATTCGAAATTTATTTTAATTTATCTAATAATTTTATTAGCATAAATAACATCAATTATTTGATGAATATTTAAAGTTTAAATCTTTGACATGATTAAGAAAAAAGAATTATCTTTGACACTCCTGTTAAATTTTTGAATTCATTTTTTCTTTAATTCATTAGGTTTTATAAATGATAATTTCAAGCGTAAAATATATTCTTAAGAAACTTATAATTTAATTTTTATCATTAAAATGAAAATTTTTGATTAGTTTGCTAAAAAATACTTATAATTCAACATTTATAAATTAAATTTTGAATATTTTTTATAGTAAAATGTTTATAGTAATTAAACAAGAGTATACACTGGTTTTCCATTATTTCAATAGTGTTGCCAATTGCCATAAAAAATCAATTAAAATTTAATCGTTTATGGTTTTGAAAAACTAAAAAATTTAACAATAAAAAATCTTTTTTTATTTATTTTCTAGTAGAACTTTAAAAATAATATCTCAAATTTTAAAAATATCTCTTTGAAACGCTTAAGAGTGTATTTGATCTCATGTTTTGACCCATTTTTATTTAAAGAAATTAATTACCACCAGCCATTGTTCAAAAACCAAATGATAATAAAAAGATGATATAAAATTTATTGATCAGATTCTTTTTTTTCGCAGGAAGTATTCTAGAGACCAGGATTCTATTTGATTGAGTCAAACTTGGCAAATTTACTATATTTACTCTATTCGTTTAAGTAATTAATGTCATTTGATGTTGAAAAATAATAATTAATATTACGATTTCCATATTTTTAAAACAGATAAAACTTCTTGAGCTTGTTTTATCATTTTATATTATAGAAAATTTTAAGTAAGATAAATTTTTTTTCCATGGTTGGCAAAAGAAGTTAAGCATAAATTTACACAAAAATTAACTAAAGCGGTTTGGTTTTTCTAAAGCTAAAAAATATGCTGCTCCAGTTCACTTAGTTATTAAAGCTTAACTTAAACAAAATCTAAAACGAATAAGAAAGTTCCACAAGGCTCAGTTTTTGGACCTGTTTTATTTATGTATATTTATTGATGATCTTTATAATGAATAAATTTGAGTTCTATTTATAATCAAAACTGCAAACAACAATCAACTGGTCTCTCAATTAGTGCGGGTATGGTACAACGAATTTAACTAAAATAACTTTTGAAAAAAGATCTTTTATTTGAAGTCGACAAACCAAATAAAATATTGCGCCAATTTTGGGAATCATGTTTCAGGTATGATAGCTAAAAGTTAAAAGAAATTAAATATTGATTCACTAAAAATATTTTACATGGCACTAGTTAAACCTTATCTAAAGTTTGGTATGCGTTAATTATGTCCATTGAAAAGTGTTCTTCATTTCAAGGTTAATTTAGAACCAAAAATAACCTAAAAAAATGGCTTTGAAAATAGTCGAAATTATTCTTATAGCTAAACTCTGCAAAAATATTGTAAAAAACAAAAACTTTTCCTTAAAAAATTGGTTATGGTCAGCATTTTTGACTTTTCAGAGGTCAAAAAAAAATTAAGTCAAGTCGAGTCAGATGATTTTAACAATAAAAAAAAACTTAGACTTATTTATTTATAAACTTTGAAAACTTTGGTGGATTTTACTTACAGTACTAATTTAATAGAATGGAATTTTACGAAAATGTTCGCGAATTTACCCAAGTTCCAGTAAGTTAAACAAAATTTTAGTAAATTCACATAGATTATCGGAATACCATCCTACATATGAATAGACAAATATAGTAACATTTGACAGAGTAACATATGAAATCGAAGATGCAAACTTAATCGATCACTGACTTCTCTAAAGCGTCTGAAAAAGTCTCGCGTAGAAAACTTTTAATAAAATTAAGAGGATATGGTATTTAAAATTAACCATATGAATTGATTAAATCCTTTCTTCTGGATAGGAAGCAGAGAGTAGTTCTTGGTGATGGAGTGTCAGAATGGAAAGAGGGCACTAGTGGCGTTCCTGAAAGATCGGTTTTGGGCCCGATTCTGATCTTTACATAAACGATCTTTTCAATTCAAAGTCCATGTTTGTCATATGTAGACGACTTAAAAATATTAGGGGTTTTTAATAAGTGGAATGCTTTACTCCAAAGTGTTGTTAACTCAGAGACAGTTAATGGCTTTAAAGCGGGTATCAACACAGAAATTTTTGATATTGAACAAAGTAATAAACAAAATACTGCTACAGCTCTTATAGATCTAAATGGCGGAAGGGATTAGTATACATTTGTATATTGCAGTCTAATTACTAATACTACTACAAACAAATCAGTACTTAAAATGTTGATTCCAAAGATCAAATGGGCATATAATTAATTGAACTAGCTAAAATGATGAATTTTACTAGATACAAAGAAAAAAAAGAAAAACAACTATTTATTTAGATATTACATTAGATATAAAATAAAAATACAAGATAAAAAAATGAAAAAAAAAAGCTAATAAAATTTAATTTAATTAAGACTAATTAATTCTTCTTTTACTTTTAATTACTTGCACGTTTTCGTCGGCATTGTTATTTGAATATGTTCTTTTAGCTGTTAAATTTTGACTCGCGACTTTGTTAGGATTAGAACCCGCGTCACACTTTTTCGGTGTACCACGCCCACGTTTAGTTTTGATAATATTTGGCGATTGGGAATTAATGCTTTCAAGAGACTCTAGAACTTCCATTTCAAATATCTCGCTTGTACGATTTACGCGTTGGGTAACTTGCTTGTTTACTGGTATGTCAAAGTAGTCTTCGTAAGTGTCTTCATCACTTGAATCGCTTATTTGCTCACCAGGTTGTTTGTCTCTGTGGTAGGATCCTCAGTGCTTGAATCGGGATGAATTAATCTCAATTTATATCAATCAATTATTTTATAATGTAAATTTTCTCAATTTTTATTGATTATTTTTTTTTATAGAAGCTACTTTTTTTATCTAGTAAATAAATTCATTATATAGTAAAAATAATCTTTTTATCTAGTAGATTCATCATTTTATCTAGTATCAATTAATATTTTGCGGATCAAATGATAAGTTTTTTTTTTTTAATTCAAACTAATAAACAAAATTTAAAAGAAAATTTTTAAAGAAGATATAAGGACAGTTTTAGGATTCTTTTCTTGATAAAAAATTTAGATTACTATTTCAGTGACTTTTTTTAAAAAAAAATTTTAAAGTTTGACTTGACTTTTTTCAAATTTTCAATTTTTTTTTTATTTTTGTGCCTATTTGGTCAAAGATTAAACGAAATCGCGACGGATTCGCTCTAAAGAAAAGTGAAAACAAAGTTATACAACCAACTAATTGATATGACTATGAATTTCAATCCCATTATTAAAACACTAAAATGATTTTGGTTTTAAAAAATAAAAAATAAATTCGAAAAATAGTTTTATTAAATCTAAAAGCTATTTAAATTAAATTAAATGATCAATTTTTTAATTCGAATCGTTCAACATAAAGAGTTTAACAACTTTATATCTATTTTAATTCTTGATTCTAAAATAAACTATCATTAAAAAAAATAAAATTTTAAAGCAAAATTTATCATTTCTTTGGCTGATCAAAAATATACAAATATGATTTACAAAAAAAATTTATTTTATAAATTATAACAAACAAGTTAATTATTTTAATTGTATTCCTCATTTGAGGATGAAGTCCGGGCTCGATTTAATTCGAACGATTGATTGACATTAATCGACTCATCTTCAGAGGTAAAAGGCGATAGTTGACGAGTGGGTCTATTTACTAAATTTTGATTGAGAGGACGGCTAGGAAAAACTCTGTTCCTTGTGGGCGATTCATCATAATTTTTTATTTGCCTATGTGCCTGGCGCAAGAATTGCTGTTGTTTGTAGTAAATTTTCAATATTCCTTTAAGGCCTATAAAAGCAATTCCTCCGATAATGGATCGCTGAAAGTTTGAATTCACTCGTTTGAATAAAACTTTGCCAAATAAAGTGGCTATGGTTGGCAAAATAAGACCTCCGCAAATTGTTCGTGTGAAAGACACTGGGTCCGAATTTGACGAATATGAAACAGCCGGAGTTCTTGGTAGATAATTATTATTAGCTTAAAAAATTAAAAAATAAATAAATTTTTAAAAAAAATTTGTTGAATTACAATTAGGAAAAATTAAATTCAATAAGGGCAATTTGGTTGAATGCTTTCTCCAAAATTTCAACACTGCATCTTCCCATCTAATAAGCCTTCCCAGCATGAGCATGACTGGTATGGTCGGAAGACCGATGAGCATAATAAGAGGATCGGCTTTCTCCATCACGTTTAGGCCCTCTTTATGGCCCAAAACTTGCATAATTGTTACTGCTCCATAAGTTACTGCTGTCCAGTAAACAGATCCAACCAAAATGCCTCCAGCTAGGAATGGACATGACTTGAAAATTATGCGGTCTATCATGTCCAAAACCTGGACCAGCATGCCACTTTTTGGATATACTATAATGTAAGTACTATTGCATTGAGGACATGCAACTTCAACTGTACTGTTTCCTTGTTGCTTTTCGTCGACCCATCTCTGCAAGCATGATTTATGAACCCATTTGGCGGTGCCTCTGCATTTGCATGGTGAAACCCATTGAGCCGTTCTGTCATCATCTTCGTTGGCAAAACACACCCAACAATGTTTGCTGCAAAGATAACACTTAAGCTTTAACTTTATCTTAAATGAGCAAAATAATTACGGTTCATAGCTAGAGTTGGATATCTGTGAAAAATTGGATATATTACTCATTGTTTTATTATTAAAATCTATAATGTATTAAGTTGAAAATATTTTATATTTATTTGATTACTTGCTGCAAAATTACCAAGTATTTTGAAAAATTTTTGATTGAGTACAATATTTTTAATTATACAGAATTTATTTCGTTTTTATTTTAAGCAAAACCAGTTTACCTTTTAATATTATTATGATAATACTGGTGAATATTGCCAAGCATAATAAATAGGCTTTATGTGTATTTTTAAAATTTGTTCATCATATGAAATCTTGCAATATGCATATTAAATGATGTTTTAGTTTGTCTTAACTTTTTGTTTATTAATTTTAATTAATTAAAAATGATAAAAAAAATATTTATCTTGTTTACTTTTGCTGGTATAGAAAATTAATAAAATTATTTGTTATTATATTATAAGAAAATTTAATAGATAATGTAAATTCATGCAACAGGGCTAGGACACAAATGATCAAAAAGCTTTTTATTAATTTTTTTCAAGTAATAATATAAAAAAGACAAGCTTAAAAATATTTTTATCAATAAATGTCTATTTGACTAATAATAAACATAAGATAACTAAAAAGCGTTCACTGATATCATTTTATTTTTAGATAAAATAATTCAAATAAATTATAATAACTTATTTTTCGAATTTAAAATTTGTCTAATCAAATTCTTAATTTGTATTTGGATTGGTTTAATCATGGCCCATATTTTAGATATTTCTATTTATTAATTTAATTATTTTTTTAATTCAAACTTTCTAGCAAAAAACATCAAGTCTTGACTTTTTGAATTATTATAATTTTAAATTTATGATTAAAAAAGCAACTAATTTAGGGTCATTTAATTAGATAAGAAATGTTATTCAACAAATGTGAAAAAAGAATGATTTAGTTTGTTTTAAATGTTTAAAATAAGGGACTAAAATCTTACACAGAATCATTAGAATAAAATATAAATCTTGTATAAGAATATTAACTTAAGGGAAATTAAAACATTATATTCACTTAATCAGCGTTTTTAGTTATCAGTTTTTGATTCAACTGAGAAAAGATCAAGTGCACTTTGACAAATATTTCTATTAATATTGAGGGAATTTTTTTAAAGATAAAGCTTTGAAAAAAAGATTACAATCAGCTTAATTTTTAAGATGGAATTTATTTGTATTTTTTCTTTAGGCGTTTTATTATTAAATAATAAACTCATAAAAAAGATCAAGGTACAATTAAACATAATTTTTTTCGACTTAACTAAAACAAAAAAAAATTAAATTTTAAAAAACATTTCATTCATATTTTTATATCGTGTATGAATTTAAGTTGGTAAGTTTGCTCCAAATATACCAAATTTTTAAAACTGATAAATTAAGGACAAAATGGCTATCAACTAAATTAGAAGATAATTGAATAGCCTGATTTGGGTTACGTTCTGGTTACTTTTCCAGTCAAGTTTGAATAGGAAAAATTTTTATTTTAAACTTTGTTTTTATCTTAAAGTATAGTTTTAAGTGTTAAGAAAAATATGAAAAATTTAAGAATTGATTTCAAGTCTAAATCAAATTCTAGTCTTGTTGGTAGCTTTGAATTACTCGATGTTTCGATTTATTACAGCTTTTTACTGTGCAAATAAAGTAGTTCAAATTTTTCTTTTTTATATTATTAAATGCGTAATTTTAGATACTGTTGGAAATTTAAAAATTTCTATTTAGGTGTAGAAAGGGAATTATGCTTTATAGAATAAACCAAATATGAAAAAATATATATAAATATGAATAAGGTATTTTGGTTTAAAAACTCGGCTAAATAATAACAGTTCTAATCCAATTCGTTTCTTTATTCTTCATAAATTAATTTCAAAATTATAAATTAACACGCCCTTCATAAGCTAAAATATTTTTGAAATAAAAAATAGAAATATTTCACAAAAAATAAAAATATTAGTTTGGGCATAATGAATTGAACCATTTTTATATGACAATTTTTTTTAAATTGAACGAAAAACTTATTAGATAAATTAATTTCTTTTTTTTTTCTATTTCTATTAGGTAATCAAATGCAAAGCCAAAATCAATTTAGCATAATACCGCGTGGAAAATTACCAAATTCATGTTATTTTGATGTTTGTACAAAATCGGTTCAAGACGCAGAAAATTTGAGCGACCATCGATCAGAAATAATCGATGGTCAAGTGGAATCGAATTCGAACGAACAGAGTCAAGCTCAAACCAGCAATATTGCTGTATGGTCGTGTGTTTTTTCGCCAGAAAGCGACTATATGGCATGGTCTTGTGGCCATGGTCTTGTCAAAGTAATGAAATGCAAAACAAATGAAGCTAATAAAAAAGATGAAAACAAGTTTTTTTGCAAAAAATCAGAAATTTTCGAGATCCAATGCTCGGATTTGGTATGGGCAATCGCCTTTGGTTCAAGCAAGTCTTACTACAAGTACTGTACAAAATCAAAGCGTACTCAACTTTATCATCGATTTAATTTTGACCAAATAAGTCTTCTCCTTGCTATAGGCCTTTCAAATGGTCGTATTAGAATTTACGATGGAACTACTGGACACTTCTTGTTCGCTCTTTATGACCATAATGATTTGATCCATGATTTAAAATTTAGTAAAGATGGTAGTTTGCAGTTGGCGTCGGTTTCCAAAGACGAAACCATTAAACTATGGAACATGTATGACGATGGTAATATGTATAAAACTTTGAAAGGCCACAGTGGAATGGTTTATTCATGCGACTGGTCCCCTACGGCTCCATTGCTCTGTTCAGTAGGCAGCAATAGACAAGCATTCATTTGGAATATAGACAATTTTACTATGGCTTTCAAGCTAAAGGAGCATTTACATGATGTAGTTACCTGTGAATTTTCTCCTGATGGTGCTATTTTGGCTACAGGCAGCTATGACACCACTATTTGCTTGTGGGATCCTCAAACTGGTGAACTGATTAAAAAATTTTTCCACTTAATTCCACCTCCAAGCTTCATATATGCCGGTGGACATAATGGTAATATTTTTAAAATAAATATTGAGCTTTTATTAAGATTATCAATTTAAGGGGCTTATGTGAGATCATTGAAATTCAGTGTAAATGGTGATCATTTGGTATCTATTTCTGATGATAAGTAAAAATAAATTTTAAAATTTTTTCAATAAAATTAAATTCTCTTTTTAAAAATTTTCAAGAAAAATAAGAATATGGTCTATGTACACCAAGGGATCTGTTCCTTTGTGTGAATCATCTCATAAGGACGCCATCAGCCTCGCATACTCTTCTAATTCACGCTCAATAATGATCGGGTAAGACCAAATAATTTTACTCTTAATAATTAGATTGATTTTTATAAAATTTCAGAAGTCGCAGCGGCATCGTTGAATATTATGAAGTGAAGCCGGTTATTCCGAAATTGATGATTTTGTGCCGTAAAGTTGTAAATCAATTTACGGCAAATTATTTAGTTAATGAACTATGTTTGCCTAATGAACTAAAAAAGTATCTGCATTATGAAGACCTGAGGGACAATTCATCTCCAAAAGCTAGTCTAAATTTTAATCCTAAATTGAATGCAGCACCAAATACTAAACAATTTCAGGCAACTATTGCATTTTAAAAATTCAAATGATTGTTTGGAATCTTAAAAGATAATTTGTGTATATTTTTTGATTTTTGTTCTGAATTGTTTTGATCTAACTTTTATTATTATTTAATATTAATATTTATCTATACTTGAGACACATTTCTTGAACAAGTTTGAAATTGGAATCTATTTATTTCATTTTGCTAAGAAAATTAGTAAGTTTGACTCAAGTTTAACATTTAAATATTGTATATTTTATTTATGACTATATTTTCCATTTATTTTTTTAATGGCAGCTATTTTAAAAAAAGAGATTGTTCAATCGATAATTAGTCAATACTGGCTGATTTTGAAGTTTTTGATTTTTTATCAAAATATTAGATTTTTTTAATTTTTGAACAAAATTGTTAAGAATTTTATACTAAAATATTAAAAGAATGATGGATATCAATTTTCAAAAATTAAAAAGAATTTTTTTCTAATAATTTTTTTCTTCAAAATACAAACAAAAAATAAAGTCTTAGTGTAATCGGTGATAATTTGTTAATATTTGATTGTGTAAATTACTTGAAAACATAGAAAAATGAATCCACTGTTATTATAAAGAATGGTTGATAGTATTTATTAGCTAAATTTCGGATTTTAAATGTTTATAAAAGGCTTATACAATCGAAGATTAGCATTCAAAATGGAAATAATGGTTTGTGTAAACAGAAAACTTGAGTAAGACAGAGAATTTGTCAGTAAGACCAAATCCTAACGATTGAACTAAATGTATGTTGACTGCCCACTATTTTTATTTAATTTATATATTTATTTGAATTAATACGGACGATAAAATAAAATTTAAAACACAAGAAGATTTTTTATTAAATAATATTATAATTAATAATAAATAATTTTTTTGGAGTAAGATATTTTAATGAAATTTTATGATTTTAGTAGTGTGCTGCGTATTTTATTAAAAAGTGGTTTTAAGGAAGGGTTAAATTCCATTAAAACACATCCAAGGCACTGTCTAAAATATTTTTTTAATTAAATATCATCAATTATTCTAGATGGAAACCAAAATTGAACTGCAAATTATAAATACGGTCGAACTATCGAAATCTGATCCCTCTTCCAAAGTAATGTGTGTCGACTTACCAATTTATTTTATAATTTTAAATAAACTTGAAATTAGCACTAATTTTTTTATCTCTTATCGATTGATTGTTGATTGATTTTTAGATTTTGTGTTTTGACCAAGTCTATAAATAAAGAAAATTAAGTTGATAGTTTTTAAAATTTATTTGAAATCTAAAGCGGTATATAAAAAATGGCCAATTAAGTAGTTGCTTTTACAAAAAATAGTATGATTTTATAACAGAATTAAAAAATTAAATTAACTTTATTTAAAATTTTCCATAAAATAATTGATTAAATTAAAAATTTCCAAATACTAAATAAGAATAAGATACAGATGAAAACAATTATTTGACAATATCAATTTATGTTTATTATAAATTTCTATTAAATTTTGATGATCGTATCATTTGGCTTTTTCATTATTAAAGGTTTTATTTTTTTGACTCTCATTTCGATTCTTTTTATCTCTGAAATACCTTCACTTTTCATTGTCTCAGAAAATTTCAGCATTTTAATGATAAATGTCTCTTGCAGAAGATCAAAACATACTGCCAAAATAGCTATACCAACAAACAAATAAACACCCACAATCAACAAATTCCTATTAACTGCATTTTTATTTTCATTTTTTTCAAATTGTTGAATTCCGGGCACTATGTCCCCAAAGCCTTAAAAATTTCTAGTTCTTATCTGATAAAAAAATTTTTTTATAATTTTTTTTTACCTATTGTTGACATTGTGATGAATGAAAAATAAGATGACTTGATCAACGACCACCCTTCTAAATTTTTAAACATCAAGGATCCAGCAAGAACGTACAAAAAAATGATTATTACCACTATAAAAAGTGGTACTGAGACTTTTTTTTTGGACTCTTCATCATCTGAACAATCTGACTGTGAGTCATTATTATCCAAATCATTTTCGACAGAATTCTTAATAAAATTTAGACTCTCGATTGAAAATGTATTCAGATCGATATTATTTCGTTTTATCTTAGGATTAAGAGGCCTGTTATCACTTTTCCTTCTTTCCATGTATTTATCACATAAAGAATTCATAATACTAGAAAATGTGGATCTAAAAATATCTGCCAAATCTCCACTTAATTTAGACAAGCATAGCAGACAAAGTGGAATCCCGATCATTGAAAAGCAAATGCATACTACCATTCCCTCCCATGTAATCGGCTAAAATAAACCAAAAATTAAACTAAATTCCAGTTAGATAAAATTACTGTTATATGTCCGTATCCTAAAATAAAAATAGTTTTTAATAAATTTTCTTTTAATTTTTTTTAAATATCTACCTATGGTTGTTAGAACACTTAGAGTAAAAAGAAGCGAACTTTCCAATATCCATGATGTATCATTAATGCAATTCTGTCCACTGTATTTAAAAGTGTTGTGAATTTCGATTATATTTTTACGATACTCGATCAACATTGCTGGTAAATCTTTGTTATAATTCTCAATGAAAATTTGTTCTTTTTCAATCAATTTTTTAATCCAAGCTTTGTTAGATGTTTTGGAATACGTGCCAATATTTGTTGTGTTTAACCAAATATAATCGAATATTCTCGAAGACAATTTCTTTACCAAAGCTTTGTATTTTCCCTCACCTTCCTCGCATTTCTGAATGCTGGCATGCTTCTCTAGCAACTGGAATATGAAACCACCGCTAATGGTGAAAATTATCACCTATAAAACAAAGATTAAGAGAGAAGATTGTTTGAAAATCGCTCACTATCGATTCTTTATTTTTAAATTAATAAAAAACTATACTTGAATATGCAGACTTTATCTTATTCGTTCCAAAATATGAATCAAAATAGCCATGATAACCTCAAATCTTCTTAAATTGCCTTAATTTTTAACTATATCATTGGTATGAGGTTACGAGGATTCTGAAAAAGATCTTGAAATCATAATTTTAATAATTGTAAAATTTATTAATTACGATTCAAATAAATGCTTTGAAAATCTTCGAAACAGAATTCTTAATTGACAAAAAAGGAGAGGTATCTATATTCACTAATTTTAAAAAAATAAAATAATTCTTACTATTTAAATAAAAAATTGTATCAAAAACTTAATTTTTACCTTATAGAGGTTTAATATTTTATTATTATTTTTTATGCTCAAGCGTGTACTTCATTAAATGTTTAAAGGGCAAATAAGATCAAAATTCTAAAAAGTTATCTTTTATTTAACTAAAAATTCGAATCAGTGGTTGACTTTGAAGCCAAAATATGATCTCTTTAGTTTTTCGTTTTTTTTATCAATTATTTAAATTCTGATTTTATGAATTATTACGGAATTAGAAAAAGTATGACTTTCTTTAATTAAATATTTTCTGAAAAGAAAAATTTTAATGTATTTTTTAGCAATAAGCTGATTAGCTTATGGGAGATGGTCAGCAAAATTTTTTTTTTCTGATATTAAAATCTTGGTAGTTTTTTCCCTTTTATTTCAAGTCTGAAGAATTTTTATTCAGAAAAATTAAACTACATTTTTATTAAAAATAGATGAATTCTATCAAGAAATTTCTTTTTTAAAAAATCAATAATTTTCTTTTTAATTAATTTGCTAACTTTCGAAACTTTTTGAAAAAAGGAATTGAATAAATTTTTAATTTGAAAATTTTACCTTAAGTGATTTGACTTGGTTTTTATCTTTAATTACGATATAAGAAAAAATAAAATTTAATTACCAAAAAAACAAGGCCCAAATGTGAGAACAATGCTCTTAGAGTTCTTCTCAAAAATTTCTTTAAAAAAATCGACTTGTTTTTGCCATCCATGGAATCTAACTGATAAATTTTGAACAGTTTTCCTTTAATATCTTTTAAATTTGATATATGCGGTATCTGTTTTGAAAAATCAAAATTTATTTTGATTGAAATTAAAAAGTATTTGGTTAAATTGAACCTCATGTTGGGTAATCATTCAAATATTTATTTGATTATTCAATATTAAAAATGATTTTTTAGTGGTTTAGATTTGTATCATTAGCTCACGTACTTAGGTTATTTAGCTTTTTAATATAATTTAAATCATTGATCGACTGTTTTGGAAAATAAATAATTATTTTTTATTTATGATTACAAACAAAAGTGATTTCTTCTTCAATTAAAAATAAATAAAAAAAGGCTAACTTTTTTTTAAATTCAATAATACTATATTCAAGAAATAATCATTTAATGTTTATTTAAATTCAGAAGATAAATCAAAAATTTTCACCAATAACTTAATTAGAATTAACATGTTGATTCTTCCTTTGGTTTTACACTGATTATGGTGGCTTCACGTAATTCAATTCTAGAATTTTCTCTTACTAGATTTGGTTCTGAATAAGCTGGTAATTCTTTTGTCTGCTGGCTATCATTTTTCTTACAACAATTTATTTTTTCAAATATGGCGCCAAACTTTTCAGTAACTTGATCTTGTATCAGTTGAAAACACATTCCCAAAATAGAAAGTCCAATATAAATGTAAATAGAAGCAATGAGTAAGCTTTTTCCTCCTTCAGCTTCATTGCCGTTCAAAACTTTACCTATGCCAGGGACTAGGTCTCCAAACCCTTTTTTTAAATAAATATCAATTTTGTTTAAAATTCAAGCTGTATTCTTAAATTTAAAGAGAAAAACCTTTACATTCTCATTGTAATTAAATTTAAAAATATATTTCCGTTTATCGATCAGATTTAAACGGATATATAAAAATATTTCTGAGTAAATATCATTTATCCATTTTAAACCTACTTCAATGTTTTGCTTTTTTAATTATTTACTTATTTATTTACTGCGTCACAGGTTTAGCTCTAAATTAAACTTACCAATTGTTGACAGACTCACAAATGCATAATATGAACTTCCAACCATGTTCCAATCTGTTTCGAGCAGTGTAAAAATATAGGCTCCAAATAAAAGATACCCAACAAATACGATTAATACTATAAATAATGGTACGAATCTATCGTCTTCATCTACTTCTTCAGCTTCTGTATCATCTATTACTTTTATTACATCAGTGTTGTGACTTTCATTCCAGTCATCTGGGGCTTTCTCATTTTGGTCATTTTTCTTCTGGTCTTTGGATTTTTGACAAAAAAAGCACAAGACATTTGTAGTAAAAAATACTAATAAATCTCCAAGTAAGGTGCTTATTTTTATTGTACTAATCACAAAAAGAGGAATTCCCAAAAGGGAATAGCAAATGCAGACGATTTGTCCTTCAGGTGTAGCAGGCTGTAAAAAAAATTTCTTATTTAAATAAAAAAAACTTAAACAATGAACTTACCGCTACATGACCATATCCTATGGTAGTCATTATAGTTATGGTAAATAACAAGGCACTAAAATACGTCCATGAACTCTGTTGTTCACAATTTTGGCCAGTATATCCAAGCTCGCTGCTAATATTTAGTATTTGCTTCCGAAAATCAACAATCCATTCAGTAAGAAGAGGGTTATAGGTATCAGGTCCATCTTTTTCAACATATAAGCCATTTTCAATAGACGCATTGTCCACAGGTAACCATGGATTTGGAGTCGTATTAAAATATATATAATTAAAAAATTGTGATCTATACTCAGTGCGTACTCTGTTCCATTCGCCTTCACCAGACTGACATTTTTGAATTTCGGTGTGCTGTTCCAAAACTTGAAATTGTATAGCTCCACCGCCAGTATACAAAATAACCAGAAAAAGAATTCCAAAATTTTTTATTATAAAAGCAAAGAAAACCTTGATTCCACTTTTCTTTTTTGTATTAGGCTCTTCCTTTTTTTTAATTTTGGTAATCTCTTTTTCTGTTGTAATTGCTTTTTGAGAATACGCTGATTTGGTTGAAATTGGACGGCTTAGATCATTTGGTACATCAAACTGTTGTGACATATCATTTTCAGTATACATTTTTGAATGTTTTAAGATAATGAAAACAGTATTTTGAATCGAAATATAATACTCAAAGGTGTGATTATTTAATGAAATATTTATCTAAAAGAAAACATTTGACAAAAACACTTTTTAATTATTTAAAAGACAAACAATAAAAAAATTGAATGTAAAACTTGGTTAAAAAATCAATTCTTGTACAAACTTTACTAAGGTCTTCAAATTCAGTTTTTTTTTAATTATAGTCTGAAAAATAATTTTTTCCATCAAATATTTGACAAATATGAGAAATAAACATGGTCTTACGTTTAATTAAGCTAACATATCAAGTCAATATATATTTTTTAGTCTCATTTAAATGTCAAAAAATCGACTTTTAGGCAAATTAAATAATTTTTCTTAATGTTTACAGAAATAAATATTGAAACACATAATTAAATTGGAAAAGTTTGAAATGGAAAAACATTTCTAATGGTAACATCAATATAAATCGATTTTTTTAAAATGTTAAAAATCTTATACTTATTAAAATAAAATTTTGAAAATGTAAAATTTAAATTCGTTAATAACTACTTTTAAATTTTCAATCAAAAATCAATTCTGTTTAAATTAAAATAAGAGATCTCTTAAACTTATATATTTTTTTTTATAAAATGATTCAAAGGAGAACTTTTTCTACCTAGCTAGTTACATTTTTAAAATTATTAATTAACTATAAAAATAATGAGTTTAAATTTGTTGAGAATTTTGTCTAATAATATAAATCGGCCGATAAATTTTGCAAAAATAGTTTTAGATCAATTGAAAAAAATAATTAACTTTTAATTTAAATAAAGAAATCTAAAATTGATCTAATTTTTATTATTTATTTTTCTTGAAATTATATAAAAAATATATCATAAATTTTTTCAAATCGACAAGTGATTGATAAGAAATTGAAATAAACTAAGTAAACATAGGTGATTTGCTAGGTGGTCTGGCTCTTGCTTGAATGGGAGCTCTGTTTGCAGCAGCTTGTTGTTGAATTGTGTAAGCTTGAGGATGTATTTTGAATCCATAGAGTCTAAAATAAAATTTTGTATATTTTTTGCTTTGAATTTGTTAAAATTAGCATACCTTGGTACAAATTGATTTGCAGCTCTTTTTGGTCTGTATTCAGGATGAACCATGAACAACATGTGGGGAAAGCCTGTTCCGAAGTATGCTCCGTCAGTGTGATGGTGCTTAGACGATTTTGGTGTGTATACATCCATGCACTTTGGACAATAGAGCTTGACCATGGCCTCTCCAGGAACATCAGATAAGCCTATTGGAAGCATTGGCTGATTTTCGCAATAGACACGAGGACAAAAACCAAAGTCTCCGTTTTGATATTTTTCAAGCTAAATAAAGAGTTATTTTCCATGAAATATTTAAGTATCGTGGTCTAGCTCACCATGAGTTGAATTCCACTATTGGTGAGAATGTATCTTGCGTGAATAAGCCCATAAAGCATTTCTGCTGCTTGCTCAATTAGATCACTCTGATTTGGATTGTCTTCTAAATCTTCATCAGGTTCTAAATCCAAGATCATATCCAATGCTTGCCTATAATGAGGAACTTGTTCATTTAGCCCAGTTAAATTAAATTTGTCTTGAATATAGTCTTCATCAACTTCACAGAAAAACTCATTTCCTCGTAAACCACAGAACCATGAAATCCACGAAACCTCCTCCGAGCTGCTCATATCTCTTGTCTAAAAAATATACTAAAAAAAAAAGCTTTTTAGATTTTAGCCGTGCATTGAATTAAAAATTATGCCTAGAAATTCATAATTAAGGCACCCTTAATATTTAAGATTAAAAGATTTAATTTGACTTTTAGAAAATATTTATACGGATTTTAGCCAAAAAATAACAAATAGATAGTAATTTACGTTCTCAATTAGATTAAAATTTTTATTTTCAAAAATAAAATAATTAATTAAAAATTAATCCAATCTTTATTATTATTTGTATTAAAAAGTGTAATACATGGTTCTATATTTTTTAGATAAAAAATTATAAACTAAATATTTCATGTCAAGTGAACGATAAATAAAATATGACTAATAACTAAATTAACAATTAGTCTTTTTTGCCAATTACATTATTCTAAGTTAATCAAAAATATTTAGGTTAAAAATAAATTTTAATTAAAAATTTTATATAAATATTTAATATCATATTTGACTTTTCTACCTATCATTTTTATTTTATCTTATATGATAAAAAAAGTTTCTATTTAATCATAAAAATATACAATTATATATATATAATTAATATTTGAAATATTAATATATGAGATAGAGGTATTTGACATATTTTAGATTTTATTAATCTTAAAAATGAGTTTTTAATCATTTAAATATCAATTTTGACTAATATCTAAATTGGTATATTTCATCTGAATATTATTTACATTAATATTAATTAGAATGGTCAAAAGCTCCTTTAACAAGAAATTGAACCTTTGAAAAAAAAACATAGGTATAGGTTTCAATTTTTTAAATAAATGATTTTGACTACTGGTTTAAAAAATCTAAAAAATTATTTAAATATCAAGATTGAGTGTTAATATGAAACTTAATTTTTTTTTATCATTTTTCTTAAATTTAAATAAATTAAATTTAATAACGTAAGAACTTTTTTAACAATAAAAGCATCAAACGAGTCATTTAACTTGCTATAGAATAAATTTTTAAGAATTAATTTAATAAAACTTGTACCAATTATGTTGATTTTATCTCTTTATAGGGTTATTTTTTAAAAAGTTTTTCGAATAATGAAGTCAATTTTTTTAACGACGCCTTTCGACCTAATGTTCTTCTTCAGGTTTATAGACTGAAACAAATAAAAACATTTATTAATTAGAGAACAAAATATTTTTTTATAAATTTTATTTAGATTGTTATGATAGAAAAATGAGTTAAGTTGAATAATTCAAATGAACTGATTCTGGGACATTCGTAATGGTGAACTAAGACTTGTCAAGTTGATTAAATGAAAGGATCCAGAGCATGGACTCAAACAAGCATCAAGCCTTATTTATCCATCTTTGGCACAGACATAGCCTCAACTTCAAATTTATCTTCAACAATTATAAATCACTAATGCAATCATTCATGAAGTTTTTTTTATATTATGCCATGAGACTAAATAATAAACTGTACCTGCTCCAGGCATATTTGTCAAGTTTTTTACCAGATATGATTGGCATAGCTGAAACATGGTTTGACGAAAGTTCGACCACTCATCAAAATGAATATAAAAATTCAAGAACTGATCGTTAAAAAAGTGATGACAAGACCAGAAAATCAGGTGAAGGCAAATCTTAGGAATCAAATTTTGAAATTTTCAATTGTATCGGCTATGTATTTAGTGACTCAGACATCTTTTAAAATCCTCGTAAATCACCTGGAATGAATGGGATTCATCTCTTTATCTAAAAAAATGTGCAGTGGTCTTCCCAGATACACTATTTTGCGCATATGTAAGGCCACATCTTGGATATGCATCAGCTGTCTGGATTATTTTTACTAAGAAGGATATAAAGGAATGCTCTCAAAAAGATCCAGAGAAGAGCCACCAAACTAGTTTCTAGAATCAAAAGCTGAAGATACCAAGATCGATTTTCTGGATCTATAAACACAATTTTGTGTTTATGAGAAAATTTATTTTTTAATTTAAACTTTGTATAAAAAAGATTTGATTTAAAGTCTCCTGCTAAGAACAATGATCCGTTTTAATAAAATATTTGCAATCAATATTAATTGTTTTGATATTTGGATTAAAACTCTCATTGTAAACATACTTAGTTTGTAATTCATTTTATGAATTTATGAACATTTATGAAAAGTTTTTATAAAATATTTTTTGGTACTAGTCAAATGTTATTTTAAAAATAAAAGGTTGATGCTTATGTGGGAACAAATTTGAAGAAGCCATCTGAAGTAAGAAGCCAACCATGCGTCTTACATTAATTTTTTGTGCTAAAAAGTTTTGAATCGGGGAAATAAATTTTAAATTGTGTTAAAAAGCAATTCATTTGTAGAGAGGAGGTAGATCCATTCTGTTTTTTATATATATGTTCAAAAGCTAGATTTTTTCATTAGTTTAATTTATATTAAATATCTTTTAATATTTAATTAATAATTTAATTTTCCATTTGGCAAAATATTTTTATACAGATCTAATCTATTCAATATTCAAACAAAAAGTTGAAACGGAGGAGTAAGTTTATAAGCAAACAGTCTGTAAAACTATCTAATGAAAGATAAAATTTTTTAATGAAAGATTGAAAACTCTTTTTTTAAAACATTTGATAAAAGTATTGAAAACTTTCTTAATCAAGTTAAGGAATACACTAATTTCAAATCTTTTCATCTTTAACAATCTAAATCCAACCAAACTTCTATATGAAAAAACCAATTTAATTAACTACTCCAAGAAATAGCGATAAAAAATTTAGTTTTGATATAATAATATTTTTAAAAGTGTTTGCAATAAAGAAATTTTATTCAAATTTATATTTTATATATTTTTTACATTTGTTAATTTAATTTGGAGTAGAAAAAAAATTATGCAAAAGATAAAAAAATGACTGATTATAAATTTTAAACTTTATATTTTAGAAATCATACTTCTAAGATTATTTTTGGATATGGAAAAATTAGTATAAGTAGCACACTTAAGAGAATATAGATTTTAACTTAGTTGTTTGCATTAAATAAAAAACGAAAAGAGCTATTTCACTTTAATATAAATAATTTTGATTATTATATAAATTAATTATTCAAGCTAGAGTTGAGGATCTGAAGTCTTGAAATAGGACACAGAAAATACTCAACAATCTTTCAAATTCGTCAAAGTGTCTCAAGCTGATAAAGTAAATCAACTATCTACTACAATTCAAGCACAATCAAGTGCAAAGGTAAAAAAATTAGAACAATTTCAAAAAACAAAAAAGCTTAAATCATCTAAATCTTCGTCATCCAAAACGTCTTCGCCAACCAATTCCAGCTCTTCATCGTCTTTAGAGAACAACAACAGTGATAACGAAACCACAATGAGCAGCTCCGAGGAGGTTTCGTGGATTTCATGGTTCTGTGGTTTACGAGGAAATGAGTTTTTCTGTGAAGTTGATGAAGACTATATTCAAGACAAATTTAATTTAACTGGGCTAAATGAGCAAGTTCCTCGATACCAACAAGCTTTAGATATGATCTTGGATTTAGAACCTGATGAAGAGTTAGAAGACAATCCGAGTCAAAACGACCTAATTGAGCAAGCAGCAGAAATGCTTTATGGGCTTATTCACGCAAGATACATTCTCACCAATAGTGGCATTCAAGTCATGGTAAAATTCATTTATTCAGATATTATTTTTTCAAATTTTTGTTCATACATCAGCTTGACAAATATCAAAACGGAGACTTTGGTTTTTGTCCTCGTGTCTATTGCGAAAATCAGCTAATGCTTCCGATAGGCTTATCTGATGTACCTGGAGAGGCCATGGTCAAGCTCTATTGTCCAAAGTGCATGGATGTATACACACCAAAATCGTCTAAGCACCATCACACTGACGGAGCATACTTCGGAACAGGCTTTCCCCACATGTTGTTCATGGTTCATCCTGAATACAGACCAAAAAGAGCTGCAAATCAATTTGTACCAAGGTATGCTAATTTTAACAAATTCAAAGCAAAAAATATACAAAATTTTATTTTAGACTGTATGGATTCAAAATACATGAACAAGCCTACAATTTACAGTATCAAGCAAATTCTGCTAAAGGACCTGCTCAAGGAAAAACAGCATAAGATGTTTTTAATTTATTTTGAATTTACACAAGTTATGATTAACTGGTTCTAATACGATTTAATCTTTCCATTAAAATCAATTGAAATATTTTCTATTTTGTTTATCTAATTAATAATAGCTTGTCATTAAAGAAGAATTTTATCTCAATTTTTTTGTTTTCTTTTTAATAAATATAAAAATTAATTTTTTTATTCCTTTTCGAGGAAATTTTCTATATACACTATCTACAAATAATTGTTCCTTTGAATATATATACTTTTTTAAAGAAATACAGTTCTATGTATATTTATTTATTATTTAATTATTTGAAATTAATAAAATTCTATTTTTTGTTAAGAAAAAAACAATGAGAAATTATATATTCCATTTTTTAAAAAGAGAAATAAAAAAATCAACTCATATTTTAACTTTTTTTTGCCAATAGTTTATAATTAATTCAATTAATTTATGTTTTAAAAATATTTTGATCATTATTACTTTGGAAAATAAAGAATAAAATGCTTTTCATTATTTCTTACTGTAATCCACTAAAATGTTAAATTAAAAATAAATTAAAATATTATCTAAAATCAACTGAATTTTCTGAAAGCTAAAAAATTTTTTAAGGATTAAACCCTTTTTCTTAATAGTCTTTAGATTTAATAAATTTAAGTTAATCTCTAAATTTGTTTATTATTATTAATTTTAATTATTTACTTAATCGTATATAAATGGCATCGAAAAGCGATGAGTCAGTACAAAACGAAGCTAAAAGATATTTAAACCCGCAAGTTGACAGCAATTTTCTTACCCAGAAAAATGTAATTTCTGATGATATGGTATTCTATTGCTTTGATGTTCTTCATTCACATTTGAATAAGCAAGTATCAAGCTTGCCAAAGCCAACCTTTCCAAACCATTCTTTTCCATTATTTGTAACATGGTATATAGGCAGAGAAAAACATTTAAGAGGTTGTATTGGAACATTTTCTCCTCTTGACTTGCATGAAGGACTTAAAGAATATGCTTTGACAAGTGCCTTTAGAGATACACGCTTTGATCCTATTGGAAAAGAAGAGTTACCAAAATTGAACTGTTCAGTTAGCTTGTTGACTAATTTTGAACCTGCCAACTCATGGAAAGACTGGGAAATAGGAAAACATGGAATTAGAATCGAATTTTACAACGAAAGAGGCCAAAAACGCTCTGCCACTTATTTACCTGAAATAGCGTCCGAACAAGAATGGGATCATACAATGACCATTGACTCACTGTTAAGAAAGGGTGGATATAAATCTGCTATTACACATGATTTTCGTAATTCCCTTAGTGTAACACGGTACCAGAGTGAAAAGCTGACAAAATCGTTTAATGATTGGCAAAAGATAAGATTTTCTTAGATATTGTTATGAATCTTTTATTTATGAAAACTTAATATTATATTTGATTTTATTTAAAATTTTTTATCATTATGAAATATGAAATATATTTATTTCAAAATAAATAAAACTAAGAAATTTTATAATTTTAGCTGGCACAAATTTAATTATTTTAATTTCTGTTCAAATAATGAGAATATTTTTAAAGCAAAGTGTGACCACTATCAATATCAATTAAAAAAATTGATTTAATCAAATTGGCCGATTTTAAGGAGGAAATATATAAAATAAAGAAAAAAACGCGTTTAACAATTTTTATTCTATTTTTTAAAGAAACAAAATTGGCTTATTGTGTTTCCATTGATTGTTGAACGCTTTCCTCGGAGTGCTTTCCTTTGGCTTCGGCTTGTTTAGAGCGAGCTCTACGTTCTAAGATTAGTTTACGGTCCTTGTCCAATTTCAATTTGGTTATAACAGTCTTAATTAAGAAAATTATTGTAAACGAATAATTATTTTTTGAATTTAGCTTACTTTTGATGGATGAATGCCGACGGGGACAGTGGCGCCGTTTGCCTTCTCACGCTGGATTCTTTCTACATGGACTACAAATTTTTTTCTGTAGCACTGCAAAACTTTGCCAGTTTGTTGACCTTTATAGTGACCTCTGGTAATCTAGGAGACAGAAGTTGCGTAAGATACACCTAAGATTAAAATGCTTGTTTAATTACCATGACTTCATCATCTTTTCTGATAGGGATGCTTCTGACGTTGTATTTTTTGCGGAGTTCTTTGCTTAAAGGAGCACTCATAATTTTCCTTCTAATGTGTGAAGGAGCTTTGAAGTGTCTGGCACGATTTTTTCGTCTGGATGATGATACTAATTTGTTGAATTTCATTTTGGTATCTATAAATTAGATCAACCCTAGAAAATAGAGATAAATCAGAATTGATTAAAAATAAGGTCTTTTTTAAGAATAGCATTCACATCTGAGCTTAGATTTTCTATATGAGTGAGGAAAAGGAGAAAAATTAGTATAATAACGAAGAAAAATACGATATAGAAAAAAGTGTGCTCGTCCTCTATGCTAAACATATTAGATTAAATTTGAATGCATTATTTTAAAAATTTGCAATCAGTTTTTGTTATGAGACTGATTTCAAATTATTTACGATTTTGTTAATTTTATTTTATTAAAATTTACAAATATTTAATTTGATAGAAATTTAATTTAGAAAAGTCTTATTCTTACAAAATCAAAATTTTATTAAGTTTTTTTATCTTAAATCAATTTTAATTAAAGACAAATTTCAATAATTTCTAACCAATTAGTAAAAATCGTTATTTTTAATAAAAAAATATCCTAAAAATTCAATTTATAAAACTTGTATTGATAACATTTTTAGAAATGAATATTAATTAGTTAAAGTAGAATTAACTATATTTTATACAATAATAAAATAAATTAAAGCAGTAATAGAAAATACTTCAGCTTTAGGAACGACAACCAAAGCTTTATTTAGCCATTGTCATTTCGTAATTTATTTATTTATTTATATAATTTGGGTTGTACCCTAGTAGTTTGGAATGGAGCTTAGTCCTTCGTTTAAGTCACTAACTCATTTAGTACGTTCTAAGATAATACTAAATAAAAATATATAAATAATATTAAAATTTGCAATTTTTTTGTGTACACATGGTTTATAATTATTTATGTCTTTATTAATTTGTTTATGGTTAGTTCATAATGATACGAATTTATCAAAAAGTCATCTAGTAATTGATCACCACACAATTTTTAAGCTTATTTTTGAAGCTATCTACATTTGGAACATCAGACAGCTATTTGGTAATTGTTCCAAGTATCTACCACTGTATTGGCTAAGAAATTTGAATATATTTAACAAGTAGTTTGTCCTCTCAAATTGTATAACTTCATAAAATGAAAAAATTTATTTTATCAAATTTAAAAATTTAAAAAATTTAAATATGAAATTTTGAAACCAATATTGTTGTTCTCAGAATTTCCTGTATCTATTTTATGTCTTTTTCAAGATTGAGCACCAAAGATTTATTTAATATTCTAATTGAGGCCTAATAAATGATGTTTACTTTTTAATCTTGCTTAAATTTATCTAATCTTCTATTGAAATCTAATCTAATACTTTAATGATACAGCTCTTGATTTTGTTATCTCATTTTGGGTCTTCACTGATTATAAAACCTGAAAAAAATGAAGGTTAGTTTTTATTAAATTTATTTTTTAATAGGAAAAATTTTCTAAAATCAGTTTGCTTTTTTGACTGATTGAATACATTTTGAAACACACTTTGCTACGCAATCACGAAAATAAACTTAAACTTTAGTTAAATGAATACTCAACAGAAATTATTTAAGATAGATTCAAAAAAAACTTGAAATTAAATCAGACAACTTTGGTGTCAGTACAAAAAGTGTAAAGCAAACACAAATGTTAAGATCAAATTATTGGAAAAAAATTTCCTATAATGCAAATCAAACAAAAATATTCTATTTTCAAAAATTATAGATGGTGCTTGTAAAACAATTTCATTTATAGATATTATTTTTTAACTTTAAGCATTATAAGTTTTCAAAATCTTTACTCATTTAAATTAAAAATAAAATATATTTTTTGTACCCTCGGATAGACTCAGATTAGATATCGTTTTGATATGTTTTTAAAAAAAATTCCTAATTTAGAGATATAAAAAAAGCTTAATTGTAAATTTTAACTGTTGGAATAAAATGTCGAATAGTGTTGGCGATCCATCTGTATCATCGCCTTTACTTGATAGAGGATCAAATGCGATGGTAGGGCCCGGTTTGGCATCTCAATCTTTGCAAATGGTACCCACAGGGTCTTCACAAGTGAACTCAAATCCTTCAGGGATGAATTCACCCATGAACCTAAATATGAACATGAACATTGGTTTGAATATGAACATGAATCTAAATGGTACTTAAAAAATTTAAAAAGTTCATCTAATAGAGTATTTTTTCAGAATTTGCCAAAATTAACCAAGCCAATTTTAACTTGTTGGCAAATTTTAACAACAATGGTGGTTCAAATACCGCCTTTAACATGAATAGCACCCTAAACTCAATCAATAACTCGAATGGAAACGGCAGCTTGTCCAACAATTCAAATGGAAATAATTCAAATAAAACAATGAAGCCGAATTATACCAATTTTGCCACACTTACCGGACACACTAAAGCCATTTCCTCTGTTAAATTTAGTCCGGATGGTCACTGGCTTGCTAGCTCATGTAAATTAATACTTTTCTCTAAGGATTTATTTTTATTAAGTTTTTAGCCGCTGATAAAAATATAATAATTTGGGGAGCACGTGATGGTAAACACGAAAAAACCATAAGTGGACACAAGCTTGTAAGAAAAAATAGCAACATGATAAATATTAGATTATTATAATTTTCATCAAGGGAATATCTGATGTTGCCTGGTCGACGGATAGTAGATACTTGGTCAGCGGAAGTGATGATAAAAGCCTAAAAATTTGGGATGTCCAATCGGTTCGATAATTAAAATAAATAAATTTAATCTTTAGCTTTTTTAATTTTAGGGAAAATGCTTGAAAACGCTTAAAGGCCATACAAACTATGTTTTTTGTTGTAACTTCAATCCTCAATCAAATTTGATTGTTTCCGGATCTGTAAATAAACTAAGATAGAAAAAAATATATTTTTTATTAAATAAAATATTAAGTTTGATGAAAATGTTAGAATTTGGGATGTAAGAACTGGCAAATGCATAAGGACCCTGCCAGCTCATAGCGATCCTGTAACAGCGGTTCATTTTAACAGAGATGGTTCACTAATAGTATCAAGCAGTTACGATGGGCTATGGTAAAAATTTTCTAGGGTTAAATAAAATTAATAGTCAAAAATTTTAAATTATTCAAGTCGAATTTGGGACACGGCTTCTGGTCAATGCTTGAAGACTCTCATTGAAGATGATAATCCACCAGTTTCATTCGTCAAGTTTTCTCCTAATGGAAAATACATTTTAGCTGCTACTTTGGACAAGTAAGTGATAAATAAATTAATTGTTTAAAATTAAACATCAATCGAATAAATATTAGACATAAATATTAAATAAAAAAATAGTTCTTGAGTCAAAAAATAAATTTTTTAAAAAATTTATAAATTTAAATTAAGCACGCTTAAATTGTGGGACTATAACAAAGGAAAATGTTTAAAAACCTATACTGGACATAAAAATGAAAAATACTGCATATTTGCCAATTTTTCAGTGACTGGGGGAAAAGTAATTTTACTAAAAGATTTTGAAAAAATAAAGTAAAAAAAAAACAAAAAAAAATAGTGGATTGTATCAGGCTCGGAAGATAACATGGTCTACATTTGGAACCTTCAAACAAAAGAAATTGTTCAAAGGCTAACTGGTCACACTGGTAAATAAGACGCGTACATATTTTAGAGCTGGTGGTAAAGTTTTTCTTTTAGATGTCGTTTTATGCAGTGCGTGTCATCCTACGGACAACATTATTGCTTCAGCTGCGTTAGAGAACGACAAGTCCATAAAGCTTTGGAGAAGTGATACATAAATAAGATATGATTATTAGAAATATAAAGCGACAACGATTTTAAAAGAGCTTTCAATTTTTGGTTTAAAATTTGAAAATTGATTTTTTAATAAAAATCTAGAGGTGATTAAATTGGATGGTATGTACAAAATGATAATGGTATGTAAACGATTATTCAATTTGGAATTGACCAAATTCAATATTTATATTTTAAATTGTAAAACTGTCTACTAAAAAATATAGCATTCATATCAGCAAACATCCTTGTTTCTTTTTTAATTTATTTGTATAAATATATTTGTATTTTTGAGTAGTATTTTTCGATTTTGTTGGTCTGTAAAAATTAATTTTTTTTTCGAATAAAAGCAAAAAAGTAACAATATGTATCAATGAACAAGAGGTTTGAAGTCGTCAGAGAAACAGATAGAAATACGATTTTATAAATCAATTTTTATTTTGAACCAAAATTTGAGTAAACGTTGTTATGCTCGTTCCAATTATTTGAAATAAATATTTCTATAAAATTTATGTATGATATTAAAGAAATTTTTGAAACTATTTTGATTTTTTGTTTTCTTTTTATTATTTGTATTTAATCATGAAAAATCATTTAATAAAAAATTAGACCATTTAAACCGTCTGATAGTAATTAATCAGGCTTTCTAGAAATATTTCATTTTTGCCTTAATTAGTAAAATTTAGAATGAGCGACCTGGCACAACACAAGTCTTCTTCTTATTTTGTAAGAAAGACCTCAGCTCAACCTTCTACCCAGAATGTCAAACAACAAACTAATGTTCTTAACATTTTGGGAACTAGAACCTCTTTACACAATAACCAATTGCTCACTCCTATTGGAATACCATCTATTGATGCTACTATCGGTACATACTAAAAATTTAAATTGCTTTATATCAAGCCAAATTTTTCCTTTTAATGAGTCCAAATCTTTAAATATTCTTGATGGATTAATCATTATATCTAAAATTTATCATGATCTTTCACCAGACATTAGGAAAAATTAAATCTATCTGTTTTTTTGACATATAATCTTTTACCATAATTAACATTTTTCAATGACAAATTAAATATTTGATAATAAGGTGCTAATAAAATATTTATTTATATGAATCTTTAAGAAAAAATACTAATAATTGTGGATTAATTGGTTATGAAAAAATATATGGTTCTCATTTACCATTCATTTTAGTCTTTAAATAATCTTTACATTTATAGATCACATGTCTTCTGAAGTTTAAGGATTTAAAGATGTTAGATTATAATAATAATAATAATAAAATGAAAGCTATAATGTGCAAGCACATGGAACAAGGGTTAAGCCTCATCATAATAGCTTGTTTAAATCAAGTTTGTCAATTTTGTTTTTAAAAACATTTACTGTGTCTGAGTTAATTACACTTCTGCCAAGTCGATTCCAAACATTGACCACTCTGTTGCTGAAAAAATAAAATCTTTGCTCACAGTTCTTTACTAATTGTCTTTCTAACGTAAAATCATGACGTCTAGGGGTTGGACGAAACGTATTTTCTGGATTATTCTTGAAGACTAAGGGTACATGCCAGTTAATCTTGTCGTGCCCTTTTATAATTTTAAACATCTCGATCAGATCGCCTCTTAATCTTCTGGTCTCTAGACTGGTTAAATTCAATGCAACCAATCTTTCTGAATAGCTTAGCATTTTTAGATCTGGAACCAATTTAGTAGCTCTTCTCTGGACTGATTCTAACACCTTGATGTCTTTTTTTAAGTACGGGTTCCAAACTTGTACTCCATTTTCTAGATAAGGCCTAACAAAAGCTTTATATAACCTTATTACTGTTTCTTTGTTCTGGAATTTAATAGTTCGTAGATTATTTACCATTTTAATATGGAATTAAGTAAGGATTCAAATATAATATAGACAACATGATTTCGACCCTAAGATAAAAAATTATAAAATAATAAGAATTTTCATATTTAAATAAAAATTATTTTTTCGTTATATTAAATAAAAAAGTCTTAAAAACACTGCTTGTTTCTAATTATTTACGGATCAATTCATTCAGTATCAATTGAATCAAGTACTATTTTAATTTAAATACAATCGAAAAAAAAAAATTTCTTCCATTTTATTTCCAAAAAAAGTCTCAAATACGATTTCTTTTATGCTGGACTTATCTCTCTAAGATAGCAAGTTATTTCTAAACTTTAAAGCCATATGTGCATGATCTCTATTTACCAGAAATGCTCAAAAGCTATCCAAAGAAATTTGGAAAATTGATCAATTAAAGATATTGATAAATTTCTTTTTTTCTAAATTTGTAAAAGAATTTGAAAATAAGGTGGTGGTCTACCAGTCGGCGGAATTTGTTTAACTGGTCAAGATACAAAAAATTATTTTTCAGACATTTTGATGCGATGTTTTATAGCCGAAGGAATTACACATAAACATTCAATTTATGTTGCTGATTTAAATGAGGAAAAATTATTTGAAGTATTTTAAATTAACCATGATTTGAAAAACTATTTGATTGAAATTTCTAAAAGAGGATTCCGAGTCAAAATAAAATTGAAGAAACAGATGAACAAAAAAGTCCCGACCAACTGCGAATTGCCTGGAGATATGGACAGCAAGCACAGTCAAATACCAAGACTGAATCAAGTGCAAAATCATTTCAGTCCAATTACTTCCTAATGAATAAACTTATGTCAAGTGATGAAGTTTATTCTTCTTCAAATATAAAGAAATTTGAACATGATGAAAAGTTTTTAAATGAGACATCGTTTTATTCAATTTTAAGCAAAGATATTACCAAGCACATAGATTCAATTAATTTAAATGTAAACAGAACAAAAGAATACAATAATTTGCTTCGAATAGGTAAGAAATAAATTCTAGAATTAAAATTTTTATTTAGAATTTAAAAAATTTATTCAAGTAATTAATTCAGCTGGGGGTCTAATATGGAACGATCAGTGTACCATAAATGAAGACTATTCAGTTGAGTTATGTAAATTTTTGGTTTATTTGCGTCAATTAATGAGACATTCGTTGGCAGTGTGTCTAATTACATTGCCAAATGAAGTTGTACAAAACAGAGATTTGCTTGAAAGATTTTCCCATTTGAGTGATTATACATTTTTATTTGACGACTCTAGTCGAACCGTGTCTCGACTAACAAATACCCAATATGACGGTCTTTTTCGATTGACCAAATTACCGCGACTAAATTCACTAAATTCCTGTTTTACACCTGAAACTTTGGATTTGGCTTTTTATGTGAAAAAGAAGAGGTTAGTTGTTGAGCAAATGCACTTACCACCTGATATAGACGAAAAGGATGACTCTCAAAAGGGAAGAACCAACACGTCAGTAACAATGTCTTGCAGTTCATCTAATTCGATCGGGTCTCATAAATTAGATTTTTAGCTTTTTTAAATTTTACTTTGAATAAATAAGAAATTTTTTGTTTGTTTTTAAACTTATTTAAATGCTCAGTTTTGTAACTAAAGCTGTTTGAATACACAAAAGAGCATCTTAATTACAGAAAATATTTATTGATAATTTTAAAAAATAGACATCCAAAATGGCTGTATATCAAAAACTTGAAAAAAATGAAAATTTTCAACAATTTATAAATGAAAATAACAAGTTTGAAAATTAGCTCAGTTTTATAAATAAATTCTAAATTAATTTTAATTAATTGGTAAGTTTATTGGTAGTGTTGTTTTTTGCTGCCCATTGGTCCGAAGAATCAAAATTAATGAGCAGTATATTGCAAGAAATGTGCAAAGATGAGACCAGCAAAGCATCTTTAAGAGCCTTGGAGATCGAGGCCGAAGACTTCGAAGAGATATCAATAAGTTATGGTGTAGAAGCTGTTCCGACATTTATTCTTGTCAAGGTATTAGTTTCTTTAAATAATAATTTAATTAAAACTACTGACATAGAACAAAAAAATTGTGAGTAAACTTAGTGGAGTCGATCCAGTTGAGCTAAGGAAAAGAATCGCCCAATCTTTACAATCTACACCCAGTGTCAATGGTCAGAAACAAGAGGTATCTTTTTTTGAAAATGAGGTTAACACCTTTAAACTACCAAATAAAGAATTTGGATGAACGCTTGAAGAGATTGATAAATCAGGCGCCAGTTGTTCTATTCATGAAAGGAAGTCCTCAAGAACCAAGATGTGGTAAATTAAAATTTTTAATTTTGATCTTATTCTTATTGTCAAGCATAAGGATTTAGTCGACAAATAATAGAAATATTAAAGAATAATGATGTTACGTTCAGCTATTTTGACATCTTGTCTGACAATGAAGTTCGTGAAGGATTAAAAAAATATTCCAATTGGCCAACTTATCCACAACTTTATGTAAAAGGGTATATAATATTAAAATAATTTAAAAAAATAAAAACAGATGATTTTATTTTTATCATATTTTAATTATAGAGAACTGGTAGGAGGATTGGATATTGTTAAAGAGCTAGTAGCATCAGGTGAATTTAAATCAATGGTACCGACTAAAGACGACTCGCTTAACGAAAAGTAAAGCTTAAAAGATAATTTTATCAAAATTTAAAAAAATTACTCTTCATAATTTTATTTTTATTTAAAACCAGGCTCAAACAATTGGTTAATAAGTCAAAAGTTATGCTTTTCATGAAAGGCAGAAAAGATGAACCAAAATGTGGCTTTAGCAGACAGATAATTGAAATACTTAATGAAACTGGGTAACTTTGGATATTGTTTTAGTAATTATTTAAAAAAAATTTATTTTTGAAGAGTGAAATTCGATAGCTTTGATATTTTGACTGATGAAGAAGTAAGACAGGGATTGAAAGAATTTTCAAATTGGCCAACATATCCACAACTATATGTTGATGGTATACATTAAAGATTTTAATTGTCAATTTAGCTAATTATTAAATTTTAGGTGAGCTAGTTGGAGGTTTGGATATTGTTAAGGAGCTTAAACAAAGCGGAGAGTTAGAAACAAGTCTTAAAGGCAATCAATAAGAAAAATAGTTTATTTTAGTATATTTTATTTCTAATAAACTTTAAATATTAACTTTGCTAGTTTGAAAAAGCGTTGAATGCTAAATGATAAAATTAGAAAAAAGATTATATAATTATTATTCATCTAGCTTATAAATTTGAAATAAAAATGAAGACTTATTTATATTAAAAAAAAAATCAGGTAATTTAAATTGAGTTATCTGTGCGATTTAAATTATCATTAACAAAAGATTTCAATCTATAAAATAGGTGCTTTATGTAAGAAAATAGCAATTTAAAATTAATTTTTAACCAAGGGTTAAAAAAACTAAATCAATTGACAAAAAAAAATCTTCATCATTTTTGAATAAAAATAATTAAATTTTATTAAAAAGTATTTAATATTTATCTCTATTTTTGATAAAGATTTATCAATTTTGTAATAAGGGTCATTAACTCTTTAATATGAAACTTAAGACTGCAACCAGAAATTACTTTTATATTAATACTTATTAATACAAACTAAAAAAAATTCAAAGCCATTTAAAAAATATGTATTTTTATCTAAAGTTTATTATTAAGCTTAAATTTTCATAAAAATGAAATTGAGATATTTTAAATGCTTACAAAAATTACTGCAATATTGTAAATATAAAATAATTAATTAAAAAAAAATTATTATTACAAAATTGTTCAATTTCTCTTTCGCTTAGTTGGCTTTTCTTCAATTTCGGCCTCTTCTTTTTTGCCATTAGTTCCATTTACATGATCTCCATTTTTACCATTAGCTATTTTGCCATTCTTAACTCCATTTTTAGCATTACCGTTTCTTTTACCTCGGGTTTTTTTGTTCTCTTCTTCCACTTCTTCTTCCATTTCTTCTTCTTCTTCCTCAACAGCACTCTCTTCCAAGTCACCGTCAGAAGCGGTCATAATTGTCGGATGTTCTTCCTGTTCAGGTAGTTCAATAACATGATTACAAGTAATAAATACAGGACCAGTTCCTTCAACCAATTTAAACTCAATTTCGGCATTGTGGTCATTGGCCAAGGTCAAATCCATTCCTGAAATTACATCATTTCTTCCGAGAGTGAGTGAAAAAACCGGTTGCTCAAATTCACTATCTTGGTATCCTTTGGCTTTTATAGCAACTAAATTACGTTCGTTTTCGACTGCCTTTGCTCCTAAAACTGCGGTCTTCAGGATTAAAGAATTAACAACAAAATCTGTGTCTTCGTCATCTTCCAATTCCATAATATCGGCAGCTTTCCATATTTTTGATGGTTGATCCTTGTTAAGCTCACAAACTAGAAAATAAATTTATCAATAATAACCAATAATTTGAATTCATCATATCAATTACCCCAGAGGAACTTTTGAGTGGCCATGTTTAATATTTCTAAATACTTAAAAATTAAATTCAGAGCTTGAGCCGAACACAAATAAAAATTTTTATTTTTAAGAAAATAAAGCTTCGATTAGAAGTTTAAATTATGACATTTAATAATCTGCAGTAAAATATATTTTGATGTTATCATCGAAGTAAAAATTTTAGAAATATGATTTTAAATTTTTATTAAAAATTAATATGCGTGTTATTTTTAGTAAAGAAAAGCTGTTTAAATTTGTCTTAAGCCTCGGATTCATTTATCTTGATGTGTCTTTGATATTCTTCAATTTTAGGCGGTAGCAATGGTCTTTTGACAGAAACACTTGGTCTATGCTTTATGCCTCTTAGTTTCAAATCTTCCAGATCCAAATAATGGTCCCATAAATTGTTCAAAAAGTCTCTCATTGCTAAAGAACTTGAATTCAATGCGATCATTTTAATTACGAAAATAACATCTATGCTGCAAACATCATTGAAAAATAGATCAAAATTTTCCATCAAAGATAAACCAGTCTTCTCTATTAAAAAACTGTCTGCCAAATCATTGGTCACATCTTCGCTAAAATAATATACTGCTGTATAGGACCTATTCAGGTTTTTTTTTGGATTTAGCTGTAAAGAATTTAGGACAAGATTTCGTCTATAGGGCCTTATGGTAATCAGCAACCAGTAAAAACAACTCAAAATGGTCAATAGAGCTAAGGTTACTAGCCAAAACCAATATGCAATAAAGAAAATCTCATTGAGCAAATTTATAGAAAGTGAACAAACAAATGTAACATGGTTTTGTTTTTGGAAAGAATGAATCTGTGTCGTACAAAGAACTCGTTTTGGAAAAAAGTCATTTAAAAATTTGTAGCTATTGTTAAAAACTCGTTCTAAAAATACGACACCATAGGTAAAATAATTGAAACCAAGCATGACAGAAAGAAGCCAAAAATTAAACAATATATTAGATAAATATATCAATTTAATTAGTAAATAAGGTGCAAATAGAGGAAAAGTTGATTTTCTTTTTAAATTAGGAAATTTTTTTCTCATCTTGGCAATGTCAATATCTCGGTCATGCTCGTTTTCTTCGAAAACTTTCTGCTGTATGTTAAACTTTTTTTTCAAATACGATTTTTGCTTAAGAAATGTTGATCTTAAGTGCTCATTTATGCTATCAATGGCCTGCTGGGTTTTTAGCCAATTTGTGCTCTCCTTGTACTCATTCTTATACATTTCTTTAACAATTTTTTTAGACACAAAAGACATATCAAAACCATTTAGATAAATAACAAATTTCCACAATAAACTTGGCAATCTGAAAAGTGAACTTAGAAAGATAAGCAGTGGCACCAGCCATTGATAGAAGTAGTATTTAGTGGGTCTCTCAAAATCTAACAATGTGTCCCCTTCATCTTTGACCGCATAAGTTCCATTCATCCAACAACTTTAATAGAACAATTAATAAATAATTTCTTAACTAAAAAAACATACATTGAATGTATGTAATTAGCTGTATGACCATTGAAGCTTGATCCGATGGCGCACTCAATTGGATTCCCGTAATACTGTTTGCCAGACAAGAGGGCCAGATATATGGAAACAGCAGCTACAGTTATCAGATTGTGAGAGCGATCAATTATGTCGTCATTGTAGTTTTTGAATATAGTTGATACTTGCTTTGTCAAGTCTTGAAGAATCATGCTAAAATTTTATCTCTCTTTATTTAAATTTTTTTTAAATAAAAAAATTCTAACCATTATGAAATATTTTCTTTAAATTAAATGATTTATCTAATTTTTAATTGATTCAAGAATTTCAATTGTGTTCAGAAAGCTAAAATTTAGTCGAGTTGATATTAAATTTTTGTATTCAGTCCAGATTCAGTTTTATTCTAAAAGATAAGATAAGAATTTCAGCAAAAGATGAGTTAATGGAAAAAAAATTGTTTAAATTTTAATTTAAGAATTAAATTTCATATTAAGATTTTTCGATTTTTTTGAATGATAAATAAATTATTTAACTACTTTCGTAAAGTTTTCAAGCATAAAATTAACAAAACATTTGAAAAATTTCTTAACTGACCCTTAATTTAGTGTTTTTTTCTTTGTTGCCTATTTTAAACCTAAAAATTCATCGAACTAATTAAGAAGAAAACTTGAAACTAATGATTTTTAAATCGAAAAAACTATTACAAAATTTAATTGTGCAAATTAGCTTCTAAGCCATGTGACCATGCAATTTAAATGAAAATAAAGCAAATTACTTGAAAAATTTGACAATTTTCAAATTTGTCAAAATACTTGTTAAAATTTGTTTGATCTTTAGAAATTATGAATATTAGTATTTACAAAATCAAATTCTTATTTCATTCAAATTATTAAATAATTAACAAAAGTTTTCAATAATTAATATCTCAAAATTTTTAAAACTTTATCTGGTAAAAGTGAAGGAAAATGAAACGCGAAATAAATCGATTGATACTTTGCCAGAGTGTTTTTATTTTTCGATAAGATAAAACTATTTTTGTCTAGATAAGGAGTCCAAATTAAATATTCTCTAGAGGTGGCATTTACACAAACATTTTATTCAATTAATTTTAATTACGTTCAAAAAATACTTTAGGATACAGTAGACTCTCAATTAAATTCTAAAAAATAGCATAACCCTTGCTTTAAATTGCTGATATCTAATGAATGGAAGATTTAAATTTTTAAACAATTTTTAGTCGGTTAGTTATGCAATCCTGAATAAAAACAAGGCCAATAATTAAAGTTTCCTCATTAATTTTTGCGATTGTCGCTTCGATTGACAAATTTTGGTAATTTAAATGTTTGTTTACTTCAATAAAATGTAAAATTGTTATTAAATTCATTAGTTTTCAAACTTAGATACAAATTAATTTAAATTATAAAAAAATTAAAAGGAAAAGATTCTAAATTTCTGGATATTGTAGAATGTCTCTGCTGGATTTTAATTTTTCAGGTGAACAGACAAATGTGACTGCAAACAAACAATTTATTTGTAAAGGTCTTGTTTTTAAGAATTTTTTGATTAAAAGAGAAAAAAATTAGTTTTAAGTTAAAATATTGTAAATTTTATAATTAATTTAAATGACTATGCCAAGAGCCCGATTTTAAAATACCTGTCAGATTTCAAAATCTTAATTTAATATTTAAAGAAAAGATTTTCTTTTTAAAATTAACAAAAAATTGTGTTCAAGACATTAGGATACACCATTTTTACATACTAATCCATAAAATAAAGTATTCTACAAAGTGCTAAGAGTAGAAAAGAGATAATTTTCAATCACAGTTATGTCAATTTTGCATTTAGATAATTTACAAGTGCTTATATTTGAGAAAAATTTGCCATTTATTTTTTCTTCACTTAGAAACTTTTCATTTTTAAGCTTTTAGCAAAATTTTATTTAAAAATGGTTCTAATTAATCTACAATGATGAACTAGATTTAAAGGTTAACAAATTCAACTTTATCCTCTAAAAAAAATCTATTTTAAAAGATAAATATTTAAAAGACAATACAATTTTGTTGAAGGCCTAATTGAGAACAAATATCACCCAAAATATTAATAATATACGGTATATTTACATTTTTAATAATTGATTTTTTAATCGGGCTATTTGTTTCAGCTATTATTATTGAGTAAGGATTTTCGAAGAAAATATGTTGGATAGCTATTTTATAGCAAAGGATACATATAAAGATCATAAAACACGTAAGCTATTAAAATATTATTGTCGGTCATAATTTTTCAAAAGGTTTAATCGATAAATTTCTGACATGGTTTTATGAGCTATAAATATTTAATTTTGAAAAAATTGAATAATTATTTGAAAACGAGTAGATTAAGCTTTTTTGTATTTTTTAATGGGAGATTAATTTAAGGTTCTAATCACGCAACATAATTTTAATTCTAACTATACTTAAACTATTTTAGAATGAATGAATTAATTCAAGGATATGATTTTTATAAATTATTAGATCTTGTTAATTTGAAGCATAAGCTGTAAGTTTATTTTTTAAAAATTAACAAATAAATACGAACAGATAAACTTAAAAACCGATTTCTTACAGGTCATTTGATATCTAATTTAAGATGATTTTCATAATCCGTTCAGAAATTTTTTATCAAAAATTTTGTCACAGTTTATTTTCATAAAAGAGATTTTTTATATAAAATAACTTTTGCTCTTATCATTAATCATTTTGGATAGGAATAGGTTTAAATCAAAATATTTAAAGCAATTTAAATGATTTTGTTCGAAGCATAGATTGATTTTAAATTATGAGGCTTTTTAAAATTTATGAATAATAAAAAAATGATCAACAAGTGCTTATTTATCATTTTTTCGCTGGCAATTTGAGGCCTTAGGGTGCCCATTTAAATACAATAAGCGCCAAAATAAAATCAATTTTAAGCTTTCTTGAAATATTCTAATTTTAAAAATGACTTTTAAAATTGTGCAAAATTGGATAAGAAAATTGTAATTGTAGATTGTGTTTCCAAGTTACATGGTTACATTTTTGATATGTTTCACATTCAAGAAAAAAAGCTGTTTATCAAATTGAATGTTTTATTAACTAATTTCCGCTAACATGATAAAAGACCAAACTAAAATTAAAGAATTGGTTTTTAATCAAGATAAGATCTTCTTTAGTATGAGCTCTATCCAGACATTTAGAACATTGCTTTCAAATATATATTTGTTAAAAATTACAATATTGAAAATATATCTTGATTCGTTTACTTATTATATAACACTTTTTTTTTAAGCAAACATACACACTAAAAACGTAGCACGAAATTAACCATTTTAGACGATTCTTTTTCATTTAATTTTAACTAATAATTCTTTATTTAATGAAATAATTGACTATAGGCAAAACTGTTTGCCAATATTAAACCTAGCTTTTGAATTTAATTTTGTTACTATCAAATTTTTAAGTTGAATTAGAACCAAATTTTAATATCTTAATTCCGACTTTCTTGGTTCAACAATTGACTCAAGCTGATTTGTTTTATGACATTCATTTTTTAATTTTTATTTGGTACCTGATGTTTAATTAGAGATTATGTAACAATCATTGGTAAAAATTACTTTTAACTATGGGTTCTTCGATCACTAATGAGACAATATTTATTTCATTTAAGCTTTTTTGTTTGATTGTTAAACATTTGAAGAGATTCTTTAATTATTCGTTGCCTAATGTCTTATTAAGTCAAATTTTTACTACAGCTTAAGGATTAATAAAAGCTTCTAATTAAACCATTATTTAAAATCTGTATACTCAAATATAAATATTTGAATTTGTTTTTTCTGGTTATAAAATGTTTGAAAATATATCATATTTGTTATATTAGCTTATTTTGGCAAAATATGTCCCAAATGCCTGGGATAATGCCAATAAAAGGAAATAATCTAGATTGTTCATCAAATCAAACTATTTTTTTTTAATTATTTAATTTTTCCTCTAATTTACCAAAATAAAGTTTTTATCGCACTTTTACCCTAGTAATTTCACCAAATTTATCATCTACTGTCCTTTGGTTGAGGTTTTTTTTTGGAATTTATACTAAAAGTTCTACAGTAACTGAGACTATCATTAAAAAAAACTAAAATAAGAATATATTAATTTCAAAAAGAGATTAAAAAAGCTGGAATATTTTTTATTCAGTTAACAAGTGCTAAAATCAAGTTTAGAAATTTGTTTATTAATTTTAATGAAGTAAAAGTTTGATATGAAAATTTTTTAATTTAATAAAAGATAAAGGCGAATAATTCAAATTTTAAATTTTAAAAAGAGAAAGTTTCAAAACATTATAATAGCTCGAGCCTAAATGTAATTTTAGAGAAAAAATAGCGAAAATGCTTAAGAGTCTTTATTAAAATTTAAAAATACTCAACAGTCAAATTTTAATAATAACAGCAGCTTTATTTAAATCAACTTTTAACAATGAATACAAATAAGGCAATTTGAATGAATTTTTTTTTTCAAATAGGTAAACAATTCATATCTTTATTTTACCGAACACTTGAAATATGTACCTATATAAATTACATTTTATGAAGAAAAAGTCGTGAATGGAATCCCTCTAAAACTTTAAACACATTAGACCTGAAGGTAATTAAATATTGAAATTAAATTTTTAGTTTCTAAACCAAAAGTTCTATCTTCAGATCTAGATATTTTATCAATCAGTTTTCTAAATTCATTTATCTTTTATTTTTGCATTTCAATCCATATTATTAATAAATTTTGGCTTAATATTAGTATAATTGGCGTTTTTAAATTAAGTTTGAGAGTTTTGGTAAATTTTAAATACATCATAAACCAAGAATTTATATTCTAATGTCCTTTGTTGAATTAGATTTCGTAAGATTTATGTAATTCTATTTGCCACTTGAACTCAATTGGTATTAAAATATTTAATACAATTAACCAAGTTGTTTTAAAACCAACTAACAAATTTTGGTAAAGTAAAAGCAATACTCCGCTTTGATCGTAACAACCAAGTGCTTTAGCCTAGGTACTAAACATATCCTCATCCCATTAAAACAAAATTTATACATATCACTTTTCAAAATAGAAATAATTCTTTAATTCTACATAGAAAAAAAGTAATGAAACCCGTGAAATTTTCGACGAATTTCAAAATCGAAATTCAAACTCAATCACTCAAAAATTATGTTATATAACATTGCATTTAATCTTACATTTTATTACATTTTTCTGTATTCAGACCTTATTGTTTATAAAATTTTAAGGCTGCTTTCTAACATAATGTTAAATTTTTAAAGATAAAAATATTTTTGTCAGGCAATAAACATAGAGCAAAGTATTTGAGAATTTTTTGGGCTTTGATTTTATTTTACTGGTTATATTGGAACATGAATTCATTTTTTATTTGTTTTTTCTTGGCATGATTTTATTTAAACAAGTGATAAAAAACATTGGTAATAATAACTAATGTTAAAATCACCATTAGGAATGTCACTTCAAAGGAAGGATAAGAAAAGATCCTCAAATATTTGTATACTTTTTAAGAGGCTAAAGTTCGGTACAATGCATTTTTTTGATTCATTTAGAAACAATAAAGTAAGCTTAAATTTTTCTAGCAAATTATTTTAATCCATTCAATTATTTTGTTTATTTAATATATGGCAACAATGTTATGAAAAAAGGACTACCATATAAAAGACTCTAGTTTTCTAAAATTTAAATTAAATTCAAAATTTCCCTATTAGAAATTAAATTAATTTTGAAATATATAATATCATTAGGCTAGAAAAATCATCTAATCTATCAGGATGTTAAAAATCAAATATTCATTTTTGCCATGAAAATTTATTATTTATTTATTTAGTCTAAAAAGTATTAAAAACAAACATGATTGCGTTATATGTTTTTTTTTTAAAACTCAATCAAGTAATTAAGTTAGAATAAATTTAAAATTATATAATATGAGTTTATTAACTAAAAAAATCGAATATTAAACAAATATTTAGGAATATGTTAAGCTTGACTTAACCATTTGTTGATAATTAATAACTTTAATCTTGAGATTAGAAAAATATGGACCATTGTTTGCGCTCGAACGTAGACCTGGATACAATAATTCAACATTTGATCACTTCCAACACAAAAAACTATTTTTTAACTTTATTAAAGACTTTAATCTTTTTTCAGCATATGCGAACATGCTCATGTTAAGACTTAAAATTTAATTAAGCTTTAAAGCTATATTTTAAATTTTCACTATTATTCTAAGCTATCTTTTAAAACAATAAAAACCGTAAATCAATCAAATAAAGGTAAGTCAGAAGGATAAAAATAAAAATATGTCTGTAGATCAACAAAAACGAATATAAAAAAGTGTTTTTAAATGAACATGTCTAATGGAAAAAAAAATTTTTTAATTAAATAAAAATAAAATTTTAAGATGTCATTTGATGTCTATTTTTCGGTAATTTTAATCAAGACAATGCTTTGCAAATATTTACCTAAGTTGAGAGCTAAATTATTAAGTTTGTAGGGCGTTTAAATATTTTAAAATACATTACGGCAAGTTTTTTTTTTCTTAACACAATGAGAAATGTGTGGGGAAGAATAAAACAAAGCAATTAAATTGTCTATTTGTCCTAGAATCCGTTTGTCTATTGAAAAGAATGCAAAGACAATATTTAGATTCAAAATTCTATCCTTGTTTGGACCAAAAGAAAGAGTATGAAGAAAGAAAAAAAAAAACAATTAAATAAATCATTCATGTGTTTTTTTGGTTTTGAAATTTTTTCCAATCTATATAATGTCTTTTCAATTTAGGAGCTAGAGAAAAAATAATTAAAAGGCAAAAACATTAATAATAAAAGAAAATTTAGCGATTAGACTAAACATTAAATATCATCGATAAATTTGAGTTTCTTCTTCAATAAAACAAGGTCCCTTTTTATTTAAAATGAGTTCGTTACTCAAACTCACATGGACACTAATAAGTACTTATAGAAATTCATTCAAAAAATACTCTAAACTAAACATTATACGATAAGACATACCATTATTGTCCAAACCTAAATGGTTATTTATTTAATTCATTTAATTAAAATGGGATTAAGGTTTTTTAACCATTTTAGTAAAGACAAGATGTAAATAATTCTGGAGACGATTAAATTTTTTATACTAATATATTTTGTCTTATCAAACATTCCATATTATATTTTTGAAGGTATGAATTAAAAAGATAGTCTAGCCTTGGGCTAAATTCAAAATAAGCTCATCAAAATTAACTAAAAAATTTATTTTCTTAGACCAAACTAATTGAATATTGTAGATTTGTGACAATATATCAGAAGTAAATTTTTTTTTATTCACAATTTAAATAAAATACAAGTGGCCTCAACAAGGTTTATGTTGAGTATTTTAAACAAAATGATTGATTATTCAAAAATTACTAGTATTACTTTTAAGTCAAATTTTCTTTTTAAAATAGGCATCTTTTAAACCAAAGTGTCAAATAAAAAATTAAGAAGTTAAATAAAAGTAATCGGAAAATAGTAGGCCAATATGTAAAATAAAAATTATTAATTATACAATTTGGTAAATTAGGCTCATTATGGCATGGGATTAAGAAAACTTTGGGAAAATGATCTGAATAAAATTTTGATGATTTGACCGAGTCAGTTGAACACCAAATCATTATTTAGAGTGGATTTTAAATTAAGACGATCTATGAAATAAAATTCTCTCTTAATTAAGTATTTTCCTAAGTCAAAATACCAACTATATTTTCTCAGCGAAATAAAGGGCCCATAATTTTACGTAACTTATTTTTTATTAAACAGTCCCTTATAATTTGACTCTAGCTTCTTTTTAGCAAAGCCTTTAAGATCTTGGGTTACAATTTGGCTAATGATTTTTAGCTGAAAATAATTTCAATTTTGGAAAAATGTTTTTTTTTTTTAAAGAAAAGGTTTAAGCTTTTTTGTTGCTTTAACTAATTGCAATTAAGAAGGAATGAATCCGATGCATACTCTATTTAATTTCTTTATTACAAGTTTAAATTGTTCAAATAAAAAAAAATTAAATTATAAGACGTTTAGATAAATAGATATATTTTGTCGACCAACTTATTCAAGTAATAGTAAACGTTGTCGAATAATGTCAACCAAATTACAATTTGTTTAGTTTAGTTTTACATTAATTGGAAAAAAAGAAGTATCCAAGAAAGCTCTATTTAAGCTATACGGCTTTTCTTAAGATTTCTAAAATTTGTTTCTTGTTTTGTCGAGATTTTGTTAGTTGACTCGTTAGAAACGAGATACCAACATAGATACTTAACGGGATAAGATATGATTAATCATAAAAAAAGATGACCAATAAAGTAAATATTAGGCCCAAATTATACCGCTCGATTGATATTTAAACAATTTTTTTCTAACACTATTGCTAAATAAAATTTTGTTTTCAATTGTTATTTAGAAAAATTCAGTGAATAAAAAATTTAAAAAAAGATATATCATCGGCTAGTTATTTTCCATTTCGACAAGTCCTCCAAAATGTCTTTTTACAGTTCAAGCAGTTTTATCAGCTCTACCAATTCGACATACACCAACAGCTCGAATAGCCTTTCACATAAGAGCTCGTTCTACAATGACATGTACAGAAGTTTTTCAAACATTCCCAAATATGTGCCAGTCAGCTATTCTGTACTCAGAAGACCGTCTTATTTTGAATTAAAAAAAGCCCAAGAAAAACCAGCTACAACAAGCGCTGTAGATCTGAATCCAAAACCATTTTATAATTCGGAGACAAATTTGAACATGGATGATGGACGAAGATCGCAGGTTAGTTTTGATGACATGACCAAATCGGTGGTAAGCATTGAAGATTCTGGCAAAGAAGACTCCATAATTACCAAGTCAACTCAAAATGATTCTAAAGAATTTGTGGCTTCTGCACTGTCTAATGTTCAGCTGAGTCTAACTGATGACCTAACCACTCAGGTCGATTATTATCTAAATGAAGTAAGCTTTTTTAAATCTAATTCTGAAATAGAAAACAATATTTTATCAATCAACCAAAATTTGGATAATGTTAAAATTTTATAAAAATCTAGTTTGAAAACTTAAGGTAGATCAAATTTATCTCAAGGGTATTAGCCAAAAGCATTAGATGCTGTTTTAAAATTTTGAATTGAATTTTTTAAACATAATAAATTAAATTATTATCATTTTTAGGATTTTTTTATTTAATGAACTTCTAACTTTGAATAAATTTACAGTTCCTGAGGTAACCGGTTTTAGAACTATTTTATTGAAAATTATGCTTTTGTTCCTTGGTTTAACAATTAGGTAAAAACTATTTGCCTTGTTAAATATTTGCCATGTAGTTTTCAAAAAGAAATAAAATAAAAAATAGATAAGAATAATTACACAAGCTCTTATACAATAATTAAAAAAAATTCTTGAGCTGGATCTCTAATTTTGTTTAAATTAAAAAAATAAAATTTTGTAAATTTACGTATCCCGGTGAGCTTTATTTCTAGCAGGACAGTTGGAGTAAAATAAATGGTAAAATATGAGAAAATAAAATGAACGATTTAAGCACAAGGGGTAATTTAAGATCATCAAAAATATTTGATTACTCTAGAAAAATTTTCATTCTTTTTTAAAGAAAAAATAATGAATTAAAAACAGGTTCGAGATTTTTTTATTATTTTACTTTTGAAAGAGTAATTTCAAATGAGTTTAATTCAATCAATTGAATAGTTTTTAATAAAATTTTGATTGAAAAAAAAAAAAGAATACATTTTCAATTAAAATAAAGAGTTCAGATTAAATTAAGTTGACACTAAATCACCAACACAATAAAAAATTAGTTTTTTTTTTCATTTATTTCATTTAGAATAAATTTCAATGTTCAATAATCAAATTCGGCCTCAATGTCTTTAATTAAAGGTAAATTAAGAGACAGAAAAAGTCACTTTTACTCGGACTCCAAAGTCAGCTTTTGCTCCAAGAGAGCATTTTTAAGATTTAAAATAATCTAAACACTTTAAGATCAGGTCGAACGTTTTGACTGAAAAAATCAGTTTAAAACAACATCTAGGAGAGCTCGACTCTATAGAATAAATATCCTTAAGGCGATTAATTAACTTTTCTCTAAATAATCAATAAGAAGATCAGATATATAGGTAGCCAAGTATTATTAGTGTGTAAATGTGCAACTATTTTTAATTAAATGGTGTTTACAAATCATAGCTTGATTAAAGGTGGAAGACTGATTTATTTCATACAAACAGCTCTAAAAGTTTTAAAATAGAAGAATTAGAACTACCACCAGTTAAAGTAAAATATTTTTGTTTGATTTTCATTTTTAAAAATCGGCCATTTAATCAATGTTAGCCAGCTAAGAAATTTATTTAATTGTAGATTAAGTACTACAAAAAGGTTTATATAAAATAAAAAAAAAAATTCTCAAATTATTCCAATTATAAATGGCGTCAAGTATGATATAATGAGCAAACTAAAAACTTAGGGCGATTGTAATTTTCGGTCTATTTAGGACAGAAATTAAAATTTATAATACAAAAATTTAAAAGCATTTTTATAGAGGATTATCAGAAAACGAGAGGACTAATAAACAATTAATTTATTGAAGCCTTTTTTTTTGCTGAGCTACTCTGAAGTTCAGGTTTATTTTTCTTTTAAAATAATTTTAATTTAAAAAAATTATTTTAAATTCAATTAATGCCGTTCGGGTTACATTAATAATCTAATTTGAAAATTTGTTCATAAAACATTTGATTATTACCTAGTCTCTAAATAGCACTAGAAAGAATAATAGTTACTATTTACCTTATTGTTTTGTTTAAAGCATCATGAAATTTGACATTAATAATGTTATCAATTGGCAACTGATTGCGTACCAGTCGTATTAGCAAAACATGGAATTCTCCTAAAAATCTGTTACTAATACATACTTTCGTATATTTATACAAACCTTTTAAAGTAATTAAAGCCTCTTGGATTCAGGGTTACGTAATTCTTATTTGTTGCATTTGATAAAAAGCGAATTAAATTCGTGGAAAGAAATTTTCATTCAAACATTTTTAAAAATTTTATAAATTTTTATAAATATATAAATAAATAATAGTGCCATAGAGAATAATAATTATAATTGGTATTTAAAGATCGATTACAGAATGATATGTAGTGGACGACAAGTTGAGGTTGAAAGTTTCGAGCTGTCGACCAAATCCGGTCTCATATCAAAGTGTATGTATTTAAATGGCCTGCTAGCTGAGGCCAAAATGAACGAGTCCTTATTGGACTGTGACCCGGTTTTCACCAAGAACGGCAAAGGAATTTTGGTGTTTATAAACAAAAAAGGTAACTTAATTAGCCCTTGACTGAAGCTAATTATTTCCAATTTTGATTCAGACGCCGAAGACTTCACGCGTTTCCATAGCAGAAAATTTGCAGTCTCCTTTTCTAACAACAATGAACAAGACAAGATGAAAAACGCGAAAAAGAACGTCACCTTTGGCGAAAATGACACGACCAAATCTTACTTGACCCATTCGCAAAATCCACTTAATTCAACGAGTTCTTCCAGTCTGAATGAGCGCGCTGCCACCGCTAATCCAAGCGATGTTCTTATTTCAACAAATAGTTCCAAGAAAAACAAGACCGAAGGATATGAAATTTTGGTAAGCATTTGAAAACTATTTTGAAACAAATAGATAAATAAATAGACAAATCAGTCACATATATAAAATTGTTGTCAAATATAGACTTTAATAAAAGCAATTATTATTTAGAGTTTGTTGGATTTCGATAGGATAAAGAAGCATTTTTAAGTTTTAAAATATTCTTGAATAAATTTTAGTTGTTATTTTTAGCCTTATAAGCATTAGTTTTTAGGCTTTCTTAATTAAAGACTAATATAATTAATAAACAAAATATATTTTTTAAAAATAAAATTCATTCATAAAATATTTTTATTTTTAGACTATAAAAGCTAAACTCAAACAAAGAGTTGGTCAAAATAGGTCCAAACAAGTAACGCTAAATGATATAGATTCAATAATGCGAAATGTGGTGACCATAATTCAAGACGAATTTATGAAACGATTTCCATCAGGCCCATCGGCTGCAATCACCGATGGCCGCAATTAGATTTTATGCAACCAAATGCGCTTTCAAACAATAATTTAAATTTTTTTTCAAACACAATGAAGAAAAAGCTTTTTTTCTTTTTATAATTTGTGAAAATTTTTATAAATATTCCAAACTTTTTTTATGTTAGACTAGTCTTAATGTTCTCGTGTTAAAATCGAAATAAGATATGGCTTAATGCTAGGATTGTGAAAGATAAAAAAAAAGAGAATCAAAATTTATAATCAACAATGACCAATTGCTATAAACAGTAACAAAAGAGAGAAATTTGTCTCTTTTTCTTAAATATTGAGCGAAATTTTTTATGATTTTCTGAACAATTTTTACTTACAACAACGTGTTCAATCACATTAGATGCTTGTTCTATTAACTTTTTTAACTTAATAACATGGAATTTTAATTGCTAAGAAGAAATTTGTAAAGAATCCTTGCTTTAATGTAACGCTTTTATAAAATCACTTGAATTTTATTTATTAATTTATTTATTTTTTTATAATATTATATTTTATTAAATTAATTTTTAATTTGATCCATGTCATATAAAGATCAATAACGCATTTTATTATTGAAAAAAAGAAAATGGCATTTTATAATAGTTTTTATCCAAGCGCCAGTTTTTTATTTTATATCATTTAAAATTAAAATTTTTTCTGGCATTTCGAATTTTCTAATTTCTGATATTAATTGTAAATAAATTTTTAAAAAAAGAGTATATTTTTGCTTGGTTTTTTAAAATAGCCTTAAATTTAGCTGAGAATTTTTTGAATAACTTTTAAATTGGAAAAAATTGAGGCTATTTTTAGAATTAATTTTTTATAAAAAAGACTATTTTTATTCACTAGATGTTCATAACAAAATGGCATCCTCAAATATTTCAAAGGAAAAAAATCCTATTTTTAACATGAAACCATTTTCGGAATTGACCAAGAAGCAAGCGTTTGTAAAAATAGAACCAAAGTCTAGAAGATCTCCAATTGAAGATGTTGTTCAGCATGCACATGAAGAACAAGAACGTGAATCAGCCAAACACTTGGTTCATGATTCATATGCAAATGCAGTCAAATTTGGCGAATCTTCCGGTGATGAATCATCAGAAGAAAAGCAAAAAGAGTCGAAAGAAAAATTTTTACAAAAGGTGTATTCTGAAACTGATAAAAAAGCGGAAGAAAATGTTCCTGCCATTACTGAAAAGAGAAATGACGCTTTGGATGATGGCTATGAGAAGAAAATTGAAAAAGAATTGCCAAATATGGAAGACGAAAGAGAGTCTATTGTAGAGCAAGAATACAAATGGGAAAGAGAACATGGAATGATTCCAGATACAGAAAAGAAAGCTGATTTATTTGATTTACATGAGATAATAAAATACATTGATCAACATCGTTATGTTTTGGAGCATGGGCTAAGCGAAGCTGAGAAAAAAAGACTAAAAATTGTAATGGAAGCTACCAAAGACTTTAAAACTATTTGTGAAGAAACCATTCATCATTTTCGGGACGATTTGGTCGAATTTTACCAGAAGACTAAAAAAAAATTTGCTGATGCTTTAAATGAAATAACAGATCAAAGCGAAAAATCTAAATAAAATTTTAAGATATTAAAATTTAGATCTAATTTTTCATCAAAAATAAAATATTTTAAATCTAATTAGTTTGTAATTCTTTTTTGGATAAAATTAATGATTAAATAGTTGATTAGATTGATGACTTTAAATTATATAAATTTTTTTGGAATTATATTAAATTTTTTAAAATAAACAAAATAATCAAAATAAATATATTGACCCAATCAAATATTTTAACTAAAGAATAGCTTTTTATTTGAAATATATTATAAAATGCAAAAATTATTAATATAATGACCTAGATTTTTGTAATCAGCATCTATTCAAAATAACAATTTTTGTTTAAAATTTTAGAAAATCACAGAATTTCATGGATAAAAAGTATATATTATTTTCCAAGGATAATAAACACAAAAAAAAAACAAAGCACCATTTATTTAATTAAAATGGTAACAATAGGATAAAACTGAGTGATTAAAAAAATTAGCTTTTTAATTAGAATCTGTCTGCATACGATTAAAAAAAAGTCATATTGAACAAATTAAATTAAATATTTTTAATGACTTAATTGTTAAAAATTAATTAGGTCATTATGTCAAATTTATTTATCCTCGAATATTTATAAAATATTATAGGTTTGCCAGTTTTTATTTGACTCAAGAGATTTTATTTTAAAAAACTATTTTATTTTGATTTTTATTTTTAATAATTATTATAAGAATAATCCAAAAAATTAAAATATTGCTTTAGTATAAAACACACCGGAAATAAATTTCTAAAAATTTGGAAAAATTTTTCTCTGTTTGGTACTTTATATTTTGCTTTTTAATTAAAATAAATTTCTTGGTAGCCAAAAAATTCCCTTCGCAATTTAATTAACCTTAAAAGATGCTTTAATAAATTGTTAACTTAATTTTCTGAAGGTTATAGAAAAAAGTAATTTGATTTTAAAAATTTAAATATAAAATTTTATCATTTACTCTACTTAAATTAATTCTGATATCTATCTCCTATAGAGGTATCTATTCTGTTGTCGCATTTTAAACAAGGCGCATGGCATTGCAAAATGCACACAAGTTTCCAAAATTTTTAACAATACATATACCAAAATATATTTTATCAAGCTCTTTCTATCGCAATATTTCAAAAAAATCATTATATAACTGGCGTGCAAATTCTTCAAGTTTCTAGCAAAATATTGCACCACTATATACTCGATTGTAAAAATTTAAAAAAAATTTTTTGAAACATTTCATCAGACCAATTTATAAATTTCTATTTAAAAATTAGATATAATTTATACTGGTTAAAAAAATTAAGAATATAATTATAAGAAATCCAGAAAGTTCTTTTCGTCATTTGAATCTTATAATATCTGTTTGGTTTCACCGAATAGTTTTTATTTTAGATACTTTCATAAAATGCTTCGACTAGGCCGAAAACTAGTTTCTCCAATTGGTAGATTAGCCACACAATCCAAGTTCCAAATACGAAATAAATCTGATGAAAAAGTAAGAGGTCATGTGATTGGTATTGATTTGGGTACCACGAACTCTTGTGTAGCTGTGATGGAGGGTGCTACTCCGAGAGTTTTGGAAAATGCAGAAGGTCTCCGAACAACACCATCTGTGGTTGCGTTTACAAAAGACGGTGAGAGACTTGTTGGTACTCCAGCCAAACGTCAAGCTGTAACCAACCCAGAGAATACATTTTATGCTACAAAACGTTTAATTGGTCGTCGCTTTGACGATTCTGAGGTAAAAAAAGAGATGCAGTCTGTGGCTTTTAAGATTGTTAAATCTTCGAATGGTGATGCTTGGGTTGAATCCATGGGCAAAATGTACTCACCATCGCAAATTGGCGCTTTTGTTTTGACCAAAATGAAAGAAACAGCTGAATCGTATTTGAACACACCAGTCAAAAATGCAGTAATTACAGTTCCTGCTTATTTTAATGACTCGCAACGTCAAGCTACCAAAGACGCTGGTCAAATTGCCGGCTTGAATGTATTGCGTGTAATTAATGAACCAACAGCTGCTGCTTTGGCCTATGGCTTAGATAACAAAAAGGATTTAGTAGTAGCTGTTTACGATTTGGGTGGTGGTACTTTTGATATTTCCATTCTTGAAATGCAAGCTGGTGTCTTTGAGGTCAGATCTACAAATGGTGACACTTTTTTGGGTGGTGAAGATTTTGACAATGCCATATTGAAACATTTGGTTGCTGAATTTAAAAAACAAACAGGCTGTGATGTCAGCAAAGACCCACAAGCCATGCAGAGATTACGTGAGGCAGCAGAGAAAGCCAAATGCGAATTATCCTCAAGTCTTCAAACAGACATTAATTTGCCATATTTGACTGTGGATGCTAGTGGTCCAAAACACATGAACTATAAACTAACTAGATCTCAATTGGAAGCGATTGTTGGTCCTTATATAAAGCGTACTGTTGAGCCGTGCATGAAAGCCATGAAAGATGCCAAAGTTGGTAAGACCGAGATTAATGAAATTCTCTTGGTTGGTGGTATGACTCGAATGCCAAAAGTACAACAAACTGTACAAGAAGTCTTCGGTAAAGCGGCAAGCAAATCAGTGAATCCAGACGAAGCTGTTGCCATGGGAGCAGCTATTCAGGGCGCTGTTTTAGCTGGTAATGTATCAGATGTTTTGTTGCTTGACGTAACACCATTGTCTTTGGGTATTGAAACATTGGGTGGTGTTTTCACAAAATTGATCAGCCGAAACACCACAATTCCGACAAGAAAAGGACAAATTTTCTCCACAGCCGCTGATGGACAGACTCAGGTACAAATTAGTGTATTTCAAGGAGAACGTGAAATGGCCAAAGACAATAAAATGTTGGGTCAGTTCACACTAATGGGTATTATGCCGGCTCCAAGAGGTGTTCCCAAGATTGAGGTCACATTCGACATTGATGCCAATGGTATTGTAAATGTGTCTGCAAAAGACCAGGCTACTGGCAAAGAACAACAAATTGCTATACAATCAAGTGGTGGTTTGAGCAAGGACGATATTGAGAACATGGTCAAGGAATCCGAAAAATATGCCGAAAAGGATAAAAAACGACGAGAATTGATCGAAGAAATAAACAAAGGAGAATCAATCTTACACGACACCGAAACAAAAATGGAAGAATTTAAGGATCAATTGCCACAGGAAGAATACGAAAAACTTAAAGATGGTATCGCCAAAATTAGAGAAAAATTGAACGGAATTGATAGAGAAAATGATACCATTGATTCAATCAAGCCCATGATTGATGAATTCCAAAAAGATTCTCTTAAATTATTCGAAATGGCTTACAAAAAAGTAAGAATTGAAAAATAAAAAGCAGAGACAAAATTCAAATATTTTTTTTAAGATGCAATCGTCTCGTGAATCAGGACAGTCATCCGAGCAACAAGAAGAGAAGAAAGACGAAACAAAACAATAAATATCTTCATAAATTTTCTGAGAAACACAACTACCGGATATATTTTTAAAATATTTAGTTAAAAATAGTCTTTTTTAAATTAATTGTTACTGTTTTGTTAATAATATTGATGAACATGTATTTTTTTCAAATAAACCGATTAAGATGATTTTTTTTTTTGATTTTTTTTAATCCTAACCTTTAAATCAACAACATTTCAAAATTAGAAAATTTATAAATATATTCCAAAACTTTTTATAAATCCTTCCCTTTTAAAATAAGAAAAATAATTAAAAAAATAGTATAATTCGTTTTGGTAATTGAATATTTTTAAAATTGTTATAAAATATTAATAAAAAAATTTTATAATATAGTAGTTCAGATGAACTAATTAAACCGATAAGTAAATCCCAATTGATTACGAAATAAAATTTTCTATCTTTCATTGACTAATCAACAAAAAATTTTTCATAAAAAATATTCAATATCTTCAATTACTTATGATGTATAAATGAATATATCTATCTATAAAACCTCAATAATTTCTATTGTTCTTTTAATTATTTGCGTAAATCAAAAATAATTTATTGTACTATTTTAATTATTGAATACTCAATTTTTAAATCATCTTTTAATAATTAAATATTAAATTCAGATCAAGCAATCTTTGAGTGTATTTAGTGATTAAAATAATTAGTCAACTCTTTGTTGGGTCTATAAAAGTTTTTGATTCTTTTTTTTTGAAACAATCAATGAACTGAGAGTATAACAAAATATTCTGACAGAATTAAAAAATCTTTAATTTATTTAATAAACTCATGGTATTAGTAAGAGTGGAAAAATATTGTATTATTTTTATATTTCAAATAAAAAAATAAGAAATAATTTATCTTCAAAAAATTGTAGTTTATAGTTTATGGTGCGAATATTCTCTTGTACCATTCTGGGAAAGTGAAGAGAGCGCAAAAGATTATAATCAAGTTGAAAAAGGTCTGTACTATATGCTTTAAATTGAAGTTGCTTTCCATGCACCTCTTTTACCATTTTCTTTAATAAACAAATCAAGCTTACGGTTGACTAAATTAGATTATTAAATGAAGTTTAAATCTGTTCTTGTTTTTCACAATAGACTTGAGTATTTATTAAAAGATCTTCAGTAATAAGTTTAAAGTGAATTATTCCATGTAAATTGAGATTGGTGCATTTCATTATGAAAATAGATCCATTTCTCATTGCAATTAAAGTTTTGAAAAAACCGTTCATCTAGAATTTCAAATGGTTTTCAAATTTTATTGATTATCATTTTAGTTTTGTTTAATCTAATACAAAATATTATTTCAACCTTTTGAATAGCAAAAAGTTGGACTCATCCTAAACTATGTTTATTTAAGTATTTGAATAGGGTCACAATAAATTTTTCCAAATTAAAAATTTGTCCGTATGAACAGTCTTTGGGCATTATCGAGATCTCGAAACTTGTTAATTGATTCTAATCAGAATATTTTTTATACAAGAAATCATTTTGAATATAAAAAGACTATCTTGGATCTAAAAAGAAAAATAATCATTTTTTTATTACTAAAATTTGATTTTATTTAGAAAGCCATAATTTTATAATATATCCAATATAGGCTAGATGGTTCTCTCAATATGTATAAAGACACTGAGATTCAAAACTATACACTTTATGCTGCCAAAGTTTTGTCCATGTAGAATTTCTAGTTATTCAGATTTGCTTGGCTCTATTTGGTAATTGTTTGGTGCATATTATCCGCAGAAACATGGCGATAATTTCAATTTATAATGTTTGGTTGTGAATTCCTTTAGAACTGATCTTTACAATTAAAATTTTAGTTTGTTTGTCTAAAAACTATCAAATTAAGAGATTCAAAAATGACAAGAAAATAAGAACAGTCCTTTATAATATTTTAAAAAAACATTAAAATCATTTTCACATTTAAGCACTAATTTTAGATTACCAATGAAGGTCTAAACTTTTTAAATATGGAAATTTACCTCCAAAAATTTAAGAATACTTAAAATTAAACGAAATTAAATGTAAAAATTTAAATAAAATCAATAAAAAATTAAATTTAATTCATTAGATCCAAACAATATATTTATTTTATTTTTCTAAAAGCAACATTACGACTATTTATTTTATTTTTTCTTTTAAGCTACAAAAATATACTTCAATTTTTAAAAATAAATTTGCATGTTTCATTATTTAATTTATTTTAAAATTATTTTCTTATGAAGCGATTAAAAACTTGAAGACTTGTTTAAGTTATATCATTTTAACTTAAAAACCATAATTATTTGTTGTATTATATAACTTGAGTAGCAGTTTGAATTTAATTTAAATTTTATTGAATAAAGCTAAATTTAGACTATATTTTAGCGATGATTTCATCAGCGCTAGCATAATTTTGTGAAAAACAGTTTCTTTATATAGACCAGAACATGCATATTAAAATTTTTAAAAATTAAAAAGAGTAATTACCAAAACAAATTACTTAAGCTTTAGCGTTAAACTTGGCGCTTAAGTGGTGTCAACAACAAGACCCATAGTTATCTGGTAATTGGCCGGCCAATAATCTGGTAATTTAACGATTTAATAATTCTCAATCTTAGCAAGAGTGTTTTTGATCCTAAAAGCCTAAAACTTTCAGGAGCCTTATCATTTTTCAGAAAGTATTCGCATGCATTACCCAGAGCTATTTATGCTCGTAGAACAGACGTGCACATACTTGAGTTAGTTTATAAGATAAATGAAAATGGATACGATGATAAGATATTTCTAATCGAATCAGTATTTGAAAAAAGATTTAGGCATTATTTGAATAGTTAAGAAAACAAATTGAAGTTATCAACATTGCCTGAATAAAAACAATATTCTTCACCTAATTATTTGAATTTTTTCAAGTTTTCTCTTGCTCAACTGACCGCATTTAATTTGAATTTAGACCGTAGTCCAATTAATATATTGAACCTTATGAAAATCGGGCATTTGCAATAAATATTCCCAATATGTTTCATTGATAGCCGAAACTTTTTATTTTTAATTTGGTAAAAAAAAAAAGAAAAATTTATCATTTATCATTTGGTTCTTTTTCTTAAAATCATCGACCTTAGCATGACTAATTAGATTCGAGTGATTTATTTTTTTCTTTTATTAATTTTTAAGAAATAAATTAATAATTTTTTTCAGAATTAAAAAACTTGCCAAAGGAATGCGCACAAATGAACTTGATTTTAAGCCTCGATAATTAAATATTAAGCAATATTAAACAACAAAAATTAAATTGTGTTAATAACGAGTTATGGGCACTCGAGGGCACAAATTTTTTGTTTGTCCTGTTAAAAATAAATTAAAAATTTAGAATCAACAAAGAAATTTCCTAGTCAAGAGTTCCTAAACACTTTCGAAAAAACCTTAGAATGCGACAAAAGTGTTTATTTTTGTTTTATTTTTAAGCATTGAGAATAATTAAATAAATTTTTTGTTAACTTTTTGTTTAATTAGAGATATGTTTGATTCATATTTTCAATTTTCTTAGGCATTCATTTTAAATATTTTTAGGTATTGAATTTTCTTTAGAATATTTTAAAAAATAAACATATATTTTTCTATTTTGTGTAGAATTTTTGTATCCAAATAATTTAAATTATAAATTTTTTTAATTTTAATTTAAAAGCTATGTTATTTCGTTGGCAATTTGTTTGATTTTCAATTTAAAAATTTGTTTTATTCTTGGATTAAGAAAATTTAAGAGTAGAAAATCTCTAAAATTAATCGAGTCTCGAATTATCCTTTTAATTAAAGGCCTCTTATCTAACAAATTAATAAATTTTTCAATGACACATATTTTAATTAGTTAATAAGTAAGTAAATCAAAAATAACTAATTGTTAAATTTTAATTGTTCAGAAGATTTAGAAAAAAAATTAGATTAAATTAATTTCTTATTTAGTTCTCATACCAAAACCTATGAACCCAAAACAATTAGAAAAATTTACGCTTTTGACTAATTTCAATAATTTAAATTTTTTTCTTAGCCTAATTTAAAAAATAATTATTTAGAAGCGTCACTGTTTTAGATAACTCAATAAGTTCTTGATTAAAATGATTGTAATAATAAAATTCAATTTAAGCTTAAAAAATATATTTTCCTTATTAAATTTAGTTAATTTAAAACAATTTTTTTTTTATATTGTAAGATCGAGAGTTGGCCTACAATTAAATGATATTTTTGAAATATACATTTAAAATTTTTTTAAAATCACGTCTCAATTAATTTAAATTAGATTTAATTGTTTAACAAGATCCGATATGTTTTGATTTTAGTATCATTTTTTTTAAATTTCATATGTTTATACAAATGGTTTGTAATTATATTTCTTTTGTAATCATGGCTGTTTTTTGCAATAGATTAACTCTGATCGATCTCAATTTAAGTAATGATGTTCTAATAATAAGCAAAAATCTGAATATCTTTAAACTATATCAATCTTTGCTTGTTTTTTTTTGGTTTCTAAATACCAATTTTCTTAATGAAAAGCTCTTATATAATTTTGCTCTTGAAATTATCTGCTGAGAATTTTTCTCAATATTAATATAATTCTAGGATCTTTATCGATCTCAAATGACATGAACAAATTTATAAGGCTTTGGTTCTATGTTTACCATAACTTACAATTAGTTTTTAGCATCAAATACTCAATTAGTGTACAAAAAAGCTTGATTATGATGATTTGAAATTTAATAAGTTCGCATTTGATTGTAAATTATTTGAATTAATACTTTAGATTAGGTTAAATTGAAGCTATTTTTTATTGAAGGTAAAAATATCTAAAATAGTATAAGTTTATTTTAAAATATCATCAGATAAACTAATAAAACTGGTAAAAACTGAAATTTTTGTCATTTTTAAGTATTTCATATAGTAATTTTCTTCACTGAATGGTTCAAATCAGCAAGCTATCTTAAATTAAATAAGATAAGGCTAGTAATAGTTTTAGGAAATGTAAAACCGATTTTTTATTTTAAATTAGAATCATAAATTTTTTATTTATTTAAGATCTTTTTTAATAATACAACAAGTATCAGCTTTATTTTTGAAATAAAATCTTATATGTATTCATATAAATCGAGGCTTTCACTTTCAAACTAAAGATAAAAATTAAATTTTGTGTAAAATAGCATTAGAAAAAGTAATTTATTTGAAAAAATGTATGACATAAACAAAGTTGATCATTTGAATAATTTTAATCTTTCGTTTAAAATATATATTGTACATTTTGTTATCTAATATGTAAATGCAAGTTTCTTGAGGTGAAAATTAAATATTTTATAGACTGTAAATCTTTATTAAATTATCAAATTTATTCAAATATTTATTTTAAAAATCTTTACTCTTACTATTATAATTCTAACCAAACTGAGCTGTGTCTTTTGCATCCAAGTTTTTTCAAAAAGCGTTTCCATTAATTTTTTATTTATCGAATAAATTTTCAAGCTTTTTCTTTTTTAAAGAGGTTTTCAAAGATTGTTGATATTAACATTGTTTGGCAAACTTTTTTCATCTAAATGTAGAAAATATTTGTCATCAAGAGAAAAAAGCATAACAGATTTGTTTTTTTGGAGTTTTTTTCCATAGATGCTTTAGGTTAACCATTCTAGATCAAGATTTTTAGGAAATCTGTTTTTATCATTGATTAGATGGTTGATACTGCACCTTAAACAAAATTTATTAAACAATAGAAAAATATTTAATCGCATTTTTTAGATTTATTTTTTCGAGTTTATCAAACAAAATTCTCTAAATCCCAGAGTTTATAAAGTGGTCTAAATCGTTAACTTAATCAAAGTTTTTCTATTTAAACAAGAATTTATATGACGTAAAAATTGAAAATAATTGGATTTTTTATGCTTTTTTTCAAACATATTTTCAAAAATTAAGCAAATATTAACTACTTTAAGTTAAAAAATTATTTACGATCAAAAAGATCTATTATTGTATGGTAAAAATATTTATATAGCCAAAAACTAGATATTAATTTCTAAGTACAATTAAGTTTGAACTTCACCTTGGAAAAAAATATTGAATACGGGATTAAATCAAGCTCTTAAACAAATTAAACAAAAAATAATATCTGTTTGACTTTAATATAATCAAGATTTTTTTTGTGTTAATTTTCTTAAGATATAAAAGATTTTAATCAGAAAAAAATAACAATCAAGTTCAAAAATCATACAAAAATTATGTTCATTCTAGTTCTAAAAATTTTATTTATTTAAGGAAAAAATTTTAAAAAAATTCCATTAAAATTTAGACGTGAGTTTCAATATTTTTTGCCAAAACAGATCCAAGAATCACTTCTATTAAGACATGATATGCTAAAGACTAAAGTATTTAATTTTTATCAAAAGGGCAAATTGTTCGATTTATTTGGCATTTTCAAAAACTAAAGGTCCCAATGAACGCATCTAAATTTTATTTATTAATTTAGATTTATGACTATTCAAAGTCAATAGGGTCCCCGTTTCACTATTTGATATAAATAGGATCAAATCACTTGACATGACAATGGTTAGATTTTTAAGTCAAAGCGGTTTAATAAAAGATTATCATGATTTTATTTATTCATTTTAATTTATTTGCCAAATTGACATTTTTTAGCCCAAACCATACTACATGATAATTTTTTCAGCTAAGTCTGAATCACATGTTTTGCTTCTTGTGTGTGGATTGAGACAAATATTTGTTTGCTCTTAGTCTTACGATCAAAGCCTCATCAATTTTAGATGTCATTCGAACAAAATTTTATTTTGTTTGGTTTCAATTATTTAAATATGCGAATTTGGTAAACACAAAATATTGAACTATATAGAATGTTTATAAAAGAAACATTCTCTTATGGATATTTAAGCGAATTTTTTTCTCTTGGTCTCATAAAAAATTGACCTGTTGAACATTTTTTTCTAATGGCCCCAGATAAACCCCTTGGAGAAATTCTTTCAGCAAATTACTGTTTTTAATTAAGAAAATCATGCCAATTTTTCTAAATTTTCAAGAGACATGATTTAATAAAACAAAAAAATATAATTTACTGGAAAGAATATATTCAGCTATCAAATGAACAAAAATTTCACTGGGCCCCGCTCTTAAAGTTCATTTTAGAAGTTGGATAAACACAGTTTTAGTTAGTTTCAAAACGATTTATGAATAAATAATTAGAAAATTTTTCATAGCGAATTCAATTCCCTCAGATTAGAAATTTGATATATCTAATTAAACTTTATTTTTAAAATTTAGTTGTCTTTTAGGAATAATTCTTTTAATTAAGTATAAATAATTTTGTGCAATGGTCATTTGTTGTCTAATTTTTTTTTCTTTTTTATAATCCAAATCAGAATTTTTACCTATTGTTAAAAAAAACAAATCATTACAAGATTATTCGATTAATTTAACCGGATGGTTTCTATGCTTGTAAATTAGAAATTTTTTTCCGGTTTATATCTATAAATGATATATTTATCCTTTGTAGATAGTTTGTTTGATTAAGTGTTCAATTTAGTTTATTTGTCTTTTAAATCGACTATGTGATCCATTAGTATGATAACCACTTTGTTTTTTTTTTTATAAATTTAAGAGTTGATTTTAGCTTGAGAGAATCACAATTTTTTATATCTTAAATGAAGGTGATGTATCTAGAGTATCTAATTTATCTTTTTATTTTTAATTGATTTATAGGAAGATATATTTTAAAAGAAAAAATTAATACAAGTTGGTTCATTAGTCTCCAATTTTTCCGAGTATTAATAATTTTATTAATATATTATTTGAGGGAAAAACAAATAAATAAAATTTTGTTAAAATCAATAAAAATCAGGTTCTGTGGTGAATAACATGTTTAAATAGAGCACGAGTTGCTCTTATCTGATCTGAGAAGAATTATTTTGTTGATCCTAGATTATTTTATATAGATAAAAATCCCAGCAATCATTGATACTTGAATTCAAATAAAGCACTTGCAAATCAAGTGATAAGACAGATGATTGATGGGTGAATAGGGCTGTAATGTTTGCTTATTAATCTTAGAGGAATCAACACATTTGATTATATCCGATTTGATGTTTGGACATTAAGTAGCGATGGTGGTAGTTGGCGGCCTATAATTTTTTTTTTTCATTATAAAAAAACTTTTTTTTCGAATATTTTAAACATATTCTGAATAATTTTTATCTATTGAATGAAAGGGATTTTTTAAGTTATTCGATTAGTTTTTTTTAGAAAACCAAAACAAAAATTGATTGAAAATTAATGGATTAGTTTTTTTTTAAACAAACAATATCGAGTTATAAATAATAGGCAAAAAAATTAGACGAAAGAATCTTATTTAATGCTTAGATAAGCTATTGGGCCTAAACTTTATATTCATTATGAAGACTCAAAGCGCTACAACTAATCAAGTAAATGCGAGCAAAAAATTAGACGAACTAAACAATTTCCTAATGTCACATATAGATTCAAATGCGACCAAATGTACGCATAACTTGGCAAACTTAAGAGACATACTAAATGCTGGCCACAAGATAAACAATCCAAAAATAAACCCTCACGAGAGTCTAAATCTTTTGATAGATTTTCTTAGATCCGAACAAAAAGATAACAATAACAACCAAATAATTGGACAGCATCAGACAGACACCATAATTAACCGCATAGAGAATGATCTTCAGGAATCTTTGAAAATATTAAAGCAGTATAATGAGAAAATTGAACAAGATAGGTCTGATTTGGAAATGGAGTCATTCAGAAAATCAATTAAGTATGAAAAAATACGTGACGAGCAAGAGAATGAAAACAATGAACCATGTAGATACAATTTTAATCGAAATGATGCAATAAGGAAAAATTTTTTTGCCAAGAGTGAAAATTTAGGAGAAAAGCTAAAAAGACTGAGCCAAATTAATAAAACAAATTCTATCTCTGAGGCTTCAAATAGAGTGAATAAAGCTTCGTCACGAGACTTGTCTCGCAAGTCAAGCTCTCCATGCGTGAGACAAATAAACACCCAGAGACGAAATAGCTTTGATCATACAGCGTTGCTAGAGAACTCGAAGCCTAAAACTTTGACCAAATCGAACACATCCCAGTTCGACAAGATTAATAGCATTGGCAACGAGTTGCCGATGCATAGTTGTGGTAAAAGGCATTCGGAGTCTGGCTTTTGGAAATATGATGAATTAAATGAGCTCAAGCAAAAATTTATTTCGCTTTTAAGCGATTCAAATGAACAAGAAACTAAAAGTTATAAACAAGTAAATTATAAAACTTTGTCAATATAGAACTTTATACAAAGTTAGATTACGTTTGTGTTTAAATTAAGTATTTAAAATTTAGCATTTAAAAAAACCCGGTTTTTAAAGTCATTTAAAATTCAATTTTCGCTGAATATTAAATTAAAATAGATAAATTTTAATATATTACCTAGGTTATTTACGTACTATTATCAATTATTAAGTTATATTCGAACAATTTTTAGAGTTTCTTTAAAGTTCAGTTTGTTTCTTGGGTTTTGCTCTGAGAAAATAAAATTAGATTTATAAATTTGGGTTAAATTTGATTAAATTTTTACTTAATAGGGTTTTTATACTTGTTTCCGTAAATTTTAAGTATACGAATGAAAAAATATTTAAACTTATTTGTTAGCTTACAAATTGAAGAGAATAAAATACTAGAATAATATTTAAATTTTTTTTCAAGGGTTTCCATATTGCCAAATTTCCTAAGCTAGCTGAAAAAAAAACTCTAGAATATATACTGATTATTTATTTTAACTCGTACTGCGTAATATAATTAAACCTTTAACTAGCTCGTTTTAATACTTGAATTTTATCAAATTTACAATTTCATATACTTTATATATATTCCACATTTAGTTTTTATTTGCTTAAGAAACAAAAATTTAATGCTAACAATTTACAAAATTTTATTCTAAATTGTAAAACTCATTTGATAAGAGCTGGTCAAAAAGTTTTATTTATTTTCCATTTTATTTTATAACTGATAAAATCTATCAATTTTTGACTCAAACAAAATGCATTATCTGATCAAAGTGTTGTTGATAGCCACAAACTTCCAATCCATCATGATTGGTATCAGTCAGAAATTTACGTGTGTATGATCTTTACGAGCTTAATATAAAAACCACTGATCAAAAAATTAATTTAGGAAAATATTTTTCCAATACTATTTTCATCATTTTAACAAAAAGATAACTGGTTTCTAAATTAGCCTACTAATTTTTTAATATATTCAACTCCTGGTAAATAAAAAATTTTCCGAAAATCTAATAGTTTTATCATATACGTGATTTTATATTTAAGCTTAAAAAATATCAAGAATAAGGTATATTTTAAACTATTAGAAAAGCAATTTGAAGCTCTTTATCTAAAGATCTAGAGAAAACAAACAAATACTAAATATTAGTTTTTGAGGCAGCTTTTTTCTCTTCTTAAATTGGATCAAAAATTTAATTAATAGATTTTTTTCTATTTTGCCAAAAAGCAATCATTTGGAAGATAAAAAGAGTATTTTTTTCTATTTAAACTATTTTATTTGAATTTAAGGAAAATCCCGAAGGTTTTTCGAACAAATTCTCACCAATGTCGTTTGTGTCGAATCAAAACAAAGCCATATCGAGCTCGGAACAATTGAAAATCGAGTCATTTTACCGAAGCTTTGGAACAAGCTTGTTTATTTCGCAATCATGTGCCAGTCTTTACACAGTGCAAAATAGCAAAATTTGGCCCCTTACCAAGAGTCAGACAAACAGAATTTCAATAGCCACTACCCATTCAATCAACCTGAACTATCAAGGATGCTCAAATGATGAAATAAGTCATGACATACTCAAAGACTTGATGAATGAAAGACACCAAAATTATGTGCCAACATACCATCGAGGCGTCCCGTTATGGTTGTTTAATTCGGGAAAAAATCCTCATCGACCAATTAGACAGCTCAAGTTCACTCTGGCTGAAAAAGGCACTGGCTTTATTCTCTGGCAAGATAGAATCGACTCCAATTCTGAATTTAATTTTTATCTAACTAAAAAAAATGATTCTACTGTTTACAATGTATCTTCTTATTTTGACAATTTGAGTCTCATAAATGAGATTAAAAAAGAACAGATTGAGTCAATGCTGGTCGCTTTTAAAGCTTCAGATAAAAAAACAACTGTTTTTATGAAATTTGATTTGAATACAGAAACTATTAAATTTTACGAATTTTACAAACGACTGATCAAAAATATTGCCATAGACACCAAATTAAGAACCAAGTCTCTTCCAGTGGGATATAGCAATTGCAATTCCTATAGCAGAATAAAGCGAAATCAACAAGCAAGGAACAACATAAGCTTTTATAACTATGACTATAATTTACTCGAAAGTGGTTCTAGTACAATTAAGAATAAGTCCAAAAGACAATCATGCCAGATTGTATCTGAACCAAAAGAAAGAGGCAAGCCCAAGCGAGTCAGCAAAAATGATATTTCTAGCCCTTGTAACTACAAACATGTCATCAGCCTAAAGGCCTCTGATAGAGATTTGTACTACACTTTGTCAAAACTACTGCCCAACTCGTCATCAGGGAGAAGCTCATCGCCAAAATATGCCGAAAATAAACTAGAAAGTCCGCAAAACTATTCGGTTTCATCTTCATCAGCATCTTCGGCAATGTCTTCACCCATTACTCCGTCAATTAACTGCATGTCTAATGAATATTTGATCCAGGATAGCTCGAGGTCATCGCTCAATCCCGACGTGTTGAACGATAGATCAAGCTCTAGTCTGTCAAATTCTTCCTTGTCTACAATTCTACCTCCTTTCATAGGCGTATCGAATGGAAACAAGTTTTTTGAGATGAATTCTTATAATTATAAGATTTCAAGACAACGCACCGTAAAATAGAGATTTTTTCGATGTAAATTTTTTAAATTTTAAAGATTTTTGAACTAATTATAATTGTTAAAAATTTGTTTATATGAATGTTTAAATTTGTTTTTTTTGTACTTTTAATTTAAATTTTAAAATAAAGTATTAATTTATTGTTAGTTTTTAAAAAGAAGAAATCACTATAAAAATAATCATAATAATCTTGTTTATTTGTACCTTTTGTGAGCCATGGCTTCCATCTGACATAGTTGTTATTTTATCGAGAAAAAAAAATAATAAATTAATATAATTAAACCAAATTTATAAATATTTTTACGGCTTTCCGGTTTAATATTCTTATATCTTGAGATATATCGACTTTAGGTACTAATCTTTTGAGGTTTTTTTAACTCTAGAAGCACCAGCAAAATTATGTAAATTTTTTAATATTTAAATGAAATACCACTAAATAAAGACAGTTAGTAAAAAATCATATATTTATGAAATCAAATAGCAGACAATTGAAAAAGCAGTTAAAGATAGAAATAGATTTATACCTTAATTATTTATTGGCCTTCAAAATTTCCAAAATTGCTTAAAGTGTTAATTTTGTTTCAATATTTTTGTTTGTCTTTGAATTGTTTAATTTTTTAATTAAATCCTGTAAGCGTCGAAAATAGATTTTTGAATCTTGAATTATATCATCTATCTGCCGAGTATTGTCTCCTTTTCTCTTCTAAAAGCTATCCAAACGTCGAGAATCAGGCAATTCTTTCCAAGATAAAAGCTAATTAATTAAATTATTTTGTGTTATCATTTTTTTTTTGTCAGCTAGAGTATAGTTGGTGGAACTTGCATCATATTTTTTAACTTTTAGATACCATTTAGCGATATTAAATATTCAATTGTATCAAAAATATTAATTTATTAAAAATTAGTTTTAAATTTTTATAATTAATAATAAACAAAAATTTTAAGAAAGAAGTAAAAGATCAATTTAAGTTTGTTTAAATCCCATAAAATTGAAATAGAATAGCTGTTAATATCAAAAGTCACCAAAAAACATAATTTTAATTACTATGTTACTTTTTAAAAAATGCTAAATACAAAATTTTAGTTTATCTAAATAAAATTTTTATGATACAATTAAAATTTTTTAATCTAAAATTCATTTCAATAAAATTGACTCAAACTTGTTCAAATTTAGCAAAATATAATCTTGCAGACTTGTTGGCAAAAATTTTTCCAATTTAAACACGCTGCCAAGAATAGATTTGCTCTTATTAATCTTATTCAAATGATTTCGCAGAACTTTTCTGGACAACTCTTTCAAAGTGAGAGGATTTTTTAGTCTATACTCAATTAAATCAATAACTTTTGGATATTTTTCCATAACTTTTTGAGGATAACTTCTCCGCTTGACCCATTCTTCATTATTAAAAGAAATGCCCGCTTCCATAAGCAGTGCTATTATGCCTGCCGGTGCATTACTATTTATCAACGCATTAAATAAAGTGTTTCCCAATCTATCAATATTTTCTAAATCGCAACCATTTTTTAGCATTTCTATACACATATCATAATTAGAGTTGAGAATATAAGTAAATAGAGGCATTTTTCCGGTCACTTCACATATGTTCATGGAAGCTCCGTTGTCCAAAAGAAGTCTTCCAACAGGAATATTACGGCACATATGCAGAGGTGTTTCTCCTAGTTTATTCACAATGTTGACATCGATTCTTTCATAAGAAATTAAATTTTCGATTATTTTTAATTTGGACACTGGGACTAGTTGGTTGTTGGCACCAAGATCGATTTTGTTTGGATTTCGACCATTTGACACATTATTTAAATTACTTAAAATAACTGCATAATGAAGAAGGGATCCAACTCGGTCATCGACAGTATTCATATCAAATTTGATGTCTTTTTCAATTATAGATTGTAAAAGTATTCTTTAATTTAAATGAGGAAGTTAATTTTTATTTTAAATCAAAATTAGAATTTCTAATTTACTTAAACATTTCATAGTTGGACGCTCTTATGGTCTGTAATAAGTACTCTCTTAATCGCGGTTCTAGTGAGAACCTCTGGGTGAATAGATAGACCAAATTAGAATTTCCATTCTGGATTGCTTTATCCAAAGCTGTCTGATTTCTGAGATCCATTAAATTTTCATTTATATCATATTTGAAAAGTAATTTGACGATTTCGAAAAGATTCAAGCTGCATGCCCAATGTAAAGCGGACATACTGAACGAGTCCGTTTTGTTGACTTTGGCATTATTTTTTAATAAGATGTCACATAAGCTAGCATTACCTAAATAATAGCCGTGACATTAAATGAAAATGATATTACATTGCCTAATTAAAGTTTTACCATGTCTTGTGGCTGTTATTAGAGGCGTTTCGAAGCTGTTGAAATGCTGATCCATAGGCCATTGATAGTTTACATAACTTAGCTTATTGACATCCGCTTTATATTCAAGTAGTTTTTCTAATATTGCTTGATCATCTTATTTTAAATTATTCATTTAAATATTTATATATATAAATAAGAAAATTACTATTCAAGACAGCCAATGTGACAAAAGTGATTTGATTATCGAAAAATTCGTTTCTTTCAAGATTAAATGATTCCAGTATGTGGCAAACTTTGGTTAAGTTATGATACCGGATGGCAAAATAAAGATCATTTGAAGTATATGCCATTCTAAATTGGTTATTATTTTACTTTAGAAACACAAAATTAAAATAAATAAATTCAAAATTTTTTTTAATACTTAGTTTTATGATAATAAATGAATACAAAGATGACCTAAATTATCTTTTATTTAAAATTTTTATTCAATTTAAAAAGAGATTGAATTGATATTTATAAAATTTTTGTCTAAAAGCTAATCAAAACTTTGTTGGTAAAATTAATGCGCAAATTCGAGTGAATGTTGCTTATGTGGGTTTGATTTTCGTAAAAATAAAATATTAATTTACATTTTAAATTCATGTTCATCTCAAATTATGCAAAACAAAATAAAATAATACTCAATTATTTATGTCTTCATCCAAGTTTACCAATTTTTCATGGACCAAAAATCATAAATAATTACTCCCCTCATACTAAATCTTGTTCAAAAAATGTATTCATATCATTTACTAAAATTGAACTTAAAATTTACAAAAAAAATTAAAATTTTAACTTATTTCTTAAAAAATTATGAAAAATTTTATCCTCTTAAAACGAATAAATAATTTGTCCAGTTTGAAACTGGTTAAAAATTTTAGTCTTTCCAATGCTAATCAGGCAACTAAACTTACTAGCAAATTTGACCAAGAATATGCAAAAAGTCTGTCAAATCCTGAAGAGTATTGGAATGAAAAGAAAAATCTAATTCAATGGTTTAGAGAACCGACTCGAATTTTAGATAAATCGAATTCTCCATTTGAAAAATGGTATGTTGATGGTACATTAAATGCCTCGTATAACTGTTTGGATTATCATGTACAAAATGGCTTCGGCAACCAGGTAGCGCTAATCCATGACTCGCCTTTGACTAGTACAATCAAAAAAATTACCTACAAAGAACTATTAGAGGAAGTCAGTTAGTTTGTTTGAGTATTTTTTATTGACTAATTATGAGATAAAAGGTTTCGTTATTTGCTGGTGTATTGAGCAATTATGGAGTCGAAAAAGGTGACAGAGTTCTAATTTACATGCCTATGATTCCTCAAGCTGTAGCAGTGATGCTTGCTTCTGGTACTTTTTTAATTTTGACACTAATTTGAAATCTTAAGAGTGGCTTTTTAGCTAGAATTGGAGCCATTCATTCATTAGTATTTGGCGGTTTTGCGTCCAAAGAGCTCTCAGTTAGAATAAATCATGCCAAAGTATATTTTTGATATTGGAATTTTTCAAAATTTCTCCTTACCTTTCTCTAGCCTAAAATAATTGTCTCTGCTAACACAGGCGTTGAACCAGGGCGATTAATTAATTATAAAGAGTTGTTAGATGCAGCAGTAGCGTTGTCAGAGCATAAACCTCAAAAATGTATCTTTTATAATCGTGAAATGGTAAATCATAATTTTAATATAATTTAAAAATATATTTTTCTCTTCCGATGTTATGTAAGTTTCCAGAAGTTGATTTTAAAAACAATCGTGATCTTTATTTAAATTATGAGAAAGAAATTTCAAAAGCAAAACCACATGATTGTGTTCCAGTAGATTCAAATTTTCCACTTTATCTTCTGTACACTAGTGGAACAACTGGTCTTCCCAAAGGTAAATAATTCAAGCAATGCATTCAATTTCTTCCAAAATTTAAATATTTAGGAGTTGTCCGAATGACAGCTGGGTATTTAATCGCACTTAAAAATTCAATGCCTAATTTTTATGGTGTCAATCCAGGAGAGACATTCTGTGCATTTTCAGATCTCGGATGGACTGTCGGCCACTCTTATATATGCTACGGACCTTTGGCCGCTCGCAATTCGTCAATTTTATACGAGGGAAAACCAGTTGGTACTCCTGATTCAGGCTCCTGGTTCAGAGTTTTGTCCGAACATAAAGCAGTCAGTGCATTTGGAGGTATACTTTATATTTTTTTAACTTTTATTACTTAACTTAAAATCAAGCTCCGACTGCAATTAGAGCCATCAAGCAACAAGATCCAGAAGCCAAAATCGGGAAAAAATACAACTTAGATAAGTATGTTTTTTTTTCTCTAATAATATAATGTTTAAGATTACACAATCTACAATTTTATTTAATTTATTTTTTGATAAGAAATGATCTATTTTTGTTTTAATATCAAAAAATTTTTTAATGTGTTTTCAGTTTAAGATACTTGTTTTTAGCCGGTGAACACTGTGATCATGAAACTATGGACTGGATTCGTAAAGTAATTAAGAAACCAGTTTTTGACCATTGGTGGCAAACAGAAACCGGACACCCGATAACCACTATCTGTCCTGGTTTTATGTCAAAAGAAGAGATGAATTCTGTACCAAACGGTTCTTCTGGCAAAGCTGTACCTGGATATGACAGTATGATTTTTAATGCTTAAATCGTTACAATTTAACTGGAATATTTAAGTCCGAATCGTGAGAGATGATGGCTCAGAGGCTGGTCATAATGAAATGGGGCGTATAGTAATTAAACTACCGCTTCCTCCAGGAACAATGTCCACATTATGGGAAAATGATGAATTATTTAAAAATATTTATTTTAAAAAATATCCAGGTTATTATGACACTGCTGATGTTGGTTTTAAGTGTCAAAATGGCTTTTTGAGTATTATGTCAAGAGCTGACGATGTCATAAATGTGTCTGGACATCGCATATCAAGCTCAGCTATAGAAGAAGCAATTTTAGAACATGATGAATTATCAGAATGTGCTGTGGTAGAATTATCAGATAAATTAAAAGGTTCTGTTCCATTCGGGTTCATAGTCAGAAATAAGGGTAAACTAAGATTAAAAATATGAAATAGTTTTTAATAAATAAATTAGATTCAAGATCAAGTGAGAAAGAGATAATTGATAAAATTGTGGTCAACGTTAGGCACCTTATTGGACCAGTGGCATGCTTTAAACAAGCAGTAGTTGTTGAGAAGCTTCCTAAAACAAGATCAGGTAAAATCGCGAGAAATACTCTGAAGGCGATGATTAACAATAAACCCTTTCAAGTAATTAAAATTAAAGTTTTCTATTGATAATTTTAAATAAGCTTTTTTTCTATACAGATTCCTGTGACGATCGAAGATGCAGAGGTGTATGAAAAAATCAAAAAATCATTAATTAGTCATGGTTACACTGATTTTAGCGATCCAACTTTGTAGATTTTGCTTTAATAATTAATTTAATCAAATTTACATAAAAATGAATAAATAAAATAAAAAAATATTTTTTAGATTAAAAGTGAAGGTTTTTACTTGAGCCCATTAAATTGGTTAAAAAAACAAAAATGAATTCTTAAGATTGTTAATTAATTTTATTGAAATCTCTTATTTAGGTTATAGGATATGTAAAATTTATTGAACGACGATCTAAAAATGTAACCTTGGTTACAATTTTAGTCAAGTTGAAGGCTTTACTATGCGAGTTTTTATTTTATTTATTTATTTTAAATAAATAAAAAAAATATGTTGTAAATACCGAGACCACTGATTAAAATTTTGATTAAAAATTTTCTAATTTAGATTTTAATAAGTGCGAAAAAAACTAATAAAAATCTGGATAAACTAAGAAATTTGATTAGCAAATCTAATATGGTTCAATCATCTGGTAATAAAATTTTTATTATATTGGAACCCTAATATGTAAATCCTTTTCTTTAAATAAATTTATTTGAAATTACAAGTCTTCCATTTTAATTAACTTTAAAAAATTTTTAATCTTCCAAAGGATTTATAAATTTTTTCTGATAAAGTATACGCAAAATTAATTTAGCCAAATAACTAAAGGATTTAAAAAGTTCTCATAATGGTTAATTGCTTGAGTGGAGCTTTTCTGTCATTCAAATGGCTTTTTGCTTGTTTTTAAAAAAATTCATTTACAGACACTAATTTCTGACAAAACGACGGATATTAGTTTAACTATTTAAAAATATCGTACACATCATTAGACATTAAGATGGAAATAAAATTATTTGTTTGGAAAATATGAGGAAATAAAAAAAATGCTTTATTTTATTAGGGCCTTAAGATTTGGAAATAATTTATTTGCGTGTTGTTTTATTTAAAAAATTAATACTCCAAATTTTTATTTTTTTAAATATAACAAGCACCTCTAAAGACATTTGCCTATTTAAGTCTTCATCTACAAAATAAATAAAATTTTATTTGTTCTTTTTTTTTTGGCAAATTTTATTCATCAGATGCTAATGATATTTACAGAATGTTTTTAGTTTTCTTTGATTACACAATTAATTTAGAAACTTAAAATAATTGTTTTGTTTAAGTGCCGATCGAACGACCAGATCCACCGGTAGTTGGCAAAGTAACCCATCATACCATAGAATTATCATGGATGTATCTGAAAGAAAAATTACCAACAGATCAGAAATTTAAGTTTGTGCTCCAAGAAGCAGACAAGAACAAAAAAGAATGGGGACAGGTTTATGCGTAAGAAAATTTTTTCCTTTTTTTATATTTTTATTTATTTACTTCAAAAGAGGCTATGGGTACACAAAAATAGTTGAATCGCTGGAACCATTTACTGAATATAGCTACAGACTCTGTGTAATTGGCGCGAGTAATGAGAGAAGCGAGTATAGTCCTGTTTGTACTGTAAAAACAACAAGTTAATATCAGATTTTCTCAAATAAATATTTTTTTCATTCCTAATTTTTCCAGAGGAGCCTTTAAATGGTGAAGCGTTACATAAGGCAATTATTCTGGATAGAAAAAGTGATGTAGAGCGAATTTTAGATTCAGTTGATGGTCCAAGGGTAGTTGAAATACCTGATAAGTTTGGAAATCTACCACTTCAAATTGCTGTAAATAGAAATAACTTAGAGTAACAATTAATTTTTTACCATAGAATAAAAAATTTAATTTTTTCCAAACAAGAATGGTAGAACTCTTGCTATACAAAGGGGCTCAAGTTAACGCCCAGAATGATAGTGGCAAAACAGCTATTATGTTAGCAGCTTTTTCAGGAAAGCTTAATGTTCTGAAAGAATTACGTAACAATGGCGCATCATATGAAATTAAAGACAAATCTGGTTGTAGTGTTCTTCATTATGCAGTTGATGGTGGTAATCTGGACTGTATCCAATACCTTTTAATGGATGGATTAGATGTGAATATAACTGATACGACAAGTGGCTGGACACCGTTGGTTAGAGCTGCAAGTGTAGGCGCTAGCAAAGATGTAGCCGAATTATTGATAAAGTATAAGGCAGATATAAATATTGTTGATAAAGATAAAAAGAATGCTTTGATGATTGCTGTAATCAATGGTAATCAGCCGTTTGTTCAGTGTTTGGTTGAAAATGGTGCAGACTTGAGCATAACTAATGAATATGGAAAAACTGCTTATGAGATGGCGATAGCAATGGATCGTAGGGTGAGTTTTTAAAAGCGAAAATTAAATTTGTTCTCATAATTTTTATTAATATTTCAAAGAGAGTGGTTAAATATTTTGACGAATATTTTGAAAAACAAAAAGGTTAAGTAGAAGGATTAGTTTTAATTTGGTTAATAACTAATGTTAATGCCATTTTTAAGATCAATTTTTATATTTAAAAAATAAAAAAAAATTTATTTTATTGCACTTTTTCAGTAATTTGAGAAATAGTTTATTTTTAATCAATTATTTTTGTAGTTAGATATTTTTAAAAACTTGAATAAAGTTTTATTTGACTGTTATTTTTTAGAAGATATTTATTTTAGGCTTTTAAAATAAACTTTTTTTCAAGGTGATTTACAATTTAGAAATTTATTTTTAGACAATTAATTACGTCAACATTATTTGTTTTTATTTAGCTTACCAAAAGCAACTAACAACTTATAAATAATTTATATTGTTTATTTGAAAGCTAAAAAAAGTTTTGATAAGCTAATTACTCATAAAATTTTCAATATTTTTTTACAATTAATTTAATTTGTTAATATTAATTATTTATTATTGAGACATATTTCGATATTTCATAAAATTTAACAGTTTTAAAAATAAAAAGTTTATTTAAAAAAATTAAAATGTAATAAATCAAAATCTGTTTACATTGCTTTCATGGTTAAATTAGCTGAATTAGCTTTCGTTTGCTCAATTAATTTAGTTAATTTATTAAAAATAGAAATATATTTAGGATCAATAGAATTGATTGCAAAATCAAGATCTTCTTTTACATTAAATAATTCCAATTTTGGATACAAAAAAATTGGATCTTGTGTATCCAAGTCATCCAATACAAATAAAACAATTTGCTTGTTCTGTTCTTGAGCAATGAACAATTCAGTTTTGCATTTGATTGATTCTCTGTAAGCTTTGCTCATGAAGCAAACAAATATATAAGAATCTACTAAAGCAACCAAAGATTCATCAAATGAGTTTTTTTTCGAATTATTACAGATTTGGTCATACCAAAGTCTCAGACCTGATTGTTTAAATCGATTGAAAAATCGCTGTGTCTCGTTTGTTTGGTTTTTGTGATAGGAAATAAAAATATCATATAACATTTCACTTTTTATTAATTTTACTAATAAAAATAAAAAAATATATCACTTTATGTTTTTCTTAAAATTATTTATCATATTACATTATCTGTTCTAATTACTTTATCATTAAAATTGATAAAAAAAATCCAATTTATATACACTTAATTTTAGCTAAATATCTAAAAATTTTTACATATCTTCAACTTTCTTGACAATAAAAAAACAGATAAAGTATCACACCCTGTATTTGTGCTAGCTAATGGTCTTTTTTGAGGTTTTTGAAAAAAATTCAAAATAGATTTATTTTTTTTATCATTAGCTACTGCGCTTGCTAATTTTGATTGCTTTGGTTTACTTTTTTTATTATCTTTTTTTCCTATTTGATTATTTTCTTCGGTACAATCAATTATTTCATCATCTCCATCCTCATTTTCGTCAAAAGCATCTGGCCTGTGACCAAAATATTATGAAAAATTAAAAGACTAATTTCAATTTTATACCATTTTACAGCAACACAAGATTTTTTTAGTTTAAGTCCTGCAGTTGACCAACTGAATCTGACCAATTTAACAAAACCAAATACATTATTTAAATTTGAATCAAGAAATTTCTTTGTCAAAGGATCGCCAGGATAGCCTGAGCCGTATTCTTTATTGGAACAATTTTCTCTAAAAGTCCAGCTTTTAAGCAAAGTATCTCTGGTGACTTTGGCACATATACTAGCAGCCGATACGCACGGATACAAAGAGTCAGCCTTTTTAGCTACTTTTATCTTCAGTTTAGGAAAGCGTTTAGATAACTTAAGCTCATATTTGTTTGGGTCTCCAACTGTATCTAAATACACATGGGTAATATTCAGATTCTCTTGGTTATTCAAAACATCAATTAGTGAGATAGCAGTGTCATGAGACAACTCATTTAAATTGTATTTAACTCTTAAATTTAAATAAAAGATAAACATTTTATTTTATGTTTTTTTTTGTTACCTTCCCAACATCCCTGTTGAGATAGTATTAGGTGAAAGTGACTTAACAGCAAAACCGCAAAGTTTATTTTCATCGATTATTCTTTCAAAAATCTTCTCTCTATCTTTTTCGCTGAGTGACTTGGAATCTTGAAATAAAATTTAAATTCAATAAAATTTAAATGTTTAAAAGTTCATTTTTACTCATTATTAAGTAATTATGTATTTTATGAATATTCTTATTAATTTTAATTACTTAACTTTAAAAAATGATAAAAAAATCTTAAGGTGATTTTGATAGAAAGAATTTTACCTGCGCACTTCATTTCTTTAAGTTGTTTTTCTTTTTCTATAGGACAAAACAAGGCTCCATAAACCATAGGACCTAGAAATTATTTAAGTTACGATAAATAGAACTTAATTGCAGTTGAACCTAGCACGGGTCCTCGACCAGCTTCATCAATCCCAAGGCACAATTCAATGCCTTTAAAAGAATCTCTATCGAAACTCGATATAAACAAATGGTCGTGCAAATTATCTTCAATTGCTTTTGTAAAATCCATCTACAAAATGGTTTAACAAATTAAGTAGCTTATTTTAAGTAAATTTTTTTCCTTTTGGCTTACAAGAACCAAGTTAAATTTGAAAATTTAGATGTAAATTAATAAAAATTAATTTCTTGTTTATTTTTTTTTATTTTTTGGTGTTTCTTTTGGAAAGGTAAGCAAAAAAACTTCCGAAAAATAAGAGAAAATTTCATTATATAGACAAGTGAAGAAACTTTCTTTTCCGAATAAATCTTCAATATAAGCATCAGGATTTTCCATAGTTTCCAGGTGGTCTTTAAAATTATGCAGAAAAGTTCCATTGAAAAAATAATTTAAATCTGCAATTTTTAAAAATTTGAAAATAGTCGAAATGTAAAAAGTTGACAAATATATTGCTTGAAATTCGCTTAAACAATGAACCAATTTTAAATCCAAGCTTCTCTGAGTTTTGGAATAATGATTTTTGTGAATTATCTTTTGAGGTAGCAAAATACTAAAATTTACCAAATTATTTCTTATTTCATTCAAATATGAAAAATTTTCTTGATCAGAAATTAAAAAAATTCTTATTTTGGCAAAATTTTCCAATTTTTCGTCTTCATCCACGGACAAAAATTCATTTATTAAATTTTTTTGTTTATCAAATTTAACCAAATTTCCTCTATCTTTTTCAGACATAGATTTTTTTCTAATCAATTCAAATACGGGGTCAATAATTGACGATTTTAAAAACGAAACTATAAAAGCCCTAAGAAAGTTTCCATTCTTAAACCGATGCCAGACTTTACATTTTTCATCACTTTTTCCATTAGAAAGCCAAAAATAAATAACAACAAGCAAATTTTTAATTTTCTCACTTAACTTTTTTCCTTTAAAATTGTCCGCTGTTAAGTTTGAAATAACTGAATCATCTAATTCGAACACATTTCTATATATAAATGTCTTATCTACTAAATCTGGCATGATAGACGTAAAAAGCTCATTTTCTTGGCAAAGATTAATTTCAAAAACTGACAAAGAGCTCTTAAAGCGTAGATACTCGCCAATTGTAACTGATTCCTGTGTTAAAGGCTTAGGATCATAAATTTTGAATAGTAAAGTGTAAAAGAACTTCCGGATTTTGGTTGAACTTAAGTAGCAGCTGGGCCAATCAGTTATTTCAATTTGGCAATTGAAAATTGTTTTACGATGAATTAGTACATCCAAACAGCATCGAGAAGCTTCGAAATTTAAAAATTTTTCAATTAGTTGACCATCTATAAAATCTCCGCTATAATTTGTAACTTCTGGACAGAACACATCTTCTAAATTCAGCTTTTCTAATTTTGTCTCTAAGTTTTGGCACATTTTACTTTTAAAATATTTTGCCATAGATGGTTTTCTGCAAAGATATTCCTCAGCTGAATCGGTTATTGATTTTCTTACCAATTCATGTTTATCATTTTGTATTAAATTTAATATTACATTGAGACATTCTGTCGAATTTTTGAACTGAGATAACCATCTGATGATTTTGAAGTAAAAATTATTTTTATTTTTTAAATAACTTTCGGATGTTCGGCCTATTCGTTTATTTCTTATATTGTTATTGCTTGAATCAAATGATTTTATTAGAGAGTTAAATAGAGATTTGTCTACAAAATCATTTCCGCATATCACAGCAAAAATTGGCAGCATTTCTTTTTTGAAGCAGAGATTTTCTTCTGTCAGTTTTTTGTTTAAATAATGGATAAAATTATCTATTTTGAAAATATTTGCTTGAATGTGGCATTCTTTGGTAAATTGGTCTTCAACCACTGATGAGAAATAAAATTTGTCAAAGGGGATGTAACCATACTTTAAGTCGTATATGAAAAAATCGCTATCAAAGCTTACCAGAGGACATTGAAGCTCATTGGCAAGGCAAGCAAGGTCATAGTCTGCTTCGAAAGTACATTGATAATGCTGGACTTCGAATTTTTTCATCAGATCGATAAAAATTTTGAAAGATAAAACAGGAAGTAGATTCGAAAATGTGTGAAATTTAGTATTTATTAGTGATGATAGATCCAATTTAAAGTTATTTCCTCCAAAATTTGATACTGAATAAACCCTGTTAACTCGATCATCTAGTCGGTTGAGAAGAGTTTTTAATTTACGATCAGATTTATCACGTCCTCCGTCAAGCAAAAATATGGCATTTATGTTACATCTTTTAAACGAGAGAAATACTTCACTTAATTTATCTGCCAATTGGTCATAGTTGCCGCCATGAACTGATTGAAGGCTATTTATTGAGTGAATGTTATAGAGTAAGTTATAGCCATCGATCAGAATAGTGCATTGTTTAAGATTTACTCTTTCAAGTACTTCATCTAAAATATTATGATTTAAAAATGTGGTCAAACCAAGTACACCCATTTTATCTTAGCTTTATTTTTAAATTGGCACAACTTTGAATTTAATTTTTGAAAAAAAATGCTTAGGATAAATATATTTTTTAAACAGTTTATTTTTTAAACAGTTTATTTTTTAAAAAATTGCTAAATTTTCATTACAAAATAAGTTGAAAATTTAGTCAAAAAAACTAGATTTTTTAGAATTTATTAACTAATTGTGGCCATTCTACTTCAATACAACTATTTAACTTTTAAAGTTAATAATCTTCATACAAAATTCAAACATATGAGAATAATAAAAGCTGTTAATCATAAATCAAATCTTTAAACCATTTTAGTATATAAATTACAAATAGTCAAATAATATTAAACAATAATCATGCCTGGGATGGTCAAGAATACATTTGTTTTTTAAAAAATATTTGGTAAGCTTCTTGGTGATAGAATTTTTTTTCAAAAGAAATGTTTTATTTTAGTTTATAATTTCGCAAAATGCTTTAAGCAAAAAAAACAATTTTCGCATAAAATTCTGATTTCAAATAAGCAAATGAAAATAATTAAGAAAGACATTTATAAATGTAAATTTGATGGTAAGAAATAGAAATAAGAACCTGTACTAAAAAAAATTATCAAGTAATAAATAAAGAATAATTAAACAAATATAATTGTTTATTTTATTTAAGACTTAATAAAAAATGTGAAATTAATTTCTTTTAAAATTTTAAGAAAATTTTGGTTCTTTGATTTACAAGACCGATTTTGAGCTAAAATAATAATATTCTAATTTTTTCTGTTTTAGACTAATTAAAAAAAATTAAAAAAAAAAAGGGGAGCTACCAAGCAATTAAAATACTTTTGATAATTGCGTAACATGATATGAACGAGTGTTTGAAGCTCATTTAACCGATTGCTCTTATTTTGAATTTTATTTTAATTGGCCTTAATAATAAATTTATTTAATTTTGTCAAAAAAATTAGTTTTTGTAAAGTGAATTCATTTTTTTTAATTTACTTTTTTTGTAAATTTAGCATTTTAAATGTTTATCATTTTTGTTTTAATTTCCAATTTAACTGTTATCATTAAATATTGATCTTATTTTTGAATTTGTTCGAAATTAAATCACGTTTAATTTCGTTTGAGAGTTTTTTAAATCCAAAAAATGTAATACAAGGCACAGTCATAAACCATTGATTATTTGCCTAGATTATTAAATTCTAATTAAGAATTGAATAGGAAAATTTAAAATGTTTCCTTTTCAATCTATAAAAAGCACATTCAAACTACCAAGTAAAAGATCGTGGCGAGGCATGAGAGCTTAACTTTTCGACAATCGAAGCCATCGAATAGTCTAATTGAACTTTACAAAAAGCTTTAGAGCATTTATTAGACTAAGACCAAATATCAATTTCAAGTAGAGCTTCTCAGTGCCTAAATAAACTATCTTCTATATAAGAACATGTTTTTAATAGACGTATAATGGTTAATTCACCTCGTTAGCTAAAAATTTTTTAAATTTTAATTTGAAAAAATAAATAAAAGAGGTTCTAAGCCCTATGACCACCAAAATATATTCATTCAAATCGAGTTTCTTGTTTATTGTTTTTAAAGGAATTCAAGACTTGCTTGAATAAAAGAATCCGCTGATACCGGAGAAATTAATCTTTGGTAAACACTAATTTCTCTTTTTTCACTATTTGGCAAATACAATTATTCAAACATTTAAATACCCAAATCGATCAAATTTAACACCATCTATCGGGATTTAGCTCTGAAAAGTATCAATCAAGCTTTTTAGAAATCTATCAAATGGTTAGTGTCTTTTTGCTAAACCTTATCTTGAAGCTTGTATAAAATCTAAAAATACTTAGTATTTAGATAAATAAACAATTATGTAATTTTTAAATTTCTAGTAAAAAGTTTATAATATTATGAGCCCACACGCATTCAACGCATAGATTAAAGAATCAAATTCTTTCAAAACAAAGATTGTAATTTGTATAATTTACTTAATTATGGAGTTTTTTATAGCAAATAGATTCACCTTATTTAAATATTGAACCAAAATGTTTTGAATAATTGAATGATCAAAAAAGGGAATAAACGCCGAGTTCGTAGTAAATAGTCACTGAACTAGCCAGTGGTTTTGCTCCAGAAGGTAGAATAGCCTTTAATTGACTATCTATGGTGCGATGAAAATTTTTTAATCATTTTATCATTCATTTTACCAAATTTTTCAAATAATGAACCTCATGCAAATTTATCTTGTGGCTATTTAGATAAAATTAGAAAAATAAAAGCTAAATTAAGATGTGTATTACTTTGTTAAGTAAATATGAATAATTTTTTTTAACTTGGAATTATATTTTGATTACAAAAATTTGTTGTTTTTTTTTATTAAATTTAAATATTATACGGTTGTAAGAAAATAGGTTCTTTAAGACCAACTTCATTTATTAGTTTATTTTTTAAATTTATTATTTAACAAAGGCTATGTTTCTAGCTTATCATCACGAAGCTTTGATTTATTTTAGAAAAAAAATATCTAGACCATAGCCCTAATTTCTTATTAGGAAATTAAAAAAAAATTAGATATTAAATTTAGTCCTCAAAAAACTTGAGAAATGGATTTTAAAAATCTATGAAACCTTTATGTTGGCTTAAGTTTAAAGCTTTTTTTTATGAAACTACAACAAATTATTCATATTTTTTGTAGTCAATGATTTTAAGAGGTTTATTTTTTATTTTTTTGTTGAGAAAAATTTGACGATTACTTAAGTTATTAACACAAGGTGGGTTAAAGTTTAAACAAATGATAAAATTTAAAATGGTTTCAATCTTTCTTACAATTAGATTTGGGACACAACTTTATTGTTATTTTGACATATAAAGAAAATCTAATTAGAATTTTTCTTATTTTATTTACAGCTTGACCAAATAGATCAATTCTTTAAATTTTTAGAATTAAAAAAAACTAAATAAAATATAATTCTCATTTAGAGTCACAAATTGTGTATCGTATAATAAATATATGATATTGATGTTAGGTATATAAAATAGATCAAAATAGATTTTTCATTTCCCACATCAAAAAATTGACTAATCCTTTCAAAGTTTAAAATAGATATGAAATTTGACTAAAAGCTAAACGATTTATTTTTTTATGATTTTTAAAAGGTCCAGTCTTTAGAATATTATCATTAACTAATGCATATATCCATATGGAACATATGAATTATTTAAAATTCAGCAAATGCCTCGATTGAAAGCCTGTTAGTTAAAATAATAAATAGATAATTTCTGAGGTTTAGTGGAGGTTAGTTTTAGCAAGAAATTGTTTTGATTATGTCACTTTTTTAAGTGTACCGTAATCAAAAACTTTTCTACATGGTTAAAAATTTATTATTTTTTAAAGTTAAAAAAATATCTGAGTATCAAAAGATTATCGGAGGAATTAGCTCTAATTGGACGCTTTAGCAAAAGGTCACTTCGAAGCACTCGCTAAATTTAAATCGGTTTTGTACAATGTTAATTTTATATTTTTATCTATTAAGTCTTAAGCTAACATAAAAATATATAGAAACATTGTATTTTGACCATTAGAGCATTTAATTAGTTTGATAAAATTTAATTAGTTTAAGAGAAAAGCTTGTAAAAATATGGTCAAATTAGGGTCAAATGAAATAATTGCACAAATTTCAGTAAGTAAAAATTGAATTTTTTTAAGGAAGTTTTAAGTCAAATTTTATGCAGCTTTCATTAATATTTAACAAAGAAAAAAAATTAATTATAATTTTAAACAATTCTCAATTTAGTTGCTATTATATTTGAAAAATATAAAATTTAAAATCAATTTTATCCGAAAATTCCATCGAAAGCCAGCTACAGCATAACAAATAAATTATTAAAATTGGTATTTAAGAACATTTTCAAACAAGGTCTTGGACCGATATAATCATAATTTTGTTTATCGTCAAAGGTAAAAAAAATAAATTAGAAATGTGATTTTAAATTAAAATTTTCGCTATAAGATTTATTTTATTTAGATTTAGCTTTGCTTGAATTTAACGAATAACCAAAAAAATTAGAATAAATTATTTTTTAGTCTTGATTTAAAATTATAATTTACCTAGAGATTTTTTTTTGTTAAGAATATTTTTACCTTTATGTCACTTAATTTAATTTGTATTCATTTGTTAGATATTTTGTATCAATTTATATAACAAAAAAATTGGACTAGGTTAATTCTGTCTTGAGAGTTGTCTAATTGATTGAATTTTTAATTTTAATTTTCTAAAAAATTATGCTTAAATTGCCTGACGGGCTTACCAAAAGCCTAATAAATTTATAAGATATTTTAGATGAGTGAATCAAATAAAATAAGTGGTTAAATAGCAAACAAAAAATTCGCTCGAATGGCACCCGTAGACACTTCATCGCTGTCGACTTCGTCCTCGTCGTCCTCATCATCCAATTTATGCAACATGGAACAGAATTTAAACTCAAGCAATTCGGACACCAAGGAAAATTTCCAGAACCTATCGGACACCGATATAATACCCTTACAAAATGATGAATTAGACTTGTTGATTAAATTAGAACGCGCTAATAAGTATGAGTTGTTTTTAAATTAAAATTTTTAAATTAGGCGATATTTCAATATTAGCTTTGGTTTTATAATTTAATGAAATTTTAGTCATTAAAATTTTCATAATTTTTAACTTGGTCTGAATTATTCATTAATAAAATTCATTCAAGAGAAATGGAAAATAATTCCAGATCGGCTCAGTCAATACTTTTATCCAACAATAGCATTGGTAGTGGTACAGCTAACAACAACTCATCACCAACTTCACATTCCTTGTCGCGTCGAGCTTCGTTTACCAGCTGCGAAGTTCAATCATTGAACAATGACGATAATAGTAATCATACATAAACCAAATTTTATCCTTAAGTATCTTTATTTTGTCATAAAGTCACCAAAATGGACGAAATAAGCTGGGAGCTTTGGAATCAAATAATTTCCGAATGGACACACTGGTCCAAAAAAAAGCCAAATCAACTAAAAGAGTACATTCGAAAAGGAATACCTGTGTTCTTGCGTCCGATCGCTTGGCAATACTTGTGTGGTGCTAATGAAGCAGATCATAAGGAAAAGTTTAAGGAATTCTTGAAAAAACAGTCGTCATGTGAAAAAATCATACGGCGCGACATTGATCGCACTTATCCTGACCACGAGTATTTCAGAAGTACAGCTGGTCAAGAAAGTCTTTTTAACATTATGAAAGCTTATTCTATTTATGACCCTGAGGTTGGTTATTGTCAAGGAAGTGCATTTATTTGCGGTTTGTTACTCATACAAGTAGGTTTTAGTTATAGATAAATTTTGCCATATTTTACCATGAGATTTAGTTAAAAAATTTAGGAATTTAAATTTATTTTGAGTCGCCTTTGACCAAAATAATTGGTCGAAGGCGAATTTAGACAAGAAATTGTCTTATTTTTTTGCTAAAAAATAACTTAATTTTTAAACTAAAATTAGAATTTACCGGAGGAAGAAGCATTTGGCATATTTGTACAAATAATGCAAAAATATAATCTAAGAGAAATATATAAGCCAAACATGTACCATCTAGGGTTGTGTATGTTTCAACTTGATAATTTAGTACAGGTAATTTAAATGATAGTTGATTAATTAAGCCGTGTCTAAATTTTTGTATCTGAATTTCAGGAATTGTTTCCGGATTTGCATCATCATTTTAGTTCTCACTCATTTCACTCTTCTATGTATTGCAGCAGTTGGTTTTTGACACTGTTCACTACTTCGTTGCCATTGCAGCTTGTATGTCGCATATTCGATATATTTCTTAACGAAGTAATATTTTAATAATAAAGAAGATAAATATTGAAAAATTAATTTATTCAAATAAGGGTATAGAAATTGTGTTTCGAGTTGGTCTAGCTATCCTTGAGTGTCATAAAGACACTTTATTAACATTGGATATGGAGGGAATGCTAAAAGTGAGTAAATATTTAAAAAAAGAGCAGGTTTTGAGTTATTAATTTCATATACAAACTCACCTGATTCCATTTTAAAATGATTTACAACAGATATTAAAGTCTACAAGTATAATATTTCTCCTAAAGAAAAATATAAGCTGATATATTTTGTAAAAGAGTCTACAATTCAGCCTAGAATAGTTTTGTTTTATTTATTTAAATATTATTTTAGAAGCTTTTGAATAATTTTAATTTTTGAAAAAAAAAAAACTTAAAAGGTAGCAGCAAATTCAAATTACCGACCTATATTAAGCTTTTTTCAATTTGAATTAACTTTTCGTTTATATTTAAGTGTGTGTGCGTGTAAACGCGGCTTTTTAAGCGAATTAAATGACTCAATACTTAACCAAGTTGGCTAGAAATTTTCAAATCAATTGCTATTTGCTTAAGCGATGATTTTATTTAAACTAAATACCAAAATTTTGCTTCAAATAAATATATTTGATCCTAGAATTAATTTCTTAACTAAAATGCTTAGGCAAAAATACCATTAAAAAAATTTTTCTTTAAAAAGATCATTTAAAAACTAATTATACTCAAGTTGGTTTATTAGATGCAGAATGAACGATTATTCCACAAAATAGAGAAGAGTATCTTCAAGTTTTTAAAAAATTACGTCATCCGTTCTAGTCATTAACTAGAAGCATATATAATTTTTTTAAAAATGATACTTAATTATCTAAATATTAAATAAATTTAATTTTATTTACAATGTTGTAAATCAATCCTTTTTTTAAAAAAATCAAAAAGATAAATATTTAAGTCTGATTTTTTTATTTTACTCTCTAGTTTAAATATTAATTTTAACAAAATGGGTTAATGTTTTAGAGTTTAGTTTAGTTTAATTTAACAACAAATAATTAGAAAAAAAATTTAATTTTAATGTTTAAATTTTACATATACTAATTCTCTTAGCCCAATTCAAAAATTGATACAAACAAATTGACTCAGTTTTTCAGCTATTAGACTATCTTGATTTCTCGAGCCCAAATATGAATTCAGCACTAATTTTGTCATCATATTCGGTTTAAAATTTTTCTAAAGTGACCATTTTATGCGAAAAGAGCATTAAACATGTTTGTCTAGATATAGGTATTAGAAAAAGTTTTATTACAACTTGAATTTAGGTCATTTTAGCGCTATTGCACTACGGAGAAAAAGAAAACGAAAAGCCCATTTGATTAGCCAGAAAAGATTGAGTTTTATATATTTTTTCTCTTAATTAAATTTTTTTAAAGATTAATACCGAGTAGTTTTAATTTTTCGTAAATTATTGTTTTGTTATTAGATTTTGAAAAAAAAAACTAAAAAACAAAGCTAGAAAATACAATAGAAAGACTTTACGAATTAATCCTACTAGCAGTGTTATGTATGTTGGCGCCCGCAGACTTGTAATTTAAAAAATTATTCCATTCCTAATTGAATTTTGTTCGAATTTAATGATAGAATAATAATAGATTCTTGTAATTAATTTCTAATGGTGAAACTATTTGATTATTCATTTTTTAAGATTAAAGTATAAATTTATGGAATTTTTAAATTTTATCTTATCAGTTTTGTAAACATTTACTTGAATGGATCGGATTAAAGACTTTTATAATGTAAGACATTTGATATTCAAAATCTGCTGATAATTTTACTCACATAAACTTTGATTTTAATTGTAAGCCTATCTTAATTATGTTATTTTAAGTATTTTCAAAAAGAACTACCAGTCAAGCATGAAAGCGACCATGATGGACTTTTAAACAAAGCTTTCGCTATCAAATATAACCAGAAGAAGATGAAAAAGTAAATAATTGATTTTAATTTAAGAAATTTATCTTTTTTTAACAATTTAAAATTTAAAAAAATTCTTTAGCTGACACTTGAATATTTTATTTTTATTTTAAAAGGCTTGAAAAAGATTATTCAATATTCAAAAAAGAAGAGCAAGAAGAACAAGTTGAGACTCGGGTAATATTTGTATTTTTTTTCAATAATTAATCTATTAAATATTTCTTTAAGCGTTTAAGAGCTGAAAATAAACTACTTAAACAAAGGATTGACAATTTAGAAAAGGTAATCACATATATGTTTATGTTATCTTTAATTAGAATTGCTATTATGTCTTAAAAAAGCCACAGTTCAAATATATTGCACTTAATTAATAGTGTTTTTTTACTAAATTTTAATAATTTTTTGAAATTCTAAAAAACATTTTAATTGTTTGTTTTTATATTATTAGGCTTTTAAAAGCTTGACCGATGTAAGTGTATTTCAATTTTATTTACCATTAAATGGTTTTTTTTTCTTTACATGAAAATAGCTTTATTTGTTTTTAGTTTTAAATTAATTTTTTTTATTGAGCAATATTTGTAAAGCTAAATTGGCAAATAAATTTAAAAACTAAACTTTTGTATTATAAAGGAAAGTGCTCAACTGGCCGATCGATTAATCAAGGGTCAAGTAATAAACGCTCAGCAACAAGAGAGTATAGATGTTCTTAGGAATGAAAATCAAAAGCTTAAAGACAAGATAAAAGAAATGGAAATCGAATATACCAATTCGAATGAGTTAAGACAAAAAGAATTAAATGAAAAAAATTTAAACAACAATGAAAAAGAAATGCTTCACGAAAAGGTTAACATGTTATTGGAAGAAAACAGTAAATTGAGGGACACTCCGGATGTACAGCGTTTGGAAGAAGAGTTAGTTCAGGTCAAAATGAGAGAAGCCGAAGCTCAATTGGCCATCAAAGAACTTCAAAAAACTATCCATGTACTTAATTTAGAATACCAGGAGTTTTTAAATAACCGCACTGCGGTGGTTTCAACATTAAATAATGGTTCAATTGGAGAGAACAAGTCAATATCTACCAATGAAGCCCAGGCCTTGGAAGAGGAACTTTTAAAAGTAAAAATGCGTGAAGCCGAAGCTCAATCAGAGATGAAATCATTAAGTCTAAAATTGATGCAATTGGATACAGAGAAACAGGTAGCTTACAACCAGATAAAGCGCCAGGACGAAGAAATTAGAAAATTGAACACTCAGATTACTCAAATGTGCGAAAAGGAACAAGATAATAAGAGCCAATTGATGGAATTTAGGCGCCAATTGGATGATAAAGAGGCCTTGTTGAAAGAATCAACAATGACTCATAAAATTCAGGAAATAGAAGACGCCAGTGTAATTGCTGAGCTAAAGCAACGAGTGGCCTCTTTAGAAGTTCAAATTCAAGAATTTCTCACCACTGGTCAATTGAATGATACCGTAAATGGCTTAAATTTGTATAATGGCATGTCAGGTTCAATTGATAAATTAATAGATATGAACGATGATTTAAAAAATCTTATGTCGTCTCAGACTTCTTTATTATCTGATAAATTATGTCTGATTCGTTCCAATAGTCTAAAACCAGACCTGATAAACCCTGTGAACAAATCCCTAAATGGTACAATCAAAAATGGAAATGGCGGATCCCTTAAGTCGCTTAATGAGTCACAAAAATTTTTAAGAAGTCAAAGTGAAGAACAAAAAAAGAAAAAATTGTCTGAGCCTGATCTTAAAGCAAATACGAATATCATTCTAGATTCGACCCCCAACCACGTTATTGCTGAGTATATAGATAGTGATGAAGACAATAATGATGAGTTTGATAAACCATACCAATCTTCTGTAAATGATAAATCTAATTCGTCAGAAGATGTCAATGTAGATGACTCGAATCGGTCAAATGGTTTCAAGGCAACTGATGTCGATTTGATACCATCTTTAGTTAATAATCTTGGAACAGTCCAGAACTCCGACTTTGTAAAGACCAGTATTGATGATGAAATTTAATTAATAAATCTAAAATCCGTTCCTTAATATTTATAAATTTTGAAGCGTATATCTGTTTGTTATATTTTATCAAAAAATAGCCTATGCTTTTTTATTTATTTGCTCCTAAACCTGTTGGAACTTAGCTCCTCCATTTTTTAACCAAGGATGTCTAATCCGAGAAACATTTGACTGCTAGCAAATCTTTTAAAATAGTTTGAACGCTCGATGATAACTTTTTTCCTTATATAACCGACGAATGTTTTATTTTTTTTTGTTAATAATTTGTAGTGAAGAAAAACGAATGGTTTTGAAACTTATTTTGATTGTTTTGCTTTCAAAATTAAAATTTATTTTTATATATAAATATTTTTTAAAAATAAAACTCTAGTTAATTTAAATAATATTTTTTTTACCAATTAATTTAATTTTATATAATATGAATTTTAAAATGAGAATCTTTTAAAAAAATTCATTTTTCTTATTTAATTACCCAGTCAAATCATTAGCTGAAAAAAAAAGAAAAATTTTCGAAAAAAAAACATCAAAGATGGCTAAATATTTCGAAAATTTTTCACAATTATTTTTCGAAATCGATTCGTAGAGGAACTTAAAAATTCCATTATAAACTTAATTATTTTAATCATAAGATAAATTTTAAAATGATTTGCAAAAAAAATATTTATTAAAATTATTAATTTAAAATTTTTAATTTGTTTATTGGTTCAGTCTTGCATTCCGAACAAATCCCACGTAGAACTAGTTTGTACATTGATTCATTAATTCGAATGTTCTGATCAAACAAAAAATACTAAAAAAACATAATCAATGAAAATATTAGTTTCATAAACTTTGAAATTCTTATCTTTTGCAGCCCTTAGAGTTGGATTATTCTGCTCCATTTTTGATCCTGTACTTTTAGCCCAAACAGTACTTTTAGCCTTGTAGAGCTCTTACAAGTGCTATTTTTTTATGTTTCTTTGAGGACTGTATTTTTATCTTAGTTAAATTTTTCTCACACATATTTTTAGGACCTATGTACTTAACTATTCCTGAGCTTACATCGGAGCCTTTCTTCTTTTTTAGCTTAAACTGATACGATTGTTCAATCAAAATAGAGAAAAGAAAAATATCATTGATCATGATTACAGAAAAAATTTTTTGTCCATTTTCTTCATATTGTACAATCGCATGCGTTTTTTCTATACTATTTGCCATTTTTTAAATTAATGATGAATTTTTAAAAAAAAATTATTAATTTTATTTTCAATTTTATACAAAAAAATAATTAAAGATTGGTTAAGTATCACTATACCCAATACTAATTCATGATGTTAAAAAGAAAGGGAGTTGCTAACTTGAAAAAAAAACTTTTCATATTTTTAGACCTAAGTGATAAATAAAATTGAAATGAGAAATTTACCGACTTTATTGAAATTAAAAAGTTAATAAATTTTTTCTAGAAAAAATTAAAAAAATGAAAGCTTAAAAAAATTAATATCTATCAAATTGCTTATTTTTTTGATCCATTAAAGAAATTTATTCACCGAAAGTCCGAATTAACTAAAAATATGAGATGTATTCAATTCACAATCATAAATAACGTCGTTGGCATTTATTAGTGCACATTTTTGCAATTGATCTATAGGAGCAAGAAAAATATTGTCAGTCTGATGGCTGATAGTAGCTGATGATTTTAAAAAAGGAAATTTAGGGTTATAAAATGGACTATGTAAAGCAGACAGAACATAACAAAATGCATAAGATTGTTTTGAGGTTTGGATGAAAATAATATATATTATAAACAAAATATTTATCATTAAATTCTAAATTAGCTTTTTATTTCTAATAGGCAAATAATTAACAGGGTAAGTGCCCTTGTCAAAAGACCAATTACAGAGCTTATTGTATCAGTCACCTAGCGAATAGCGCCGTAATGCTTACTTCAACCTCTGCAGCTGTTAAATGAGATGAATGCGCTTAATTCCCGCCTCTGGCGGGAATTAAGCGCATTCATCTTACTCTAAATCTTACTCTAAATGAAATCACTTGTTTCGTTTCTCTAAGAAAAAAAAGATATTCTAAGATAATAAGTTTTTATTTAAATACAATTAAATTACAATTAAAGATCTTATATGGATCTTTTAAGAAAGAAAAGTCTTAATTTTACTTTTTTTCCTCCTTAGAAATCTCTAATAAGATCAGATACCGAACCATGCAAAGTTCTGTTACTGAAAGTATAAGATCTTGTTTCAAGTTCTTACTCAGAATAAGGTAAGTTTCTTGATATGATCTTAAGTAAGATCTTATCAAGATTTAGGTCATGGGCGAGGTTTGTTATTAATTATTTTGATAAATTTGTCACATAAATGTTTCTTGAGTTTATTCTCAAAGATAAGATGTCGGATCGTTCGAAATTCAGACAACAACTTTTCATATTTTATCTATGCTAATAGGAAATTAAAAAAAAAAAAAATTTAATCAAATTTTTATTAGACTAAAATTCTAATTAAGATAAAATATAAAATAAAAATTATTTAGATATAAAGAATTTTATTTTACAATATTAATATTTTGTGTTTTTATGGTTTTAAAATTTTAATCACATACTTAATTAGATTTAAAGCTTTGAATTTTAATTCATTTATTTTTAAATTTTATCTGGATTTTTTTAAAATAACTAAAATAACATCAGTAAAAGTTAATCAAAAAGTTTAAATTTTGAAAATAAAATTTTTAATACAAAAGCATTTATTAAAAAATTATAGAAAAATAGTATCAAAAATTGCTAATTTGATTTGAGCTCAGATTCACATGATTTTTTTAAAGAATATTCTTCAATTGGCCTGAACCTCTTGAAAAAAAATAAAAATAAAATTAAAATTAGTCCTATTATAGAGAGAATAATTGAAACTAAGACGAATGGTCGATAAATTAGTGGACCAGCACATAAAGGTCCAATTATGGTTCCGATTCCAAGAATTCCTCTCTGTATTCCTTGACCAAGACCCTGGTATTTATTATCAATCATTTTTGTAAAAAGTGAAGCACTTGTAATAGCTATTGCTGGTAAACCTATAACATCCAAAATGACAAATACAACAAAAGCTCCGAAAAACACTCCATCCAATTTTTTCATCGGTTCCAAAGTACTTGTCTGAACATTTGTATCGTTAAAGGAATGATTTTTCGAATATAACGCTTTATCAAATTTATCAACAAATGGTAAGAATATACAAGCTATTATAAGACCAAATATTATACTGATCAAGCCGATAAGAAGTATGACTCTATCTTTTAGTCTTTTTGACAAAATCCTTATCATGATAAAACTTATTATTATAATAACCCCTCCACAGCAAAACAATATCGAATTTTCCAATTCGTGCCAATCAAACATAATTTCTGTAAATGGTATAACCATTGTTTCCAAACTTGTTTGATTAAAATAAGTAAAAAATGTCATCGCTAGAAGTAGAAATATTTCTGCTCGCCAAAATTGACTAAATTTTTTTTCCGAATTAATTTTTTTGTCAGACTCAGTTTGTTCTTCATCGGATTTCTGCTGTTCTAAGCTTATTTCTTTAAATAGAAAGATAAATACAAAAAAGTACAAAGACCACGCCAAGGCCATGAAAAGTCCTGGAACTGATTTTCTGTCAACCAAAAACTCTCCAAATAAATAGAAATTGATCTGTCTTAGAACTATATTAAATGCAGGACCAAACATTAGACCAAATTGACGAGATGCCATTACTATTGACAAAACTGCTGTTCTTCTTTTCTCCGATGTTGTCTTAGCTATAAATGCAAGAGCTACTGTAGAGGCTCCGATCGATATTCCACTTAAAGTCCTGGCCAACAAGATAAAATATTTATTGATTCCAAAGAAATAAAGAACATGACCAATTATGGCAAATGTAATTGAGATTATCATGAATACTTTGCTTTTTTGACTTTTGTCTGATATTTTACCCATAATTAGGCCAGAAACAACTCCGCTAAATGAATAAGAACTAATTACAATACCCATGAAAGTACCACTTGCAGAATAATCAAAATTCAAGCGATCCCACAGAGTGGGAATAATCACAGCAAAATCTGTTCCTGTCATGAAAGCATAGTAGCATATACAAAAATAATTTAGCCTTAGTCTTGTTTTATCATATATTTTGTCTTTGTTGTCTTTAAGTCTTCGTGTATCTCCTGTTGATTCTATTTCATTTTCGTCTGGTACTTGAATCATTCCTCAAAAAAATTAAATCTAATTTTTTAAATGAGGTTTAACCAAAATATATTATTATCTAAATGTAAAAAAAATTTTCGAATAAATATTATTATCTTTAATAATTTGGTATCTTATTACCATTTGAAAAATAAAATAAATAAACCATTTATGGTCAAATTTTATTTCAGACATCGAATAGATGTCACAAACAATGGAAAATTTTAATAACTAAATAGAGCGATTGAAGATAAGAAACAATGACTATTTTTTATATTAAAAAAATAAAAGTTAATTAATTTCTAATTAATCTATTTATAACTCAGGTCGTATTTTGACCAATCTTTTTTCTGTTTTGGCACGATGTAAATCACTTGTGATTTGAAGAAAATTCTCACAATTCCCAAATAAGCTGTTCTTGGAACACCGCTCTAAAAAAACAATTCTTATTAGAACAAATCACAAAAATTTTATTCTTATTACCTTGAAATCGTTCATAATACCAAAATATTTAGCATATTTTAAAAAGTCTTGTTTCGTTTTGTAAACTATTAAGATTGATTTTTTATTAATTGAATTAGTTGTGTTAGTAGTTTTTAAATAGTCCACAAAAGACATCTCAATAGAGTTATCATAAACATCAGCTAAATATCTTTTATCATATTTCTCTTTTTCAAGGTTTGATATGTCAATACTGGACCAGTCGACAAGATTTTTATTTAAAACTATAAGTTTTAAGTAGTTATCAAAAAACTGACCCCTTTTTAAATTTTCAAAATTTACTAAATCACTTGTATTATATTAATTTTACATGCTGACGCCTTTTTTGGCATACTGTATGGCCATGTCAGTCCTAGAAATCTCTGGCCTCAAGCATGATCGATCTTTTCTTTGTTCCGGTTCTCTAAGCCAATCGTCCCAGAAAGCTTGAGGCCACTTTGGACGCAACTCATCTATCCAGAGGCTTCTTAGCATCATCCAACCTAGACCTGGAAAAAAATCCGTTCGGTGAACAAGCTCTTGTTATTTAATATGTTATAATTAACAATTCTGCTTGATAAAAAATACCTGATCTAGTTGGATCTATTAAAGATTCCTTTCCATTATCGTTCCATGCTGATACACAGTAAAGAGATTTATCTCTCTTTAAAACTTTTAACATTGATTTGAAGTAATCAAAAAAATCAATCGATATATTCAAGTCATCTTCAGTTATTATGACACTAGAAAAATTAAATTTAACAAAAATCTGATCCAATGCCCATTTGTAGTGTCTTGATATCTTGAAATAGCCACGCATATGTTGAGCTATTGGGCCTGTTTTAGATTGAGTAATGTCCGACTGATCAGGTTGTTTCAAGATAGCAAATAAATCATTCGAAAATTTCTTTATTGTGACTGATGTTTCTTCATGGTTACAGTCTTGGCTGACAATAATGGGAAAATTGTCCGAGTTAAATTTGGACAAAGTTCTTTTCTCAATCAATTGTTTTAAGTGATTTTCAACTGATTCTGGTCTATTACAAGCCATTACCAGAACAACTGTTTTATCATGGTTAATGTCATTTTTAATTGTTGAACTTGATTTTATTTTGTCACCATCTAATTTTTTATCTGATTTTAATCGATGTTTTTTTATTTCATTTTTTAATATTATGGCATTGTGATTTAGATCATTAAGTGAATTTTCTAGTTTTTGAATGCGACTTTCTATATCTTTCTTCAAATAAAATATAAAAAATATGAGATTGTTTTATTTTTAATTTGTTACAATTTAAATACCGATAGTCATTTTTTTAAAGTAAAAAATATCTTGAGTTTTTTTATTAAGTTATTATAATTAAAAAATATTTCAATGAATTTTATATTTTTTTTTTCAATTACTCTAATTAGATAAGAAAACTTAGATAATTAATTTAAAAATAAACTTACCAAATTATTATTAGAAAACTCTTTAATCTGAATACTCTGAGGATCGTTTAAATCTATTTGATTCGATAAAATAGCTGAAGTATTTATATAAATAAAAACTGTAAAAAAAATTATTATCAAAACGATTATTAATTTCGAGCGGAAAATTCGCTTGATTATACTCAAGCATATATTTCTAACAGATTGAGAGTTGTTATAGTTCGAATGGTCATCAATTGTCATATAATACATTGGTCAAACAACTTTATGGATATTTCGTAAAGATATAAATAAAATTTGAGGTATTATTCTATTTTATTATTGTTTAATTAAACATTTAATAACCATTTTATCAAACCAATTCAAATAAATTAAAAAATAGAATAAAAAAAAACGTATATTTGTTCTAATTTATAGAAAATTTTAATTTAAAGGTAAAGCCTATATCGTATGATGTAATGATTGAATACGTAGCATTTATCGATCGGAGAGATGCATTTAAAAAGGATAAAAAATGTTATTTTTGTATAATAAAATTGCAAATAATTAAAATTTGACTTAAAAGATAAACATTTTAAAATCAAGTGTATTAACTTTGGAAAAAAAAATTGTCAAAGAAATAAAAAAATTATTTAAATAAATCATTATAAAATGCATGAATTTTATTTTAAAGTTTAAGCAAAAAATTTGTCTGTTCATTTAATTTAAATCTAACCTCCCCAAAAATTTAAAAAATCTTTTTTTTTTAAATAAACAATTCTAATATTTACAATTTCTTAAATTTTATCATCTTTATTTATTCAAATTAGATTTTTTTTTAGTTTTAAAAAATGTTTATTTTGAGAGTTTATTTGACTTTGGTTAAATAAAAGGTAACAGCTTAGTTTTACATCAAATTAAATCTAATTTTTTTATTTTAGAAATTTTTATTCTTATAACTTATTATTTTTATTAAACTAAATTTAGTAATGTGACAGATTAAATATTGATATAAAGTTTTTAATGTTTTTTAAGTAAAACAATAATCAACAGTATTAATCTTTTTTATTTCGTTCAAAATGACATCTACTTAAACCAAAAAATTATTCCAAATTTTGATATAACCAAACGAATCTTGTAATTAATGAATAAAATCGAATTGCATTTAATCTTTAAGATCATTCCTTATCTTTATGATAATATTCCTAAAATCCGATTTGATTTTAGAAAAGAAATGTGTATTTATGAATAATTCGTTCAGCATACAAAAATTCTTTATAAATTCTTTTAACTGTAATAAATTATAATAAAAAAAATAATAATCAGTTCAAAACTTAATCATACAAAAGAAAACTAGTTTCTAGTTTTAATCTTCTTAGATTACTTTTGTATTCTTTTTTCCTTAGTTTTTTATCATATTGCACAAAATTATTGTTCAAAACAAAATCAAAAATGTCTGGCAGTGATCATTTGCCAAAGTTGAGCATAAATTCACCAACATCCTCAAACTCTTCAAGCAACCAATCGTTGACTCAAGCTGGTTTAACCAAACAGAACAACATTTTAAATCCATCAAATTCAGTAACAATACCCACGACGACCATATCATCTCAATCGATAATGAACAATAACCATCGATATGTTAAATTTAATGTTGGTGGTCGTTTATTTACAACAAGTTTGGACACTCTTTTGAAACAAGATAACATGTTTAGAGCTATGTTCTCTGGTCGAATGGATGTATGCACTGACATAGATGGTTATATTTTGATAGATCGAAGTGGAAAGCATTTTGAATTTATTTTAAATTATTTGAGAGATGAGGACACTCATCAATACTTAAACCAATTATTAGATGATCAGATAAATTATCAATTTAATCCAATTTTAACTCAAAAAAGCAATTTCAATTCTAATTTAGTTTCAAGCTCAAGTAGAGTATTTTTTTCTGATTTTGATTTATATGAGTTGTTAAAAGAAGCAAAATTCTATTGCATTACACCATTGGTAAATTTAATTGAGCAAAAATTAAAGCTTATTCAGCAGTTGACATTTATGATCAATCAATCGAATTCAAATGAACCCTATTTTGGCTCTTCTATTGTGAGCATGGTAACTTCTAAAAGTGATCTACACAAAATATTAAATTCTACAGATAAAGTAAGTATTTTTTTTTTTTAAATTAATTTTATCTTTAAACAAATTGTTAAATAAAAATTTTTTAGCCATGTATTCGTTTATTGATAAATAGACACAACAATAAATATTCATACACAAATAGTTCAGATGATAATTTACTAAAAAATATTGAATTGTTTGAAAGAATGGCTATCAAATTTAAAAACCGCATAATGTTCATTAAAGATACCGCAAGCAATGAAGAAATATGTTGTTGGTATTTTCATGGAAATGGTAAAAAGCTATCCGAAGTTTGCTGTACAAGTATAGTTTACACAACAGAGAAGAAGCAAACAAAAGTTGAATTTCCTGATTCTAAAATTCTTGAGGAAATTTTTGTTAACGCAGTGTTGTTTGAGACCAAAGAGCAATCATCGAATAATTCTAATATAAGCAGTGTTAACTTTATTAATAATGATGGACCAAGTTCCAATCAATACAACGACCAAGATTCAAACGAAAGTACAGTTACTACTCCGAATTTGTTGGAAGAGCAAATGCCAAGACTAAGTATTGGATCATTGCATCAGCATCAACATAATGGCAATCAAATAGTTAACAGTGCTTTAAATGCTGTTTCATCAGTTATAAATAATATAAACTTGGCACCATCTGGCTCCAATTCGTCGAATTTCTCGTCACCAAGTACCAATAATCCTCAAATTCACTTAAACCAAACAGCCAATCAACCATCAAACCCACAACCTAATTCATTCGGAACCGGTCATCATACCAATCACCAAAATGTTTGCCATAATAACAGTAATCCAACTAATTCAGTTAATAATAATTTAATATCATCTACGTCATCAAATTTGATTTCTATTGCAAATAGCTTGGCAAATTCAGCCCGACGGACTAATTCAGGCGCAAACAGCTCTTTAAGATAAATTAAATTTTAGTTACCGTATTCCCTTGTTCGATTATGCTGCACTACAACCTAAAAAATGTAAATTAAAATATCAAATTAAAATTTTTACAGCATGGGTGAGATGTACTTTGGTGCATGGTCCAACAACTGGTATCTTAGCTTATGGTGCAGCATAATCGAACGAGGGAATACGGTATCTATCTAAATAATGACTTAAATTGATTTGAGACTTATTTGCAAGTTGTTATCTTTATATTTAATAATTATTTGAATTTGAACTTACAAGATAAAAATTAGTCAAGACAAGTAATCTTGTTTTCTTAAATATTGCTAAAATTTTATACATAGATTATTGTTTATTTATTTTATACAATAAAAATTTTTTTCAAAATTTTTTTTTTTTAAATATTTAATTAGATTAGTCAAATTGTTCGTCTCAATACATATCTTATTTATATATGAAAAGTAAAAAATTTAATTAAAAATTGAATGATTTTTCAAAATTATTTTCAATGATAAAAACTAAAAATTAAATTAAATTTTGGTTTTGTGTTGATAATTAAACAAAAAGTAAAAATAGGCTAAATTTAAAATTAAGATGAGAATAAATTCATTTTTGTTTGAATTAAATTTTATTTAAAGAATTTTAATATTTAAAAAAAAATATACATAAATAAATTCGATGTTCATTCTTTTAAGCGCTGTTTTAATAATTTCAAAATAGGCTTCTAAATAAAATAATATAAATATATTTAAAAAATAAAAAAAATTTAAAAATGAAATATAAGATTTTATTTAATTAAATTCCAGCAAAAGAAAAAATTAAAAAAAATAGTTTGAATTTTCGTAATAATTGATTAGAGCAGTTAAAGAGAGTTAGGTTTTATTTTTTATTTCGTACTACCGAATACTTTCATTAACTAATTCCAAGCTGGACTGCTTAGAGCGTGAATATTTTCATATTACTTTTTTGTTCAAATGTAAAATAAAAAATACATATTCAGACTTATTGAAGCTAAAAAACCCAGCGGATTTAATTTAGATCTCTTATTGCCGTCGAACAAAAAATTTAAAAAATCTCTTCTCAAACAAAAAATTTTTAAAAACTATATAAAAGTATAAAATGACAGATTACAATTTTTACGTAAGTGATAAGGAAGTTTTTGAATAGAAAAATAGCCATAGAATACATTACAAAATTGACTTGAGCACTTATAGCAAAATGTTCTAAAACAAATTGGCTTTGTAGTTAATGTGGTTCATTTTAGGTCACAGTATCACAGTAAGTACCATTTGCATTGAGAGTTTCAGTCTTTTTTTAAACCGAGCGAACAATTCTTTAGAATCTTGTTTAAATATCTTCATCATTCATCTTAGCTATCACCCCAAAATATCGATTTCTTCGATTTAACCTTCTAATATTTATATATTATTTTTTATAACAAATACTTATTTCATTGAATGTTTTTTTCAGAAATTTTTTTTAATTTTATAAGTTTAAATGAAAAAAAAGAATGGTTTTGTTTTATACTAAATATGGTCATCACAGAGACATGGTCGTGTTCTGAGACGACGTTTGTTGTGTTTGTACATTAGGTGTATTTGTGAAGCCACTTGTATGAGCTGTATAAAATGATGTATTCAATTGAATTTGGTTTATTTGGTTTTGAGAGTTTTGCATCTGTGCCGGATTCTGAGTGTTCATTGGTGTTGTCGTACTAAAGGTGCTGTTCGGTAATGTGTTAAAACAGTTCATAGACGTGTTGGATGAGATTGTGTTACAAGACGAAATGTACGAGGACATGGAGCTGGTTGGACTGGTGCTTTCTTTGTTGTAGAAGAGATACAGGTTATTTGTGGCGGCTATGGCAATAATGTTGTCCTTTGGATGCCATGAAGTGTGTAGTATTTTTTTGGTAAAGTCCAAACTGTCCACGTTTACCTCGTCTTTGTACGAATTAGCTTTGCCATTCATTAGGTTGTTTCGCTTTGAATTGAGTAAAGGCGATGAATTTCCATTTGTTTGTCCGTTCGACAAATTGGTATTGGTAACTCGTTTTGGTCTTAGTAGTTGTCTCGGTTTTGTCTGCTCCCTGGAACACTCGAACATCAACTCCTGCTTGGAATTTCGATTAAACGATTTGAAAAAATTGTTATAAGAGCCTGTTAGGATATGGCTAGAAAAAAAAATGGTAAATTGGTAAATTATTTTTTTCCACTTGATTAAATCGAATGCTTACTCGTCGTTCGAACTCCAACTACACTCAAATTTGTCAAAGATACAGTCGTTTTCATACAATACACAAAGTTTGTTCCTTAAGTAATCGTGTACACTGTAGGTTTCCACTGGTCGATTTTCCATATTCAAGTCCCATATTTTGACATGTAGGTAATCTCTTGTGCACAGATAGCGACCCGAATGACTAAACTTTACATCCGATATTGAGCTTATAATTTCGGAAAAAAAGTTCTTGGTCGTGGGGTCCTCTCTCTCCTCGAAAACTAACATTATCAAATTAATTTATATTTAAATTATTTTCTATTAGCTAAAGATGGTTACTTTTTGCCTGGCTATCGCACAAGGCCGACTGACGCATGTCACATAGACGTATTATTCCTTTACTACTACTGTACACAAATAGATTGCATTCTTTTGGATGGAACTCGGCAGCCGTGATCACTTCGGTCAATTCTTCCATATTAGCCGGTTTTATATCAACAATATCTATTTTAAAAATACAAATTAACTCAAAAAAATAAATAAATTTCTTCAAGTTTAATTTTTTATTCAAATTTTACTCAAATTTCATTCATTTTATAATGTAAAAAAATCAAATTTGTCTTTATTTCTAGAATAGTAAACCTATCACAGGTGTTGTGAACTGTTTGAATTTTTTTAAGTACTTTTTGATTTTAATTAAAGTAAATTTAAGATAAAAATTTTACTAGTTTAAAAAAATTTAGGTTTAATTAGATGTGGGCTGAAATTTTATGATTTATTAAATGACTCAAAAAGTTGTAAGGTTTGCAGATAATATAAATGTTAATTAAAGTATTAAATAACTCACTGAATGATTGATTGGTGATCTCAATGTGCCAAAGGTTTATGCGTAAATCATCGGCTGACATAAATGTTTCTTGATCACTGTTAAGCGAAATGGAATTAATGTGGTATGTGTGCGCATTGGCAAATACACGTTTTGGTATTGCTTCGACCTCAATTCGGTCCATATATTTAACCACAGGTATACTTACTGTCCTAATAAAGCCGTTTATGTCATCGCGCACGGTTATATTTCCGTTCATAAGACTAGTATGATTTTGGTAATGACTGTATTCCGTGGAGGCTGCCGATGACTGGATTATGGCTCGCTTATTACGCTCTCTAATCTTCCAGAGTTTTACTGTTTTGTCGTTTGTGGAAAGTAGGAAGTGAGCCATGTTTTTTCGCCTCAACCATTTGATTTTGTTTATTTTCTCCTCGATTTCCAAGCTCTTCAGATAGTCGAATTCAGCTTCATGACTCTGAAATGTACTATAAACATTGTACTCGGTTCTCAGGTTGTTGAAGTCACTTTGCTGAAGTTGAGATTTAGACTGCTGTTCACGTTGGAATATGACTATGCGACCGCCTTTGTCGCCAGTAGCCAGCAGCTCGCCATCCTCGTTAAACTCAACTGTGCTTATTATGTCCGCTTAAATGTGCTATTATTAGTCAAAATGGAATACAAGGCTGCCAATCTGGATACATACCTTCATTGACCTCATCCTCCATGGTGCCCTTGACTTGCGAGAAGTACCATTGGGCCTCGCCACCGGAGTCTATTAAAGGATTAGAAACTACATGAAAAAATTTCATTTTATTCTTTAAAAAAAGGCAAATTTTACGCACCAGTCATTTCACTATCGTATGATTCCCAATCCAGTTTTGACGCTTATTATTACGAACAATTTTGCACTTAATTCAATAAATATCTACTAAAAAGGTACCCAAATAGACCAAATTGTTGGGGATGGTTGGCAAAACTTTTTTTTTTCTCACTGACAAAAAACTTTAAATACAAAAAATATAAAAAACAAAATTAACAAACAAATGTTCTGTTATGGCGCTTATTTGGTGAATGTTGGCTACAAAAATTTCTTTAAAAAAATAAAATTTAATTTTAATTTTAAAAAGCCGAAATTTGGAAATCTTTAGCAGTCGAATCGATAAGAAGTAAACTTTGTTGATGATTGTTGCAAGAAATGCATTCATTAATAGAGAGGATCATAAATGGGTAATAAAGACATATTTGACTAAACTGAGCGCTTACTGCCAATCTTGGCTTCCAAACCTGCACCCCCCCTGGTACAATATTCGACTTTAGCGAGAGAGAGTGAGAGTTTCTTTTGAAATTATTCATTTGAAATCATAATTTTGAAACATCTCTTTGCATTCAATACCACACGCTCAACAGACACTTACACACTTATATACATTTAAAATTTATTTAACTTAAAAAACATACATAATAAACTTACAACATGAATTTTGCTGTTAAAAAAGATAATTAAAATATTCAAGGAAAAGAGATTTTGGTTCAATCACTCTGATCTTAGAACAAGATTGTTTGCTTATCGATTTGTGACGGGTGTTCAGGAATTATCATCATCATAATTTTTATCATTAATCAATGGTAAAAATATTAAAAGCGCAATTTTAAAAAATGCTAATTGAAATAAACTATCTGTAATTGTTTTAAACATTCTAACACAATTTTTATCTATTCTCCTTTTCACAACAAATCTAAATTACTACTCTTTTTTTAAATTAATTTTTAAAAAAAAAGTTTAATTTCAACTGCACATGCAAAAATAAGAAATAATTTTGAAAAAATTTTTATAACAACGCTAAATGCTTATTCACGATGTATTTTTTGTTAATGTTAAATTTTGGCGGAGGGAAAGCGGTTTAATTATTTAAGAAATAATTTAAAATTAATTAACTTTGTGGTGTTTAATTAAGAGATTTACTGCTCCAAAATTAACTTGCTGAAAGACATGAGAAAAAAGTCACAAACTTAGAATTTAAATCATCTCCTTTAAAGAAAAAATAATTGATAATTTTTTTAAAATTTAATTAATTTAGAAAAAAATAAGATTGTAATATTTTATGCAAATTCAACATGAAATTAATTAAATCCGATCGAAATTTTATAAAATTTTATTTCTGAAATAAGGATTTATTTTTACCATTTTAAACCAGTCATTTATTAATTTTATTATCTATTATCTCTCTGTTTTACAGTAAATCAGCTATTTTCATTATCTTTTAACTTAAACTTATAAAATGTTTTAACTAAGCAGATGTATATTTAATTTTTTATTTTTTACAAAGAGTAGACTTTGAAATATTTAACAGTCTTTAATTAAAAACAAATCAAATATTCCTTAAAACAGATATTGAAAAAATTCAAAAGTTGAATTGTACAATTTTATTTGATATACAATATTTAAATGAATCACTGAAAGTTTTCAAATCAAATCAAATAATTATTAAATTTATAGATTAATTAGTTTTAATTTTTTTTCTTTTACTTTGAAAATCTTTGCTAAATATTATTTTCAAAGACAACAATTTTAAAATAATTGATTGATCATTAATTAGTGAAAGTTTTATTAAATTTTTATAAGAATTAAAAACATCCAAAAAGCTTTTAAAAAACGAAAAAAAAAATTAAAAATATATGTAGAAAAGTTAATAATAATCTAATTTTTATAATAATAAATTTATAAAGAAATTATTCTGTTAAAAGTCGATTAAAATACTTTGATTATGTTGGATATCAATAAAGTAAAACAATATAGAAAATAAGTATATTATAGCGATAAGAACTTTACTCCAAAAGCTCGAACAAAATAAATAAATGCAGAGGAATAAAATTTATTATCTTAGCCCAGAACAGAAAAAGAAAGTTAAAATTAAAATCATATTTGGGAGATGATGCTATTGATTGCCATAATGCAATGTTTTTATGCATATTTATTTCGGTAAATTATAAATATAAGGAATACCTAAATAGGAACCTAAAAATCTGTTCTATGAATAAATTATCTTCAAGTAAAGCATTATCTTTCGAATAGATAGAAAATACAAATTCATTAGCTTCTAGCTTGTATATAAAGCTATTATAGATTCGTAAGATTTAATCTATATAAAGTTAAAATGAAAACAAAAAATAAAACTCATTGCAATCAGCTTTAACAAATTTAAGAAGCGTTTTCTTATTTAGGTTAAATCGAAAAATTTTATTTTCTTTTTTTTTCCAATCGTTTATCTTAGTAACTGAATTGAAAAACTTAAAAAAAGAAGTTTAGATTGAATTTTGTATTTGGACAGAAAATGGCCGATGTAAGTTTTTGTTGATTGCATTTTTATATGACTAAAAACAATATATTTTTTAAAGAAAAAAGGAAAGAAGAAAGCCCAAAGAGCAACTAGCAATGTATTTGCTATGTTTGAGCAAAGTCAAGTTCAAGAATTCAAAGAGGTAACTTTTAAATTTTTAAATGCTCTTTACCAAATACCAACACAACACAAAAATTCAACAAATATGAGATTAAATAAGCATTTTTTAATTTTACCATAAACTCTGCAAAGGCTTTCAATATGTTTGATCAAGACAGAGATGGAATTATAAGTGTTGATGATTTAAAAGAGATTTACACATCCTTAGGTCAGTTTATTTAGATCAGAGCAAGTTTTTAATTTCTTGATTATTAAATCGTTTTTTGATGTGATTTATTTGAATTTTAATTATTTGTGTTGATTAAATGTATCTGAATAAATAAAATACAATTCACAATTAGAAAAACATAGTTAAAAAAAGATAATATTGAGTAAAACAAATAGGAATATTAGTTTCTTGATTGAATGAAAAATCTTGATTGAAAATTTTCTTAATCAAAATGATTGTTGTAGGCGTTCGGTCTTATGGATCAAGACAGAGATGGAGTCATCAGTGTAGATGATTTGAAAGAAGTCTACAGTTCATTGGGTAATTGAATAAAGATATAGCTTTAGAACCCCATTTCACCCTTTGTTTAAACCCATTTTAAATAGAAATCTATATAAATATACAAAAATTTAGATATACCCCTTATTTTGTTAACCTTATACCTATTGCTATGATTATATTTAGTCAGTTTTTACAGCTGAAACAAAAATACCTTTTTTACATAATTTCCCCATTGCATGAAACGTTTTTTGAATGCTGGAATGATATTTCTTGATGTCTTGAAATTGATTTGTGTCAAAATTTAAACATTTTTATTTTTACAATCATTTAGGCAGAATACCGAAAGATGCTGAACTAAAAGCCATGGTTGATGAGGCCCAAGGACCAATTAACTTCACAATGTTGTTGACTTTGTTCGGAGATCGTCTAAACGGTAATTTCTTTTCCCAATTAGATAAGCTAATAGAATTTAAAATGCATGGAACGTCTTATTTTGTTCCCATTTTGACTTATTGAATGAATCCTATTTGACATCTAGGAACTGATGAAGAAACAGTGATCTTGAATGCTTTTAAATTATTTGATGAAAATGGATCTGGAATTTTGAATTCCCAAGTGTGAGTATTTGAACAAACCCAAATTTTAAAACAGATTTAAAATTGTTAAATTATAGAGATAATTTTAATCTGTTATCTAATTTCAATGCATCCAAACTCATTCCACCTTTATTATTAATATTATTATTCTTACCTTGTTATACTAGTGTTTTGTTTTTTTAGGCCTTATGTATTTAATTTTTTTTTATTTTGTTCTTTTCGAATTTAATTAGGCACTGATGAAGAATCAGTAATCATGAACGCTTTCAAATTGTTTGATGGTGATGCTAAAGGAACTATACACCGCGATATGTAAGTGTTATTTAAATATCACTCTTTTTGAATACATAACAAATCAAAAATAATCACAATTTATTTTGTAAATAAAATATCACATATGAATTAATAATAAAAAATATTAAATTTTCCAAAATTTGTCAGGTTAAGAGAAATTCTCACAGCTCAAGGAAGTCCAGCTGAGAGATTAACAGATCAACAAGTAATTTAGGAGCAAATATTTTTTACTTGTATAGTAAAGTGGCTGTGCCAGAGGCTTACTAGTGAAAAATTCTAGTTGCTTTTCCTTCGCCAAATTATTCCCAAATTAATGGATGCAACGAAATTTTTTTTCAATTCAAACTTTTTTTTAATCCTTTTCCATGTGCTAAATTAGGTTGCGTGAAGTTTTAGTTCACCAAGGAAAACCAGATGAACGACTTACCGATCAAGAAGTAAGAGATCTCAAATGATAAAATGATCTTAACTAACAAGCATTCAAATTAAAATATTAACAAATATTTGAACTAAAACATTAATCGATTGCATGCATTTAATTTTATTTTAATTGATTTAAATTTTATGGCTGTTTTATTCTTTATATAAAATGAATAATTTAATTCTTTTTTCAAGTTCAACCAGGTTCTTGAAGGTGCTCCAATAGATAACAAAGGCAATATGGATTATGCATCATTTACTCGTATAATCAAAAGAGGCAAACAAGACGATGAATAAATTATAAATGGCTACACAAATGCCTATAATTTTTTGATTAGATTTAGAATAAAAAAAATGTTTTAATCACAACAATTTATTTATTATTCTTGTTTAAATCTTTGAAAATTTGTCAATAAAATATTTTTGATTCTTTTGCCAAACAGATTCGATTTCTAGCAGTTTTTAGAAGATTTAGTTTTAATTACAATATAGATTTTTATAGTTTGCAAAATTGTGACTGTATCTTATACTAATCAATTTTTGAAAATTTTGCTGTTTTTTTATAAATAATCATTAGTGAAAATAAATCATTGGGAAAATATTTGTTTATTTTTTATGTTTATTGATTTAAAATTGAAGAAAAAGTTCAAATTTAAAATTTTATTACATTAATATCTTTTTTCTTTTCTTTTTTTTAACATCGCCTTAAATGCGTTCATTGATTAAAAAAATAAATAAAACAGTGCTCTATACCACCATAAGTTTTGCACCTGGTCCTTAGGGCTCTTTTTATTTTTTGAATATTGTTTTTATCAATTTGATCCTTAAAACTAATGACTCTAATTGCTACTGTTTTTTATGGTAATAACATAGTATTTTACAATATGTTTGATGGAAATAATTCGTTGGAAATAAATTCTAATTTTAACACTCAAGTGGATAACTGAGATTTTCATATGCTTAAAAATATGGTGAGACAGACAACTTCAGTTAAAAATTGTATTTGAAAATAATAGTTTTATTCTAAAAAGTTGATATTTTTTTAAAATTAAACATATCTGATTGAACAAAATCTTCAAAAAGATGAATTGAGGGATTTTTAAATTTGAATTGATCAGTCATTATCAAAATTTTATATAATCGCAATAAAATCAATTGAATCAAGTTAGGAAATGTAATAATCACTTAGAATTCAAATTCAAATCCAATTTTAAAAACCTAAAATTCTTCAATATAAAATTCATTTCTTTAGATAAAATACAATAGTATATTAGAAATTTCTTTTTTTATATTTTGCTTCGCCATCACATTATCAAGCTTCGCTTGATAACTATCTATATTCTTTGCGTTTACTGCATCTTCCGAGAGTTTATTCCATTCATTCAGGATTCATTCTTAATCTTCTTATATTCAATTAAGTTATGAGTAGCCTTAACAAGAGTTGTTCATAATCCAAGTTCATGCACTGATAGTGTTACCATACCAGTTCATACCAGTACATCGACGTGCGGTGTTACTATCGAACAATACAATAATTTGATTATCTTGCTACAAGCTACATTTGTCTTAGCTGTAGCATTTTTGACTTGTGTGTCCCATTTTAAATTCCTTTGTATGCAAATACTCAAATCTCTTTCTTTTGACTTTGACTTAGTCAGGGTTTTTTTTGAAAATAGATGTAAGAGAAACAGTGAATGATTTAGCAAAATTTTTAAGCACAAATCACTGTTGTACAAAGTCGTGTAAAGTCATAAGACTTTTCAAAAAAAGTCATAAAAAATGACAAAATCTCAAATATAATATAAAAAAGCTAAAAATTTGTTTAAACATCTGATTAAAAAGTGTCATCTTTTTATTATAAGAAATTAATATTTTTAGTTTTTTGATTTTATATTTGAGATTTTGTCATTTTTTAATGACTTTTTTTGAAAAAAATTCAAGTCGTTAGACCTATTGTCAATGACAGGAGTAAAATCCATTATGTGCAAAAACTTAAAATAACAGTAAATATTTTCCAATGAAATTTAAAAAAAAATTTGACTCGGAGATAAAGATTTCCTTTATGTTGGTATAAGAAAAGACTAATAATGAACTTTTCTTTATTTCTGTATTGTACTTTATCCTTATTAAAAAGAAGTACTTTTTTATTTTTTAAACTTTATTTTAATAATTTATTTATTAAAAATAAATAAAAAGTTTTCAAATTAACTTACAACATCGAATATTATATGGTCCTGTAAGAAATATTAAAAAAGATAAGATTTAATTTGTTACTAAATTACTTACTTACAAATTTTAATTATCCATATTCATTTATATAATTTTAGTATCTACCATTTATTTTTAGAATAAAAAATGGCAAATTCCTGAGAAAACTCTTTACTCAGTAGATAAATTACAAGTGCACACAAAAAAGAAAATTAATTTAATAATTTAAGTAATTAATAAACAAGAAAGAGATTAAATTTGGAAGTACAATTTTAATCTAAAAAAAATAATTTGTCCGAGATAACTAATTGTTTGAACATACAGAATATCAAATTCTCAGGAAGAAACACAAGAGTGTAGTAGTTACAAATGAATGGACATCTTGGATCTTTGGAAAATCAAGATTAGTGAAACTTTTTAAAAGGCTATTAGATTTGTAAAGAACTACACAGGTTGCATGGATTATAGTATTAAGTCTCAAAGCTTATAAAACATTAAAACTGATTACCAAAATTTTCTTTTCCTATTAAAAAATGATTAATTCATTCTCTGTATAAAGGTGTTAATAAATCAAATCTCTTAAAGTCCAAATGTAATGTAGGAAAATTTTCTACCTATGAAAAGATTTAAAAAGTTGGAAATTTTGTTTTAATTTTGTATTTCTCGATTTAAATACAAATTTCATTATATATCAAAATTTTATTGTATACCTTGATTAATATGAAATAAAATCACAATTTAAAAATATGGACAATATATTTTATAAAAAATAATGTAAAATAATTTAAGTTAAATTGATTAAATTAAATCAAGAGATAATTTCAACTGTTCATTAATTAAGTTTAGAGCTGTATTTATCATAATCATACTCATCTTCAGTAAATTTAGTGACAAAAAAACTCAGGATACATAAATATTTATTATTAGAGACAGTTAATTGTTCAAATTAATCGAATAAATAACATTATAAATAGAAAAAAAAAAAAAAATTTTATTAAGTGTTCGTTTAAGTAATGAAAGAGATCAATTAATAATACCCCATTGATTATTCACATAGTAAGATAATTTACAATTGCTCAAATGATCAAATGATGTAAATTAGGTTAATCAATGATTTATATGTTTTAAAAATATTTAATCAGTTTCTTCTATGAATATTTTAAAACACCAAAATAAATTATTGAGAATTAAAAAACACTAAAATATTTGATCATTAGTGGATTAAATTTCAAAATTTGAATCTTTAACAAAAAAGATGGTCCATATTAGTGTGGTAACTATATTTGGTATATTATAGAATCAATTAACAATACTTAAATAAACAAGCCTAAATAGGAACCTAAAAATCTGTTCTATGAATAAATTATCTTCAAGTAAAGCATTATCTTTCGAATAGATAGAAAATACAAATTCATTAGCTTCTAGCTTGTATATAAAGCTATTATAGATTCGTAAGATTTAATCTATATAAAGTTAAAATGAAAACAAAAAATAAAACTCATTGCAATCAGCTTTAACAAATTTAAGAAGCGTTTTCTTATTTAGGTTAAATCGAAAAATTTTATTTTCTTTTTTTTTCCAATCGTTTATCTTAGTAACTGAATTGAAAAACTTAAAAAAAGAAGTTTAGATTGAATTTTGTATTTGGACAGAAAATGGCCGATGTAAGTTTTTGTTGATTGCATTTTTATATGACTAAAAACAATATATTTTTTAAAGAAAAAAGGAAAGAAGAAAGCCCAAAGAGCAACTAGCAATGTATTTGCTATGTTTGAGCAAAGTCAAGTTCAAGAATTCAAAGAGGTAACTTTTAAATTTTTAAATGCTCTTTACCAAATACCAACACAACTCAAAAATACAACAAATATGAGACTATTTAAGCATTTTTAATTTTACCATAAACTCTGCAAAGGCTTTCAATATGTTTGATCAAGACAGAGATGGAATTATAAGTGTTGATGATTTAAAAGAGATTTACACATCCTTAGGTCAGTTTATTTAGATCAGAGCAAGTTTTTAATTTCTTGATTATTAAATCGTTTTTTGATGTGATTTATTTGAATTTTAATTATTTGTGTTGATTAAATGTATCTGAATAAATAAAATACAATTCACAATTAGAAAAACATAGTTAAAAAAAGATAATATTGAGTAAAACAAATAGGAATATTAGTTTCTTGATTGAATGAAAAATCTTGATTGAAAATTTTCTTAATCAAAATGATTGTTGTAGGCGTTCGGTCTTATGGATCAAGACAGAGATGGAGTCATCAGTGTAGATGATTTGAAAGAAGTCTACAGTTCATTGGGTAATTGAATAAAGATATAGCTTTAGAACCCCATTTCACCCTTTGTTTAAACCCATTTTAAATAGAAATCTATATAAATATACAAAAATTTAGATATACCCCTTATTTTGTTAACCTTATACCTATTGCTATGATTATATTTAGTCAGTTTTTACAGCTGAAACAAAAATACCTTTTTTACATAATTTCCCCATTGCATGAAACGTTTTTTGAATGCTGGAATGATATTTCTTGATGTCTTGAAATTGATTTGTGTCAAAATTTAAACATTTTTATTTTTACAATCATTTAGGCAGAATACCGAAAGATGCTGAACTAAAAGCCATGGTTGATGAGGCCCAAGGACCAATTAACTTCACAATGTTGTTGACTTTGTTCGGAGATCGTCTAAACGGTAATTTCTTTTCCCAATTAGATAAGCTAATAGAATTTAAAATGCATGGAACGTCTTATTTTGTTCCCATTTTGACTTATTGAATGAATCCTATTTGACATCTAGGAACTGATGAAGAAACAGTGATCTTGAATGCTTTTAAATTATTTGATGAAAATGGATCTGGAATTTTGAATTCCCAAGTGTGAGTATTTGAACAAACCCAAATTTTAAAACAGATTTAAAATTGTTAAATTATAGAGATAATTTTAATCTGTTATCTAATTTCAATGCATCCAAACTCATTCCACCCTTATTATTAATATTATTATTCTTACCTTGTTATACTAGTGTTTTGTTTTTTTAGGCCTTATGTATTTAATTTTTTTTATTTTTTTCTTTTCGAATTTAATTAGGCACTGATGAAGAATCAGTAATCATGAACGCTTTCAAATTGTTTGATGGTGATGCTAAAGGAACTATACACCGCGATATGTAAGTATTATCTAAATACCACTCTTTTTTAATACAAAACAAATCTAAAATAATCACAATTTATTTTGTAAATAAAATATCACATATGAATTAATAATAAAAAATATTAAATTTGCCAAAATTTGTCAGGTTAAGAGAAATTCTCACAGCTCAAGGAAGTCCAGCTGAGAGATTAACAGATCAACAAGTAATTTAGGAGCAAATATTTTTTACTTGTATAGTAAAGTGGCTGTGCCAGAGGCTTAGTAGTGAAAAATTCTAGTTGCTTTTCCTTCGCAAAATTATTCCCAAATTAATGGATGCAACGAAATTTTTTTCAATTCAAACTTTTTTTTAATCCTTTTCCATGTGCTAAATTAGGTTGCGTGAAGTTTTAGTTCACCAAGGAAAACCAGATGAACGACTTACCGATCAAGAAGTAAGAGATCTCAAATGATAAAATGATCTTAACTAACAAGCATTCAAATTAAAATATTAACAAATATTTGAACTAAAACATTAATCGATTGCATGCATTTAATTTTATTTTAATTGATTTAAATTTTATGGCTGTTTTATTCTTTATATAAAATGAATAATTTAATTCTTTTTTCAAGTTCAACCAGGTTCTTGAAGGTGCTCCAATAGATAACAAAGGCAATATGGATTATGCATCATTTACTCGTATAATCAAAAGAGGCAAACAAGACGATGAATAAATTATAAATGGCTTCACAAATGCCTATAATTTTTTGATTAGATTTAGAATAAAAAAAATGTTTTAATCACAACAATTTATTTATTATTCTTGTTTAAATCTTTGAAAATTTGTCAATAAAATATTTAACAGTTATTTGATATTGGTTTTTTTCTTTAACTCCAACTATCATTCATTTCTAAAAAAAAAAATTTTCTGAGCTTGTAATTTTTAAAAATTAAAATCGTCATTTTAATTCGATATCAATTAATTTTTTCTTTATAATACTGAAATGATGATCTAGGCTTGAAATTTTTTTTTTCAATTGATTTTTTATTGTTCAATAGACGTACCTTAACTCCCTACACTATTCTAAAATTTTTAGTGTCTAATCTGTTTTTTTGGGATTAAATTCATCTTGAATTCAATTTTTATAAATTCAATGATTCAAACCTGTTATGAAATGTTATCAATTCTATAAATTTTGTCTCATATTTCTTTTTATTTTTCCAAAACTGCATTTAAAGTCGTACTGTATTTTTGATTTTTTTTATTTCTTCCGAAATCATCATTTGATCAAAACATTAAAGAAATCTAGATTAATTCTTAATATTCAATGAATTTTTTTGAACCAAAACTAAATTAGATTTTTTGAACGATATAAATCTAATCAAGTACTTAAAGATTGCTATATTTCTAGAATTATTACGATATAATTGTTTACAATTTTTAAAATTTAAATTCTTTCTTTTAGATTCACGTCATTTTTCCTAATTCATTTACCAAAAATATCCCGATTTCTTTTTGATTTTTTTAAAAAGGAATTAAAATATTAAACAATTGCTAGTTATTTCAAGCTATTTAAATTTAATTATAATTCGATTTTATTTTAAAGATGTTATTTTTTTAATATGTGTAATGCTTAAGTTTTTAGATAATTTGAATAAATTTCTAAAAATTTAAAAAGTCTATAAGATCGGAATTTTAAGTTTATTCAAGTAAAAATAATTTTAAAAAATTATTAATTTAATTATTATTTTTAAGTATTTAAATTATTTAAAAATTTTTAATCATCTTGGATAAATAATAATTGTAATTAAGTAAAAATTTAGCTGCATTATTAAAATGTATACTAGGTTACTTTGCAGGTACTCTGATAAACATCAACTTATTATAATTTTTTTTGACAATCAATTAGATACTGTATTTAAAATATACAATACCGTAATTTTAACTTTCTATTAGCTAAATAAGAGGAATTTTATATATTTAAATATTACGCAATTAATGCATTATTATGATCAAATATGAAATAAGTTTATATTTTACATTTTTAATTTTTATTTATCTGATTTTGTTTTTGAACACTAAAAAATAAAGCAAGAAATTTTGAAATTTATTTAAAACTTCTTAATTATTCAATTTTGAAACATAATTTAACACACATTCTTGAATAGAACAGAACAAGCAACATCGATCACTACCATTTGTAAACTACCATAACCAGCGCCACCGAAATGAAATATTCAACTCGATTTAAATGTATATCATTGAGAAAATTTGAAAATAAAAGAAACGATAAAACATAAAAATGAAGTTTCTATAATTACATTCAGTTTAAAAATAATTCCCAATTTTTTTTTATTTGAAGTTTAAATATTTGATATAAATAACTCAAAGAGGGATCTACTCTGTTCTTCGGGAAGAAGTATTGACTTGATATCTAAGATTCAACTTAGGACCATGTTTACTTAATGGCACAATTTTTCCCTCTGGTACACACCATTATTAAAATTATTCACTTTAATTGCGCCATTTATTCAACAAAAATTTTAATGCAAAAATTCATCTCAATTTTTTTTCATAAACATAAACTCTTTGCTCTTGCACTAAGAAATTAATCTTTTTAAAAATTGAATTATTGGCAAAATTAAAGAGCAATCAAAACAGTAAATAATGAGCGATAGATTAAAATTTTAATTAAATTTATTTATTAGCTAATTAATAAACGAACCCATGCAAATTAGAGTCACTTTAGAGGAGAACTTATGTATTGGTTCTAAATGCATTAAGCAGAGAATTTCCAAAAAAGAAAACCAAAAAATTTTTTTTTTAATTTTATAATTTATAATTTTTTAAAATACTGATTGCAATAATCATTAATCATTTTTTTCTTATATTTTTTTTCTAGCTTCTATTTCTTTTCTAATTTCAAATGCACATTTTTGCAAAACAATACCAAACATAAGAATTCTTAGCCAACTTTTTATTAATTGTTTATTTCTTTATTCGAAAGTTTTTTGCGTTTGCTCTGTTCTCGCTGTCTTGTTACAAAATCGTGTTATCATTACATATTGGGGGTGTTTTTAAAAATTTTAATTTTTTTTAGACGATAATCAAACATTCTAAATCATAAATCTGCAATTAAAAACCGAAATTAATGTTGGTGAACGATGGCAGCTGCACTAGCTTCATCCACTTCTTCTCAAAACGGGTCTATATCTAAATCTAACATTAGATCAACTGCTTTAGATAGAAAAAATCCCATGCATAGAAATCCGAACATTCACTCACCAAATCAAGTACCTGCCGTATCCAGAACCAGCTTTGGAAACATTGAGCACAAGCCACCCATTGATACACATGAAACTCAAAAAACAAGACCGGTTTACAGAAAAAACGATCTTGTTTGGGCAAAACTTAAAAATCACCCGTGGTGGCCGTGCCGAATTCTGAACGACATATTCAACAAAATAGGCAAGCATTTTTGCCAAATAATTAACCAAGTTTATCAAAATTAATATTTTTCTTCAGGTGAGAAAAGCGTTTATTTTGTTGAATTAATTGGATCTAATTCTGAGAGAGATTGGGTTTCGGATGAGAACATTTTTAAATATGCTGGTATTGATTCTTTTAAGACGTATGCTCAGGATCAAGTGGACAAGGCGACTAGTAAGTGGGCCAAAGAAGAGCTGGCAGAACGCTTTCAACTTAAAATAGCTACAAACAGAAGAGAAGATTGGGATATGGCTATCAAGCAGGCTGACTTTATCAGGACTCAGGTGGCTGCGAGTCTTAATGAGAACAAAATTGAGAAAAGAAAAGTACTAAATAAAAAATTTTATTTAAATTTATTTTTGTTTTAATTATAGAGAGATAATTTGGCAGAAAATTCGTGTGAATATTCTCCTGATAAACTGAAAAGTGTCCAAAATGAGAATAACTTTTCACTTTTGTATCTGAATGAGGTAGACAACTGGTGACTTTTTAGAGATAAGGATATAAAATTGTTTATCTTTTAGGAGAAAACAAAAAAATCAAGACAAGACGAGAATAGTTATAGAGAAAATTTTGACCATAACAATAACAACATAGATGATGTTAAACCGGAAGTGACCAGTGATGAGGAAGAAAACTATCAGAATACAACATTGACCAGTTTGCTTAATGAACAAAGAAATTTGGTTGAAAAGTTAAACAAAAAGCGTGGCCGTAAAGCTAGACAAGAAGTTTGGACATCGAACATTGTCAAATCTAGTGGTGAAAACGAGCATAAATTGAAATTAAAGCTTAAATTGAACAATTTTTCCAAAAATAATGAGGAAAATTTGTCTGATGAGGAATTTGCTAGTAGCTCGCGGCAAAGATCGAACAGCAATTCATCAGCCAGCAGTCGATCAAGCTCGAGTCGTTCGAGTAGTAGTAGTTCAAGTAGTAGTTGTAGTTCAAGTGATTCGTCTAGTTGTAGCAGTTCAGACAGCAATGAGTTGGAAAATTTGCCAGAGATGAAAAAAAACTTCTCACCAACATCGTCAACTTGGTCGAATTCGACCGATTTTGAGCTGAACAGCTCATTTCCAAGAAATATTTCCGACTCTGTTGTCGAAAAAATAAATTTAAAAAAACAAAATGCCAGAAAGTCGAGCACATCATTTTGCCTTTCATCACCAACACCATCTTTGCCCACGCCAAACAAGCGAAAATCCAATTGTAAACAAGGAGTTCGTAAGCGAAGTTCAAAATCATTCTCAGAACAAACCACAATTGATAACTCGCTTTTTGATGAAAATAATTTGCTTTCATCAGCACATAACTTCAATGAAAGTATAATTGCCAATGGTGCCAATTGTACCACTAGCCCAGAAACATATCTAATCGACAGGTACAAGTACGCTGTGCGGCACATAAAGCAAGGTTTGAGTGTTGAAGAGGCGTGTAATAAGTATCGGATTAGCAAAGGTGCTCTGCTCAAGTGTTTATCTGGTGGCACTGCTCCTAGAGGCAAAAAGACCAGACTGACTGAATCAGAGGAGAATGAAATTGTCGAATGGCTGATCAATTACAAGGACTTGAAGTACAACGATGCCATTCATTTGGTCTTTGAACAAGTTGCTCAAAAATTCGAACTAGCTCAGAGACCTAATCCGTTCAATAATGGCAAGCCCAGCATGGACTGGTGGTATGACTTTTTGTCCAGGCATCCGCAAATTATGGCGTCTAAACCTGACTGGCTGAAGCGTGGCAAAGTAAATGATCAGTACATTCGAGATGTTCAATCTGGTCACTTGAAATGTACCAAATTTAGACGAGCCTTGCTTTCGGCCATTCAGTATATAAAAAGCTTGAATGACCCAGCTTCGGCATCTATACTTGAATCAGTTGCTGGCAATGTTTTAAGCTCCCAACCTTCTAGTTCTTCCAATTCGGAGCCTAAGACAAAAGTTAATCAAAAGTCTGTGCTAAATTCGCAAAAAAATAACAAACCAAAGTCTGCTAAGCAAAAAAATGGCACACAAGCGACCAAAAACACTGATGAAAACACATCTCAAATGTTTGTCAATGGTCAAAATTTGGTCAAAAGATATCCAAGTCCTCCATCAAACAATCAAGTAAACATTTATCCAAACATGATGTTGAACGCCAACTGTGCCAATGACTCACCGTTTCAGATCAACATTCACAACAGAAATAACAGTAATTGTTCATCAACTACAGTTACCACAAACAGTCTAGACTATAATGATGAGGATTTATCATCTGTTTCACCCATTTCACTCATTAACTCCAATTTGTCCAAACAGGATCTACAATCGATTGGCAAAAACCAAAGTTTGCTAATCGATTCAAAGAATTATGACAAGTGTGGCGATCTATTCCATAATTTTGTGAACGGACAAGAGAATCTAAGTGACGATGACGAAGAGGAATGCATGGACAATTTTGAAGATGACCAAAACGCCAATGTTACCTATCATACAGACATTTTTAACTCAGAAATGGACGACAATGGCTTTGAGGATTTGATAGACCCAAATGATCTGATTAAGAAAGACTTAAATGTTCATTCGTCCAACATTGATCAAACTGGTTTCATCAATCAGCCAATATTCCAGGAATCAAAATATTCAAATGAAATGATGCTTAACCTTAGGTATCAAGAACCAGGTCACAGCATGGATCCGGACTCGTTCCTAAACATAAAACAACAACCGATTGTCTACGACAACCATATGCTTGGCATGGGACCCATTTCGACCGACATTCTCGCTGATCGAACCACCTATGCCAACATGTACCACAATAATCTCAATTATGTCGAGCAAAATTTGCTAGCCCGTCATGATAATGATGTATTTGAAGACAATCATAGACTAATGCATGGCGAAGAAGCTCTCATCTGTGACTCCTTATATCCGTCCCCATACTTAAACTAGCCAAACAATCCGGTTAAAGAATGCAATCTTATTGTAATATCTTTATTATGTGTCAATAGTTTTCAAAATGAAAATTTATTTTAACAAAAAAAAGGAAAAAATTAAATGGAAAATTTCAATTGTTCACATAAGTGACACATATTTTAATTAAGCCAAATTGAAATTTAGTATTACGAGATTGTTTTTTTTTTTTCGCTTAAAGATCTTTTTCCATCTTTGTCAAAAAGCATAGAACTTTTTAGTATATATACAAAACTTGATATTATTTATTGAGCAAAGTTTTTTAGTCGTCTATTATTAAACTTCCAGGCTCTCGGAACAGAGCTTATTTTAGAGAAATTATTGTAAAATATAATAATTCCATTTATATATTTATATATATATTTTTTTGTTTTTTTTTGTAAATGCTCCTAATCTTGATGGTGCTTAGAAATTGAAATTTTCATTTCATGAAAGAAAATTTTACTTTATATAGTGTTTGTTTTGTTCTTGGTTTCATTTCAACATTTTGTTTATCATTTCTTATGATTTAGATCATAATATAAATACTATCAACTTTGAATTTTTATTTTTAAAATAGAATATTTAAGTAATATTTATATCACTTGTTAGATACTTTTAGTGTATTATTTTTATTGTTCGCTGAATAGCTCGCTGACAGATAAATTAAACTCATTTAACTCTATGAATAAGCATACAAAAAAGTTGCTTTAATTTGTCTAGATCTTTGTACTTCATGTGAACAATATTAGTGTTAAGCTTTTGTTTGTTTTGTAATAATTAAAAATAAGATAAATATGAAATATTGTAAAATCTTATTTTTAATTCTGAGTATTATACAAAAAACATTTAGTAAATGAAAATATTATTTGTAGTATTTTATAAAAACCAATTTAGTTTTTTTTCATACAGATTTTACTAGTCGGATTTGTTTTGTTTTTTTTTCATGTATTTATTTAAGAACTTAAAAATTCACAACATATTTGGTTTTATCTTATTTTTTTTAAATTATTTTATCTAATAAAGAAAGTTTAGTGTCAAAAATTCATTAATATTTTTTTTTAACTTTGCCAATTTAAAATAATTAAATCTACTAAATTTTCAATAATTTTTTATGATGAATCAAAAATAAATAATTTGATTAAATTTCAATACAAATTTGTGATAACAAATAATTAATTTTTTTACAAATTAATTGAGTTACAAAACAAAAATATTTAGATATGTCAAAGCGCTTCTAATTTGGATTTTAAAGCGTCATAAAACTTAAAATAAACAAATCACTGGATTATTTTTATTCATAAAAGTAAAATAAATTTTCTTGCTTATTTATTTTTTAATTTAATTTGTCAAAAATTTATATTAATCTTAATTAACCTTTAAAATAAAACCCCTAACCTTCTAAGCAATTTTCGGACTTTTATTAAAATTTAAAATCTGCTCCTGAGCTTATTCATAGCTGTTGGTTTTCAGTTCAATAAAAGTAATTTACTTCTGGCCATTAGCCACTGGTCAGGCAAACATTTATATTTATATTTGTTTTAAACATAATAATATTTAATACATTCAATTATGAATATTAAAGATCAGAATTCTTATATCATATTTTTCTTTTTAATCAAACTAAATAAACGCTAAGCAATTTTAAATACGCTTTGGTTTATTTTTATTTTAATTTTCCATAATTTTGATAAATAAATTTATTTTTTCGATTTAGATTTTTTTAATTAGTTTATATTTATGCTATTTTTTAAAACAGGATCATTCAATACAAGAATAAATAATTACAGCTATTCGTGAGCGCCTTCGTAACTGTGGAGGATGTTTTGAGATAATGATTTAAAATAAAAGATACTTAGAGCGAACAAAGCATGTAATCAAATATATATTTATAACAATTAAAGTTAAAGATTAATCTTAACTATGCAATTTTCTTAAAATTTTAAATTATAAATTTAAATTTTTCATTCGAAAGATTATTCTTTTAAACAGCTTTTTTAATTGACTTTCTTTGAAGCTATCGATTCCTAACTTATCTAATAATTCATTCTCCTTATTTTCTAAGGGTGACCTCCTGTACTTTTATTTGACAATGTTTTAAATATTCTGGTTAAATAACAACTGGTGAATTTTTTAAACAATCATAGGCTATTTATCATAAAGGTTTTGAATGCTAAAGCCTTTAACATTCAATAGACTTAAAAATAAATAAATTCATTTTTTATTGATTTTAATAATTAAAGTTAATCATAAAATTATATCTTTTCCTCAAAAAAATTTATAAAATTTTGCAATACTTTAAATATTGATTTTGCTTTTTGGACAACTTTTGTATTAATCTAATCTATAAAACTAATAGCATTATAAATAATTGAATAAATAGAAAGCGTCTGATCTACATATTAAATTAATTAATTTATCATAAAAACTACTGAACAAATTAATTTCAATTAAAAAATCAATCATAAGAAATAAATTTTCAAATATAAAATTTTGATTGAAAAGTAAATTTTGATTAAGAATGTAATGTAATGGATTAATTTTTTATTAGATATTTCTCAATTCTAAATCAATTTATAGATTAGTTTTGTCATTTGCTGAACATGTGTTCGCAGATACTTAAACTTTCAAAATAAACTTAAAGAGCTATCCAAATTCGTATTCCCAAATGTATCCTGAGTTAAATTTTTTTAAAGAATACACACAATATGGACTGTCGGATACAAAAAATTGTATTTTTTTTTTGATTCCAAAATACAAATCAACTTATTTTACTAATTTTAATTCTAGTCATGAAATTTGGCATATGAACCAATCTGAAATTTTAAAGTGGAAATTACCACCTTTACCAAACATTTTGGTAAAAATATTATTGAAAATTGAATTTTAAAATTTTTGGAAAAATACCATCATTGTGGTCAAGTTTTATTTTGTATTTGATTTTTTGCTAATTTTCCATTTCAAATAAATCTAATATAGAGATAAATATTGTTCGACAATTAAACATTTAAATTATTTAAAATCAAAACAAGCCCAAAGGTTTATATTTCATATTAAGATAAAAATTAGCAAAATCTAGTTTAGCCGTATTTGGCCAGCCAAAACAATTTTACAATTTAGTCGTTTCAAGCTTAAAAGTGTATTTTGAATTTATTTAATTGATTTAATGTTTATCTAATAAATCTTCAAATAAATCTTATTAAGACAATATTTTTTTATTATTCACAAAATTTACATTCACATAAAAATTAAAACTCAAATATTTATTAAGCTAAATTTCCATGACGACAAACAAAATTAAAAAAAAACTCTTGCTTGTTTAAATTTTATTTTTTTTATAGGCAATTTGATATCATAAAATTACATGGTTGATGTTCGAATGTTAATAAAAATTTAAATAATTAAAAATGTCATTCGATGTGGTTTCAATATGTTTGGATTTGTTGGATAAATGTGATGCCAAATTTTCACCAGAGACCTATCTTCAAAATATAGAAAATTTTCAAGTAGATTATCTATCAATTAAAAACTCTCATTTAATTAATATTTTCAGACTTTTGGTGAGCTAGAAAAGCGTTTTATTTTGGAAATATTTTATGGTTGTTTTGACAGAAAAAATATTTTAGACATCGTTGTAAACGGCTATTACTCCAAAGATGGTAAGAACTGCCTCCAAAATGATCGTAGCTTATATACATGTATTTATATATTTTATTTAATTTAATTTTTTTAATTTTTAAATTTACAAATAATCTAAGTGATAACCTACATGGTCCTATATCACATAAAATATTACGGAATCGAATATCTTTATTTATTCTCGAGCTATAACAATCAAGAAAAAATATTTAAATTTTTAAAGTACTTTCTAAATGAAAAAACCTTATTAACATGGTTAAGTGACGCTTGGTCCACTCTTTTGGAAAAAAAATTTGTTGAAGAGAATATACTTAATCCATTGCTAAAACTATTGCCAGATTTGAATGCTTTCCTAAAAGAAATGGAAGAAGGAATTTATCTTACAAAATCAAGACCTAAACAGGCACCCACCAAGCCTAAGCCGTTTAACATTACGCAACCTAGACCCCGCAAAGTTCTCCTTCCGGAACCATTACCAGAAAAAGAAGTCTTCAAGCCGCTAAAACAAGCGTCCAAGTCGGCTAATTCAATTACTAATCTAGCTAAAAATCCGAATGTATCTTATGAGAAAAAGTCTCGCATCGTCAAACGAACAGTATCTAAATCGGCTAATGATAGAAGTCAGGACCAATTTAGAGAACCAGTGCCACAATTTAAAGCAAAACCTTTTATTAACAAACAAAATAATCTGGAGCCTATAAAACTCAATACAGCAGCAGTGCTCAAAGATGAACATCTTATTAGAAAACAAATGGACGAAATGATGAAAAAATTTTCCTATTTAGAAATGGGACAGGGAAGTCCGAACGAATTTTTAAAATGGCAAAGCGAAATGCGTTTGAACGACCTGAAAGCTGAGCAGGAAAAAATCGAAATGAAAAAACTTTTAAGCAAATTGACGCATGAGGAAGCCATTTTGGCAAAAGCTAACTTAGTGGAAAACAAAAAAGCTCAAGTAAAACAGATCCAAAACGAAAACTCATTGCTCAAGATCAAAAAAGAGGAAAAAGAAAAAAAAGAGAATGAAAAAATTAAAAATATTGTTAATACAATACTTCAAGATGAAAAAAAAGTAAAGCAAATTAAGGAAAAAGTGATAGAAAATAAGAAGATGATTGCTCAACAAGTTATCAAAGAGTCCGAAAAATATGAGGCCGAAGCATACAAAAAAGTTTTAAAAAAAATAATTTTTTTGATAAAAAAATTTTTAAAAATTACAAAAGATTGAGGAGGAAATGAGAAAAAAATTCGAATTAATTCAGCAAATCAAAGCAGCTGAGTCGATTCCCATTAACCGGACCAAGCAGGTTGATCTGACCAAGACACAGGGATACGGCTTTTTGAACGAAATGTCAATTGCCGAGCTAACTGAGCGACTTGAATTGGCAAAGCAAGAAAATGAAGAGTTTTATAGAAAAAAACATGACGAAATAATTAAAAATAAAATAGAAAAAGAAGAAAATTTGATAGAAAAACTTAATTTTGTTAATAAATATAGAAATGAGATTGAAAATAATGAAAAAAAGTAAAATTAAATGAATATTAAAATTGAGAAATATAATTTGATTTAAAATTTTAGAGAAACTTTTGAAGATCTAAAAAAAAAAGCAACTGAAGAAGTGAAAAATTCTGACTCATTGGTAAAATTGAAGAAAAAAATAGACGAAAAAAAACAAGAAAGAAACAAAATTGAGGTTATAACTGTAAATAAACAAGAATCAAAGAAACAGATAAACATATACGCTAATCAAAGGGTAATTAAAAAAATTCTATCCAATTTTAAAATTTTATTTATTTGTTTTTATTTTTAGAAAAATTTGGAGAAAGATAGATTTAAAGAGTTAGAACAGACTCATGAGAGATATCGATTTTTAAATCTTAATTCAGCTAGATTAACAAATTTTGTATAAAAAGAGAACAAATAAATTTAAAAGAAAATATATATTTAATTTGGCTATTTATTGGATAATAAAAAATTTTCTTAATTAAATACTTTTAGAATTTTAATTTAAGCAATTTAGTAATTAAAAATTTTTAATGATAAAAAAATCCTTGATTACACATTATATGATCGAAGAGTCGATGTTTACCAACCTGGCATGATATGACTGATCACAGATAAACTTAGCATATTATCACAAATATAACAGTTATAATTATATTTAATTTTTTTTAAACGAGTCAGTAAGTGATACAAATTAAACTCTTCAGAATTCCAGAATAGTGACTTAAATTTACTTTCAAATTGGTCTAAGTTATGGTCAAGTGTATTAATTATCACTAAATGTAAGGCAATGTACCATGACAGGTCTCGGGCACAACTGTTATTTAAAAGCAAATGAGGCATATAAACTTGATATTTCAATAGAGGAAAAGGATAAACGGGTAATATTAATAATTGAATTTAAGCTAATATGATCCTAGATAAGATTAAAAGAAGAAAAAGAGCATTCTTCTACCTAGACAAACAAACAATATTACCATTATACAAAGCCTTAGTAATACCTCTCCTTGAGTACACTATGATTATCTGGTCAGGACTGACATACAAACTCTAGAAAAAGTCCAAAGATCTACAAAGTTAAAAAAATCTGTAAAAATATGACTAACGAAGAGAGATTGAAAAAAGTAAAACTGCAAAGGTTTATGGATCGGTTCGGTAAGAGATGATTTTATTGTTGAAATGTTTAAATTAATAAACAGTCGTAATAATGTCAATTTGGTAAATACTAAAACATTTTAAAAATCCCAATAATTTTCTGCCTATTTAAGTGTTGAAGTATATTAGGATTGGGAGTGTTCAGGAAGGGTTGTTGCTTTGTTTAAATGTTTTATCAAATAATTTATTTACTATAAATGAGAGTGGCCACTCTTAATTAAGAGTTAGCCTGTTAAAAACAAATGACAATATAAAGAGATTTTTATACCAGGAGAACAGGGAGTGAGAGATAGACACATGTTATACGAAATATTGATAGTGAATTAAATCGTATCGAATTGACATTAAGACAAAAAATTCGACGAGATATTTTGGCTATTCAAGTTGTTGACTCAAAAGAGAAGTTTGACAAATCAATTCAACTGTTACAAGAAAAGTGGAGAGCAATCAATGATCAGAAAGTTACAGAATTTTTGGAATATTTTAACAGACAATGGTGCGTTGAAGGTAGAAACGGATGGTTTGAAGGTTATTTAACAGGAAAGCCAAGTACAAGTAATGGCCTAGAGTCATCTCATCGTGCTATAAAAGATTATCAAAACGGCCGTTTACGCAAGAGATTACCGTTAAAGCAATGCCTACAAGAAATGTTCAACTTAGTATCTAAATGGTCAAAAAAGCACTCAAAAGTCTCCGTAATTGAATCAGTCGGTGAAATGACTGAAGTCGAAAACTCGAATTATTTGGAATTCTATGCTAAGCCAGTAATAACAACGCAGGATTGGACAGATGCTAATATTATATTCCATCAAAAGAGCAATTAACAATGGAAAACTCTGAAGCAAAGCGTTACGCCAGTCAAAGTTTTGAGACAATATCTAAATTCGATGATTTTATTGATTTTATCAATTCATTCCATGTAGTAAATATCAACCAAGAAGAATGGGAATTGAGTAGATGCGATTGCGGTGGGTGGTTAAAAAACTACAAATGTGATCATGTGATTGCCATAAGCTCTCGATTAAGTAAGTATTTTAAATTTTTTTTTAATATTAATATCTAATTTTTTTTATTTAAGAACTCTGTAACTTCAAAGATATTGCGATGAACATTCCTCTTGAAAGAAAAAGACGTGCAGGTCGTCCGAAGCTTACAGCAAAAGCATTGACAAAACAGCCAAATGAAACTCAAGCAATCAATGAAATAGGCATCAGTAGTTGCGAAGATTCTGAAACAGAAGAGATAGCCGAGCCATTAGCAAAAAAAAGTAGAGTTGAAGTTATTGAAAAATTACCGAAAAATAAGCGCGGAAGACCAGCCGGATCAAAAAACAAAAGAAAAATAAATTAAGTATTTTTTTTGTATTTAAAAAATATATTTTGATTATATTTTTATTTTTTTGTTCTAATTAGTTAATTTGTGTTACTTTTTCCTAAAAAATAATTTTAAATAAATAAATTTGTTCTAAATTCAGTATTATAGTTTTTTTTTTGCATAAAATAAACACAGGTAATAATTATATGCCATAGAGAATATAGAAAAATGAGAAGGAAACTTTTTACTTAAACTAACAGAAGCTTAAATAACATTTGTCTACTTCAATGTAATAAACTTTAAATAAGCATGAAGATACCTCATAAATAAATCTTTGAGTGCTTAAGACATATTTAAATTTAAGCATAACAATTTAAAGACTTTGCTCTCCATACTACAAGCGGTGTTTCATTGGAATGCTCTTTCTGGACATGCAGTACTCACCAAACTGAGAAAAAGTTTTAAATTATAAATGACTAAGAAATGTTTAGCGCTTTTCTTGGTTTAGGCTAAATTAAACCGTAGTCTTCTACTACTACTATTACTACGATATGATTTGTCTAATCAAAGGTTAAGTGAAGATGACCCAAAATAAAAATATATTTTTTTTAATTGCTTTTTCTGCCCTAATGGAACATATGGTCATTACTTTTGATTTCCATTCAAGTCGATCTCGACTCCCCATTTCATACTCATTTCGGTGAGCTTTTTCATAATTGGCGATCTCCATGTTATTGCTTATCTTCCCATCTTTCTTCGTCCTTGAGGTGCTTATTGAAACTCTGTTTGGTATTTGTATTCTTTCGGCTCTAAGTACATGTCCAAGCCACCGCAGCTTATTCTTTGAATGTAGATCAGCTCGATCATGTTACGTTTAAATTATATCTTATCTTATTTTTATCCCAGAAATTTTACAGAACCGATTTCCCTGAATCTATTTCATTGTTTCATTTGGTTTTGTTATATCCCCTTTTTTATCCTATGTTTTAATTTTATCGCATGAAAATTGTTTAACATTTAAATAAATTCAAAATGTGCCATTATATTCCATACAATTCAACATTTGACTTAATTTTGTAAAAACCTAAAAACTTTTCAAAATAGAGGGTTTAAAACGAAGGTGTGCGCCATTCGGACGAATCCTGGGGTTTTTCCCTCAATTATATATTTAATAAAAAAAAATATCCCATACATGTATGTATTAATTAAATTTCAATTAAACAGATCCAATGAATAAATTTATTTCCTATTTTGAACAATTTAGTTGTATTCAATCAAGTCAAATTAGACAAATTAGGGGACTTTTTATATTTTGTGATCTCTTGGCAAAAAATTTAAAAAATCTAAAATTAAATCTAAATTTTTTTAAAATTATTTATATGCTATTTTATTCGTTTGGTAATCCAACAAAAAAAAATATTTAAAATTTCGTATTTGTAAATTAAATTTATTCAAAAAAATTTTTGTCTCATTATAATTTTTTTAACCCATTTTCTTCAGAACTTATGGTGTTTTGACTGTACTTCATTAAAATTTTTGATCTCATTTTTCTTGATCAAACACTAAAAAAGAGTAAAACAAAAATTTCTTAGAAATTTTGTTATATTAGATTCTAAATTTAAAATCAATTTTTAAACATATTACTAAGCATATGTAAATATCTATAATATTTTTTTAATTTTTTAAAATTTAAAAATTTCAATAGAAAAAAAACTTAGGTGAAAATCCTTTTCAAACTAAATTTAGTCCGATTAGAATTTCTTTATTTTGAAACTATAATTTACCGAGAATGGTAAAGCATAAACAAAATAAAGATGAAGATCCAATACCTAGAGTAGTGAGTCGTCGTAAATCGATTTCTTCTGCTGTCTCATCAATCAGTTCAAACATATCTGAAATGGTTAAAGACTCACAGACTAAAATAAAACTAGCCAGAAAAAATACGCGAAAGTCGCTACCAAATATCAAAATAAAAAAGAGAAAAAACTCAGAATCAGATGATAGAGACGAATCCTCGATTGAGGACGACACATCGGACAAAAATGTTTCTTTAGTTAAAAAAAATCAATTGAGTGAGGAGATTGATTTGGAGTATGCCAAACTCGAGTCACCAAATAATCCATTCAAAAAAGAAAATGTTTGCAGTATTTGCGAAATGCCAAATTTTTTAATTGATTGCCAAGGCACATGTCAGCAATCATTTCATTTAGATTGTATCGGTTTATTGAAAAGTCCGTCCAGTGGCTATTTTTGTGATGAATGCCAAACTGATTCTCATATGTGTTTATTGTGTAAAAAATCGCCGTCCAAAGAAAACAATTTTCTTACTTTTAAATGTTCACATAGTTCATGTGGAAAATATTTTCATTTGGATTGCATAAAAGAAAGTAGACTTTTTCAAATAGATAGTGACACAGATATACAAGAATTCACTTGTCCAGCGCACCATTGTAGGACTTGTTTATTAGAATTAGGAATGGAGAAAATGTCTCAAGCAAGTAAAGGGCGCCTGGTAAAATGCTTTCGATGTCCATTGTCTTATCATTATGGAGAGCATTGCATTCCAGCAGGTTCAATAAGCCTTAATAGTAATTTTATCATTTGTCCGGCTCACTTTAGACCACTGAAAAACAATCGCGGTCATGTTAGATTAAATGTAACATGGTGCTTTAGTTGTTGTAAAAAAGATGATTTAGTTGGTTGTAATCAGTGTCCTGCTGCTTATCATAGCAAGTGTTTGGAAAATTTGAACCATAGTGATAGTTCAGATGAAAAAGAGTCAAAAGATGATCCTGGCTCGCCTTTAAGTAATAAGATTAGATTAGAAAAACTATCTCCCTTATCGAATAGTTCAAGTGGTACTTTGAATACTCTCAGTAGTGGTAAAAGTCACCAAATTGAGAGTAATTGGACATGTGAAGATTGTTTATTGGGAAAAAAGCCTTTAAATGGTCAAATTGTTTGGGCCAAAGTTGGTAGGTTAATATTTCTTAATAATTTTATCTAAACGAAATTTTTTTTTTTATAATTTAAAATTATAATTATTGAGCGACTTAGTTTAATTTTGATTTCTTAATTAAAATCGAAATAATTTAAACTCTAAGTTGATTGATTGACCTATTGTAAATGACAAAAATAAAAAACAGTATGTGCAGAAAATATAACACTAGAAGCAGCTGCAAAATTTAGTCAAATTTTTAAATTGCAAATAAAATACCACTAAATAGAGGCAGCGAGTAAAAATTCATCATCTATTTATAAAATCAAATAAGATACAATTGAAAGAAGCAATTAAAGATGGAAAAATGTTTATCTCTTCATTGTTAATAGGTCTGACTTCTCTGGTGCTTCTAGTGTTAAAAAGGAGTCAAGTTTTTTAAAGTAATTTTTTAAAAAAAAATTTTGGCCCGGAGATAAAGATTTCTTTTATGTTGATGTATGAAAAGACCAATTATAAACTTTTCTAATATAGCAATGGAAAAACTTATTAACTATGCAATACTTAAATGTTCTTTATTCTGTTTCTAGCTGTTTAAAGCTTTATCCAATGACTTTTATGTACAAACAAATCTAAAAGAAAATATAAATTTAATTTGGCTATTTATTGGATAATAAAAAATTTTCTTAATTAAATACTTTTAGAATTTTAATTTAAGCAATTTAGTAATTAAAAATTTTTAATGATAAAAAAATCCTTGATTACACATTATATGAGCGAAGAGTCGATGTTTACCAACCTGGCATGATATGACTGATCAAAATTATAAGATCGTAAAGAAAACCTCCCTGCAAACTTGTTTACTACTAATTCTGTTAAAACAAATAGAACCCTAAAATTTCTTTCAGTAAATTTGAATACTGAAAGAAATTTGGCGGCGTCTTTAAATAATCAAAATATGGTTATTTTTAAATTCAAATTCTATTTTTTAATATCTTTAACTACATAAAAGCCATAAAAGCCACACTATGTCTCACAGTATTTTATTATTTAGTTTTTATTGTATTTTTAATGACTGTACTATTTTACTTGGTAATTGATTCCATATGCATGCGAATAAAAGAACTAATAATAGTAATAATAATAGTAATAATAATAATAATAAAAATAATAATATGAGCGACAACAGGCATAACCTGTCGAGCAAGACTAAGAGTCTCACTGTGGTAGCTAAAACGAGTTACCAAACCTAAAATAAATGACTAAAAACAACAAGATTTGTTTGATTGAAGTTGATCAGACGCTCATGTTTTTAATACTTTTTTTGTTAAAACTCCTTTATAAATTATTCCTTGAATTGTTGCTAAAAATTTAATATTTTTTCACACACATATATTAAATCTATTAATTAAAAAATTTTTAAAAATTTTAAGGCGTATATAGATGGTGGCCTGCGCAAATATGCGTACCTAAATATTTACCAGAAAATTTACGCGATCGGCCTTACCAAGTGGGAGAGTTTCCAGTGAAATTTTTTGGAACAAATGACTTCTATTGGTTAACAGCTGGTCGATGTTTTAGTTTTGCCGAAGACGATGAATCTCAAAAGCCTAGTGGTTTGTCCAAAACATTAGCAAATGCATTTAACTTGGGGGTTAAGCTAGCCAAAACAGCTTTTGAACAAGTTGAGAGGCTAAAATTGGGTCGAATTGCTACAGAAGTCAGTAAACCTGATTTTCAGATGATCAAATCAAATCGTGCTGTAGGTAATGTAATTGTAAATAAATGTCGCCTGGATGAAATGTCCCGTTGTGAGTGTAACCCTGAGTCACCTGCACCATGTAGCAGCGATCGGACTTGTCTTAATCGAATGTTGAATCACGAATGTCATCCAGCTGTTTGTCCAGCCGGCGAGCGATGCATGAACCAAAGATTTGTAAAGAAACTTTACCCGAAACAAGAGCCATTTTACACCGGATCTAGAGGATGGGGTCTGAGAAGTTTAGTAGATATAAAAAAAGGTGAATTTGTAAATGAGTATGTAGGTGAATTGATTACTAAAGAAGAGTGCAAGCGTAGATTAGATATAGCAAACAAAAATGGAATAACAAATTTTTACTACTTGACAATAGATAGTACTAGGATTATTGATGCCGGACCAAAAGGGAATATGTCTCGATTCGCCAACCATAGTTGTGAACCAAATATGGAAACCCAAAAGTGGGTAGTTAATGGTGATATAAGAATTGGTCTCTTTGCACTTATTGATATTCCAGCATGTAAGAAAAGATACTTTTTTCTAATTTATATTCAAAATTTTATTATATTCAGTCAAACTTTATTTATAGGTTGACTTTTTTTATTTTTTATTTAAACATAAACATAAACTCAAAAGATATATTAAGATTTCCCAAAAATTGCATCCTAAAATTGGTTTTACTTAGTCGAAAATAAATATTATGATAAAATTAGAATTTAATTTTATTAATTTAATTTTAAGATATGTCAAAATAAATAATTTATTTAGTTACAGAGTTGACTTTTAACTACAACCTGGATTGCTTGAGCAATGAGAAGGCAGTTTGCAGATGTGGTGCAAAAAATTGCAGTGGTTTTATAGGTGAACGACCAAAAAACAATTCTGGTGATGCAAAAATGTCCAAGTCAAATACAAGTCTTAAAAGTGAAGCATCTAGTGAAACCTCGACTAGTGATGAAACAAAAATTTCGAAAAAGCGAAAGTTGACCGATAATAGAAAAGAAAGGCTTTCAGAATTCTTGCCAAAAACAAATGGTTCAGTGCCGAAAAAAAGAGCCATGTCTCTGACTTCAAATGGTCATAAGAAGCTTGAGGATAAACCGCTTTTATCAAATACAATCGATGAAAAAAAGAATAATATAAACGATTTAAACAGTAAAAACGCATAAATTTTCTAAACTCTAATTGTCTGAATTTTGTTATTAAAAAATCTCTATGTTTTAATGTATTATTTTAATATTATTTGAAAAAAAGAAATACTTTTTCTTCTAAATGAATAATATAAAAGCTGGGCTTGTTTATACATTTATCAAATTTATTGAACGAAAATTTTAAGATAGTAAAATTTATATTTTTAAAAAAAATAAACAATTAAAAAAATTAATTCTTAATTCTTATTTTTTCGAATAAATAGGATCTTATTTTGTTTGTTTGATTGAATTTTATTTTTAAATCTTCAAAAAGTAAAATAAATATCAAACAGAATATAAAATTAAGAATTCAAGAAAATATTCAGAAGTTAAAAGTCTCTTCTGTGGAAGTTTATCTTGACAAGGGCATAACATAATTCAAAATAAGTGTCTTTACTTTTTACCAAATTAGCCATTTGCTGTGTAGCCCTTGGTCATGGTCAAAGAAAATATTTAGACATTTTATCTAGTCGATTTTTTTATATCATTTAATTATCAAAGATATTCTATTTTTGAATTTAATTATAAAAATGTTTAAAAAAATTAGACAATTTTTAAAAGAAATATCTATATTTTTAATTGAGATAAAATAAGATAGATGGAGTAACATCTGTGTCGAAAAGATATTGAAAAGAAGATAATTTTAAATGATGAAAGTTTTTATTTTTGGTAAAAGATGCTACAAAGCATGTTGAAGTATCTTTTAAAATATATTTATTCTAGTAGATTTTTATTATCAATTTCTGCTCTGTTTGTTTTTAAAATTCACAATACCTAAATTTTAAATTATTAATTCAATAATGAATTAATATTTTAATGAAAAATAACTAAAAACAATTTAAATTTAGTTTAAATTTATTTTCCACAAAAAAAAAACAAAATTAACAATAAAAAAAATTATGAGTATAAAATACCAAAAAAAAAGCCAAGAAATTGTTTTGGAATGCAAATGCTTTTAACTTATAAATAATATGTCAAGCAATATATTAAATACAATTTTAAGGGTTAATAAATACTTTTGTTGTGATTAAAATCGTGTAATTCCGAACTAAAATTAAATTAAAACTAAAAAAAATGTGCTGGTCTTGATTAAATATTTTCACCGTCATCATCATCATCAGGTACTAGCAAATGTTGATAAAATCTTTGGCTGTTGATAAAACTTAAACAATTTTTTGAATCTAAAATAGGTGATGAGTTTGAATTATTGCGCAATATAGAGTCATTTTGGTCGCTTAAATTCGAATTTTCCAATCTAAAATTATTGCTTAGCATGCGATCTGAACAAAGATTCTCAAAATTCATATCATAAAAGGTCGATTCATACTCATATTCTTCCTTAAATTCAGTATCCAAGATCATATTTTGGTCTATTAGGTCATTTATTCCATCGTCCAAATCTGAATTAAATATTTCTGTGATAAAAGTTGGCTTCTCATCAATAGCTTCGTTGTTTTCATCAGAATTCGCGTCTTCTTCATTAATATTGAGGAAATTTTGACTTATCGCTTGATTGGTACTCGAAGTATGCTTAAGAATTCGTTTGCTGGTGCGTAATTTTACTGGTTTTGGTTTAAGTGAATTCTTTTTTTGCTTAATCTTCGAGTTTGATCTTTGATTACTAATCAAATTGGAATCCAAATTTTGGATACTCTCATTCAAATCTTGGATGTACTGAATTGCAGAGAGCAATGCTCGCCTAAATTTGGTACATTTCAAATGACCAGATTGAACATCTCGAATGTACTGGTCATTTACTTTGCCTCTCATTATCCAGTCAGGTTTAGAGGCCATTATTTGCGGATGCCTGGACAAAAAGTCATACCACCAGTCCATGCTGGGCTTGCCATTATTGAACGGATTAGGTCTCTGAGCTAGTTCGAATTTTTGAGCAACTTGTTCAAAGACCAAATGAATGGCATCGTTGTACTTCAAGTCCTTGTAATTGATCAGCCATTCGACAATTTCATTCTCCTCTGATTCAGTCAGTCTGGTCTTTTTGCCTCTAGGAGCAGTGCCACCAGATAAACACTTGAGCAGAGCACCTTTGCTAATCCGATACTTATTACACGCCTCTTCAACACTCAAACCTTGCTTTATGTGCCGCACAGCGTACTTGTACCTGTCGATTAAGTATGTTTCAGGTGAATGGTTTGTTTGATTTGATGGTTTCAATATTGATGGAGACTTCTGGTCATCTTCCGAGCCATAATTTGAATTCTCTGTCTCTGTCATACTCGAATTTTGATATTCATTGTAATCAACCAGCTCCTTTTTAATTTCCAAACTAGATCCGGATTTAATTCCAACTTTTTTACAATTTTTGCCTAAATTTCCCAAATTGCTAAAACCACGTGATTTGACTCTTGTATTTGGTCTCAAGGCCATATGACTAAATCCAGATTTTTCTTTTATTTTGCTCTGATTATTTACCATTTCAACAATAAATTTTTATTTAAATTTTTTTTTGAATAATGAATTAAAATTTACATGAACGTTTGAGAAAAAAAAACATGATTTTCAAAATTTAAAACAAGTTAATCAAGTATTAAGTCATTCAACAAGATCACTCCATCCTATAATCTTTTTTTAAAATTAAATCCAAATCCGACTAAATAGCTTCTAAATTTGGATTCCTATTTTTGAACATATTTAAAATATCTTATTCTATCTTAATATCTTAAAACAGACAATTTTTGCCACAGAATTCCAGTAATTTTAAAATTTGGCGCTTTTTCAAAATTTTAATGCAAGTAAAAAAGTTGAATGCATCAAAAAATTCTTTTCTATATGCATTTAGATGAGTTAATTTTTGAAATAATTATTTATAATTTTATTTTAAATAATAAAATAGAAGAAAATGAAGAAAGGAACTTCTTCACCTAAAAAAAGTTCTATTAAACTGAGTTCTGATGAGAATACTAGCCCAGTTCGTAAACCAAATACAATGATGATGAACTGGCTGAGTAAGAGCGCTTCAAAGAAGTCTGATGATCAGTCGATAATTAAGAGTGTTGACTCAAATTCACAACAAGCTATGATTGACGTAAAATTAAACAAACAAGACAAAAATAGTCCAAAAGTTGCTACTAAAAAGAAAGTTGCCAAAGTAATTGACAGTTCTGACGAAGAAGAGTTAAGTCCAATAAAGCTTAAAGCAAGAAAAGAGAAGCAAACTGCTAAAAAGGTTAAATCAGAAGAATTGCCAGAGAAGAAAGAAACTAAAAAACAGGTAATCAAATCTACAACAAGTCCAAAAGAAAAAGATCCGCCGGCAAAAAAAGGAGGAAACAGATATTATGCTGCCTATATGAGAAGAGATGGACCAAAAAATCCAGGCTCAAAGCCGATTCCAATTGGCAAACCAGACTGCTTTTCTGGTCTAAAATTTTTAGTAACTGGTGTTCTGGATTCTTTAGATAGAGATGAATGTAAAAAAATAGTCGAAAAGTATGGTGGGAGTATTATTTCTGGTGTAACCAAAAAATTGGACTACTTAGTCGTCGGACAAGATGCTGGCGAAACTAAGATTCAGAAAGCCAAAGAACTAAATGTCAAACAGATTAATGAAGATGAATTTTTGAAATTGATTTGCACTAGATCAGGAATTAAGAATCCAGAGTACGAACAGACTGAAGTCGAAATGATGGAAGAAGAGAGTGTACCTGAAGTGGAAATTAAACCAGAGACAAATTCTGAAAAGAAAACAACTCCTAAAAAAGAAAAACAAACACCTATCAAGCAAAGTCCTAAAATAAAGTAAAGAAACATAAAAAGTTTATTTTTTTTTAATTTTAGTTTATTTAGAAATGAAGTAAAAAATATAAAAGAAGAACCAGTGGTTAAAATAGAAGATTCCAGGCCAAGAAATGAACTTTGGGTCGACAAATACAAACCACAAGCAATGAATAAAATTATTGGTCAAGGTACAGAAAAGAGTAATGCGAACAAGCTTTTTAACTGGTTAAAAAATTGGCAGAAATGGCATGCTTCGGGAGACACAAAAGCAAAAAAGTCTTGGAATGACCAAGAAACTGGTTCTAGCTTTAGAGCAGCTTTGTTATCTGGTCCGCCTGGCATTGGCAAAACAACCACAGCTCAAGTTGTATGCAAAGAAGCTGGATATACGTACATTGAGCTAAATGCGTCGGATTCTAGATCCAAAAAGCTTTTGGACAAAGTTTTGGGCGAGAGCACAGAGAACGCATCAATTGAATCCTATTTTAAACAGAAGCATAAAGTTTCTGATTTGAATAAAGACAAACATTGTGTCATTATGGATGAAGTTGATGGTATGGCTGGTAACGAAGATCGTGGTGGTGTCCAAGAACTTATTCAGATTATAAAACAATCTAGAATTCCTGTCATTTGCATATGTAATGATAGACAGCATGTTAAAATTCGCTCTTTGGCAAATCATTGTTTTGACTTGAGGTTCTACAAGCCAAGACTGGAACAAGTCCGAGCTGCACTGATGTCCGTTTGTTTCAAGGAAGGAATCAAAATAACAAGTGATTTGCTTGACCAAATTATTATTGGATGCAATTATGATATCAGACAATGTTTACATAACTTAAGCATGTGGTCATCGAATAACAAAGTAATGACGACCAACCAAAAGAGCAAATTAGACATTGAAAAAGCTATGAAGGACATTAGAATGAACCCGTTTGAGGCATGCAAACTTGTATTCAATGCTGATCCCTCAAATTCAAGAGCTCCAAAAAATATTGCAGAGAAGATGGATTTATTCTTTACGGACTATAGTTTGATGCCTCTATTAGTGCAAGAAAACTATCTAAGTGTTGTTCCACAAAATTTGAAAGGAAGTAGCAAAAAAGAAAAAGACAGAAACCATCTAGAATTTTTGACAGATAGTATTGAAAGTATGTGCCAAGGAGATAGGGTTTCTAAAATTCTACGAAACAATAATAACTGGTCATTGCTACCAGTACAGGCAATCTTTTCTTCTTATATTCCTGGTGAAAAGCTTCATGGTCATATAGGTCTTCCAGCATTTCCTTCTTGGTTTGGAAAAAATTCAAAACAAGGCAGAGTTGACAGAATTTTACAAGAACTTCAAAAGCACATGCGCATTCATATATCAGCTAACAAAGTTGGCGTTGGCATGGACTATTTATCTGTCTTGAAGACCATGTTGACAAGACCTTTGATTAAAAAAGGAGCTGATGGGATACCGAATGTTTTAAATTTAATGAATGAGTATTCTTTAACTCGAGATGATTTTGACACTATTATTGAGTTGGGTTCATGGCCTGGACAAAAGGATCCCATGACCATGATTGACTCAAAAGTTAAGGCGAGTTTTACACGGGCCTACAACAAAGAATCGCACAAGAACCCATTTACAACAGTTAATGTGAAAAAAGTAAAAGGGGTTAAGTTAAATGATGACGGATATGATGTTGAAGACGCTGAAGAAATTGAGGAAGATGAAGATGATATTACAACTGATGCAATGATTAAGGTAAATACAAAAACTAAATCTAAGACTACCACAGCTTCAAAGACGACAAAATCTGTTAAAAGAAGTGCAAAATCGAATGAAGATTCGGAAGCTAAACCAAGTGCTTCCAAGAAGAAGAAAACCTAATTTTTTAAATAATTATAGTCTTGAATTAAACTAATTTTATTAAATATTAACAATATTTTCTGTAAAATGATGTATGTGTGCCCAGTTTTTTTTTAAATTCAATTATTTTAAATTGAAGGATCAGAATGTAATTAGAATGATCGAATTTCTCACAATAAAAATTAATTTTTGTTCTTAACTAAATTTTATTATTGCACATCATAATTTTTATGTCCATTTCTTTAATTAGATCTTATTTGTAATTAACTCCCAGAAGATTACTCTTGTTTCTTAGGTAATTTAAAAGCTTAATTTAATTATTAGATGTCAAGTTACCATTTCCTAGGTTCCATTATGAGCCTGTAGATTATCATTAATGTCTAATTAAATTTTCATATCATTTGTAAATTATTTAATGGGATTTTCAAAATTAGTAAATTTTGTTTTCTTAATATTTTACCAGAATGATAAAAGATTCAAGTATTCATTTAAAATTTATCACCTTAATCATCGGATTAAAGGAACATATAATTATCATAAAGGGAATTTTAAATAAAAATTAAATTGATTGAAAAAAGTTTATTTTATTTATTTATTTAAAATATTATTTGAGGAAGTCCTCGGGCTACTCAGAATGGACCATAGTCCTTCTTTTTAATCTTAAAAGAGTTTAATTATGTATTTAATATATATTTTTTTTTAGATATTAGATCATCGATTATATTAAATTTTTAAAGTTCAATTTAACTTATATCTAAGAATTAAGTTTTAGAGTTAGTAATGTTTTTTAAGAAAAATTATTTTTATTTATCAAAATTACTTTTTTTAGAGATTATTTTTAAAATCTTATATTTGAAAAAAAATGGACGGCTTATTGACCAAAATATTTTTGATCATTGATTTATTGATAATTTGGATCGTCTAGAAAGTATGAACTGTCCACATTATATCTGTGACCAGTCTTGGGTCTCGTCGGATATCGACTTCTTTTATCATTCTCATCATCTTCATAATAACCATTTCTTCTTAAAGCTGCTTCCATTCTGTTGTCATAAGCCATTTGATCTTCATAAGAATTCAAAGTATTTCTCATTTCAACTTGCTCAAGCATTCTGTCATCATCGTCATAAAATTCAAAATCTCCACCATTACGAACATAATCTTGCATATTGTCCGGACTAATACGCCCATCGTAAGGTATTGTTTCTGTGTGGTAGTAGTCACCAGCTTCATAATTTCTATCCATTGTAATTGCGTCAGCATCCTGAACGGCCAAATAATCTTCCAATGGCTCATCTGAATTTTGATAATATTCACGATAACCATTTGCATACATTTGGTCATTCATACCATAATGGCTATTCATACGACTTCTTAGTTCACTCTCTTGAGATACCTCAATCATTTCCAACCATTGTGAATTATGATGACGGAACTTTTCTATCTGAATCTTTTTTGCCCAATCCTCATCATAATCCTGTTAAAAAAATTAATTAGTTTTAAACAATTAAAATTTTAATCTATAAACTTACGCTTATAATGTCTAATGTAAAGCTGCAGACTCGTCTTACCTCAGCATTTTTATCATTCATTAGATCGATTAAGTAAGCAGGAGCCTCTTTTCAATTTTAAAATTTTAAATTTAATAAAAAATTAAAATTAAAATAAGATATAACAATTAAATTTAAATATAAAAATATTTATAAAATTAATTACGAGTTTTTTTTATAATTATTTCTCTGGTACTTTTGTGAAATATCATTTGATAAAAAACATATACAATTTGAAGCACTATTTCGTCATCGAGTTGTTTAGCTAATTTTTTGAAATTTATTTGTTTTTATAAAAAAAAAAAATTTTGAATAATACCATTTAAAAGTTCAATTAAAATTTCAATGATTCCACTATTGGAAAGCATATTAGCACAGGAGTCATCGTTGCAAACTGCTCCAATTAGGACAATAACATCTAAGACCAAATCATCTTGAGCATTTCCTTTAGACAAAAATTAATTTACAAAAAAATTAATCATTTAATCAATTTTTAAATCAAGCAAAGCTAAAAATAATTTTTCAAAATTAATCAATAACCTGGCTGTAGTTGTTGTTTAATCCAGTTTACAAGATCATATTCATTTAAAAACATTTCGTAGTCAATATCACTAATGTTTAAATTTCCCAAGGTACCAACTACTTCAATTAAAAAGTCATCATTTGTATCATTTTTTATAGTTTCTCCAAAAAGTCCCATATAATCCTAATTAATCATAATTATTAGTTTAAAATAATTTTTTATTCCCGGAAATTACAAGAAAATAGCTTTTAGTTTCATCATGTTGACTAATATTTCGGATCATCTTCATCACAAGCGCATCTTTAAACTTAAAAGCTCGCTTGACCAAATATCTGAGACCTTTTTTTTTCGAGTACTCGATCATTTGCATTGCACATTTGCTATTCAAAGCTAAATTAGTTCCCAAGGCTACTAATTCCAAGTCGACTTGATTTTCAGGCGATTCTATAATCATTTTCATCAGCTTAAAAATAATAATTAAGAGACATTTTTTTATTTCTTTCTATAATTACCATGTCGACACATTTGGTGAATTTGAACATTTCTTTTGAACTATCATCTATACTCAAATGATATAGTAAACACATTGAAATAATTCTTTGATTTTCATTGTCTAGTTAAATCAAGAAATTTTGAGTAAAAATAAATAAACAAAACTTTATTTATTAAATTTACTGAGTAGATTTACAAGTTGTGGCAATATACCACATTTTATCATTTCTGAACGAACTATCGAATCAAACGAAAGATTTAGTAACAGTCTTAATGTTATATTTAAAAGATCTTCTTGCTCGTGAGGCACAAGTTTGGCCAATTTAATAATTATTTTTTCTTCTCTCTATTAAAATAAATTTTTAACTAATTTTGTTCACAAAAATTTAACTAAATTTACCATTTGATTCTTGTTTTCAATGAATACACTTAACTTTTTTAAAAATGACACAACCAAAATTAAAAGATCTGGATTGTCTCTACTTAAGGCCTGTATAAGTAAACTAATGATTTTTTTGTTAACCATTTTGATCTCGACTTTGATATCCTCAGCCAAATTAAGCAGTAAATAAAAGGCTACTCTTAGCAATTGTTCTTGTTTATTTATCAATTTCTGTAGTTCATTGATCATTTTTTGGTCTTCATCACTTAACATATTAGTTTCGGCAGCCTTTTTTTTAGATCCTGTTTTGGGTCTTTTGGAGCTATTGAAACCTTTTTTGCGCCTATCTATTTCATTCTGCCAAGTTTCACACCGTCTCAGCTCAAACTCTACTATCTTTATTATTCTTTAAAAAATCTGAAAAATTATTTAAAGAAAATTTTTTACTTGAACGGTCAAATTTCCAATTTTATAGTGGGCAATTAATGGATGAAATTGGCTGAAGCTTGAAAAACAGAAAAAAGTGTAAATAATGTTCGTAGTAACTTCAATATTTCGGTTCCATTCTTCTTTTAAAACTCTTGAAAGACAATTTAGAATACTCTCATTTTGGAACAACTCTTCCAAATTGTCTGGATTGCGAGCAAGCTGCAAAATTAGAGCTGATCCTCGTATTTTAGTCTTTACATCATCTTCGTAAAGCATTTCTGCATAATCATCCAAATCTATTATATCAGCCTTTTCATTTATATCATCTATATTAGGGTTTTCCAGTTTATCAGATAGTTTTTTCTTTTTTGATTCATAATTTTCTGGTAGTGTAGGTTCTTTTCTATTCTGTAAATAATAAAGAAGTTGTTCGACTTCAGGGATTTTTGATGGATGTATCAAAGAACAGTTTTTAACCACTTCTTTGGCCAAAGATCTGATATCTGTATCTGATGTAAGGTTCTTTAGCTTTATTCTTTAACAAAAATAATAAATATTAAATTTTTATATTTTTATATTTTTTTTCTTACATTTTTCTAGACTCCTTTCTTTCACCCACCATAACATTTCCGATTTCATCCAAAATTGTAGCTTCCACCTCATAGTTAACGATCAAAGCTTTATCTGTTGGATGAACATCAATATTACCACCATTAGTTCGCCTATGAATAATTTATGAATTATTTTTTTGGACAAAAATTGATAAATGAATACTTTTTTAAATATTTTGCTTCCTCTTGACAAATAGTGTCATCCATTCTTAAAAAATTTTTAAATTTGATCTGTTAATGATTCTATTTTACAAAGATTTTCACATCTTTGTCACATTTTTAATATAGATAAAGATATAAAATTGTTCTTAATCATTTATTAAATAAGCTAACTTTAAATCAAAAATCTAAATAATTTAATTAAATTAACTAATTGATGAGATTGGAATGAGAATTATTTTTTTGGCAAATATTTTTTCTCAGCTTCACTCAATTCCTTATCATTTTGTAAACGAAACAACTCATTTACAGCAGCGATCTAAAATTAAAAAATTGATCGAAGTTTAAATTTTTTTTTATCTATTAACCTTTTTTTCCACATTTATCAAAGACATATCATCAAATATTTGTTTACTGGTCTGTTGCATGGCTTGAACTGAAGCTCTAACATTATGATTAGCCCAAATAATCATCGAAACGCCTAGATCTTCAAACAATTTAGTTGGTGTCTTGTAATATTTTGTTGGAACAATAATCACAGGTCCCTAAAAATAAAAAATTGATTTAAAATATCTTTCTTAATGAAAATATATATCTACTTGATTTTTCCATTCTTTCATAAAAGCTTCAATATCGGATGGATCGCTTTTTTTACTATGCATCAAAATAGCATCAGCTCCAGCATTTCTGTAAGCCTCGGCTCTTTTAAGAGCCTCATCCAGACCCCATCCAGCAATGAAAGCCTCAACTCTGGCTACCACACAAAAGTCGGGATCTTGCTGTGTATCTTTCATGGCTTTAATTTTCAAGGCAAATTCTTCGATTTCTGCCAATGGTTGAACGCGGTTGTCCAGCAAGGAATTTGTTTTGGGAAAAAGCTTGTCTTCGATGCAAGCTCCGGCAACGTTTATTTGCTCAAGCTTTCTGACTAAACGCCGAGCATTGTTAAAGTTGCCATAACCAGTATCAGCATCTAACAAAATTGGAATGTCTGTGTTGTCGCTCATGAACTCTAAGACTTCCAAAACCTGTGTCCAAGAAGCCTCATTTGAGTCTCTGACTCCAAGCTGTGCGGATATGCTCAAACCACTGCCCCAAACTCCCTTGAATCCGGTCTCTTGAACAATCTTGGCACTCAGACCATTATGAGCTTCCATAATAAATTCCAAGTTTTTTGACTGTAGCATCTCTTTTAACTTGGTCGACTTTAAGAAAAATAATTAATAGCTTGATTAATCAAAATGTACCAGGGCTCACCTTTTTTTTTGGACTTTGTGAAGCTATTTCTTGGGTAGAATAAGCCAAAAATTGGGTATTGAGCTTAACATTTGAGCGTGGAAGTATTTTAATTATCTGACCAAGCATTTTAGATTTTTTTCTTGCAAAAATTTAAATTCAAAATCTAATATGATAAATATTTTTTAGTTAAAAAATTCTGAGAATAATATCTATATGTAAATGATGACGAATCGAGGAATTTAAATTTTCATCGGCACTTACATATAGTGATTGACGAAAATAAATTTAAAATTCAGTTTGAGTTATTTTCATAAAATAATTAATTATACTAAGGCCTCATTAAAAACGTGAATAATTACTCGTTGTCATCTCAACCTTATCGGAATAATTTGCAGCATAATTAAGGACTTAAATTTTTTTCTAAAGCTAAAATTGAGAGAAGCGAAGAAGCATTTTGACAAAGAACAGATTTTTGAGCCAAATGTAGAATCTAAAATTTAATTTATATTCGTAAATAATAAAGAAAAGGAAAATATTTTATCTCTATATTTTAAACAACTATTTTACTTAAATATATATGTGGTTGATGAAAATATTTTTAAGATCAAATTTGTCATCAAGTTTAATTTTTTCTTCTGGCAATGAAAATTTATCAGTGGTTAAAAATTATTTTAAAATAGGTCGCATATAGATATGCATAAGTTAATTTGAATAATTTGAAGAATTTGATTACTAATATTTTAATTCATAAACAAAAATATTTATATAGAAATAGGCTCAAATTGAGTAAAGTAAATTTATTTTATATATTTTTCTATGATATGTGATCGTATTTTGGTTTCAAAATAAAATTTAAAAGAAAAATTAGAGATAAAATAATAATTTTATTAATTATTGTTGTAAGTGATAAATTATTCTATAAACTAGTTTAAATTTTGCTGAAAATTGTAGTGAAAAGAGTCAGTTTATCAAATTTATTCGTCGTCTTGTTTGCCTCTTTTGATTATACGGGTGAATGTTGCATAATCCATATTGCCTTTGTTATCTATTGGAGCACCTTCAAGAACCTGGTTGAACTTGAAAAAAGAATTAAATTATTTATTTTATATAAAGAATAAAACAGCCATAAAATTTAAATCAATTAAAATAAAATTAAATGCATGCAATCGATTAATGTTTTAGTTCATATTTATTTCATGTTTATATTTGTTAATATTTTAATTTGAATGCTTGTTAGTTAAGATCATTTTATCATTTGAGATCTCTTACTTCTTGATCGGTAAGTCGTTCATCTGGTTTTCCTTGGTGAACTAAAACTTCACGCAACCTAATTTAGCACATGGAAAAGGATTAAAAAAAAGTTTGAATTGAAAAAAATTTCGTTGCATCCATTAATTTGGGAATAATTTTGCGAAGGAAAAGCAACTAGAATTTTTCACTACTAAGCCTCTGGCACAGCCACTTTACTATACAAGTAAAAAATATTTGCTCCTAAATTACTTGTTGATCTGTTAATCTCTCAGCTGGACTTCCTTGAGCTGTAAGAATTTCTCTTAACCTGACAAATTTTGGCAAATTTAATATTTTTTATTATTAATTCATATGTGATATTTTATTTACAAAATAAATTGTGATTATTTTTGATTTGTTATGTATTCAAAAAGAGTGATATTTAAATAACACTTACATATCGCGGTGTATAGTTCCTTTAGCATCACCATCAAACAATTTGAAAGCGTTCATGATTACTGATTCTTCATCAGTGCCTAATTAAATTCGAAAAGAACAAAATAAAAAAAAATTAAATACATAAGGCCTAAAAAAACAAAACACTAGTATAACAAGGTAAGAATAATAATATTAATAATAAGGGTGGAATGAGTTTGGATGCATTGAAATTAGATAACAGATTAAAATTATCTCTATAATTTAACAATTTTAAATCTGTTTTAAAATTTGGGTTTGTTCAAATACTCACACTTGGGAATCCAAAATTCCAGATCCATTTTCATCAAATAATTTAAAAGCATTCAGGATCACTGTTTCTTCATCAGTTCCTAGATGTCAAATAGGATTCATTCAATAAGTCAAAATGGGAACAAAATAAGACGTTCCATGCATTTTAAAATCTATTAGCTTATCTAATTGGAAAAAGAAATTACCGTTTAGACGATCTCCGAACAAAGTCAACAACATTGTGAAGTTAATTGGTCCTTGGGCCTCATCAACCATGGCTTTTAGTTCAGCATCTTTCGGTATTCTGCCTAAATGATTGTAAAAATAAAAATGTTTAAATTTTGACACAAATCAATTTCAAGACATCAAGAAATAGCATTCCAGCATTCAAAAAACGTTTCATGCAATGGGGAAATTATGTAAAAAAGGTGTTTCTGTTTTAGCAGTAAAAACTGACTAAATATAATCATAGCAATAGGTATAAGGTTAAAAAAATAAGGGATATATCTAAATTTTTATATATTTATATAGATTTCTATTTAAAATGGGTTTAAACAAAGGGTGAAATGGGGTTCTAAAGCTATATCTTTATTCAATTACCCAATGAACTGTAGACTTCTTTCAAATCATCTACACTGATGACTCCATCTCTGTCTTGATCCATAAGACCGAACGCCTACAACAATCATTTTGATTTAGAAAATTTTCAATCAAGATTTTTCATTTCAATCAAGAAACTAATATTCCTATTTGTTTTACTCAATATTATCTTTTTTTAACTATGTTTTTCTAATTGTGAATTGTATTTTATTTATTCAGATACATTTAGTCAACACAAATAATTAAAATTCAAATAAATCACATCAAAAAACGATTTAATAATCAAGAAATTAAAAACTTGCTCTGATCTAAATAAACTGACCTAAGGATGTGTAAATCTCTTTTAAATCATCAACACTTATAATTCCATCTCTGTCTTGATCAAACATATTGAAAGCCTTTGCAGAGTTTATGGTAAAATTAAAAAATGCTTAAATAATCTCATATTTGTTGAATTTTTGTGTTGTGTTGGTATTTGGTAAAGAGCATTTAAAAATTTAAAAGTTACCTCTTTGAATTCTTGAACTTGACTTTGCTCAAACATAGCAAATACATTGCTAGTTGCTCTTTGGGCTTTCTTCTTTCCTTTTTTCTATACCAAAATTTAGTCTCAAAGATATATAAACAATTAAGTTTTTCGAGTTTAATTATTATCAAATTTGAACCGAAAAACGTTTAAGATTTGACAACTTACATCGGCCATTTCGTATTTCTAAATTAAAGATGCTAAAACAATTTGGATCTAAAATAAAAATAAAATCTATTTAACTATATTCGCTTTATACGGTATATATATTCATTATTTAAGAGAATTATAACACAACTTCGTATCAAAAATAATTTAAATAGCAAACAGATTAATTCTAACCTGATTGAACGCTTATTTAACTAACTAAAAGCAAAAGCTAATCTTAAAGAAAGAAAAATAATGAAATTATGCTCCAAAGCTTGGCTTTTTATAGAATAATTCCAAAAAGAATTTGTTCGATTCTTTTTGTTGAAATGTTGTGTTTATGTTTATTCGAGAACGAGCTCATCTATTTAAATAGAATTAAAGATAATTTATGATTGATCCGAAATCTATGCTCAACCTTAGTTCCAATTTAGGTTCTCAAGTATCTCTGTTGTTTCTAGCCAACTTATCTTAGGATTCAAAAATTCTATTATGATAATTGAACTAAATTAGCTTGAATTTAGGATTATGATTCGCCAAAGTAAAACCATGCACAAAAATACCAATATTCCATAAGTTATTCGATGATTGGATTCTTGGCACAAAGAGATGAAAGAGCTAGATAGATATAAATTTATAAATATTAATAAATTAAGATTTATTCTTCTATATAATATATGATTCTATTTTTGGTTGTTATTTACGCATTGGAATGTAAAGTTCAATTCAATTATGAAAGATGCTTGGTATACTTGGATAAACCAATCATATATTCGATTAGGCAAGCTCAGGTATTAACTAAAGTTAATGCTGAGTAATATCAATTTTCGGTTTATTTCATTTACGTTTTTGAATGATTTGTTTATTTAAATTCAGCTTACTCGGGATTTAATATTTTTTTTAAATAAATGTTCAAATAAAATTTTACTCACAGACAAATGGATTATAAATTATTTAAATCTAATTTTTTTAATTGATTTATAAAATATATTTTTAAATTTTTGTTCAAGATTTTAAAAATTTATTTGGAAAATTTTAAGTTATTTTTCAAAGATTTCAGTTATTTAAGTTTATATATTTATTTACAATAGTCTAAAGAACTGTTTTCTTTGCTTAAATCTAGTTTTTATTCAAAATTAATTGAAAATTTTTTTGATTAAAATAAAAAATAAAAATATTATTTAAAATATCGTTTCTTGATTACTATATCTTTCTGAAAATATTATTTAAGTAATTTTTTTTCATATTGATATCCTGGTTTTCTAGAACTATTGCCTACACTCAATACATTTATTATCTTCTAAAATTCAATAATTCTAAAATCTATTTCATACTATGAATTTATTTTATATTAAAGATAAAGGATAAAAAACATATAATTTTTGTAAAAAATTTATTCTCTTTTTGATTAATTTTGATAATATAATTTATAAAAAATAAATTTATTGATTTTATGAAAAAAAACTGAAAAATTTTAAACTATTAAATATTGGTTCAATATAATACTCTTTTAATTTCGTTTATAAATTATCATAGAAAGTACTGTAATGTTCAACATTTTCATATATAATTTATTTATCCACTTTACCAGTGAAATCTTATTACATGAGCAACGTTTGTGCATTCCCTTGGAGCCAAAATACCGCCTTAAGAAAATTTTAAAATATAATGGTAGACTTTTTTTAACTATGAATTTACCTGCGGTATATAATCCTGACAATGTGCATCCTTGACACCGGAGACTAAATTTACAGATTACTTTAGTGACTGCTACCTTAAATCCGTCATGAGATAATTCATCAACAGTGAACCCAATCAGCTTATCAATATCGATCTCGACAGTTTTTAGTGATATGGCAATGTCACTGGGAAGCCCCTCAAAAGCACATGTGTGATTGACTGAAACAAATTCCCTGGTACAATTGTAGCATGGTATTTGGCCTTTCAGTTTTGGGTGATCTGACTGAGTAATTACAACTTTTGATTCTTCGAAGCAGGTCTTTTTCTCAGTTGCTTTTTGGATAATGTTATTTTTTATTTGTTCGTAGTCTGGAATAAGCTGTCGGAAGTACTCGCGTCGTCGGAGCGATATTACTTTTGGTGCCATGGCTTCAAGCCTCTCGATCAATGTGGTCATGCAAAAAAATTCCGCTTCTTTTAAAACATCTAGTGCAACGTCTTCCGGTGGTAGATCATTGCTCCGGCAAAAATTCAGTATGTGTCTGAAAAATTTACCATCTCGGTCTATAAAATATCTGCCATTCTCATCCTTGACTATTTCATGTCTTCCGCTAAACATCACTGCCAGCATGGACTCTTCATATTTTGTCAAAGTGGATAGACTTGTTGTAAACAAGTATCCTCCCACATTCAAATCAATCACATTTGGAAACTTTTTTTTCAAAAAAATAAATTAATTGAAATATTTACTTCTTGTTACTTTATTTTGGTTTAATTTAAATAATATAAAATTAAAATTAACTACTTGTGCGAGTGTTGTCCCATTAGAGGTATTAATACATAATTTTTTAAGGCGTTCTTCAAAATGATCATTTTTGTTCATTTTACCAATTCATAAATATTATTTTTGAATAATCTAACCAAAAATTAAAATATACTAATAAAAAGAATAAAATCTACTATAGGAGTTCTTATCGAAAATTAGATTTGTTTACGCAAATTAGATCACGCATGTAAACGCTTCTGAATCAAATAGATAAAAAATGCTCACAATAATAAAAAGCAAATATTTAACTCTTTTTGTCAATTCAGAAGTAATCGATATTTCATTCCAAACTAACCCTGGAAATAATATTGACAAAAACTTTTAAATCTGGCATTTAATATGGTCCTTATTTTTGTATAAATTAGTATATATTCGAATTGAATTGTATTGATTGACGTACATAAAATATTTCAAGTTATATTTTTCAAATAAATTATTATTATTATACTGAAATTAAAATTTGAAAATAGAAAAAAAAATCAAGCCATTCAGATAGCTTTGTTTGATCAGTCAATTTTTGATATTTCCACAATATTTCAAAGTCTCTTAATTAAAATTGATTTTTTCCCAAATTAGCAAAAGTACCTAAGCAATTATAAATTAATTTGAATTATTTTTACAATTAATAGATTAAGAATTTAATTCTTATGATGCAAAAAAAATAAAAGAATAATTTAACTTAAAATCAATCGAAATATTTTTTACTAAAAATAAATTCAACCAAAAGTGTCTTGTTTTTTATTTAAATAAATCTTTTTTATCTAATTTTATTAAATTAGTCTATTCCAAATTTACAATTACTTAGAATTAATAGATTTATAGGAATCGAATAATTTATATTTAAGCACAATCTTAATTCAAGTTCATAATCATTAATTATATTTATTATATAATTAAAATTAGAGTTTGATTTTATTTTAATTAATATTTTTCTAATAAAAATGTTCTAAATACATCCACAATTAATCATGCATTTTGGAAATAATCTCCAAAGATAAAAATCATGCATTGATGGTGCACAATAAAAGAAAATAGATTAAAATTAATGAACTCTTAAGAGTTTTTGGTTTAGATAAAAATTTTCAAATTATTAAAAAAATCTTGGGGCTTGAATTCTTAATTGAATTATCTTATTCCTTTAGCATACTTAGTTGATTCGATTTTGTTCATTAATTTGGCTTTAGTATAAGCATATACTAATATATTAAAACCTGCTTGATTATATTTATAACATAAGTAAAATGAGTGTTTCGTTTTATCGATTAATCATATTTTAAAAGCTACTTAGTTTCATTTGCTTTATTATTTAAAAAATTCTTATCATTATTAATAAATTTATTAAATTTTCGATTAATTTAAATAAAAGGATACTTAAGACTAATTATTTTTTAATCATCTTTATTTCATAATCTTTTTAAGTAGTTTTCTCGATAATAGAGACATATTGATGAAAAGATTTTTAACTAAATATGACATTAAGGATATGCGGTAATAATGAGTTATTTTTGTTTAACTTATTTTGGAAAATTAAAGAAAAATTTTCAAGTATATAAAAATGGTCTCAATTTGGTAATTTATTGTGAAAATCTAAAAATTAAAAATTTAATCTTCTGAAAATTAGAAAAAAAATATCTAAAAAAATCGATTAAACTCAACAAAATCGAGGTTTTCTGAAAATGCTTTAGAATTTAATATAACGAAATCGCAAAAATAAATTTTTAATTAAACTTAAGAACAATTAAAAAGCTTCCTTTTCGAAAAAATGATGAAAAATCCTCTTATTTGATTTTGTTTTGATTAAATTAACATTAAAATAATTCTAAATTTATTGGATAATTCATGCATTAAAACTAGTCTATTTAATTAGGATTATATTGAAAGATGGGCTTTTATAAAAAAGTCACAGCAAAATAGACGTAGAGATAAATAAATTTAAACAAATTTTAATTATTTATTTGATAATTTCAAATTTAATGAAGCAAACTACCACTAATCTCTAATTTGATAAATAATTGGAAACTCATTTTTACTTTAGACCTGGATATGTTAAATTTTTATTTATACTTGATATAAATCAATAATCAATAATTTTCATAAAAACAAATTTCTAAATTTTATAATTAAATTTTGTGAAAATGATTGAGAATTATCTGTTTTTTATAACTGATAACTTTGTGTTCATCTTGATTAAATTTCGAATCTTTTTATTATTAATTATTTGATTAACAAAAATATAATATTTATAATGTTTAAAGATGATAAAAAAGTAGAAAAATTTTTTTAGCTACACCAATTTATATTTTCTTTGAATTGAATAAATGACTAAATAAAAACTGACAAGATCTAATTTCATTATATATATATGTGATTTTTAATCTAAGAAATCAAAATTTGAAAATTATTTTTATTTTTATTATATAAATGTCAATAAAAATATCATTTTACATATTTGAAATTTCTTCCTTGTCTAATTAAATTGACTATTTGATTATTTTTGAGTGTAAATTGGTAATTTAGCACTTTATTTAACTGAAAAATAGATTATGAGCTCGTTAATAAGACTACTGAAATTAACTATTCCTACCTAAATTTATTATTATAAAATAATAAAAAGCTTTCGGTGTCTCATGTGCTTATATCCTAAAAAAATAGTTCAAATCTTAAGATATTAGATTATATTAAAATCCTAAAGCTAAAACATTGCAAGTTTAATTTAAATTAAAAGTTAATTTTAATGATTGATATAATGATAGATAAATTAATTTTAGATATACATTTACAGTCTTTTAGAGAAATAATAAAATACTCTTGAAAAAAAATTCTTACTAAAAGCTTAGTAAAACAGCTATCTTGGATGTAATGAGACTTAATGTTTCATTTGTATTTTGATAAGTTAACAAGCGTCAACGATTTCATTTGTTTATCTGTATGCATCTAATTTTTCAAAAAATGGATAATCTATAATTTTTTTAATGTATTTTTGTTTAAACAGTTATATTCAATTGTTCTGCGTAGTTTTTAAACGATACTTTTTATGATTTAAAACCAATTCTTTTCTTTTTGAAACAACTTTGAGCTAATTTGTTTGACGTTCATGTGGTTATCTAATCGATTGGATCGGTAGATGGACGCATAAAAAAGGTCCATGCTGATATTCATATAAATAAAAAAGTGCTACAAAAATTTCACTAAATTTTTTGAACTTTTTTTAAAAATATATTTTGGAAATTATATTAATTTGCCGATCTTCTTTCCAACACCACTAATAACTGCAGTTTGGAACTTTTTTGGTAAACTAATTTAGAAAGTGCCTAAGTACCTAAATGTCACCAATATAAAGCATCATTTTTAAATATTAATACGGTAAATTCTCGAAACTTAGTACATGTAACTAAATCGGATTTTTTAAGTTGTTACATGTAACAAGTACCATCTCGCCCATATTTACTTAATTTTATTAAAAATCCGATTTAGTTACATGTACTAAGTTTCGAGAATTTACGGTACCACTAATTACGACGAGCTCACGGCTTGAAAAGATGTCTTTTCAGATAGACACTAACATAGGATCAACTTTTATCTTAATTAAAGATATAGATAAAAACTTTTGTAACACATTTAAAATGATTGCAATATATTTATTTTTAAGCTTTTGAATAAAAGAATTAATTATTTTCTATTGAAATTCTATAACATGATTCAATTTCAATTTTCAGTAAATAATTCAATACATACTTAAATAAGACTTATTTCATCTATATAAAAAATTAGAAATAAAATTCTTGTAAAACTTTAATTAAATGGAAGACAAGTTTGTTTTTATGCATGTTGCTAAAATTTGAAATGAACATTTAATTATTATAAATTAAAATTTGTGGATTTTATAAATTTGAATTGATAAAAAAATAAATTAGATAAATTTAAAATGCAAAAATATCTTGATTCTGACACAAATCACTCGGGCTCGAATGTTGAACAATTGGTATTTCGTTTACTTTCTAAGATTGCCACGGCTTACCATTTAAATGAAAAAGTCAAAAACAAATTTATCAAAGAACAATACACATATGTTGGAAAACTGTTAACCTATGACGCTTACTCGTCGTCAAGGGACACTTTAGAAATAGCTGCACGAATCAAGAAAAAATGTAAGAAATTTTAATCAATTGTTCATCAATTTAAACTTAAATCTAAATAGTGGTATCGCAAAAAAAAACCGATACTGCCCTAAACTTTCAAGAACTAGAGGCTAAATTTAACAAATTGGTAAATATTTAAATTGTTTAAATTAATAAACTGAATTTGTTTATGAAGAAAATCTTAAAAAACCATGCTGCTATATTGGAATTTTTTTTTGCCTTTTATTTAGAACAAAATAAATACGAATCAGCTTCAAACAAAAATGTAATATTTTTATTTAATATTCCAACTATTCTAAAAGCTAAATTGACCATTATTTTACAGACTCTTAATTTCCATTCTCAGCCATTCGAGCCTCCAAACATCAGTGACACAGTAAAAAATGAATTAATTGAAAATAACTCATCGACAGAAAAAATTCACAATCTTTTCAAAAATGGTACTTCTTAACTTTGGATAAGTTAAATTGATAAACATTTATGTTTTTTTAAAATAAAGATTCCAGCACTGAATTGCTCGGCAATAATCAAAGATTGAAGCCGACATTTATTTGTAAGAGCTAAATCGAAAAAAATAATTAAAAAAAAACTTAATTATTATTTTTAGTGAATGAGACTTATATTCTACGAGAATTAATATACGCAATGCAAGGTGTGGACGGAAAGCTATTCCAAAAAGACCCTAAAGATATGCAGTCCATGGTTTTAAAGGTTGACATGGAGAGAACAGTACGTATGATGGTCATGCGCTACTTGGAAAGTGGATGGTTTTATACCCGACTTAGACGATTTCTTTCTACTTATAACAACAACCCATCCGCAGGACTGGTCTTACAGGTAAATTTACTTTTAGAAAGTAGGAAATTTGACAATTATTTATCTAGGCCTTCTGTGCCTATATATCCGCTGAATTAAAAGAATATCATCGCCTTCTAGCTGTTCTCGAATCTCAGGTAAAGGAAAAATTACTTAAAATGCTTTTCTCTTTACTATAATTTAAATAAATTATTTACCAAGCTTGGAGACAAGGATGAAGGAACTGAATGCTCGAATATAACTTTGAGACGTTTACTAGTCTGGCTGGAACAACCATTGGAAAGACTTAAATTTTTGAATATCATTTGCGATGCTGTAAGAGGTAATTGGCGGATTTTAAAGCTTTTTGAAAATTTTAATAAAGTTAGAGAGATTAATGAGAGGTCTTAAATTTTAGCTGTGCTTTTCTGATTTCTAATTAGAGATTTTACTAAGAAAATTAGAAAAATAATGTTCATTTTAATTTATTTGTCAAATTTTGTTTGTATAATTAAATGATTTGATTATGTTTATAGGCAATATAAAAATAAAAAAGCTTTTAAAACTGATTTATTTAGAAAATAGAAAATATAATACCAGGGATTATTAATTTAGTAATTTAGCTTATTTGATACATTATCTTATTTAAAAGTGACAACTATTTTCAAAAGGAAATTGCATTAGACTTTAAGGAAGTAATTTAAGTATTTTTGCTTTTGTTTTGGAATGTTTTAGCAACCAAAAAATCAATTCTTATATAATTCTCAACTAGGAAATTTTGTATATATTTTTATTTAGATAAAAAAGGAGGAATTTTGTTATCAATTTTGTTTACTTATTCCAAATACGGTGATCCGAATAAAGCTTCTTTAGTTAAAAGCGGATTGGCAAAGGTAATTAAAAATATCAAAAAAAAAAGGCGTAAAAACATATCATATTTTTTTCAGTGCGCCATTCCAATTAGAGATATGATTATTGAGTGGATATGCGATGGTCAGATTAGAGACATACATGAGGAAGTTTGATTCTCTATTTTAAATTAAATTAAAATAATTAATTAAAAATAACTAATAAAGTTTTTTGTTGGTTTCAATAATTCGATTCCAAATGAGAGACTTTGGCATGATAAATACAATCTGAGAAAGTCCCAAATCCCCTCTTTTATAAATGAAGACCAGGCCAAAAAAGTCTTTTTTAGATTAAAATATAATTTAACTATCAAATAAAATTTTTAATTTTAAGATTCTAATAATTGGAAAATCAATAAATTTTTTAAGAGTTATTTGCAATGAGCACAAGCAGATAAGAGCATTGGCAAACATACCAGAAAGTATGCTTTTATTGGCAATTATATTTAAATCATAAAATTTTTTCTTAAGTCGAAAGTATGTTGGATCAAAAATCTAATTTACAATTTCAAGAGCTTATCGACAATGCTTACGCAGATACCAGTAGCTATTTAATAGAAATTTTATTAAAAAAATACAAATTACTGGATCACTTTAACTCATTAAGAAGATATTTACTTTTGGGCCAAGGAGACTTTATTCGTCATCTAATGGACCTGATGGAGTAAGCCAATGACTTAAAAATAATTTTTACTCTAGCTTTTTGTAGATGCGAATTAAACAAGCCAGCTCAAGACTTGATGTTTCCAAACTTGCAGCGCTTGCTTGACAAAGCGATTACCGAAACAAATGCTCAATTCGAACCATCTTACATTATGTCAAGATTGGATGTTAGACTTTTACCGGTAATTAAGATGCTTTGTTTATAAAGACAATATTAAATCAGTAAATTGTTGTAGCCTTCGCCAAATGATATGGGTTGGGATGTTTTCTCTCTTGACTACACAATGGATGGACCCCTTAAGACTGTAAATGCTCTGAAAAAAAATAGAGTTGTATGATAAAACTATTGATTTTGATAGTCAATCAGCAAAGATTAATTATTTTTAAAAGATTGACTTAAATGGTTTTAATAGTACAGCTCTGGTTATAGACTAAGATTATTTAATTATTTTAACTTAAAGGTATTTAATAGTACAATTATTCAGCGTTACCTGCGTATTTTTAATTTCTTGTGGAGAGTTAAACGAATGGTATTATTTTTTATACATATTTGTATAACCGAGTTGATTCTTATCAATTAGGAATATATAACTTGTAGCTTATGGAGTTCGCACAAAGCTGATTTAGAAAAATTACGAAAGATGACAGAAATTTATGAAATTATTCATCAAAGCAATATAATTCGTTCTGAAATGATACGTCTAGTTCAAAACTTAAATTTCTATATCATGTTTGAGGTAAATTAACTCAAATTTTAATATTTTTATTAATTTTTCATAATACATTTTATTACGGACCCATTTATGTATTTAATTAAATTTCTGAGTAAATAGAAAAGACATAAAAGTATATTTATTTGCTAGATTAATTATATAAGTTTGATTTATATTAAATTTACTTTAAAAAATTTTTGCCAAGCAAACCATGTTTAACGAACACAATGTATAATGCATATGCAGTTTTTCATCAAAATAATTTTAGAAAACTTTAAAAATAAGTTAAACATCGAATGCTTATTAAAAAAATAATAACATAGAGGATATCTGTGGAGGGAGACTAAATACAGTCCAACTATGTTAGCTGTCTGTCTGTTTAAAACAATAAATAAAAATAATTACTAAAAAACAGAAATAATACATTTTTTGATAGATATTTTTTAAAAAGTTCATTAAAATAGATATTTAGCAATAAAATGAATTTCTTTTTCTTGACATAGAGTAAAACGAATTAATAAGAAAAAAATACTTTAAATTTTTTAAAAATTTTCACAGAACTTTACTGACCAAAACAAAACTCATTAAGGAAAATTTTCATTTTCATTTTAATGCTACAATTAATTTTGTTGTCAAATAAATCAACCTAGCAAAACCGTATCAATTTAAGAAATGAAAAATTAAAAATTTAAGGTTTTGGAAGTGTCTTGGAAAAATTTATGCGAACAACTTGATGATAGTAAAGACATGGACGATGTAATATTAGCGAATGAACAATTTTTAGACACAATTATTTCACAGCTTTTATTAGACGAAAATTCAAAGGTTTAAAAATTGAATAACATTTTCCTTCAGCTTAATTAATTTATAATAGGAAATTGCCAAAGAACTGAGGACCATTTTCGATTTGATTGTTAAAATGTCTGATTTAAGTGAGCAATTCCAAAAAATTGCATTGGGAGAATATGAAGCAAGAAAACAGTTTAAAGAAAAATATAGTGAGGATTTAGACGAAGTAAAATAAAATTTGTTTTATTTAAATTTTTAAATATATTTAATTTTTTAGGATGTAAAGACGGCCATGGATAACATAGAAAGGAAGCGCTATCACGGTGAGGTTAAGCCAAAGATAAGAAATGCAAAAAATCAATTAAATATTCTGAAGAATTCTTTCAATGTAACTATGTTTTCTTTAATTTCACATGTTAAATTTAAATTTTATTTCTAATTAGGAAATGGTCAAAAATTTACTGGAAGCACTCAAAAACCATCCAAATGAAAGTTTAAGATTCTTAAGCTTTAGATTTAATTTTAATGAATACTATTATTGAAGATTTTTGTTTTTTTTAACACTAACTTAATATAAATAAATAGGTAATCGATTTGTATAATAATCTTTTCAAAATTTAAAATCTTATATAAATGAATAAAAAAATAATTTTCAATCTAGAATAAAAATTACATTGATTTAATTCATGATTTTAAAAATTCATATCATTAATTAAATATTAAAAAATTTTATAAATTAACCATTAAATAATTACAACTGCCTAATAAAATATAATAATTACAACTGCCTAATAAAATTTTATAAATTAACCATTAAATAATTACAACTGCCTAATATAATAGTCCTCAACAGAAACATTTGAACAGATTTCTAGGAAATGGAGCTAAAAATTTTAAAAAATAAATCCGTTCATATCAATATTCAATTATGCTTATTATTTCCAATTTTATTTTAAATAAAGAATTTAAATTTTATTATAAACAAAAATAAAAAAAACAAATTTAAAATATTGGCTTGCTTTTATCAATTGTCACAGCTTTTTTCAATTTCATTCCTTTTCTAATATCACCTAAAAGAGCAGAGCGATCATCTGTGTCATTCGACTGTGGGGAAAGATTGAAAGATGGAGGAGGAGGAGGTGGAGGAAGTGGTGTTCCGGAAGAAATTGGATTTGAAGGAATAGGCGGGGGTGGAGGTGGCCCGGTTGTAATAGCAGAAGAACTAAGTGTTGGCTGGATAGAATTTTTATTCTGTGTTTTGTCTATTTCATTTTTTTCTTCAGTTATTTCAAGACTTGTCTCATTAATGCTTGACAATTGTTTTTTGGTAGAAAACTGATTCAATGCCAGACTAGATTTTCGCCTCAGTTTTTTTATCTTTATTTCCAATTTACCAGTCATATAATTTAAAAATTCAATCTGATCAGGCTCTAAAGCATTTTCATTCGAGTTTTGACCCTTAAATTTGGACATGGAAAAAAAATCATGCTCAGCAATTTGTTCCAGAGTAGGCAAATAAAATTTATTTTTGAATTTTTCATCATTATCTAAACCAATTCGATTAAAAAATAAAAAATTTAAAATAATTTTTATTTCTTCAAAGTCTTTGGCGTTGTAAATAGGCTTTATGTTAGATAAAATACTCTCATTTGGTATCAAATCTTCTTGAATGTTTCCAAGACACATTTCAACAATTAAGAAGCCGAAACGAATAGTTTCAATCAGTCGTCTTTTTTCTAAGTCGCTTTTTGTCTTTCTTATTGAAGTTCCATCCTGGTCAGAAACTTGAATCAAATACATTTTTCGCAGTTTGTCAAAATTCTTTTCATTTATCTTATCTGAGTTGGTTTTGGTAAAAAAAAAACTATTCTCATAACCAGTTAGAAGACACATTTTTTTCTTGTAGGCCAAAATAACATTCCCAGAATGCAAATTGTCAAATGGAATAGAAATTTTTTTTTTCAAATAAATCAAAGCATTTAAAACTTGTTTGGAATATTCTTTGATATTTTTTACAGATAGTGAATTTACACTTTTCTGTGATGACTTTATTTCCCATATATCATTGGGATTATTTCTGCGTAAGAGATCTCGCAGTGAACCATCTCGGCTGTAGTCTTGAACACAAAGTAATCGGTTTTTTTCCAAGTTAAGATCCAAATTTTCAAATGGAAGAAAATTTGGGTGCTTGATAGATTTAAAAAATTTTTCCAAAAATGCTTCCATTTCTCTTAAATTCATTGACATCGAGTCAGCAATATCAATGATTTTTTTTATTTTAATATTCGATTTAGAATCGATTGAATTGATAAAAATAATTCTGTACTTGTTAGCCTGGACATTATCACGCACTATTGCCTGCTTGACCAGAAACCAATTGCGCTCTGTTTCAGTCTGGCTTCCGATATTGTATAAATGTTCTATAGATACAAATTTTTTATCCGGATTTGAACGAATAAAAAATTGTAAATAAACATAAGCTGACTCGCGTGACTCTCTAATTTGGTTTCGTATTTCTTGGTTAACTTTTTGAATAAGATTTACATCATTGGACATTCGGAAATTTCCGATTGATGACTGGTATCTGTCCGAATAATTGCCTTCGAGTATCGGAAGCTCATCTTCTCTTGGTTTTTTTTTTAAAAAATAATTGTATATGGTGTAAATTAGGCAGATAAGAAGGAAAAGTCCTAAAATGGGACCTACTGTTAGAAAAATTAGGTCTTGATTATTCAGTTCTTTTAACATTCTATAGCCTAATTGTTAGATAAATAGCATAGGTAAAATATAGTGAATTAAGCAGTTGATTGTCATGAGGTTTTAGAAAAAAATGATAAGAAAAAAGCCTTTAATAAACAAAAAAATTTATTCATAAATATTTAAATTAAATTAATTTAAAATGATTGATGGAGAAAAAATTATTCCATTAATTTTTTTTTCTATTTTTCTCCTTATAAGCCCGTCTACTCCACTTGATTGTGCTTTTTTTAGATAATGATTTAAATTTCCAATAAAATGGACTATTACAAAATTGAATAACATGCTCAATATTTGTTTTTAGTTCATCTAGATGCTTGGTATTTCCTTCAAAATCCAAATGTTTGTACGTAATAAAATTAATGCTTTCTTCCTCGGCTACAATAATTCGAATAAAACTCTCACTTTCTAAATAATAAATATTTACTTCGATATTTTTAACAATTTTTGTAAAAAAAAAATTTTTTTCAAAATTCTGTTATTGATTGAAAACGCAAAATAGTTTGATTAAATGTTTTTAAACTATTTTTTAAATAACTTAAAAAATTTTATTAAATAAATGTTTAACTTTTACAATAAGAAAATAAATTCTGAATTTTTTTCTATTCACTATAAGATGAACTTAAAATCTACTTGTTTTACAATTGGTGTAATATTTGGCTATAAAAGCTGTCTTAGAATTAAAAAATTTAGATCTTAAATTGAATTGGTTTATGTATAGCAAACATTTCTACTGAATTTAAAATCAACTAACCAACTAACCAAGGGAAGTTCTTATTCAAAAATTCATCAGATAAGAATTAAACAAGAATCAGATACAATGATGATCATGTCAGTCAGCCTTAAAAGAGTATTCGCTTTTGGGAAGTTTTTTAACCAGTATAATATTACATTTTATTGCTAAAAATACCAAGAAAGGTAAAGATTACCAAAAAAATTTTTTTTTATTAACTTTTGAAATTCATGTGATATCTTCCAACTAGATAATTGAAAATAGATCTTAATCAATTTCGAAAAAAAAAGTCTAATGATCTGGCATCAAGTAAAATGGGAATTCAGATATCAGCGCGAACCCTACCAGCATCCTGGTTTACTCATAGGTCTGTTAAAACAAATAGAACCCTAAAATAAACCCTATTTTGGTTATTTAAAGACGTCGAAAATATATCTAGTAAATTAGTTCCATTAAAGGATATGATATACATAAAAGTTCGAATATGGACATAGATTTGTCAATTTTAAAAAAACTAGAACAATTTTTTTCCTTATTTTGTACCTATAGCTACATCAATGACATAAAAGTTATAGCATGGAACTGTATTTGTTTATTTTTTTATAAATTGATCATGAAATATCGTTTTTTGAAATTTAAATATTAAATGTTAACATACTAGATGATCTAGTATTTTTAATATGAACTTTAGAATATTTTAAAAAATATTTTGTTTTACTTTTTGGATCCTTATGAATACTACATCCAACAAGATACTTGATAGGTATGGTATAAAAATTTGTTTTTTTGTTATTTATCTCTTCCATTACAAGTTCGTCTTTTGATAAATCTTAATTTTTTTTCATTTAGATTTTTAATTTAAAAACAAAAGAAAAAAACCAATATTAAAAGTTTCTTTGCGCCATTTGCCCATAAACAAAAGCTCGAATCTATTGCTCTCAGAAATTGTCCGAGTAACATCTGGTTTATATTCAACTGAACCAGAATCAATAAAACTTCCCATAGGTGATACATTTCCAATACCTTAATTTTAAATCAACTAAAATATATAATTTGTATCAATTGTACTATTTTTTCTATAAAAAACAAATTCGTGCTTCCTAAAATCAAGTAAATATGTATTTTCCAAGTCTATGTCTTGACCAATTTTGTCTATATGCTCCAATTTGAAATCAAGCTCTTTTAAAATGTTTAAGAAATAATTTTATTTTATTTTCTTTAAACAAACTTGGACAAAATAGATCAATTTGATTCATTTTAAACTCATAAATTCTGCTATACACTTCTTTCATTTGAATATTCTCGGAATCGAATTCAAAATTTACTGGAGATGAATCGTCCATAAAATATCTGAAAATCAAAAATTAAAAAAATCTAAATATTTTAAATAGTACCAACATTTGCACTTCGACTTTTAATTTTTGTGCGACCGCTGAACTTGGATTTTCTGCCAGAGCTAAATACTGAAAGCCATATTTTCCTACTCTCTGATTTGATTCAATCATCAAGTCTTCTTCTATATTTCCAAATTCATCTGAAATTTTTAACTCATAACTTTCGACTGATTTAAAACTAGAAGAAATTAAAATTTTTAAAATTTGAATTTTTAAACCAACTTTAATTCTGGAACTCTATTTTCGCTTTCATATTTATAACATACCAACCCAATCAAGTCTGAAATCAGCGCAGTTTTAATTATACTAACATTTATAAAATTGTCTGGACCGTCCACTGGAAGAAATATTTTAAATGTTTTTATTTCACTTGCATCTTGGTTCTTCTAACATTAAATTTTTTACATTAAATTAAAAATCTTACTATAGTTTCATGTTTGGCATAAACTTGGAACGGACTCTGATGACTGTCTTCTAATAAAGATGACCAGTCTACAGCTACTGTATCCGTGTTGATAATTTCTAAGTCATAAACACTTAGAGGATTTTCATCTAAGATTAGAATTAATTTATCAAATTGATTTACAATTTTAAATGCTTACTAATTTCGTTTTTAATTTCATTTGCATTGTTCAAATCAAATGCTAATGAATTCAATCTAAATAATTTGGACGGTCTACTGCTTATATTGCTTCCATCATTTCCTTAACCAAAAAAATAATCATAGTTTTATGTCAATCTATCTGATAGATTGATTACTGTTTATTTTGATATAATCATAGGCGTTTTCATTAATGCGCAGGTTTAAAAGAGCAATTTTATTTTTATAACTATAAAAATTATCAAATTATTATCTAAAATTTTTAATTTTATACTTGTTTTTTGAAATTTTTAAATCTGGCAAAATAGCTTGTTCACAGTAACTCGTTTTATCAGTAGCAATAAAGCACTTTCTTAAATGATTCAAAAATACTTTTGAGGACTTGGATAAATCATCTTCAGTCTCTTCATCCGATGAAGAATCAAGCATATCGTCGAAGCTAATCATTCCTTTAAATATTTAACATATTTAGATGATATTATGGAAAATTTTGAAGGCAATTTTATTTGCCATTTAATTAGAAAAAAAATTAATAAATTGATTTAAATTTATTTATTTTTAAAATTTTTAAAAAGCTTAATTTCTAATTTGTTTTAGGTTCATGTTTCGTCTGAATTTCGTCATTTATTAATGAAAACGGATCGTGACCTATAATTTTTTAAGATAAGATAAAAAAATATTTTTTAAAATAAATTTACCTATCATTTGAAAAAGTTTGTTCAGCTCTTCATCCAAATGAGGCACATTCAAATCGGTAAATAGTTCCTCCAATATGGAATTTGTTTCATCATTTAGACTTAATTTGATTGTTTGAATAAAATGTTAATATTTATTATATAAAAATTTGCTGTAATTCATCTTTAAATAGTATATTTAAAAATTACAGCAAAATTTCAAAAAATATTCTCATTTTAAGCAAGCATACAATTCATTATTTTTCATAAACTCATCTAGATGCATGTCATGTTCAAGTTTGGTATTTGAGCCTTGTTCCAGCGCCATATCTGAGCCTTTTAAACCATCACCATGTTTTCTAGCTTTGTATTCGTCATAAAGTTGATTCACCTTATTATAGGTGTTCTTATAGTACAAAATCACGTCATTTATATAAAACTCTTTAATTTCACTTATGCTCCCGAAGCCAGATTCAATCAACGCTTGTTGAATAAAGGTCTTAAGAAAAAATTAAATCAAAATGATAAAATATTTTTTCCTACTTCACTAATGTAATGGTCTGCAAAGCCTTCAGGTTCCTTTTTTTCCAGATCAACAGCTTTTATTTGGCTCAAATTTTTCAACAAGATAAAAAATGATTCTATAAAGTGATCAAGAACATCAACTAAAGTATCCAATGCAAAAGAAGAAATATCTTTAATAATTTGAAATTTAGTCATAGGTATAAAGATCTAATTCAAAAAACATACGGGAGAAACCTGAGTGAATTGACATAGTGAATATGAACTGTTTTAAAACAAACATAGCATCTTGGTTAGAATTAATTTGTGGCCTATTGACTTGGAACTTTTTTGATTTATCAGATTTTATTTTTCGAAAAAATTCTACATCTTCAAACAGAATTTGTTTTTCGAGAATTTTGTTGAGTTTAATTGTATTTATGATATAAGAATCAATACTAGGTCTAAACTTGTATTGTTTTAGGTCATTAATTTCTTTTTTATTTGCATCATGGCTAAATAATTACATATTACTAATTAATATTAGTTTAAGAAAATTAAGGTTAAAAAAAATACATTTTTGACTCATTTTTTAAATCTTGAATTTGGTTAAAAATATTTTGATCTGGTTTTAAGACTGTTGGTAAAATTGGTTCTTCGGCTAAAACTGGTTTAGCTTGTTTTAATTTTTTAATATTAATAAATTCAGATAATCGATCCGGTTTTGCATATCCCCAAAGATAATTTTTATCAGTATTTAGAGCATTCATTTATGTGTTATATTTTATAATTTTTTATTGTAATTAATTTATATCTAAAATTACTGAAAAGTTTTCAAAATTTTGAATTAAAGAAAAAACTTAACAAATTTTCGAACAAAAAAATAATGTCAATAAAATGTCTTTTCTATGACTTTTCAAATGGTTTTTCGGATATTTCATTTAATTTGGAAATTTCACCAGAATTTGTTTTGCAATATTGCGATGATAGCTTCCACACTTTAACCACGCCAGAACGATCTCCAGTGGCTAGAAGATCTGGCCTTGATTGATTGAAACTTAGAGTGTAAACCGAGCTATCTGATGCTTTAGTGATTTGACAAACATCTTTTCCATTCTCCATTAAGTCATAAAGAAGCAAATTTCCGTCATTAGAAGCACATGCAAAAACACAAGGTCTAATAGGTGACCATTCTATGTCGTAAAGATAGCCATTTTCGGGACAGAAAGTAATCAATGATTCAGTTTGCAAAATAGAATATAATTTAATTTCTGAATCTGTACCACAAGTTAAAATCAAGTTTCGGTGAAATGGCGAGTAATTAATTGAATAAATTGGACCATACTGAGAATCAAAAGTAAATTGAACTGGTGATTTTAATTCGATTGGAAAATCATCTTCCCATCCTTGAAATATTTGGAAATTGAGCTTTATTTTTTTTAGAAAATTATAAGTTGGTTACTTGAGTTTACGATTTCAGTACTGTTAAATGAGCATTTAAATAAGCCACCAGAATCACATCCAGCTATAAAGGACTCTCTATCTAATTTGTTCATTGAAATTGATGAAACTGAAAAAAAGTTACAATTAAAAATTTTAAAATAAATTAAAAATTATCTATAAATAATGTCGTTCTAAATAGTCAACATTGAATCATTCAATCAATCTTATAAAAAAATTCTTTATCATATCTTTATTTTTTCAACTAGAACTAAAAATAAATAGATAAAATAAAATTTCAAGTTAATAAAATAAAAATAATATTTCTTTTTAATAATATTCCAAATTATAAATAACAATAAAAAATTGTTAAGTCTGGGAATTGATCTGGTTTTAAGAGTACAAAATGTATAAATATTTAACAGATTTAATAATTATTTAATTTTTTTAATATTTTTGCTTAAATATGAAAAAGTATTTTAATTTTAAATTACCTGACATTTCACTCGCAAAAGATTTTAGATGTCTGTTGATCAAAAAATCGTTTAACATCAAAAAGCCGTCCATTAATTTTAATTGATTTTTTGTAGGTAACGCATTCCAAATCAATATTTTACCATCTTTAGAAGTGCTTAAGAGCTTTTTTAGAATTAGGTCAGAGTTAATTTATTAATAATTATGATTTAAATTGTACCAGAAACTTTTTTTTTGATGATTTGGGATCTTTGATCCATTTTAAGTTTGTGATTTCATCGGTGTGCATTTCTTTTTTGTCTGTTACAGTGGCAACCAAAGGATCATTTTGTCTCACGTCATAAACATGAATTTCACCTTATAAATCATAGATTACCAAAGAAAAAAATAGTCTAAAATAAAATACCATTGAAAAGACCAACACCAATTACAGCTGGATGTTCCGGATGTGTGGCTATAGAACTTACACATGATGTTGTTTCGATTATGTTATCTGGTTTGTTTGGGTCCATTTTTATCCTATCAATATTCCAAGTTGCCAATGCACCTTTATGAATGCAAACTGACTCATGGTCATATCGACCATAGCCACAGCAAATTGTTGTCCCACTACAGTTCCATTCAACATCGACAACTTGAGACTGAAAATTAATGATTTACTTGTTTTTCAGTTTGATAATTAAAATAGATACTTCTTCTTCCTTAAGGAATTGCTTGTTTAATAGAATAAACGGGTTAGTTATCAGTGAATCCTCACCATACCAGTCAACGTCATAATCTTTAAAAATATTTTTTAGCTTACTAATTTCTGGGAGACAATTTTTACTTTGGAAAGCAGATGAGTTTAAATTTTCAAATATAGCATCTTCTATTAAGTGAGTTCTTTTTTCTAAAATTCGTCTAATCTTTTTTTGATCGCCATTTTCTGAACTTAGATAATCGGTTTCATTTTCAGTCTGGATCTGTTAATTTATCAAAATTTATCAAGATTTGTTAATTTTAACTAATTATTTTTAAACCAACTTCTTTGTGTTTTTTAGATCTTGTTTGGGTAGCCGTGGATTCGATTTTATTTTGAATATTTACTTGGCATCCTTGGTCCAAAACTTCCGATCTATGTCAAACCGAAATAAATTTTTTATTTTTAAATTAATTAAACTTACTTTTCTGTACTTTTTGCCACTGGTATTACAGCAATATCGATTACATTCTCATCATCAACAAATTGGACTCGTCTTTTAAACTGGATATCTTCAAAGAGTCTCTGCTCTTCAGATGTATCATCAAAGTACATTTTTATTTTGGATTTTGGCAAAATAAATAATTTTAAATTTTTTCCAATTTAAAAACACCTTGAACTTAATTAGTTTTGGTTTCTATGGAGATCGAGTGTATCAATTTTTTGTCTAGTTTATTTTTACTCGAATTTATAAAATCTATAAGTAAAATCAATTTGTGCGTGTATTTAATAACTTTAATTTAGTAAAATACAATAAAGTATTTATGGACTTATACTTTTTAATTTAAATTTTTGATTAAAACAGATATAATTAATAATTTATTTGAAAAATGATTTCTTATAATATCAAATTTTAAATTGTTCTGGACTTCTAAGGAGCAAATTAAAAAAGATAAGGATCAAGCATAAATTTTTTTAATTATTATTAAATTTTGAATTAGGCTTGTATTTTAATGATTGTATTCATTTATAATCTCTTTGATTGTTTCAAACAAATTTTAAAATTGATATTTAGATTTATAAAAATAAAGTCTGTGGTACAGATGAGCAATGAGAATAATTTAGAGGAAGAAAGGTTTATTTTATTAAAAATATAACACTAGTTTTCTATTGTTAATTGTTAATTTAAACATGGACAATGTGTGAATATTCCAACTTTTTAATATTTTTTATTCACACATCTTAAGTCATAATCAATGAATGCCAACTCATGCTTCCGATCCACTGTTTTTATGTTTCAATCGAATTAAAAATTTCATTTGGACTAGGGGTGGGAACCGGTTCAATTTTGAGTAACAGAAAATCTAAGAAAAAATATTTTTATTTTATTTTATTTAAAAAATATAAATTTTCTTAATTGTTTAATTGAAACAATATAAAATTTATATAAAAAAAAGCTTCTTTATGATCCTCTGTTATAATCGGTTTAATACAAAACTAGGAAAACTTTCTTTGGTAAATTTTTTGATTATAATTTTGGTTATAAATTTGAATTATAAAAAATACACATTTGATTTTTGGTTTCAACATTTAAGTAATAACTTTTGTGGAAAAAAAAATTGACTTAGACCCTATGACTAATGAACAATACTGATTAAATTAATTAGATAATCTAATTTTAAAATATTTTCAATCTATAATAGTCTAAACTTTAACTACAAAAAATAAATACAAAAAATACTTGAAAAAAATCAAAAAAGTAAGCTATCCGGAAATAAAAATTAAAAACGCTTTATTTTTTTACCAAATAAAAAAATATATAGCTCAAATGTTGGTTATAGAATTCAGTATCAAATTACTAAACAAAATTTTATCATGTCTGTTATTAATTTTTTTAAGTAAAAATATTTCCTGTTGGATTTTTAACTGTTGCTTCATAATCGACTTAGTTTGAAAATAATACTTACATGTATATTTAATTAAAGTATTATATTCGCTAATTGGTTCAAGAACAAGATTGGTAAAAAAGTAATCAAATTCAAGTGCAAATATTTTTTTATTTCAACTTTAGCTTTTAAATCGTAGAAAAAACAGATTTAAGTGAGTAAAGATGTCAAAATATAATAAATTGAAAGCAAATCGGAATTTTAAAACCAAAAACAAACAACTAAAACATTCTTTGTGAAAAGCCATATAACTCGATATAAAGTAACTACATTCATTGTACTTTATATTGAAAAATATTAAAATAAATATTAACGATTCATGAGAAAACCGACCGAATCCTTACTAATAGTTCTTAAAGCCTTACATTTTTATCCAAATATTTGTAGAAAAATTCCAGTTTTTATATCAAAGTCAAAGTAAAAATACAAACAAAATTAGGCCTTTATAGGTTTAAAATTTACCATGTTTAAGCAAATTAATGTTTTTGCTGTTTAAACATAGAATACTTGATTGCTTGATTATTAGCAATGGCTGCCTCTCTTTTACCAAGATGAACAAACCGATGTAAATTAGCTTAACACTTACTTTCAATTTGATCTAAATAAATATTTTTTTTATATTCTCTTAGCTAATAAAAATTTTAAAAATTATATTTTTTCTCAAAGGTTTTTTTTACAAATGTGTTCGATTCAACACGTATGAATTTTAATCAATACGTGTTGAAAACTTGAACAAATTACAATCTGCCATAATTAAAATAAAAAACAAATGTTAGTTCCTCTTTTATGTTTTGAATAGCTAAAGCCATTTCGGTAAGCAGCGTGAGATCTCTTGTTACAACTGAGAGCCTCCCGTTTGACAAATATTCTAAACTTTCTATAATTAGAAAAACTTGGCTATTGTCAGCTTTTTTTTGGAAATGTAAACAACCAATTTTAGGCTATTTTACATAATCTTGTAATTTTGTTTAATTTTATTTACTGAGTTTGTATATACTGATAAAATTATTTTCTCAAATGTGTTTTTATTTAGTTAAATAACTCAATCGTTTTCACCAGTGATATCATTTAAAAAAAGTATAATATGAACTTGAGTATTTATTTTTCAAAATTTTTTTAACTTCATAAATTAGGGATAAAGATATGATAAATATTTTGAGAATATTTTTTTCTTTTTAATTTAAAATTTTCATTTGGTCAAAAAACGTTATTTTATTTTTAATTATTTGATTTAATTTTAAATTATAATCGATTTAAATTATTTATAAACGTAGGTTTTTCTAGTTAAATAAAAAAAAATACATTATACTTTTATAAAAGTTTTACCCGAATCAAATGTTTAATTAGAGATTTATATTCTTAATAAGTTAAATTTGAAAATTATAATTTTTTTAATAAACACAAAGTTAATTTCAATATTTTATTAAGGTAAAGTAATTTGATTATGTTAGAAAAAAGCATTGAGTGATTTGATTGTAATAGTTCCTTTTTTAAATAAATATTTTTATGTCCAATTTTAAAATTTGTTAAGCAATCTTGTTGTTTTAATAAATTTAAGCTGGTAGGCATTTGAAGTTGGTCTAAGTCGAAGATTTAAAGCTGTTTAGATTGAAAGGAAATAAAATCTGTGAAGATAAGTAGCTTGTTTATCTCATGTACCTGTTTATTAAAATGTCTCGAGCAATTGGTGTCCGTGATTTGGTTCAAATGTATCGTATTTAACTTTTGATATGTAAATATTTGTTTTGATACCGGATACAAATCACACAAGACCATTTTGGCTCATTGCTTGGAAAGTTTAGCATTCAAACAACTTTCAAATTCCGGGTTAAGAGTTCAATACAACTTGAATAGAATTCAAGTAGATTTGATGTATTATGTCAGCGTTCGACACCGCCCGTGGCATAATTTGCATTTTAACAGTTAAAATAGCCTGTTGACCACTTTATCCAATATTAAAATAATTTGAACTTGAACGTCCATGTAAAGACTCTTGAAGCTGAACAACCAATTTATTATTCAAATTTGTACAAATCTACCAATCAGCACATCAATGCCCACTCTTTGCAATCAGATATCATGTTTTTCTAGTGACAAACTTATGAACCTATTACAAAATAGTTTTATAAACACTGTAATTTCAAACTAATGGAGTTTATATAATTTAGAGTTTTTTTCTAGGTTTTTGTTTTTCAACAGAGTTTATAGTAAGGTAGTAATACATTTATGCCATTTTAAATAATTAAATAATATAAATGACAGCATATGATAGCAAGGCGGATTTTAAATAATCACTGTTATCATCCAAGAGAAGGATTTTGATAAGATTATTTTTAAAATATAAAAAAAAAAATGCATTAATTGATTAAAAATATTAGGAAAAGTATTAACATTTTTGTGATACTAGTTATTTTTTACAAAATAGGCAAAAAGACTGTCCAGACATGCCAAAAATCGGTGGTATTATTTTTATAGATAATTTAACCAAGGAATTTTAATTTTTTTCCAAATAAATAAACTAAAAATTAAACTTTTCCCATATATTTTTTTATTTTATTCAAAAAAAAGTAAAAAAATTACGAATAAAATAATTAAATTTGGCAATTAGATATTTTTTGAAAAATTTCAACATTTAAGTTTAAATGAACGCTCTTAAATTTATAAAATTTGCACACAATCAAGTCAATTGTGCATAGAACAACTTACACCACTCTTTTGGATACATAGATTTTTCTCTCTTTCTTTCGTTTTCTCTCACTCAAAGTATTTTTATTTGTTTCTAATCTATTTAAAATATTGTCCAAAAAGCAGCCGTGCCGCATCTATCTATCTATAAATAACCAACAGATACAAAAATAGGAAATTCGATTAATACCATTTTTTTGTTGCTTTGTAAAATTAAATTTTGAATTATTCGACTAATTTCATTTTGTTCAGTTGCGATGGTTCTCTTTGCCAAAATGAGGGCTTTATGTCCCAACAAAAAAAGCAAAAATACCATCCCAGTTGCCTCTCTACATAAAATCAATCAAATTTTTTTATAGATATTTTGTTGGTTAGACAATTTAATTGTGAGAGATATATTTCTCTATAAACAGAAGCTAAATGATACAAACAATCAGCCAAACAAATTTGTAAATAAGAAAAAGAATGGTCAATTGTGTCGACAACGAAAAACTCCTCAAGAACATAATCACGCAATTTTGTGATCAAAACTTCAAGTTTACTCTCAATCTTAAAATACTGGGCTCAATCCATGTACAAGTGGACAATAGCGAAGTATTGACATGTTTGCTTGACGAGAAGTTCTTCAAGTCATCACAGAATCGCTCACTGATTACCACAAATCAGAATTTGTTCAATCCATTGAGTGTCAAGCCGCTTAGTGAGAACAACACTGCGTTCAATTTGGTCACCACTTTGAACCAACTGCAGCAGCATCAGCAACAACAACTAAAGCTGGTCAACACATCTCAGCTGTCCAATGTTAAAATTCAGTCTTTGTCTTCGTCATCATCGACCAGTTCGTCTGCTTCGTCTTATCTATCCGGTGATTCCAAACAGCATAAGAGGAAGCGTTCGAATGGTCAGAAAAGTGACGATGGTCTGTCTTCGTCATCAGCCTCGAGCCGGTCTCGCCGTGAACAGCATCATTCGGACGAGGAGGACGAAGACGAAGCTAACTCAATTGATCACAACGAAAATGAGAATGAAAACGAGGAAAACTTAAACAACAGTTCCTCGGACCAAACTCCGGTCAAACGAAACAAAGTGGACGAGCCCGACGAAGCAGCCACAGCCGCCGCAAATGCTCTATCGCTTATTTCCGCAGCTGCAGTCGCTTCCAAATTGTACAATCAACAAAGCACACAGCCCCAGCAAAATTTCCAAAATATGGCTGCTCAATTAAATCCGTACCAATCTTATGGTGACGTAGAACAGCCCGGACCAAGTGCAGTAGCTAGCTCAAGTTCAAAACCTTTGAAGCCGAAGGCGAAGTTTTTGACCAACGACTACGAACAGCAACTAAAGCAGCAAATTTTTCAGCAATCAATAGAAAACTCGACAACCAACTATACGGCAGACCAAGAGGCAAAAAAAGCCGAAGATGAGCACGAGTCAAGTTTGGAAGAGAGCCAGTTGTACATGGATGAAGAGAATAACAAAAATGACAAAGAAAATGAAGAACAGAGTGTCCAAGCTAGCCAAAATGTTCAGCAAAGTGATGCTCAACCTTCGATGCATTTACAACAGCAACAATTGATAATGGCAGCGGCAGCGGCCGCCTTCATGAATAATAACTCAACCAATCAACAAACAGGCCCAGAAAATACCATCAATTCCAATTTGAAACTGTTCATGCCTCATAATTTAGCAGCAGCAAATTTAGGCAAACCACAGCCTGTGGCACATGTGCCCAATGTAAGACCATTTTTTTTTCATTTAAATTTTTTAAATTAATTTCAGGCCAAAAATTTTATTTAATTAAGTTAAATGATTACTCAAATTTAGTACAATTTTATATGCGCACCAACTTAAATAGTCCCCAATTGATTAAAAATTTATTAAATAATAGCATAAAGAATATTTCTAATCAAACATTAATAAGTCAAGTTCAGTTTAATAATTCGGCCACTAAGCCCTTCTCCTGCCACAAATGTCAGCGCACATTTAACTCAAAGTACAACGTTATCCGGCACTTAAAGCAGTACCATGCTGACAAAAGGATGTTCAAGTGTAACATATGTGGCCGTGATTACAAGTGGGTCGACTCGCTGCACAAGCATATGAAGCTGCATAAGCAGCAGGAGCAAGAGGAGCAAAAAAAGAGGGAAGAGGCGGCCAAGCAGAGCCAGGAAATGTCGGACAGTGGTGTTGTGGTCTTGGAGGAAAACGAGGACGAAGTAGAGCCTGAAACTGAACTTGATACTGAAATAACTAATGATCTTGAGCCTGAAATAGATGACGATTCTCTGATAATTCTTTCTCCAAATAATAATTTTGAATCTTGTTTATGAATAAAAAAATTAATTTCTTTTTTATTTTAATTTTTTGTTTCAGACAGAAAAAGGGAAAAAAAAGTCCAAGGCTGCGAGCCTAATGTCACCATCATCGAATCTAATTGCACATAATGGTCCCATTTCGAACAAGTCATGCAGCTCGGTGTCGTCGACTAGCTCGTGCGCATCGACCAGCTCGGCCAAATCGAGCAAAAAGAGTCGACAGACAATTGCCGCATTAGCCGCCGCGGCTGCAGCAGTTCGCCCCAATACGACTCCCAACCCACTAGCTCCATCAAACCAAAATACAGAATCTCAACGCAACACGCAACATGGCCTAAAGGACACCAGCAATATTGACCAAATAATTAGCGAAGTAACCGAGAAATCGAAAATTTCCACTGCTTCGCCAAAACCAGTGGCTAGCAAGCATATTAAAAAGCAGCATCTTTTATCCGCATCTGTACCACACTCGCCTAATATACCTGCGCAAACCAAGAAGGAAAAAACCAAAAAATCCAAGGCCAACGAGGCAGCAAATATTGCGCCTAATTTGGCAATGAACGGCTTGAATAGTCAAGTTATTCAATCTAATCAAAATCCGGCACAGGCGGCGGCTGTCGCTGCAGCAGCTGCTCTTCAGTATCACCATTTTTTGAACAATAACTTGAAAATGAATGGCACCAATCCGCAAAAACCAAATCCAAAATTTCACCTGGCTAATGGTGGTTATGTCGAAGAAGCAGAAAATCAGATTAAAGTGTGCAAATATGAGGACGCCGATGAGGAAGAGCCGTGCGATGACGAAGATGGTAAAGATGGTCAGCATGCTCATCTAAATGGACCTTTGAGCATTAAATCTCTTACGGGACCTTTGACTCAAAGTAACACAAATACCCCTAGCCAAGGTCCTAATGGTTCCGCCAACATGGAATTTGAGTGTACTGCATGCGAAAAAAAATTCAAGTACTATTGCTACTACAAGCGGCACATGGACGCCTGTCACTCGGACATGCCAAAATATGTATGCGACACATGCAACAAAAGCTACAAATGGGAGGCTTCGTTCAGACAGCATTTGAGAAGTCATCACACAACTGGCCACTCTGGAGGAGGACATGAAGAGAATGGTGAAGGAAAATACGAGGCTGAGGAAAACAACGAGAATCATGAAGCTCAAGATACGAAGGAAAATGAGGAGGACAATGAAGAGCCAGATGTTGGAACTAATGAAGATGAGCGAATTCATCAAAATGATAGACTGTACTATGAGAGAGATCATGAGCATATTGGCGCAGCTGGTACTCTGGCCAGCATTGCTGATTCATTGAATGGAATGCACAATCGGTTGATGATCAACAATCAAATGTCTTAAGTGGTGTAAATTTTTTAGGCAATTCTAATGATTAAAACAAAAAAAAAAAACAAGATAAAAAACAAAAACAAAATTTTATATGATTCCAAACTTAAATCTTCCAACTGTACCTTTAGATGAATTTTTTTGATTTTTTTTTGTATATATATATTATTTTTTTGTGTAAATAACTGAGACCTCTTTAGGTTAAAGTGATAAAAAGTGCTTAAAATTTATTTTTAGTTATTTTGGCGTATAATTATGTGATTAAAGGCACAGTGATACCATAACAATCATATACCTCATAACATGTTAAGATTGATACTCAAAATTTTAAAAATTTTCATTTATTGTTGTATTTTTCGGTGTATTTAAAACAAAAGTTTAATTTAATAATTTAATTAATGATCTATTTAAGCGTTGAAATTGATTTAGAATGAATACGCGAGCAGGATTTTGGTGATAAATGTTGTTTTTATTCTTCTTTCTAAAAAGTTTTTTATCTACATTGAGCGTTTTTGGTGGATTTTTTATAAATTTTTAATATTTTTTTGTAATTAATAATTTACTTTTTAAGTATTATTCTGTTATTTTTTCAACTTGTTAAAATGTAATCTCAATTTCAAATTGATCTAATTAAAAACTTAAAATCAATTATTTGGTTTGTTTATAGGTAAAGATTAAAGAAAAGCAAAACTATTCTAAAAAATAAATTGTTTTTTAACTTTAGATGTTTTAATTTAAGTCCTGAACTTAAAGATAAAATTGAATCTGATAGATTTATCTTTAGAAAAAATTTTGATAATAAATAAATTATTTAAAAATGATGCAAAAAAATTATTTATATATAACTTAAGAATATGACGATATCTTTTCAGTATATTTTTATGTTTTAATACATTATTCACTCAAAAATATTCAAATTAAATTCTTATGGAAAATATTGTAATTTAAATAATTCGCAAACTTATAATTTAATTTTAATGATAAGAAAATTTCAAATAATTATTAAAATGATAAAAAATTTAGAACTTAGATTTTTATTATTTTCTTTCTGTAAATTTATAAATACTTCTCTAGGATAGTTTTAGATTAAAAAGTCTCTTAGTTTTGCGCAATTAGTCTTCTAAGTTTTGCAATTAGACTAAAAAAACTTTTCTATAAATGACTTAATTTTTAATCCATCTATTTTAAAATTAATAATTTTATTTTTAACATCCAAAAAAACTCATCTTTTAAATAATGAGTGATTTAAATAAAAATTTGTCCAATTTGGTTACTTTTGAAATATTTCCAGTTTTAAAAGAGGACGACTTCGACTTGCTGATATTATTCCTGGAAAATAAACGACAATCAGATGGTGGTGACATATCAAATGTTGACAAGATAACATTTTCTTGTGTTGAACAAGGCAAAATTTTAAAAATTTCTTACAAAGATTTTCAAGTCACTCAGAGAGTTATTGCCAGAAAGTTTCTAAAGTTTAAAAACTATTGTATCAGAACACTTCCTGGTTCGATTTCAAATTTCAAAAGCGAAACTTTGGATCCTTTGACCAATGAATTGCTTATTCAAAACATTTCACTCAACCAAGAGGATGACGAATCAATTATTGAAATGTATGCCGAGTATTTGTCTTCTGATAATCAAGTTTGCCAAATAGTTAAGTCAAGTCTTTCACCAGACACTTTTTTAGTAGTTTTTAAAAATGAGTTTAATAGAGAAAACATAAATGTTAGATTCAATAAAAAAAGCGTATTTAGAAACAAGAAAGTAAGCCTATTGGATGCATATAGGACCAAATCTTTGATAATCTTTAACCAAAAAAAACAGCATACTGATTTTGGTACTTTAATTGACGAATTTAACTCTGAGTCAATGAATGTTAAATATTCATTTGATTATTTCATTGAGTGTAATGACTATTCTATTATATTTCAGTTTGCCGATGATGAATTACAAGATAAATTTGTTGATTTTTTCCAAACATATTTAAAATCAATTGAATCAGATTTAAAAATTGAAAAAGTGGTAAATTTTGCTCTTGTTGAGAATTATACCCAAGATACCCAAGATAAGTTGGAGGAAAAACCAACTTTAACAAAAAAATTCATAGACGTCGGTGTTCAGACTGATATTCTTTCAAGCCAGATATACTTGAAAGAAAGTCCAATAGATTCAATGCCATCTAAGATTTCATCAAGCAATTCAATCAAGCTTGACCATGAGATTGAATTGGATAGTGAAGATTTTTGCATAATGGCTCTAATTAATGTTAAGCAGTTATTCATAAATTTTGACGAAATCATCAAGAAAATAAATCCAAAACTTGAGCTCATTAATTCCAATGGAAAACTTTTAATAAAAAATGGTGCTTTAACAGAAAACAGTGATTGGAAAACAAGGGTAATGGATGAATTGGCTAATTTTAAGAAAAAGATTAAACAGCAAATCGTCGAAATTCCTAGTGAAATTTTTAACAATGATAATTTGATGCCAAAACTTGATGAAAAAGTGCAAGAAATTAATAAGTTGTGTCCAGGGCTATATTTTAGAATTTACAATCAAAATATAGAGGGAATTGGTTATAAAAAAGTATTGATAAAAAAATTAAACGAATTAAACAACTTTTTTTCGTCTGTTCTGAATAATCAAGATGTCCAAGATGCAAATGTAGGAGGATTAGAAATCGACCCAGACAGTCTTATGTACGAGAGCTTATGGAATATTAAGAATATTTTTTCAGATTTTAAGCATTTATTAAAATCAATTGGAGCTGATTTAAGAGTGGTTAATGAACAAAAATTGATGATTTTTCAAATTGATAATCAACTTTATTCGGAGATAAAACTAAAAGATTTCTTAGCCGAATTCGAAAAAAAAATTAAAAAATTAAATTTAGAAATTCCGGAAATTTTAAAAAGCAAAAAGCATTATGATCTTTTTACAAATGAAATAAAAAAACATGAAAAGTTAAAATTGAATGAAATTAAAATTGAATTGTTTGAAAATATAATTCAGGCATATGGCTATTGCAAAAGGGTTGATAAGTTTATAAAAAAAATGGGAAACAAGTTTACGAGTCTTCAACAAGAAATCAACAAAAACATCCAAAATAAATTGAATATTGTTATAAAAAAATCTACAAAAATTGATTTTATAATTTTAAATAATTTTAATAGAAGGCATTTTAAAGAATTTTCGGAAATTTTAATACAACACAATGCAAGACTTGCAGTTTTTAAAAATGGGTTTAAAATTTCAAGTACAATGCATTTGGATGATGAAAAAGATGAAAGAAAAGTTAATAAGTGGAATAGTGTAATTTCGAATTGTAAAAGGGAATTCTTTTTCAGATTTACTCGACAAAATGTTCAATTGCCATTTGGAAAAACCGTGCCAATTAATTTTGAGTATAATTGTGAGTTGGTTAAGATTGATTGGAAAGGTAATTCTGCTGAAATTATTGGCGAAAAGAATGAAGTTGAGCGAATTAGAAAAAAATTGGTCGAAAAAGATAATCTTTCCATAACAGATGAATTGACTTCTCAGTTCAATGTTTCGAATCCAGATGATAATACTTTTCTTATCAATGACTTGAAATGGTTTCAGATAAGAATTTTATTTGTAGAACAGTATTTTAAATATTTGGCTGATAATTTCAAAGATTTAAAAGTAATGTTGGACACAAAATTGACCAGAATTTGTTTGAGTGGTGCGAAAAAAGACATAGACGAAGCTAAGAATTTGGCTTTTAAAATTTTGAATGAATTATTGGGGGTCGAGATAGAATGTGGCTGGGCTTTTTTACATCGAATGCAAAAAAGTGAGGCATCATTATCAAATTTTTTGAAAGAAAATAATCTTAAGTGTGTCATTGATGTTAATAGCCATCCGGACAAATTTATTGTTTATACAACCAAATTCGAAGATATTCAAAAATTTAAAACAATATTTTCCAGTTTTAAGTTCTGACTTTTTTTGGACTATTTTTAATTTAAAGAGTTTGATTTTTAACAAGATTTAAATAGAGTTTTTAAAACATTTTGTGATATTTTTTTAAAAACAAACTTAATATTAAAGTTATTAATTATGATTTTTGTTTGTTAATTTATCTCCTATTGACCAGGCTAAAATTTTCTAAGAAATACGATTGATCATAAATAAAAATGTTGTAATTATTTTAATTTTTTTTTGAATAATTTAAATAATTCAACAATATATTGTAAATAAATCCAGCAGTTAACAAAAAGTCAGCATGAAAAACGGCTAGGAATTTTTTGTGTAATTATATATAATTATACTAATTATCTTTCTAGGTTTTTAAGTTTATTTAGTAGTTTGAGATTTCTGAATTTAGTTATGAATATCACATGATAGGAGTTCAAAATCGAACCTTTAATTAATACATTTTTAATACTTTAATGAATCTCTAATAAATTATTTATTTATATATACATAAAAAGAAGTTTATGTTTAAAGTTAATTTTAACTAAAATTTTGCTTTAATACATATAAAAATCTTTGAATTCAAAAATTAAAGCTTCTTTAAATTTTTTCTAAACACTATATTTTCTTATCACAATTTTTGTAAATTTTCTTCTAGAATTTGTATTTTATTTATCAATTCTTTTTTTTTGCTTAATATTTCTTTCTTTTTTTGAATTTCCTGTTTCAATTTTTTTTTTTTGGTTGAAGATTCTCTAAGAAGTGATTTCTTAATTAACAAAAAATTATTAAACTAATATTTTAATTTCAAAAATTACTTTTTTTTCAATAACTAAAGCCATGTTTTCATTTTTCGACTGCTTTTCTCTTATCTTTTTAAAATTTTAATCATTTTGAATTGAAAGTCTAAATTGGTAATTACTTCGTTTTGATAGTCGCATATTAAACATTTTAAAATAGATATCTTTTCTTTTATTTCCTCTGATAAATCGGTTATCTCTTGTTGATTTGAAAACTTGATGTTTTTTGTTTCATTTATTAAATTGTTTTCTAGAAAATATTACAAAATTTTTTTCAAGTCTTTTCTATTTACTTTTAGAATCTAAGATTTCTATCAAATGACCAATATTAGACAGTTGCTCGTCCGATTTGAATAGATCATTAAAATAGCGATTCAATTTTTCTTCCTGATCTTGACATTTTATTTTTAATTCCTCTATTTTTCTTTTGAAAATATTTATAAATGAAAAATAAAAAAATTAAAATAAATATTTGATACTCTTTCTTTTGTTTCAAAACATGATTTTTTAGCTCAATTTTTTTTTCCAAATTTAAATTTAACTCCGTCATTTTGCAAACCTCTTTAAATAATTTAAAATTTAATTTTATTAATGATATTTTTATTTATCACTTTCGAACAACTCTTGTTTCTCATTTTGCTTTAAAACAAGTGTTGAATTCAAGGAGTTAATTTTTGTTTTAAGAAAATTTTGTTCCGTTTGTTGTTTGTTCAATTGATCGAAGTCTTTTAAGATTTTATTTTGTTCAAAATCTTTAAAAATCTGATAAGTTACAAATTTTTATATCAATGTTCAATTCATCGATCTGCTTTTGTTTTTGTTTCATTTCTTTTTCCAAATTTGTCCTATCATTCATCAATTTTTCATAAAATATTGGAATATTTTCCAAATTTTCCAAACATTTTTCTTCAATACTCATTTTTAAATTTAAAATAGAATAAGATACTTTTGAGATATTTAAATAAAAAAGCACATGTTTCACGATAGGACTCATGATATTTATTTTTAAATAATTAAAAATGCTTTTTGAATTCTCTTTTCTATTAGCTCAATTTAAAGCCTGTTAATAATTAATATTCATTCTAAAACTGTTTATCTTATAATTATTAGCAAAATAATACCACAAAAGATCATATTGAATAAAATTATTTTTAGGTTTTCTTTGATAAAGAAAAAAAATAGATTATCGGATAATATAATATTTCAGACCGTATGTGAATAAAATATTATCCAACCATGAGATTATGGTTGAATTATTCCAAAAATTTCTACAAAATACAATATCAAATTTCAAACAATTTATTCAATTAAAAAGTTCTTTAATTTGCATTATCAGATAGGTGAAACTAATTAAATTCGTTCACATTGAGTGTTCTTGATAAATATTTTTAATTCCCTGTTTGTTATTATTATTGAAGATATTTTTTTAGCCTTCTAATTAAAATTTTTCAAGTGATTTTTTTTAATACTAAGTTGTTATCGGATCAGTTTTATATTTTGTTTTGACAACTTGAGTGAGAAAATGTTTATCTATTTTATTTGTTAGACAACATTTTAAAATCTAATCAAAAAGGAAACTAAAATCTTTATCAAATATTAAGTATCATTTTATTCATTTCTAGTGTTGAAATTAATAAATGTTTTTATTAGATTAAATATTTAAGTGAAAATTTTAAGAATTCCCTCATTCATTTTGATTGAATATTTTAGATTATTATACGATATTAAAATATTTTTTCTATTTCATTTAAAATTGAAAATGAATTAATCATAAATTAATTGAAGAGAATTTTTATCTTAATCTGTTAAATAAACATTAAAAAAAAAGATTTTAAATCAACCAAAAAAGTAAAGCAATAAAATTAGCTTTTAAAATTTTTGTTTAATGGAAATTTCTCTCGAGTTTTGGAAATTTATTGTTTTTAACGTGGATAATTGGTTTCTAAGGGTTTTACTCCTAAAAATTAATCTAAAGAAAAATATTAACTAAAGAATCATCCGTTTTGACCAGCCTTAGGCAAACTAAAATAAAATATTAATTAGGTTATAAAAATGTTTGAAATTTATTTATTTATTTTTATTTATGTAAATTAATGGCTTAATTTTGAGCGTTAGAATTAAATATTTATACAAATATTTTTTTAATTCTTTTCTCAAATAGAAATATTAAACACTGATATTTAAAAATTAAATTGAATGATATTTTAAATTTAAAAAGAAATTAAATTATAAAGATTTGAAATTTAAATTTTTGTTTTGATCATCAAAAGAAATCGATAATTTAGAAATGCATCGCGACGTAAATGGTATGGTCCTAATTATACTATATAATAATAAAAAATTTAATCTAAAAATATAAAAAATATATAATATTTGGATTAAACTTATAAAAAATAAAATTTAACAGGAAAAAAATTTTATTTTAATATTTGATGACTGAAAATTTTAAATTTTCTAAAAATCAAATTAGAAAAAAATTATTTTTTCCAGTATTTTTCTTAAAAATGCATTGAATTAATAATATCTGGTCCTGAACCTGTGTTTACGTTATTTGACCATGCATTCATTTTAAGTGTTCTAGCATGGGTCAGACATACTTTGGTGAATAGCCCAAAAGTGTGTCTTAGCTTGTGGTGCAGCATAATCGAATGAGGAAATACTGTATTTAAATTTTAGTAGCTTTCTTTGTATTTATTAATTAAAAAAAACAAAGAGATAAAATTTAAAATTAGTCTAAAAAAATTAAATCATAGTAAAACAAATAAGTTTGCTAAAAAAAAAGTTTTTGTTTAAACTCAATGTCTAAAAAATTATAATCAATAAAAACTTTATATGGTATAATTTGTGACTAGGTTAGTTGACAGTTTGCGAACTCTTTAACTTTCTTTAATTGTGGTCATTCAAGTTTCAAAAGTTATCTTCATTTTAAAAATTTCCTCGACACATGAAATTTTTGTCGAATATAATTTTTTCTTTATAAAGGTTTCAGCTGGATGTGCAGTGAAGAAGTTCTAAAAAGAATATTCAAAAAAACAATTAATCAAATTTTTTTAAAGTTAAATAGAAAAAAAAAACTGTTAAAATTTTTTAATTTTTTATTTTTATTTAGTTATTCGTATAGACACAATATAATTTATTTGTTTAAAAATTAAAGAAAAAAAAGGCAAAAATTGGATAAGAAGATAAATACATTCATTTTGTATCCAAGAAGTGTGCTAAACATGAACCAAACTAAGCAGTCAACAAGCTTTGAAAGATTTAAAAATTTAAATTGGTCTATAGCTAAGTAGTTTATTTTTACAAGTTGATCAAATCTTTACAAATCTTTTGAATTTAAAAAAAAATATATAAAATTATAAAAATATTGTCCAAAAATTGGTCTCCAAAAGGGAGATAATTGAATATGTTGATTGAGAGAAAATGAGGAAAATTAATTCACAGAGATTCGTAATGGACTTGTGCAAAGAGATAATCTATGAACGACGTTTTAAAAAAAAGCTATCTCAAGTGTCCGATGCCGCTCAAAATGGAACTAAATCCCAAACACTGGTCTCGAACACTTGAATAAAACACACTTTGAAAAAAACAATATTCTCATATAGATATACTTTACAATATTTAGAATAAAATAAAAATGAATAAAAAAAAAATTTTAAAATAACTGCTGCTAAAACAAATTGCTTTGAAAACGTTGAAAACGTGAGCTCATTTTGGTCACTCTGCTCCTAGTTGTCTTAAATGTAGACGAGCAAATCGAATGTTTGTATTGAGCTTCCCACGTTTTGGCCTTGGCTCTAAAGTGTTTCAAATCTTGTACATGGTCTTGGTGCAGCATTGGCTTGTACTCTCTTGGCTCGCAGTACTCTAAAGTGCTCTCGTAGAAGGCTTTGTAGCCGCCTTCGAGCAAGTACAGCTCTGGATAGAACAAATTTGGATAGGAGTTTTTGTTAGCGGCGCGGTCTTGATTGCGCAAGAATCTGAGCATGCCTGGACCGCGTTCGGACGAGAACTCGCAATGAAACACGATTATGAGTCTCTTGCCGGGCTCTACGTCCTGGTTAACTTGGCGCCTATTCTCAAAAAACATTTCCATTAACTTCTCTTTAGTAAAAACATTATGGGCTTGTCTAATGTGCCCGCCTTGGTATTCATACGGGTATCTGGCGTCAATTATGATCAACTTGCCAATCTGATTGCTGTAATCGCCATCGAGAACTTTTTTGAAAGTGACTGGTGTTATCACGGCGAGGTCGTTGTGCTTCACTGATGTGGTGCACGGAAGAAGGTGAGCCCGGGATCTGTCGCCGATTAGACGAGCACTTGGCTGGCTCATTTCGCACTCGTACTCCAAGCTTTGCATAATCATCTTGTGAATTTCTATCATGTTTGAGTTGTCTTCTTGTTCATCGGCTTGATCGGTCTTGACGTTCGACTCAAACGAAAAATCGAGAAAAGAATTTTGTAGAGAGCTGTTGCGACATGATATTGGCGTTATTTGCTTATTGTCTATGCTGCATGGGTCCTTGAGCGACTTGTTGGGCGTGGACAAGTTTAATTTTTGCGATTGTGGTGTAGGCGATTGCTTGAAGAGGCAGCGTCTAGCTTGGAACGAATTTGGCGAGTCAAGCGAACAGTTGGATATGTCTAGTAGCTTGTTTTTGTAAATTTGCGGATGGTTGGACTCTTCGTCGACGTCCGACTCGAGGTTGTCAAAATGGGAATCGTAGTTCTGTGACTCGATGCCAAGACCGCTGTCCGACGTGTCCTCGTTAAAGTTGGACTTGAACCGCTGCAGCAGTGAGTCAGACAATTGGTTGCTGGTCTCTGTGAACACGCTTGAGAACGAGTATTCGTCCGTCAGTCGCAAACGTTTCACTTGTTGATAAATGCTTCAAAAATTAAATAATTAAAAAATGAGGATTAGAAAAAATTTTTGTTTAAATTTATTTTTTTTATTTAAGTTAATAAAATGGTCTTTTCAATTACTTTTCTTGTTCTATGTGCATGCTGACTGAGCTGGTGGTGGTGGTGGTGGACTTTTTGCGCTTCAGATCATCTGGTACTTGAGACATTGTCGAATTAGTCAGGTCTTTGAATGCAAGTCGATTCCTGTGATAATAAAATTTGTTAGAAATTAGTTTCTTAAGTTGTTTAGTGAATGGAAAAGAGTTTAAATACACTTACATTTTTGGTTAGTTAAAAGTTGAACGAAGCGAACAAAAGCGCGTTGTGTGATTTAGAATGAATAGGAGAGAAAGAAAAAAGAAAGAGAGAGACAAAGTGTGTGTATTTGTGTGTGTATGGTGATCAAAGCGGTTTTTTGATTTTGATTTTTAAATCTAAAATAAGAATAAAATTGTCTTTTAAAATAAGAAAATAGAAAGGTTTGTTTATGTTTATTGTTTTAGCCGATTTGCACTTTATTTTTTAAATGTGACCGTGTCGAATTGAAATTCATCTGTTCAAAATTATCCAATTTTGATATCAACAGGTGAATTTATATTCGCGACTCGCTCAAGCATGCCAAATCGTATTTACGCTACAAGGAACAATTAACGACTAAACCAATTTTAAAAGATAATTCTTTATCTATTTATCTAAATCTCTTGTCAAATTTACATTTTGTTCGTTTATTAAAACATGTTGTCTCTATAAGCCTTAACAATAATATGATGTAATGTGTGCAGTAAATATTTGCTCAAAAGTTTACTAGCCGTTAAGCGATCTTAATTTTTTTCTCACCTATGACTTTTCAAGTGCTCTTTCTCTGAAGCCCTCAAAAGAACATTCAATCGTCCCAATTGCATAACCTTTAGCAAATTGGGTTATTATGCAAATTATCTACAATTGTAGATTTGTAGCTACAATTGTAGCTACATTCTTAGCTACACAAAGCAACTCAATTCATACATTGAAGGCTACATACTACCAAAAATTTGTAATGAATTGCTTAGAACGAATTAAACGAATAATTTGTATGCTCATTGAACCGTTGAAATAAAAACGAACAAGAATAGAGAAACTAGATTAAAATTTGACCGTTTGTAGAAGCTAAATAAATAAAATATCGATTTATAAAATAAATTAAAATGAAATGAAATAGAGCTTAGGGGCTAAATATTGAATGTATTGAATAGAATAGCCTAGGTATGAATTCGTTTATACCTGTGGCTTGAAATGTTTTGGTTTCACTTAGAAATATTTATTCGCATAGTCAAATCTAAATGAATCGAAATAATAAAACTATTCGGATTTAGTAACACAAATTTTGTGTAATTTTTGTGTAACTATAAACTTAGGAACTAACAGCAGTAGATAATTAAATATCTCATTTAGAAAAGATAGTTCTTAAGAGACTGGAACCGACCTAAATTGGATTAGATTCGGTAACATGTTAACGATTCAAAGTGAAGGAAATAATTAAATAAAAATGCCTAACAAATTATATTCTTTGGTCGTGTTTATATTAGTGGATCGGATTTATTTTATGTGCCGATTTCATTATATAATAATGCCAAAACAAACACATTACATAAAGCTTATTTTTTCTAATTCTTTTTTAACGCGGTTTTTGGCTTTAATCTTGATTTTATTCACTTTTATGTATTTAAGAAATGAATTAGACCTTGAATTCACAGGTTATCGAATATTGCCAAAAGTGCCGCCTGATTTTATCACTTGCACAACTTTTTCACATTATTAACTTATCTTGAGCAAAATATTCTCTACGGCTACAATTGTAGCTACAATTGTAGGATTGTAGCCGCTTTATATTTTTTGACTTAAATGAATTTAATTAAATTTTCATTTATACATTTTTATTAAATGGAATCATACAAAAAATACTTATTGATTGAGCACTTGGAAAAATTATGTGTCACCAAACCAAGATCAGGCTCCTTTTTGAAAAATATATGAATATTTCTAAATAACTTGTATTTGCATATTTATAACGAATTTGCATCCATATCTGTAAAATAACGGGCAGTTAATCAAAAGCTTATTTGTTTTATGGAGTCGGTTTTTATAGCATGTAATTAAAACATAAAACTAGTAGGCGATCTTAATTAGATAATTCTATCCGTTATTTATAATCATCAAATGTTATCAATGATATTACCTAGGCCACATTTATGAGCATGTCTATTATCATCATAAAAATCTTATCTAGCCTTTTAGATCATTAGATGTAAACATATTTAGTTACAAGTCATAAATTTACCTTTAAATCTTGTACCGTCTCTTATCGATTGGCAAGGCTCTCAATCACAAAAGCGGCATTTCTGAACTACTTTCTTAACTTTGCTCTCAAGACGAGCACTCATGCCAAAAACGGCCTAATGTGCTAAGTATCGATTTTTTCTCTTATTAGCTGTTTATAAACAACCTACTGGAGGAAATTTCAAAAAAATATTTCCTCTTTACAAAAAACAAACAAAGCTTTTAATAGCTTAAGTCAGCAGTTGGATGCATCTTAATGATTTAGATTAAAGAGCCAACAGAAGACCTACGGGGGTCATTTAGATTGTATCATGTATCAAATTATCTTGAATTACTTAAATCTCAAATATTCGTTTTTGGCCATGTTGAGATGGATGGTTTGATTTATCTGTATAAGCTATCTTATATAAAAGATAATTCGTTATATAAAAATGTTAACGTACTTTTTTCTCTAAGATTATATAAAATTTCACTAACGAATTAATGTGTTGAACATGCTGTTTTAAAACTAATTTATCTAACGCGAATACGAGCCAAATATTTTGTGTCCAAGTAAGAAAATATTTATCGCATTATATCACGATTTTGTCACATACAAAATTTTCTTACTTTATCTTGAATTAATTTCTTAATAAATATTCATTAGCATGAATTTGACCAACTAGTGAATGTTTTTTTTTAATTAAAACTTAAGTGTAATTATTTTTAAATTATATAAACACTTGAACACATTTATTAGTTTAAAATCTTAGATTCGATTCGCATTCATGCATGAGATTGGCCTAGTTCAACCTGGGAATATTCGTCTTAACATAAATTAATGAATAATGGATATAAATTAATAACATTTGACGCCAAGCTATCATTGCAGTTTATGACTTAGGAATACATCTTATTCCCATGCATCTATTATGACATAAATAAAAAAATATCCCAGGTTTCTAAAGACTTTCTAAATAGTATAGCTGACCAATCTATTACGGCTACATAAATTGTAGCTACAATTGTAGCGTATTGAAGAAATATATTTTTCTTGTCTTAAGACTTTTTTGCTCATAAATTTGTAGAGTGCCAATAACTGTTATCAAATTGGCCGCATTAGCAAAATCGATTGGCAAATTGAGCAATCGATCTTGTTTAGCTTTGACGTAAAGTCAAACTAAAATAGCTCAGCATTGGCTTGAGTGTTTTTAAAAACAATTAAACAAGCCTTCTTCTTTTTCCACTTATCTGATTTCGAAAAGCATACCTGTCCATCTCAAGTGGACGCAATTGTGAGTAAAAATGTTAAGAGAAATCGAATTAGAATATTTCCACTTAAGTTAATAAAAACAAAACATAAAACAAACAAAACGACAGGTCTTAATGCGATTAAAATTCTTAAGTCAGACTGTTAATGTCAATTTTATTCTAACGACTGAAAATACCAACAGATTTTGGTTCAAGACAAATATTTGAATAGAATATAAACATGCAGGATAATTAATCCACTTGAATCTCAGCTCAGTCGAGTAAAATCGAATAAAAATTGAAATCCTTTTTTTTTTTAGCAAAGTCTCTACTACTTGTAAAAACGACAAATAAATATTTAATTAATAAAAAATTTCTTATTAAATATAGATTTCAGATGTTTTCAGCTTTGACTGCATTTATAAATCCTTTACAGCATTCTACAAAATAGACACTATTGTTTGTTCATTAACAGTTTTTAAAAAAACAAACTCCAAGTCATTGATTCTAGATTAAATATTGTTTTTACTTTACAATTATGTCCTATAATTAACACTTTTTAAATACTAGTCCATATATTAAGAAAATCCAGCTAACGGTAAAATTAAATCTGTAGCCAAATAGCTGGTTTTATTAAATTTAAAACTATAATTTGATTATAATTAAACTACTATGCTGACAATTAACACTGATTTTAATCTAACCAAAAGTGGATATAGATTAAAATTCAATTTAATAAAATAATGAAAAAATGCTCCATTTATTTTAATATTAAAATCAAATAATAACAAAATTGAATCCTTAAGAGAGATATTAAAATCTTTAGGCCTATTTAACTAAAATAATTGCACAAATCTGTTTATCAGCTAATTTTTATTCCATAGGAAAAAATTACACCTAAACATGTTTAATAATTATTAGATTAAAAGCTTTTAAAAATAAATTTAACTTGAGAAAATAATTGTCAGTCTCCTGCGAGATAGATAAAGTTTGAAATTAAAGAATAGCTTTATTAAAAATATCAAACGATATTGAAAATTGATCGTTCTATTTTTCGAATTAATTTATTTATAATCTCAAATTCTTTAAATTTTGCTTCCTCTTATCGAATTTCTAAAATACTGGACTTGTATTTAAGACTTTAGAGCAAAAATTTTAAATGCTACTTAAGGCCTTTTTCAAAAACCTATTAATTTTGAAAATTATTTATTTACTTTACAAAAAAAAAATATTATTTTGAAAAATAAACAACAAATGATAAAAATCTTATAAACTTATCTTTCCGGAACTGATTAATACATATTTTTAATAGATCAAATTTAAAAATGGTTTTGTGTTTTCAATTCATTTTGAATAATCTTTAATGAATTTATGTGATTTGACCTAATGAAACTTCATAGAAATAATTGCGTAAAATTAATCGGCTTGAGTTTTTAATTAAAAAGAATATCCGCATATTTTGTGTTAATAACAAGAAAGAAAATTTTAAAACATTTTAGTTAGAACAAAAAATAGACGCTTTTGGATTAAAATTAAAACCTAATTTGTTAATATATATTCAAGAGTTTTTATATTTTTATGTGTTATTTTTTAACTTAAATAAATAACTTTTTAAAGCAAAAATTATATTCAATTTTGACCAAGTCGGTTTATAATAAAGAATACTTTCTGTAATTTTTATATTTTTTCCTTTTATACATTTAAAATAATGATTCACCTGAATGATTTTAACTTTTTAATTTATTTTATCTTTGATCGGTAGTTTTTATCTATAGGGACTATGGTCTCTTGTCAAATATTTGCATTTGAATTAGATTTTTTAGTAAACAAAAAAAACGGCAAGATTCGAAAAAAATTTATGAGTAATTAAACAATATTTATTTAATCCAACACCTTACAACCGAATAAACTTTAAAAAGTTTTTTTAATTCTACTTTTAACTTCAAAGGCTGCATGCTAGCATGCTTTCATATGAATCAAATGTTCCAAAAATGAATTTCAAAATTTCATAAGCCTGATGATTTGACGTTATCATGCTTTAAGAAAATATGTGCAACATTAATAAACATTTAAATAAAAACCTAAAATAATATTTTTATTTATTTAAAAATCGAATATATATTAAAAATTTAATTTTATAGTCATTAAAGTTTTCTATTTCTGGATCAATGACCAAAGTAAAACCAGAAAAAATCCTACAACTTTTAACGAAGACTTTTTAAGCAATAACGCAGGAAAAAAATATGTTTTTACCAAATCGCCATTAAATTTGTTTAAATTATTTCTACTCCTACTAATACTAAAAATTAAGAAAACTTAAAATAAAATTGAAAAAATTGTTTCTAGCTTTTTTTTAATTCAATTAAATCATCTAAATAAAGCAATAATGAAAGACAAAATTTCACTTTATTTTTAAATTTTATTTAATTTTTTTCTTTTTTTCAAATCACCATTGTGGATTTTAGTGAATCAATAAATAAATTATTTATAGATTTTGAAATAGTTAAATTTCATATTTTTATTTTTTTAAAGTCTTTAGGGTACCTATTAAGTTGAGATTTAAACGTTTTATTGATTAAAATTATTGATTTGAGAATTAAATCTAATTGTACAATAATTATTATTAAGATATAAAGTAAGAATTGTCAGACATATCGTAACAAGGATACAAAGTATATAAATTATAAATTATAAATTATAAACTAGTTATATGATTAAACAAGATAGAGACTTGCTCTCGCGTTTTGGCTGTTGGAATCGTTGCGAAGTTTTCGAAGGAACTTCTGTAAGAAGCTGTTGCGATAGGCAGCTTTATTTGTTTTTCTTGTTCGGAAAGGGAAGCGTGCGTTCAGGCGAAGGTTGCGTGGTTGACATGACGTGATGGGATGGTTTGGGCCAGCCAGAATTCTATTGAGTGTTTGTTCGCATACATGGTATAACTCGTTAATTGGGAGGAGTTTGTAAGAGCCTGCAGTCTGATCATTGATTCCCATGATTCGCCATAAACGGGAGTTGAAAGCATTCATCTCACACTTAGCAGCAGCAGAGGTTGAAGTAAGTATTGCGGCGCTGTACGTAAAGTGGCTGAGACAATATGCTCGGAATACACAAATGAGCATCGGCGTAGACCAGCCATTGAGTTTAAGCTGCTTGAGCAAGAACTCGATAGGGCTGACAATCGAGCGTACACGTCTCCATTGGAGATCGGGGTCGAGCGAGTCAGAAAGCTCAAAGCCGAGATACTTATAAGACTTGACTGTCTCAAGCATTTGGCCGAGCAAATATACAGTAGGAACACTTGAGCCGAGTGCGCGCGGGGGATTAATGAAGATCACTTTACATTTGCCCACGTTTAAGCGCATCATATTATTAACACACCAGCGCTGAAAAGCATCAACTATCTCTTGGGGGAAGTTGCTAAATGTGTTTCCTACAATGTAAGCTAGGATGTCGTCTGCGTACTTTAGTAACTCAACTCCAATAGGCAGGTACTCATTGATGTCGAGTATGAAGAGGAGGAATAGGATAGGTCCAAGGACACTGCTCTGAATAACACCAGTCCGCACATCTCGCCATTTTGTTGCCTTACCTCTTTAGACAACTCGTTGCTTACGATGAGACAGCCAAGTTGCAATCCATGTGATCAGCCATTGAGGAAGCATAGACTCAATCTTGATAATGAGTCGCTCATGGTCAACTAAGTCGAATGCCTTGGCGAAGTCGAAGAAGATTCCCATCACCTTCTGGTCCCCACTGTCTATAGCTCTTCCCCATTCATCTAATACCATAATCAATGCGTCGGTGGTGCTTCTACCAGTTAAGAAGCCGAATTGCTTGTTCGTGAGAAGCCTTACACGAACAAGGCGCAGTATCTCCTTGGTGATAATGCGTTTAATCTTGTAAAGATTTTCTTACCTATACTTCAGTTAAGTTCATTGTCCATTTCTATAAAAATTCAAATTCTTTACGAAATGTTTCTTAAAATATTTTGTAAAATGCAGTATTTGAAGTATTTGAATGAAAAATTCATTCGATAAACATATTGGATCTACATCCCGTGCAAAAAGTGTACCATCTTGCTCGAATCCTTCTCCATTGTCCAAAAACCTCACTGTTATAGATGCACCGGTGTATATTTAGTAATATTTTTATTAATATAAGATAAAATTTATGCAGATACTTTGTCAGTTGGAATGAGTCGTTCCTTTAAGCCGCATTATTTAGTTTTTGATTAGATAGTTGACAAGAAAAAAATAAGTATTAGAAAATTTTTAAAATTCTTGAATAAGTATAAATAAAGAAAAAAGTATAACGAATTGATAATATTTGTTAATTACAACCACCAGTTGACATTTTCTTAGGCGAATAATTTTTTAAGTTATAAATTTTGATTTCTTTAGCTTGATTAAATATTAGAGATTTTGTTAATTTAAATAGGAGTTAAAATTTGGATAAATTTCATAATCAAGTGCAAATTTTTAATATTAAATTTAAAAAAAAATTGGGTTTGATTTTTTTTAAATTTGGGTTAAAATGAAAACTGAAAACGAAGAAAAATCTGTAATTATTCAAAGCAATTTGGATATTGGAGAGAATGATATCGATTTGGTGATAATGTTTTTTGAAAGTAAGAAACAGTCGGGCGGTGGTGACATAAGTGGTTCAGAAAGAATTGGAAAACGCTTCATTAAATTCAATTTCGAAGAAGATGACTCGAAACAAAGAGTTTTGGAAAGAAAATATTTTTCGTTTAAAAAATACCAATTTAAATCGTATGATTCTTATATATTAGGCTATCAAAATGATTCTTACCCAACCATTAATAACCAACTGATAATCAAAGATGTTTTAATGGATTCTGATTTCGACTCGGATAACTATGATGATTCTGTCATTAAAATGTACGCGGAACACTTATCCCCTGATAATGAAGTGACTGAAATTAAAAAATCCTATTTGTTTGATAACACATTTATGGTCTTTTACAAAAATGATTTGGATAGTAACCAAGTTAAACAAAGGTATACAAAAAAGCCAAAACTTCGTAATCAAGAGATAAGTATATTTGAATCATACAATACAAAATCATTTTTGATAACATGTAAAGATTGGGAAACGCAAAAAGTTGAGAAAATAAGAAACATAATTTGCGAAGAAATGGAAAAAAGAGGTGCTGATAGAAAATATTTTATTGATCTAAATGACTGGTATGTTTTGGTCCAGTGTGAAGACCAAAAAACCTTTAATGATTTAAAAGATATGACAAAACAAAGTCTTAATTTTATCAGTGATGATTTAATAATCGAAGAAGTACATAATTATAAGCTTTTGGATTTGGTAAAAAGTAATAAAAAAGAGCTTCAATGTGAAAAACAACATTCTGCGATTCAATCATCAGAAAATGTCCAACCTCAACAGGTACCACAAAATGAAATGGAAATTGAGGCCAAACAAAAATCAGAGATTGTTAAAATCAGTCGCACTCATTTAAAGCGAAAAGCAAAGTCTGAAAAGGTTACCATGGCTCAAGCTGAAGTGAAAAAAGAAGAACATTTAACAATTGAAAAAATCACAATGGATGAGATTCACTTAAATGATTTATTTAAATCACAAACTGATAGCGAAATTGTTTTCAATGAAGAGACACCATTTTCAATAGGTCTTATAAATTGTCCTCAACTAAGAACCAGACTAAGTCAATTGCTGTTAAAACAAAAGGCTGATCTATACTTTGACAAAAAAAATAGATATAAAACATTAACATTAAAATTTAATAAAGAATCGATGAACAAAACAATTAATATTGTTAAGAATTTTGCCAAAATTCATTTTATATACAAAATTGTTCATTTTTCTCAAGCCATAAGTTCTGATAATGTTCTAATGAATGCGTTGGCAAACTATTTACCAAGTTTTCACAGAAAATATCCAGGAATTTTTTTACAATTGAATGATAAAACATTGCACTGCTATGGATATCCAAAATCTGTCGGAAAAGTGTTAAACACAAGCTATGGATTATTTAAAGAGTTAGTTGAAAAAAGTGACTTGACAGAACCAGAGCACCAAGAAAAGAAAACTGACAAAATTGTCCAAGACTTACCAACTCAACAAGTAAAATAAAAATATAAAATTCTTAATTAGATGAAATTGATTTAATAAGGCATCAAAGAAGCCTAAAATCTCTTTAATTAAGTCCGAGGCTACAGCTACAACTCAAACAAATGATGAAAGTGAAAAAAATGAATGGAAAATCAAGGTTGGTAAAATAAAAATTGAAAAAAAATTGTACACCGATGAAAATAGAATAGTCTTATACGATTCATTTAAACCAATTGAAGCAGCAAAGACAATTGACAAACAGGATACCAGCAAAGAAAACTTCTTGCTCATAGATCCAAATACTTACAAAATTTTGTCGATATGCTTGAGGAAATGTGCTAAAATCACTCTTGATTTTATTGATGATTTAAAATTGGTATCGAATGATTGTAAGCTGGTTTTTGTCAAAAGCGAAATGGACGTGATGGAACAATGCGGGATTATAATTGATACAAATGAAGAAAAATATGCCGAAACCTATAGAACTGAACTGGAAAAAATATTTAATTTTTATGAAAAAAATCGACTGAAACATGTTTATAATCTAATAGACGATAAGCTCAATAGAGACGAAATTTTTTCAACTTTAATTTCTAATTTTAATTCAAAAAATGAACTAGATGACTTGAAAATAATTTTGAACATGATCTATTTGGATGAGAACGTGGTTCACGCTGAGTTGACTGATAAAAGATTAATTGAAGTGTATGGATATACAAATGCTGTACAAAATTATGACAATTATGCTATTGAAATTTTAAAAAAGACAATCAATCACTTTAAAAATAATTTAAAAAATGTTCTAGCTTTTAAATTATGGCAAAAAGAAAATCCAAAGATTGGCATTTTTTTCAAGTTTGACGGCAATTATTTCAATGATTTTGCCATGCAAATAGCAGCTTTTGAAGCCCATGTGGTAAAATTGGATGACCAAAAAGCAATACATATCGCATGTTTTAACAAAAAATTAAGAAATAGTGCCAATAATTTAGACGTTGTTGACGATGTCCATAGTTGGCGAAATAGTATTGATGATTTTATATTTGAGTACCTGGAATTGTTTGGAATAGAGCAATTCAAAGTACCATTTACACGGAACAGTCAAGAGTGTCAAAATATTCTTTATAATAAAAGCGTTTTGGATGTATCGTGGATTGATGAGAACGAAATTGAAGTTATTGGAATCCAAAGAGAAATTGATCAATTAAAATTAAAATTGCTTTAATTAAATCGACTAAAACTTTCTTTTAGTTATTTATTATATTATTTTTAAATAAAATTTTAAAATGTATTCTAAATTTATTGTTATGTGTTTAAACATAATAAAATAAAATCAATAATCAAAAACAAAAATAAAACTAAGACTTTTAAGTAAAAACTAAAAATATTTTTTATTAAAATTAATTCGTAACAGACATATTCTTTAGATAAAGAAATACATTTATTATATACAAACTATAATTTTACTTTAAATCATGATTGAAATGATTAAAATTAAATAAAATGAAAGAGAAAAATACAACAACTTTGATTTATTAAATTTTTATCTAATTAAATGATAATTTTTATGATGATTCTAAAGTTATTTTATAAATGATCTGAGTTTAGAAATTTTTTTTTTATTTTTTTGTAAGTTTAAATATGATCGTGTATAAGAAAAATTAATTTGCTGTTGCAAAAAAAATTCAATTCAAATAATTATAATTTAAAATGCAAGATTAACCTTTAATTAAATACATATGTTTTAATTTTTATTTAAAAAAAATTTAAATTAAATTGAATTTCATAACCTAGAAGATGTCTTGTGGAATTGTTGATGATATTGAGGATATTTTAAAATCTGGTTCAACTGAGATTGATTTAGAAGATCATAATAGGTCAAACAACAAATCATTTATAATTCCAAAGTCTATAAAGAAGCATAGATCGAAAGTATCCCAGGACAATGAAGTAGAAACAGATAAGGAGTTATTAAATACAAATGTTCCAGGTGTTGCTTCAATATATGTCAAGACATGGGGCTGCACTCATAACAATTCTGATAGCGAATATATGGCCGGACAATTGGCGGCATATGGTTACCAATTAACTGGTAAATTTAAAAATGACTTATGCAAAAAAATAAGCAATTTAAATTTAGATAATGCAAACGAAGCTGATCTCTGGTTGTTGAATAGTTGCACTGTAAAAAACCCTGCCGAAGACCATTTCAAGTAACTAAATAGAATATTTAAAATCTTAAAATTTTTCTTAATTATTTAATAGAAATTACATAGACAAGGCCAAAGAATTAAGAAAATATTTAGTATTGGCAGGATGTGTTCCTCAGGGTGCTCCAAAAGCATCTTACATTCAAGGTTTAAGTGTAATCGGTGTTCAACAAATCGATCGCATAATCGAAGTTGTTGAAGAAACTCTTAAAGGAAATTCAGTTCGTTTATTTGGAAAGAAAAAACAAGATGGAAAAAAGTACGGTGGTGCTAGTTTAAGTTTGCCAAAAGTTCGCCGTAATCCATTGATTGAAATTATTGCCATAAATACAGGCTGTTTGAATGAATGTACTTATTGTAAAACAAAGCATGCTCGTGGCGAGCTTGGCTCTTATTACCCGGATGAAATAGTCGAAAGAATTCGTCAGTCATTTGAAGAAGGCGTAGTTGAAGTTTGGTTAACTAGTGAAGATACTGGAGCTTATGGCCGTGATATAGGAACTAACATTGTTGAACTAATGTGGAAGATAGTTCAAGTTATTCCAGAAGGCTGCTGGCTGAGAATCGGAATGACCAATCCGCCTTATATTTTAGAACATATGGAAGAAATGGCTAAAATTTTAAACCATCCAAGAGTATATTCATTTCTTCACATACCTATTCAATCGGCTTCAGATGCTGTTCTTACTGACATGAAGCGAGAATATTGTTCCGATGACTTTAAAGAAATAGTTGATTTTTTAAGAGAAAAGTAAAAAATGTTTTTTATTTTTGTGAGTATAAGCTATTTATAACAAAAATATTTAGAGTTCCGGGTGTAAATATTGCTACTGATGTAATTCTCGGCTTTCCTACCGAAACCGAGGAAGACTTTCAGCAAACATATGATCTAGTTGAAAAATACAAGTTTTCTTCTCTTTTTATAAATCAATTTTTCCAACGTCCGGGAACACCAGCGGCTAAAATGCGTCAACTGCCGACTCAAGAAGTAGTTTTCAGTTTTAAATTTTTTTTGTTTTATATTTATCTATTTAAAACTCTAAAGAGAAAAAGACGAACTAAGATAATTTCTGAACTTTTCAATTCATACACAACCCATGATGCAAAATTAGGATCAATTTATGAAGTTTTAGTCACTGAAATCTCTCACGACGAAGAATACTATGTGGCTCATAATAAATTTTACGAACAAGTAAACAGTTAATTTATTTTTTAAACATTAAAACATAGAAAACAAAATATTCCTGCCAATGAAGAAATAATTTTTTAAAACTTAAATTAAAGGTTTTGGTTCCAAAACTTGATTATTTGATGGGAAGAATGATCCAAGTAGAAATAATTGAATGCACAAAGCATTCAATGAAAGGCCGAGTAATTGAAGAATCTTTAGATAAATATCCAAGGCGATTACAAGTCAAAAGAGGCGATGTAACTGGTTTAATCAAATCTGACTTGAATAATAATGCAAAAGATGAAAATGGATGCTGTGGAAATGGGGCTCCATTGAAAGAAAATAAATGTGGTACTGGATGCTGCTCTAATACTCAAGACTCTGAGCAAAAAATAACCAATCTAAATGAAGTCAAATTTGACCGTCTAAGGGATTATGCCATAGCTACTTTAATTGCTTCCAGTGTAATTTTAATTTCAAAAATTGCTCTTAGATATTTCATTAAGAAATAAAAATTTAAAAATGATAATTATCTATTATTTATTTTATTTATTACCATCTGTGGAAAACCATAACTTATCATTGTACTTTTTTTAATTTTTAGTTCAAAAGGTGGCTAATAGAATGTTTTTATCTAAAATATTAAAATTAAAAATAATAAAATATTTTATAATAGGAAATAAAAATGAGCAAAAGGGTATGTCTTCACAAAAACGATCAAAATTATTAATCTGAAAAATTGGTTATTTTATATTTTTAAATAAGTTTATTTCTAACTTAAGCTTTTCCAAAATATTAATTAATTTTTTTACTTAAGGATTTTTAGTCCAATACAACCATTGTAAAATTGAAAAGTATTTTATTATATATTTGTGAACAAAATATTGAACTATTATAAATTTGATTTCATTCGGCTCTTTTAAATTAAGATCATTTTTGGAGAATTTTTAGATATCATTAGATCATTAACTAATCATTCATCTAAATATTCAAAATAATTTTTTCTAAATTAAAACTATTTATTTCTAGATAAGGTAAATTTCAAGCTTCTTAAAAACTTAATAAAACGCTTAATTTAAATTAGTTCTATATTAAAATATATTATTAATTTTTATTGAAAAGATTAAGTTTAACTACGAAGACCAGAGTTTGTTTTAGTCATAAATTTGATTTTTGGCATTTATTTATTTTTATCTATTTAATCTTTTTAATTCGAAAATCACAATAAAAATTTTAAAAAGATTATTGACGATGATTGATGATAATTTTTTTCTAAAATTAAAATAACATAACCTAATACACACTCTGATTTTTAATTTTATTTGAAAAAAAACTTTTAAAATTTATAATTTTATTAATTTTAATGAAGTAAAAATCAATCCAAAAACTCATCAAAATTAATTCGAATCATATAATAATTATGTATTTATTTTTTTGTAAAAAAATCAACATTTAATTTATTTAAAAAAAAAGTAACAAAATGAATTTTAAGTTAATTGAAGTTACAAAAAAACTCAAGCGATTTGATCTAATAGAAAAACGAAAAAATGGTCAAATTCATTACTAGACATAATTTTGCTCAAATTATAAAATATTAAATCCTAAAATTTGTTTCATTCTATTCTCAAGTCTATTTACACTACATTCTCAAGAGCAAAATTGTCATTCCATAAATTAACATCCTAAACTTGATAAAAAATATCTTAAATACATTGTTAAAAATACAATTTTTTTCAGCCCGATCAATGTCGAGGCTTGCTTTACCAAATAGTTAGAAAAAATATTATCAGCAAAAAGAAATATCAAAAAAAATCTACAAATCAGTATCGAACCATTGGGCAGGCGATTGAGTTTGATGGTTGTTGATTGGCACGTCAATCAGTTGAGAATTACCATTAAAGTTGGTCGGATGCTGCATCTCTAGCTCATACGGATCAATCGTATTATAGGCAACATACTGGTCATTCGATCCGAGCATTCTGTGATGCTCAACGCCACCATATATCAAGCTGGGATCATTGTTCATGGCAAAATTGTCATTGCCAGGCTTGTTCTCCGACAATCTGTACAAAACAGCCGCTGCATAAGTGGAAATAGCTGGGTCCTTGGACCTTAACAGCTCGGTAAGTCTATCAGTTATTCTCTCATTCTCAATCAAATCAATATTGATCCTGTCATTGGCCAATTCGGACAAACAGCCACAAGCCACTCGTTGTATACCTTCCCAAGGCATGTACAACAACTGAACTAGCACAGGTATGCACTTGAGCTCTCTGATAACAATTCCGTTGTGCGGATCGCGTCCAAGCTGATGCAAAGCGCCCACAGTGCCCTCAATTATCTCCTCCATGGGCACGTCATCAATTATGGCGCTTTCAATCCCCTGCTGCTGGGCCTGTTGGTGAGAATTTATGGCCTTGATTAGCAGCTGTACTAGCCGTGGTATGATGCCAAGCTCTCTCAACGGAGCCAAGTTGTTGTCGTTCAATGCCAAATTGCGTATCAAACCAATAGTTGCCTTTAGCAATGGCCATCTGCTCTGGTCAGATTGCAAAAGTGGTGCAATGACCGGCAAACCGTAGTAGTACCTCACAGCCTCTTGTGCCACTTGCGATTGTGGATGACGATTGGTCACGTGTCTAAGCGAGCACACAGCCGGCTCACAAATGTCCTCCTTGTTCTCATTGCCACTCTGGAGCATTGTTCGCAGCATTATCTCTATCCCATTATACTCGACAAATTTCATCTTGTTCAAATCATTGTTGCATGTTAAATTGGACAAAATTCCAGCTGCACATGTGGTAAAATTGATATCACCACTTGTATTCAAAATGTCAATTAACTTCTTAATTAAACCTTCCAGATTGTCCTCTCTAATGGCACAATCGCTCAAATTTCTCAGTGTCAGGAGACAATTGTAAACAATTCGCTCATCATTGTTCACATTTTGTAAGTGTGTGCTAAGCACCTGCATGGCACCTTCGCTTACCAATTCTCGTTTGTTCTCTGGACAAACACTCAACACTTTCATTAGTCTAACACATGTCCAAATAAGCTTCTGATAATTGGTCGAGTTCATTATTCTTATAAGCTCTTTGGGACAGCCACTTGTTTGAATGACCAACTTAACCTCGCTGTTATTAAATGCCAATATGTGCAAAGAGTCGAGTAAAATAGCCAAAAATTTTTGGTTATTATTTTGACTCAGGAGCTCGACCATTTTTCTAGTACCATTGTAATGATGCACCTGAGCCTTGGAAGCAGGCTCATACATGAGCAAGTTATGAAGGGTTGTGGCTGCGTAGAAGACAACACTTTCAATTGGTGAGCTTAGCAACTTGATCAATGCTGGTATGCCACCACATTTGAGAATGGCATACAAGGCCGGCTTGTTGTTGTTGGCAGAGAGATTGCAAAGGATTTTGGCTGCCATGTTGTGAAAATCAGGATCATTTGAGTTTAGGAGTATGTTGACCAGAGAGCTTATCAGCGCTTGAGAGCTGGTCAGAGCCATGCGACTTGCGTCTTTGCCAGACAGCTGGTCAATTAGCTTAAGGGTCTTGGCAACCACGATTCTGTCCTCATCGCTCAAAAGCTTGATCAATTCGGGAATGGCCCGAATGGTCACATCAGCGTCCTCTTGATAATTGATTAGATTTATTATGGCTGTTTTTAGTTGCTGGGTTGGCTGTGCGAGGCGTTGGACCGTCGATGGTCGGCCCAGATTCGCTCCGCTTGTGTTCTGTTTTATGAAGCCGTAGTCTTCTAGCGACTCTGGAAACATGGCTGCTCGGATCCGCTGTGATCGTGTCTGGTTCAACTGTGCGTTTATGTCTATTTAAGTAAGAATATTAACTAACCATCTTTTTTACCACATCTATGCTTACCATCTACATTCTGCTGCGAGTGCACAAAATCAAACTGAGTCACTTCGTCTGAGTAAATCATTTCCGACTTGTGAACGGTTTCCTTTTTTGTTTTTAAAATTTAATAGATTTATTGTTTTTCTTAATAAATTTATTTAGCAAATTACTTTATATTTCATGCTATCCATTTTAAAATTCGACTGTAATTAGTAAAGAATTCATAAAAAAGTCTAAGATAAGAAAGTTATCAAATTCAAAATTATGTTATAAGTGTTTTAGGTTAACTAAACACCAAGTTTTATTAGTGAAAGAATAAAAAATAAAAAAGTGACTAAGGTGGCCAGAGTTTCCTTAGGCAAGTTGACGCACAAGTATCGACCGAAAAATAAATTATTCTTTTTTTCTATTTGCACTTAGTTTATCATAAAATGGTCAATATTCTTAATATATTTTTTATATGTTCTTTTTTGTTGGCTATGTTTTTATTTGTTTAGCAAAAAATTATGATGATTAATGTTGGCTTTCTATTGAAAATTGGAACGACTTGAGTGTTGTCTTGAGTGAGTTTAGTCTTAGCTGAAAAATCGGTTTTTTATTGCCTTTCTGGTCCAAATTTTGAATTAATTTAATAGAAAATATTATGGCGCCTTGCTAGAGAACTTGAGTGCCTCATTAGGCTAATTTATTTCGATTATGGTAGCAACATACTCAATCATAAATCTGTTAACTTTTTTTATTATGTCATATGAATAAAATATAAAATAATCATATTTTAGATATCAAAAAAATTAGCAGAAAAATATTTGGTCAACTAAAACAAACTCGGATTTTGTGATCTGACTCGAAGTTGAAGCTAATTTATAAAAAATAACTAGGGCTCATTTATTATATTTTATTTCTTAACTAAAAGTGTTCCAATCTTAAAAATAATCAAATAAAAATAACAAACAAGTTTTTTTCATCTTTATTTGATTCGTAATTAGAAGTCTTGAATGCAGAAAATTAAAATAATATAAAATTAGTTAAACGATATTTGAATAATATCCATTAAATATTTAAATAGGAATTCATTTAAAAACGAAAAACTCATATTTATTGACCATTAAAGCTTTAAATAAATAAAAAGAGTTTTTAAATAAAAGTTAACATGTTTTTTAAGAATTAAAATCTGAGAAATTTATTTAAATTACAAATTTTGGTATTAAATATTTAATATTTTATTAGATTTTTTCTTAAATTTAAATTAGCTAATTATTAAAATATCGAAAATGACTAAATTAAGAGAAAATTTTTTTTATTCTATTATCATTAGGTGTTTCTGAATCTGATCGTTTTTGATTAACAAAAAATTCATTTGATTCCAATTCCGATAAAATAATAGACAAATAAATTTATATAAATAACACTACTTGAATCGTGCAGCAAATATTTTATATTCTTCTTGGCACAACAAAAATCTGGCTAATGTTTTCTCATAATATTATTGTTATTAAAAGAGTTGTCTCATTAGACTAAATATGATTATGCTTCGAAAATGACTTTAATTTACTAAAATTTACTTATGTTTTTCTTATGGAATTAAAATTAAACCAAAAGAAACTAAAAGAAAACTTATTGTTTTTTGTAAAATTATTTTACCGGAAAATAAGCAAGAATCCTGAAGAAAAAATTTTGACTACAACTAGGAGTTCTAATAATATGCAGAAAAAACATTTTTGAACTAATTTAATTATTAATATACTTGGTTTCTTGAAAAACAATTATAATTTTGAACTAAAGTTTTCTAAATAAACAAATTTCAAATTTCTCTTTGAAGCTTTTACCTTTTAGGAATAATCAAGAGCTAAATTTATTTACTATTTTAAATTTTAAACCATTAAAATAACACTAATTTATTTTATTTATTTTTAAAATTATTGTAAAATTTGAAAAAGCATTCAATTCTTATGATTTTATTGTAAATTGACTTATTCAGGTTACCTATTTTTTACTCTAAAATTTAGCTTAGTAACATGAGAAAGATTGTTTTAATATCACTTCATTCTCTAAATATTTTTCAGTCATTAATTTAAAGTAGAATTAAATGAATAGACAATTTCTATTCCATTAAATTTTAAATCTAAATTGATGTACAGGAATATTTAAATAAATTTACCTTGTTAATTAGATTTTTGTGACGTCAAAATCATCACTTTGGTCCAAAAAATTACATAATTATGCCAATTTAATAAAAAATCTCATTAAAATGATTCTAAATATGACCCTTAAGCTTTATTTTGTGTTTTCCCTTAATCAGAAAATTCAATTTATATTTAGTGGGAATATTGTATTACTTTAAGTAATCAAAGAGAAGATTTAGAAAAATAAGAAAATACTATTTTTTCTTACATAATCTTCAAATTATAAAAAATTAACTTGGTCAAGATTTTTTTATAATTTGAATAATTTCAACGAATAAAAAAAACTTATTCTTATAAATCTAATTTTATTAAAGTTTTTTTGATAATTTGTATAATTAAATACTTGTGATTTTTCAAGTATTGTCATTTTACAATTGATTGAAGAAAAATTGCTTTAAAACTTTTCATATTTTTCAAAATTAAAATATTTGGCTAGCAAAAAAAATATTTATTCGCCATTATTACAAACTCCGAAAGCCCATTAAGTGTTGATTAAAATGGTCGTTTAATTCAAAAAAAAATTAGCTAAAAAACGAATTAAGGTTTTTGTGAAATTTGGTACAGAATAGAAAAAAAGAACAGAAATTAATGCTAAAAAAGCTTTTAACTTTTCTCTCTAAAGGTGGGTATTTGTTGAATTCAATTTAATTATTATATCGAACAATAAAAAAACGTTATCTATTGGGTTTAACTTTCGATATGATCAAACCTTGGCTATTATGAGAAAGGTATTTAAACTTCAGTTTTCTTTCAAGTCTAATAAATATAGAAATTTAGAAAATTTCTTATAAAATTTATTAAAAGAAAAAAAAATGGAAATATTTAAATTAAATTGTTAGAATTTTTTTAGAAAATCTGAGAAAATCAAATTAATATTAGCTGGTAGTGACTGTGCTCTAAACATAGTGTGCAAACCACAGTTATTATAGATGGGATCCTACTGTTTTTCATCTTCGCAAGTCTAGCTTGCTAGCTTGTTGTAACTTATACTATTATTATTATTATTATTATTATATTAAATTTTGAATACATGAATGTGGTTCATGATCACAAGCAATTTAAAAATCTTGAGTAAAAAAATTCAAAAGTTTTATCTCCATTTGCTAATTATAATGATGGTTCTATCAGATTGGTAAAATTTGATCTTATTCAATTAATTCAATTTATAAAACAATATAAAAATTTTATTGATGACTTTAAAAGATTCAGTAATTATCGTATATTTTCAAAAACTCTTTTATTGAATTGATTTTGTATAATTTAATTGCCAACATTGATGTAATCAAGACATGATTTATTTTTTATCAAGCTTGTTTTAAAAGAAATTTAAATTTTTATTTATGATGTAGTCAAAAAATAAAATTTGTTTTAGTTTTATTTAAATAATCATTTTTACTGTAAAATATTACATATTGAATTAAATTCATTTGGATATATTTTGTAATAATTTTGTTATGAATTAATGACTGACTAGTCTGTATTTTTTTCTTGGATTACCAAAGAGCATTAGTCGTATACCCGTCTCCATACTCCATCCTGATCTGTCACCAATTTTATTATTTTGATTAGTTATAGAACATTAGCTTTTTTTCGTTCTTTTTTTTTATTAATAAAATATTTATTATGTAATGGTAAATAAATTTTCGAAAAAGCAATAATACACATCCCACAACTTTAGCTTGAATAAAAAGATAAATCAAATATTTAAGTATCATTCATTTGATCCTTTATTACAATTTAGAGACAAAATAAAATGCTGATTACTTTAATATTAATGAGTTTTTGCGTTTTTAATATTTCTCTAGCTTTGTTTTCATGCCCATTCCAAACATGCCAAACTATACAAAAAGGTAGCTCGTGCTTTATAGATTGCCAACTTACTGACGGCCAATTACCTTCGATTGGCAATCAAACTATTAAATCAATATCAGAAATGACTCTAAAAAATGCCAGCTTCATACCAGATGACTCATTTATAGACTTGGATATCGCCAATTTGGAAATAAACGGTGATAATTTACAAAACATTTCAGAAAATTCTTTTCGTAAAACCAAAAAAATTAGAGGACTTTTGATGTCTGGCTTCAAAACTCCAAATGTTATTCCAGATAAAAGCCTAAAGCCTTTAGAAAATTCGACTAAAAGCTTAAAATTTACCAACAATCACTTGGACCCGGATAGTCTGAACCAATTTTTGAGAAAATTCAACTTTTTAAAAAGTTTACAGTACATGAATTTACAAAATAATAAATTGTTCAGATTTTACTCCAATTTGAGTGATTTTTCCAGTCTAACTTATCTCGACTTGGCGAACAATTCAATTTTTGACTTGAACATCACGGCCAATCTGAAAACTCTGCAATTATCCAATAATAATATGATTGAGTTGACAAGAAATATGTTTAAAAATCTAAAATTCTTAACCAGCTTAAACATTAGTAACAACTTGGTAGAAGCCCTTGGAACTGATGTTTTTTCAGATTTAACACAGTTAAATGAACTTTATTTGGGAAATAATCGTATACAATTTATTGAGCCGGATTGGATTAATTCTAACAATAGTCTAAAGATGCTGGACTTGTCTAACAATAAAATAGAAAAGATTTCACTTAAAAATTTTATTAATTTAAAATATTTAAACTTAAGTGGCAATAAAATTAGATTTATATCTGATATTAGACCTGAAATTAGACTTTTATCTTTGGATATATCTGATAATCTATTAGAATCAGTACCTGTTGAACTGGCCTATTTGAACCATGATAGTGAAACTATTAATTTGTCACATAATCGATTAAAAAATTTAAATTTTTTAAAAAATATAAATTGTACAAATTTAAAGTATTTTGATGTATCGCACAATTTAATCGAGCTAGTATTTCCTCAAGATTTAGAACAGTGCACATCTTTGGCAAAGCTAGATCTATCCAATAACCGAATCCACATAATGGAATTTCCCTATTTAGAAAAATTAACCTTTTTAGATGCTCATAACAATCATTTGGTCTATTTAAATAGAGCAACATTGATCAATTTACCAAATCTGGAAAAGTTTTATGCATCAAACAACAAAATATTAGCTCTTGATTCATCAAGTTTTAATAACAACTCGCGACTAATTGAGCTTCATCTGAATCGCAATCTTTTATCCAAAATTCCAAACATTTCAAAATTATTCAGGCTCGAAGTCCTTAATTTAGAAAATCAAAATGGAAGACTGTCCGAGCTGACCAATTTTGCATTTGAGAAAGAGCCTAGTGGTAAAGAAATTTCACGATTTTTGTTGGTCAATCTTGCTAAAAACAACATAAGCAAATTTGAAGACAGAATATTTTGCACTCGTTACCAAAATGTCATAAATCTTAAACGAATTAATTTGATTATTGACAGCATCAACTCAATGAACAGGTGCATACTTAAGCAGCTTAGTCATGTAGAGACAATTATTTACGCTAACAATGACCAAAAATGCTCCCTAATTCAGAATAGAATTTCAAACCAAAATGATCATGTTGACCTAGGCTGTGATATTAGCAGCCTTACTTCAGATTGCTTTGATCAGCGCTATAGGTGCCATTATTCAAGCGATTTCGGCAAAAACAACTTCACCACCTGGCTATCTGGTGACCTGCATTTGTACTCGTTCGGAAGCTTATACGAAACATGCAATCTAGTAGGGGAACATGTATGCTTTGCTTTGGAACAACTGAGCATCTATTGTCATATAGAGATCAAAAATGGAACATACCAAATGACAAATATAAAGGTAGTTTATGAAAGTGGCTCGATGAATTATATTTTTACAGCTGATAAAAACTCTTTTTCCCAAGGGTTTAATAGAATCTTTGACAGAATAAAAAAATTCTTAGTTCAGCTTTACTCTTTTCCGCCTGATCACCGAATTGTTTTAGATAGTATGAAAAAGATAGAAATCAATATCTTAAGAGATGAATTTTTGACTCTTTTAATAAGAACAAGTAGAGATAATTATAAAAATGCTAATGGAATTTTAAAATCTGGATGCACAAACAAAACCATGAGCAGTTTAGGTACAACATTTCGCCTAATTGGTGCCAAAGAGAAAGAAAACATTTTCAAAATAGCCCAAAATCTTGGAATTAATTATGAGGAGGAAAAATATTTTGCTGATTTAAACGATGATCGAAACGTTTTATTGACAACATCAGATTATAATTTAACTTATTATTTGAGAAAATATAAAGAGTCTTGGCAATCGATGGCAATTGCGGAAAGTATTTTAAAAATTCCAACTAATATTATCCAGGAATTAAATTGTACTAGAATTACAATTAATAATTTTAAACCAAGTCTTGACAATTATGATCAAAATGAGCTCAAAATTTTGAATATTTTAAATGAGAATTCACAGAATACTAGTCATTTGAAATCATTGGTAATGGATAAACTGGCAGAAGCATGCTATCTACTGAACCAAGATAGCAATTTAGTCTACCCAGAAGAGAAGCGATTAAGATGCTTTGGAATACAGAGTGATTCAAGGCAATATTTTTGCTTATTATTGAAAAATTCTACAAAAGCAGAAATTACAGAGACTAGTAAGCAAATAAATTATTCAAGCAGTGGTCAATTATTTGAAACAACCCAGAAGTCTCTAATGGAAAATACAAGACGCTCGAGACCAAATTTTGTCTTGCAAATGGGAAACAAGCCGAATTTGGAAGAAAGTGGTAAAATTAACTTTGACCAGGCAACTACAGATTTTGTCCACTTGAGTTTTATGACTGGTGGAAGCAGTTCAATATCAACTGTAAAAGAAAACTTAGATAAAACTAGAAAAACGGAAATTCCGCACACAAGTATAAGCTATAAGGAGCGTATTGTCAAAAATCCTGTTCTAACGACTTATTCTTCGACTTCCATTTATCTATGCTCTGATGCTGCTAAAATAAGACTCTCTAAATTAACCATAGTTTTATTTATCTTGATTATTTTAAATAAATAAGTAATTTAATTAACTTTTAAATTAGTGAATATTAAAGCTATCAAGATTTCTTTTTCATTTAATAATTTTTATAATACTAACAAAATTTAAAAAAAAATATATTTATTTAATTTAAAAAATTATTACTTATATCTATATTGTACATTTTTTTGATTAAAAATAAATTTTTGATTTGCTTTTTATTAGATTTTTCTAATTTGTTTAATAGAAAAAATGACAAAAATATGATCGGTATTAATACTATCAAATTTTAATTTATTAAAAAAAATAAAATCATAAGTATTAAAATTAAAGTGAATATTCATTTTTTTATTATCAGTTTTATATTAAAAAAATTGAATTAATTAATAAAAAAGTTAGAAGTTTTCAGATAAGCTGACCCTCATATTTGGAATGTGGAAAACTCAATAAAATATTTATTTGAAAATTCAAATAAAAGAACAAAAATACTTTAATAAAAAAATATTTAAATTATTTTTATTAAAAAAGGATATCTAATCGTTTTCATTATTACAATTTTAATTGCAAAAATAATGATAAAAATATATATAAATTTTTTTTGTTTAATATTTATACAAAAAAATTGTCTTAGCAAAAAATTAGTATTTCCATAAAATTTTCTTAAGCTTTTGATTAAACTTATCATTACACAACTTTTCATCATTAAGTTTTTTCATAAAATCGTCAAATGAAGAGGCGATCGGATTATTTGATTCTTTTTCCGACTGAGGACAGGCAATTTCATCAGCTAGCTTAGTTTGGAATTCCACAGAACTTTCTTTTTCTTTTTGGAATTGACTCATAAAATTGTCAAAATTTGCATCAATCGGTCTAAATTTTGCTTCTACAATACTCTGTACTTTTTGATCCAAAAGCATTAGCCGCTTCGGACTCTTCTCCTCTTTCTCCTTCTCCACATGAACGATTTTTTTTTCCATGGAAATTCTTCGCTTCATGTTTCCAAAGCTATACTTTCGATTAAGCTCGTCTTTTTCGATCCAGTCTATACTCCGAATCAAGTCCAAATCGGCATAAACATAAACATCCCCCACCAAATATTCACTTTTGCCCAGTTTTAACTTTTCATTTTCAATTTTAAACTCCACTAGAGCCCGAAAATGTTCGGGCTTTTGACCATTTATCTCAATCCGAAGCAAATTCCATAATTTTTTCCTCAAAAAATCATCCAATTCTAGCTCACCCCAAAACTTAAGCGTCTCTTGCTCACTTGGAACAAATTCCAAAATAGGCCACACATTTGTATAACTATTTTTTTCCAGTAATATATCAACCAAACGCCAATACCTCATCGAAAACTCATGTAAATACTGTTCAATCATTAAATTTTTAGAATTGTCTAAAAATTTAATCAAAGTTTCGTAAAGCAAATCTTTTAGATTTACACTGACCAAATTTGGAGATCGATTTGACTCGTCGGCCACAACTTGACGCATCAATGTCTCCAACATTTGTTCTATGGTGAAAAAATACTTGTCCTCTAGTGGACAGCAGATGAGAATTTGTTCTCTTTTTCCCAAGACTCGATTTATAAAATTTAAGCTTTTTTCTCTTGAAAATAAGGAAATGAACAAAATGTGTTGAAAATTTTTTAATTCTACAATTTCAGAGTCATTTAAATTTTCTATAGTGTAGATAATTGAATTAGCACGGTACAAGTCTTTTGCAGAAGAATACTTTTTAAGACAAAATCTAATTCCGAATTCCCTCGGATCTAATAAATTAATGGCTATATTCTCAACTAAACACGATTCGGAATTGAAAATTTTGTTTATTATATCATTCCGATTACAAAACAAGACAGTTTTTATATTTACCTCTTGAATTGGCTTAGGCATATTAATCAAAATTTCGTCCGTATGGTTATTTATAATGTTAAAATAATTTTCTAATAAAATTTTTATAAAAATTTGGTTGAAATTTATTGGTAACAAAGACATGTGTTCAAGAAAATCACCACAATGAACTGTTTGGTAAAGATTACACTTTATGGAAGATAATTTGCTAAAATTCTTTGCTAAAAAAACAGCATATTTGAGCAAAAAGCCAATGTTAGGGTTTAATGAGCGTTTGTGTTGACTTTGAAGTAGCTTAATACTGAGCTTTAGTCTCCATTTTTGAAAAAGAACCAATTTTTGGTTTTCTGCAATACTTGATTTGATATCGTGGTAAAGCTCGGTGTTTACGTTCAAAAAAAATCTTGTTTGTTCATATATGGTGTCGTGGAGGGTCAAAAGCAAGTCTTCATTGAATAAACCATTTTCAGTACCAAAGTATATCCTAGTTGCTAATTTGTCCAAAAAAAGATCCTTGCTTATTTCACTGGCAATTTGTTTGAGTATAAAGTCGAACTGTTTTTGAAAAACACAAGATAAAATTTCATCAAATATAATATTTTCGTAAATTGCCAATGCTTTATAATAATCTGCGCAAAATTCTGATACAACTTGGTTCAAAATTTGTTCTCCAATTTCAACGCTTATCTTGTTAAATGCTTCATTTTTATACTTTAAGTTTTGTTGATGAAGCATTTCTTCAATAAGGGAATTTTGAATATTTTCTTTGACGACCATGTCCAGATAAAAGGCTGAAAGTTCCATGGTCAATTTCGAATAGCTTAAAATCAAGTCTTCGATAGTTGTTTTGACTAATTCGTCAATTATTTCTGAATTTATATCCTCGGCTATTTTGTTTATGTCGATTACAATTTTTGGGGGAGATTTTGAGCGAGACTTTGACGAAGAAATTGGTGGCGGTGCTTGGACAGGAAATGCTGGCACAGATTTTTTTTTAATGAGACTTTCGAATAGATTTTGTGTTTTTGGTTTTGTGCTTAAAAGATTTGAAAATAAATTTGGAGTTTTTTTTTGCTGGTCGGGCTCATCTGTCTTTGCTAAATCTTGACCAAAAATCGGCTTTGGACGTTCTTGTTTTTTTACTTCAAAAGAAGGCTTTTGAATAAGTTTGTTAGCTTGTGTATTCTGTAATGGCTTCAAGACAGACTGCTGTTCTTTAGCTTTTCGGAATTCTTCCAAATAATATTCCACTTCATCGCCCAAAAAATTATCTTCTTCGTCAAAGCTGGTCTTTACAAAGTAATTAGGCGATAAGAATCTAGAAGATTTAACCTCATCTATTTCCATTCCACTGATAATTACAGCTAATCGATCACAATTATTCAAGTCATTACTATAAAAATGGTCGATATAGAACTTGTTTTCGATAATTTTTGAGCGACGAAGTCTTAAACTATCTTTGTCACTTTTACTAAGCTCAAAAATAGATACACCTCTTGAAGATGGCATCCTAAAAGCCATGTCGTCATCAGTAACTTCCAGACCAAACATATTTGCGTACATGAATGCTTCATCGGTGTCATCAAAACCTTAAATAATTATTTTATTGATCAGACTTTGATTTCAGAACTATGATTTTATTTGAGAAATATCATTTTAGAACAGCATATTAGAACACTGATAAACAATTAAATTAATAAATTTTTTATCACTTTAAAATTAGCTAATACGTTTTTGTAAAAAAATATATTATTAACATTTGTTAAGATTTGAAATTTTTAAAATTCTTAAAAGATACAAAGATAATATTATATTTATCATTTCGGCTAAAATATGCTAAATTTAACAATCGAAATTTTTTTGATAGACAATTAAATCAAATATTTTATCTCCTTTTTAATTTTCTAGATTGATCGGATCTTTTTAATGGATAAAAAATTCGATCACCATAGATGGTAGACAAATTGGGTGTGCGAGTGAATTTACATACTTAGGAAATATCATAAGTGAAAAATGGTAGCGCATAAAGACATTAAGCACAGACTTGCAAAAGCAAAACGAGTATTTGCCAAACTCAAACCAATATGGAAATCAAAATACTACAGCAAGGAGACCAAAATCAAGATAAACAACACTGATGTATGGAAGTGAATGCTGGGAAATGTCAGAGTTGGACAGAAAAAGCCTTAACACCTTCCATACTGCTAGTCTGAGAAGGATTCTTGGGATTCACTGGCCTGAAGCATTGTCAAACAACGAATTTTATAGAAAAGCGATAACATGGATGTCAATAATTACCAAAGAGCTCACCAAGATAGAAATGACATAGGGAGAAGCAAGGATAAAGGTATAGGATCGACTTAAATGGATATCAGACGTAATGACCCACAAGGAGTAAATGAGGAAAAAAAATTTAAAAAAAAACAAATGTACTAATTTAAAAAATTTACCTAAAATTTCAACTAGCTTATCTATTGGATAAACTTTATCTTTATTCTCTTTAAAAGAGTTAAAAACAGTTTTGAATGCATCGATCCGGACACTAAAAAAATGTCTATGAAGAATACATGATTGTAAGTATTCGCATTCATCTGAGCGAATTAGACGGAAAAACTTGACATAATTTTTTGAATTGAAGGCAAAGTAGCAGTTTAAGGCGAAATGGACATTCCTTGAATGGCGTATTTGTTTTGGCCAGCGTTGAATTTCGCTCAAAATATTGCTTTCGGTCAGGTTTAATAAAATTATATAGGACCTAAACTCGGCTTCATTCGGAGAAGGCGGTAAATTGGATCCGTGCTCATAGCTTGTTTGATAGTACTGTCGCAGAGATTGGAAACAATTTTTCAAATTTTCTTCATTTATTTTAAAGTCAAAAACATCTGAGGCCTGGTCACATAGCCGATGAGAGCACATTATGTGAAACCTAGCGCATTGTTCAATTATTAAGACTCCTTTTAAATCAGGATCACTTTCTGAAGTCAAAAGACGCTGTTGAATAATCTCTTTGCGTATTGACCGGGTACGATTCCATACAAAATCGTACCATTCTACAATTGAAAATAATTCAGCATTGTAGAAAAAATCACTATCAGTTGAAGAGTCTTCTATTTTGGTTATTATCTTATCAATTATATACAGCATTGTGTCGAATAGGACATCAAGGGGCCTCATTTCGTTTGATAATGGTAGATCTTGATCAGCGCTGGAACGGCTGTATTCTTTGACCATTAAGCAGTGATCCGGTTGTTGAGTATCCACGGATACTTCATACTTGTGACACAAACCAAGGTGCTCTCGAGAAAATCTCTCTCTTTCTGGACACATATCTGCACAAGTTCCTTGGATAACTTGTCCTGATGATGATGGTGATATCTGATGCAGCTCATGCCTTATCAATTTTAATATTTTGTCACGCAAAAGCAGAGTTTCGTATTTATCTTTGCTTGTTTTGGAAGCTTTGTTGAAAGTGTCATTAATTGATTGGAGCAGGTGTCGTTTGTCATTAACCTGTAAGTCAAATTTTTTTATTGCCTCTTCCGAAGCCTGAAGTATATTAAATTGTTGAGCATCCATTTTATCAGATATTTTGAATTTTTTTTAAAATTATTCAAAGAAAAAATTCAAAATTAAATTTAATGTTTTATTTATTCTGAAATTTGAAAATTATTTTAATCTTAAAAAAAAAAATTAAGCAGAGTCAAGCATTCCCCAGTGACGCATCCAATTGAATTTTTTCTGTCTCCGGTATCTAGATAAAATAGCTGTTTCTTCGAATTCATTTAAACCATATATTTCTACAATTAATGACATTATGAAAAGAATGGCAATTATAATTCTATAAATCATCATTTTTGATCGTTTTAAATCATGAAACAATTTTATTTATTTTATTTTTTTATCTAAAAATAAAATTAAATTTTTTACACTGAATAGAAAATTAAATATAGAAACTAAGTTATTCAAACAATTTTTCTTCTAATACTAAAAATTAATCGACCATTTTTCAAAACAAATTCTATTTAAATAAAGTAAAAAAATATAAATTTTATGAAAAATAAAAATGAGTAATTTTGAATTTATTCTCGTATTTAGTTTTATTGATTTCTCGCTGACCATTCAGTTATGTCCATATCCTACTTGCAACGCGATAAGATACCCAACAGATTGTTACATTGAGTGTTCAAGTCCTAACGGTAAATTTCCATCAAGAGGTGCATCAAAATTTAAGAATATTTCAAGTTTTGTCTTATCAAATGTTAAATCACTTCCTCCAAATGCATTTTCTCAACTAGAAGTATCTTCAATGACAATCCATGGTCAATATTTTGAATCCGTATCCGAGCAAGCATTTTGTCAAATGAGTAAGCTCGATTCTTTGAACATAATCGATCCAAACAAATTGGAATTGTTCTTTTCTAACTCAATAACAAAGTGTCTAGAAACACTTGTCAAAAATTTTTATCTTAAGAGTTTAATTGTAAATGATACAACAGGACCGGGTGTTTTCGAAAAACTTCAATTTTTTACAAATCTTAACAATCTGAGTTTATCTCACACAAATATAAATACAATTAATTTGGTCAATTTTTCAGCGCTGAAACATTTCTCAATTTGGTCAAGTCCTATCGAGAGAATTCAATTATCGCCGCAATTGAGCAGTCTAAAAGTAGCTTCTACCAGTTTGAAGAAATTAGATACCAAAAATTTTAAATATTCAACACTGGAAAAACTAAATTTAAGTTACAATAAGATAGAGACACTTTCCAAAGATCTTTTTTCCAAAAGATTAAAAGAACTTTCCTTGAACAATAATTTCATATCTGCAGTAGAACCAGACTGGCTAAACAAAGATAATAGGCTAATCTTTTTGGACCTATCCTTTAATTTTTTGGACCATATTCCATTGGAAAATGTGAATTATCTTAAATATTTGAATGTTGGATCAAATATGATTAAAAGTTTAGATTTTTTATTAAAATCAAATCTAATCCATCTCAAACAACTTATTTTATCTGCTAATGAAATTAGAAATGTATCACTGGATACATTAAATAATGTTAAAAATATAGAAATGTTGGACTGTTCAATAAATTATATTGAAAAAGTTCAATTTCCTTTAATGAAATATTTAAAATATGTAAATTTTTCAACTAATCGACTAACTTTTATCAATAAATGGACTTTTAATTTGCTTCCTAATTTACACATTATTGACCTGAGCTCTAATCGAATAAAAAATTTCGAACCATTTTTCAGTACCTCTTTTTTAGAAAGAATAATCCTTGGCAATAACACAATAGATAAAATTCCTAATTTTTATCAAGCTCTGGGTCCAAAAAAAGCCAGTGATCTAATCGTGGATCTAACCTCGAATAATATTTACCAATACAATATTGGTGATTTTTGCCCTCAACTATATTTGGCCAATACAACTTTTATAATTGACAGTTTTTATGAAAATTGTTTATTCAGTAGGTCAAAGATATTGTATTTTAATAGAAAACAGTTTTGCATAGATAAAATAGGCAATTTAAAATTTGTAGCGCTAGATTCATTGCCATGTGGAATGAAATTAAAAGATGAGAATTGTTTAAATGGTTCAAGCAATGTTGAACAGAGTTGCATTAGTTATAATTCTGGTAATGAAGATCTTGGGAATCAAACAAATAGAGATAAAAATGAATCTGAACCAATTCACGGAATAATCAAAACAACCGAACAACATCAAGAACTCAAAAGTCTTGCTTTTAAAATACGAATTAACTTTATAACATATCATATAACATTAACATTGATAAATTTTTATTTTTTTTTCTAATTTAAGTTAATTTTTTAATTTTGTTTCCATGGTAACAAAATTATTCCCAAATATAATTAACTTTTTGCTGCATTTTTGTAGTAGTGTTGCTTAATTAATCCGTAATTAGCTCTTGAAAATGGAAAAGCTTGACGGAGTTGAAAAATTGTTGGCAGAGTCCAACAAGGACAATCTAACACTAATTGGGGATGGTTTAACCAAACAGCATTTTATTGAACTTGATACATTTATAAGTGCCAAAGGAAAACTTTATGAAAGTCAAGTTAGAGGCAACTGGAACAATACACAAGAGAAGTTAGATATTTAATTACCATTTTCTTTCTAAGTTCAAATTTTAAAAAGCCAAGTACAATCAAGTTCCAGTCCAATATTTTCTACTGAATTGAATGATAAAATGATGTTTGATGTTCGAAGTCGTTTGGTAATTTTTTAGTTTTAAAAATTTGTTTTCATTTTTAAGGCTTAAAAGCTGAGATTTTATACACATTGATAACTGAAATTTAAAAGGAAATTTTTAAATATTTATTTTTTAAGGAAAATAATTAGCTCAAATATTTTTAATTAGATTTTTAACTCTAACAGTCTAATTAACAAAACTTTTAATTTATAAAAAATTTTTCCCTTTTCAATATTTATATTAATTATATTATTCGTGCTGTGTCAATTTTAAGATGTAATTTGAAGGAAATTTCTTAAGTAAAGAATCATTAAAATTATTTCAAGAATTATAATTATTCAATGAGTGAGTTTTAATTATAAATTTTAATTAAAATATATCAGAATCTTTTTTCTTAAATTTAAATACAACTTTATAAGACTGTTAAAACTTACTTAGTAATTTGTATTCTACAAAAATAATATTTTTTATTATTTAATGCAGCACGAATAGATAAAATATTAGCTGAATAGTTTTGGTTTGTTAATTTTAAACTAGCTAAATTAGATCACATCTCCTTAAATATGATATATAGTGTTAAAGAATTATATTTCCAGGCTAGTATATTCGAATCTGGCATAGAACGATCATACATGACTGATAGGCCTGAAAAAATCAAAGAAGACCTGCTCATGAGAGGCGATCAGTATTATGGTGAAGCTCTAAAACTGTACAACCAGGAATTATATGAAAAAGCATTACAAAAATTGGACAAAGCGTTCACATTTAGTTCCCAGGATATAAATTATTATATTCTTAAGACGGACTGTTTCATTCAACTATGTGACTTTAAAAGCGCTATACTCACCATTAACAAACTCTTGAGCACTATCTTCATCAATTTAGACCAAGATACTCCAAATTATAAAGAAATTCAGGATACTTTATATAAAAAAATTGCGTTTTGTTATTACATGATGGGTCAAACTAATTTTGACTCTCAGCTGTACATGGAAGCATTGGAATCATTTAACAAAGCGTCTGAACTAAGACCAGATAATCTAGCTTTCAAAGTAAAAAGCATATCCTGTCTTTATTTCATGAATCGACTAGGCGAATCACTCAGTCTAATTGACAAGATTATTGATGAGAATGAATTTTATAAAAATAATAGCAACTTATATGTCTTGAAAGCCAAGCTTAACTTGAAAGCAAGCCATGTAAAAAAAAATAATTTATAAAATAATCAAAAATTTAAAAAATTTTTTAAATTTATTTAGATATCGAAATGTTATAATGATTTAAAAACAGCTGTCAAAATTAGCTCAGAAAATCCAGAAGCCAAGCTCTTAATAAAACAGTTGGAAGAAACTGCCGAACAATTACGAAACGGAGCCCTTATTCTGAGCCTTAGTAGTCGAACCACAGACGCGTTGCATAAAATTACTGGCGCAATATCATTTAACCCTAGCAAACCCGAATACCATTTACAAAGAGGTATATTGTACAAAAGAATGAAGGACTTCAATTCGGCTATAGATGACTTTTTAATCGGATTAGAAAAGATAAATGAGTTTGAAATAAAAGATAAAGAATTGTATTCTAACTTTCAAAGACAAATTCTTCTAACTTACAATGATTTTGCTATTCAATGTTTTGAAAAACGATTTTATGACGATGCCATAGTTTTGCTTAACAAAGCTATTAAAATAGAAAAAAAAGAAAGCGGATTCTATGTAAATCGGGGAGGTATTGTGAATAAAATTTTATAAAATTATATATATTCTTTATTTTAAATTTAGATTGTTTTTATAACAAAAATGAAAAAAGGTTTGCATTGCTTGACTACGAGCAAGCTTATGAACTCGATCCAAAAAATGAGGAGATTAAGGACAGAATGGCTAAATTGTATTATGAATTTGGGGTTGAAAAGTATGAAGCCAAAGAATATGAAGTAAGCTTTTGAATGGAGTATGTTTATGCATTGATTAATTTTAAAAAGGACGCAACAGAAAATTTTGACCAAGCTATTAAATTAAAGCCTGATAAATGTAAATATTATATTTCAAGAGCAAGAACTAAATACATGTCAGATGTAAGTTGGTTTATAACTTTACAAAAAATTCATTTATTAGATTTTACACTTAAAAGAATTTTTTCTTTTTTTTAAAGAGTGATGATAAGTTTTAATTAAATGTGTCACTTTTACTTACGCGCCAAGTTCGAATTAACCTGACTATTAAGCATATCTTTTAAATATGTATCTAATTTGTTTCTTAAATTATCAATCTGTTTTGACTTTTCTTTGACTTCATTTGTTAAATGGCTCCATCCTAAAACTAAGACCCAAGAAGTCTTTTGGTCAAATTTCAAACTTTTGGGTTTAGTGGTTTATTGCAAAGCATAATGCGTATTATCTAACAAGGATTATTTGTTATATTTTGAAAGTTTTTATCAATTTTTGCTTTTAAATTTTCGCTTGATTGAGCTTATACTCCAAGCATCCCAATTATTGACGGCATGGTGCGCAAAGAAGTTGTATCGTTGAGCGCTATTCTTGATTATCTATCTGTTAATTTGTATGGATGACCCTCTTTTAAATTTGCTTGAAAAAGAGAGTGGAAATTGCCAACTGACGTGATGTGCCTTTCGGTTAAATTGATCAGATTTAAGGCTTTAAGTCTTTTACCATAGTTTAGATTTAAAATCCAGCAAAAGCGAGAGTAGCTCTTCGCTGTTCATCGCAAAAATTTAATGACCATCCGTGTCCGATACTTAATACCATTAAGAAATTAACCTAATATTTTGTTGCCTTTTGAGACTGCCGAACAAATTTTCGAATGCCATTTCAGATCGTTTCCAGATTCCTAAGTCTCCTGAATCCGGGATCTAGAGACAAGATGAAAATTTACAAATTAATTATAAATTTATAGGATTGTTCAAAAAATAATATTCAAATTTTTTTTGATTTTAAGATAATACAAAAAATTAAAAATCAATAAACTTCTTGGATCTTGTAGTGTTAAACCGATTCTTTATTTTAAAAACTTGTAAATTTGATGTCCCCTTTTTGAGACTTTAGCTAGAGTGATTATTAGCATTTCGATTCAATTTGCCGACGATTTGAAACTTTAATTAGGCAAAACTGTCTAAAAATAAGAAAATTTTAAACAATTTTATTTATTAAAATATTGTAATTCTATAACAAAAGATCAGAGTTTTATACAAATTTAAACTTATTTTCACTTAAATTTTAGTTAAAATCAATATTTCATTTCAGATTATATTTAACCAAAAATTTGTTAGTATACTATATATATAAATTACTTTTAAAAATTTAATATGGTTGTACTGGACGAAAAACCAAAACCTGTTCTCCATGTTAAAAGATATGATAATAAGTGGTGCTTCATTTTATAAAAAAATATTTAAAAAGACATGATAATAGTCTTACTCTTACAGCTAAAAATAAAGTGTCGCGTCTTTATATCAATTGAATAAAACGCTAACTATTCTTTATGAGATATTTTCTAAAGATCAAACTTTTTGTTTGTAATATTCAAGCCAAGTTGGTTTTGGTTTAAAAGATTTATTTTGAATTTATGGTTTACAACTGTAATTATATTTGTTAGCTTTGGCAAAAATTGACAAAATTATACAACACGAGTCATGCGTAGGGGATGTGGAATGGTGAGCCTTCTGAAACTAAAACATTCTAGGATGTTTCCTAAGATATACAATAAATTAAGCATTAACTATAGGATACTATAGGAAAAAAAAAAGAGAAAATAAAAAAAAATCGTCCAAAGTTTATAAAGTTTCATAAGAGAAATTATTTATCTTGGGATTTAGAATTCCGATCGACTTGAATATGTTTTGTATTTTGACTTTGAATGAAAATGTCAAGAAGACAGATTGTATTGAGTTTGAGTTTTGATTGTTGTTGATTTACTGGTACCATTCTCAGGAATTTGACCATTATCAAAGAATCGCTCCGACTCAAGCCTACTTTACTAGACCATGTTGCTTCAAACTGATCCACCGCTTTCCCAAACATTGACGAGTTCCTTATTTTTAAAAAAAAATAATCTTATAAATTTTGAGGAATGAGTTTTTCTTTATTTTCTTTAAAAAATATTATAAAATTTTTAATTAAAGCAACGATCCAGTGCTCAAAAAGATATTTGTATTAGCATTTTATTGGAGCCATCAAACTCAGAAATACCAGGAATTATATCTCGTTTATTCATAAACGAAGATCTTAACCAAGTTTTAATGTCCAGATCAATGTTTGAAGCTAAAGATTATTTGAAAAATAGACAAATAAAAACAGCATTTGAGTAAATTTTCGGTTTAAAATATATAAAAAAATCTAAATTACAATTTAGACCAAATGAAGAAAATGAAAATGTTAAGAAAATAAAAAGAAAAATAAGAGAAAATAGGCTTCAACCAACTTTACCAGAAGTGAATCGGGAAAAACTAGAAAACCTAAAAATAATCCAACAAAAAAGAAAAGTATTAATGTTGAAAGTCATTCATTTTAATATTGGTTTAATTTAAGATAAACGAAATGATAAAAAAAACTGTTAAAATCAATTTTGATTCCAACGTTCCACGATTGAAACCATTGACCGCATCCCGAACTAAAAAATCTGATCCATCAAACGGATATGATTGGGAACAATTTGATTCAAAAATTGTATAAAATTATTAAATATTTTATTTGAATAAATACTTTTTAAAACAAAAATTATATACATATGGACAAAAAAAATAAAAATAAAATTATTTTACAATATTTAATGATTCATTATAGTTTTGCGAAATTTTTCTATTATTTGAGTTTTGTCGGCATTGAATTCCAGCTCGTTAATCATCTGATTCATTTCTTGTTCAATTGCTCTTTTGATTCTCTTTGGTTTTGTGTTTTGACTTCGATTTCTCCGGTTACTAAACCACGCGGTTACTTGCTTAACAGTAATCTTACCTTGTTGTGCCATTCTCTCTTTGTCCTCCATGGTTGGATAAGGATTATTAATATGATCTTCGAACCAATCGTTCATTATTTCAACAGCATAATCTGGCAAAAGTTGCTTCCTACTTGCACAATTTCTTCCAGCATTTTTTCTTGGTTGAATATTAGAAAAACTTACCTGTACATTTTCGAGTCGATTTGGTGATAATCCTGATAGACTGTTGCTGTTATTTAAACTATTACCTGTTGAGTCGAGACTAGGTGACGTGAAGGAGTTTTCGTAATTGGTCATGTTATTATAGTAGTTTGTATAAGGAGCTACATAATTTAAGAAATTATACTCACCGTAATTATTACCAGTAAATTGATGGTAATTATAGTAATTTGGTTGGTATGAACTGTAATAGCTGTATTCATTGTTGTAGCAATTTGGTGGGTAATCGTGGGATACCAGAGTTTGTTGAGTTTCTTGGTAATACATCTGATTATCTATGGAATCTGATTGATACATTTTGTTTGAATTGATTGATTGAGAATTGATTGAGATTGAGTGATGGATTGGGCAATTTGAAAGTATTTTTATATGAGAATAGGTAATACCATAATTGGAAAATATTCTTATTACACTTAAAAAAACATTGCAATCATCACAGTTATCCTTGCAACTAATCAAATAATCAATTATTGCAATTAATTATTTTTTTTGTTAATCACTTTTTCCGATATTGACCATATCATTATAACAGTGTGAATTTTTTTTTCCAAGTTTTCGGCTGTGATGAATCGATCTTGTTTGCTGTCTTATTATATTTGGTAAAAAACAACCGGATTTTATTATGCAACTGATAGTTTTTGAATCGAAAACTTACCAATATTAATTTAATAACCGACTACTTATTCACTTTAATTTTTTATTTTATAAATAAGCTAACTCTTGGACTTTGTGACATGGACTAAAATCTTTGAACATGTCCTAGGGGCTTTTATCCCCATAGGCTACACATTTATCTAATAGATCTGGAACTAATAGAACTAAAATGTTTTCTAATTTCCTTTTTTAATTTTCTAGCTTGTTTCTTTTTTTTAAGTTAACTTCAACTTTTTTTACTTGATAATTAAGTGTATCTCTTTTACAATTAAGATTCATTAACTTGACTTTTTTATTTTCAAGTAAAATTTCTAATTCTTGAGTATTCTTATATATATATCTGTAGGTGGTTGAGAAAATTTTTCTGTGAGCTTTCAAACAATTTGGTCGTATAGCAAGAACCACCATAATTTTTGATGGTAAAATTTATTCTACCAATAAAATTTTTTCTTGATTGTTTCATTTTATCATCATTCAAATTAACTCTTATTATTAATTCCGATGTATCTCTTGCCAAAGCGATCAACGAAACGATTTAATTTGGTTTTTTTTTTAATATATGTATACATTTTTAATTTAATAAATACTTTGTGCCAGGTTGATAATATTTAGCTATAGTATTAAGAATCAATTCATAACATTTAACTCTATCGTTATTGACATTGCTGTTAAATTAATGTTCACAAAAAATAAAAAGTCGACTCGAAAAATTTTTTTATTTTTTTATGTGACCAGAGATTATGTGAACAAAATGTACAAATTTTGGACTAGACCCAAAAATTAAAGATAAAAAATAATTATATTCTTATTGCCAAAAAAATCAGATAAATAATCAACTGTTTTTTGTTACTCTACAGTAAATCTATTAACAGATAAAACAAGCACAAACAAGTGTATACCAGGATAAGTCAGATGTATCAAATTTTTTAATTCATTGAAAATTTCACTTTCTTTTTTTAAAGTATCAAACAAACATTATTAAAAATTTAAAATTTTTATAAAAACTATTTTCTAAAAAACCTTGTGTATCTACAAAAAGAAATTGTTTTTCTTGAATATAAGCCGACACTTTTTGACAATTTTTGGTTACGCTTTCTGCAGAGGCTTTTGAATTAAAATGATTTTTCCCTATCAAACTATTGATCGTTGAACTTTTTCCATTTCTTGTTTTTCCCAGAAATACCATACAGATATTATTATCATGGTTGTTCATTTTTTAAAAAACAAATTCAAAATATATATTTTTAATCAGATATTTTAAATATTAATTTTTATAATAATTTTTTTATATCTTTTTTATTTAGAAATTTTTTCAAAAATATATCGATTATATTTTTTATTAAGTAAAATAAAATTTTAGATAATTTATACATTGAAAGGGTTTTTTATCATTTTAGAAATAAATTAAAATTTAAGAATCATAGGATACTTTGGAATTAAAAAAAAACTTGGTATGAAAAATGATAAAATAAAACTTTTTTCCATATATCTAATTTTGTCCATCGCATCTGTTGCATTATCTATTTAATTAATTCCATTAAATTCTATTTCATTCCATTAATTCCATTCCTTCAGTCCAGCTTATCTTCTCTTTTCATTCAATTCAATTCATAGTTTTTTTATTGCATTTATCCAAATGATTTCATTCAATCTTTGTGTAGCCTATGGAAAATACAGCTATAGATATCAACATATGTTTTCGGATTCAATTTTTTTTAAGAAATTCAAATTTGCGTGAAAAATTGCCTTTTCCAGCATCAGTCGTCCAAAAAATTAATTTCATATTGTTAAATAGACCCTTACATATCTAATTTAAACCCATTTCAAAAACCACTGTGATATTCGCAATCAGCCTACTTGATTTAACCCAAATATATTCTAATATGTAAAAGATTCAAAAGTCAATTTTTAGGTCATTTTTCCAAATAGCCTAAAGCCTTAAAAAAAACCGTACTTATTTATTTTGATCATTGATTGATTGATTTAACGAATCGAATTAAAAACAAATTGTATATGGAATAAATTTTTATAATTATATTATATAAATTGCGACGAATTATTTAAATGTTTTTAAAATTGATTTTTTATGTTAGATCTTGATTATTATACTTTTGGAACCATGGTACAAAAAATTTGAAATTTAATTTTCAATTTTTAAAATTTCAAAAATAAACCTATAGCGGGTTTCGCCTTACCTATAGGATGTACATACAGTAGTTTTATTTGCTATGAAACAAAAAAATGCACGTTCTTGAATACACGTTCTTTTTTTTGAACGGTATAAAAGCCGTTCATTTTTACAAAATTTAATTAAATTTAAAAAAAAAAACGTTCCAAACACCGTTCCATACTCCGTTCCCGACCCGTTCCCGTTCCATACTCCGTTCCCAACCCGTTCCCGTTCCATACTCCGTTCCCAACCCGTTCCAGTTCCAAACACAGTTCCACAAACCGTTCCCGACCCGTTCCCGTTCCATACTCCGTTCCCAACCCGTTCCAGTTCCTAACACCGTTCCAAACTCCGTTCCCGACCCGTTCCCGTTCCATACTCAGTTCCCGACCCGTTCCCGTTCCAAACACAGTTCCATAAACCGTTCCATACTCCATTCAAGATTTTTTAGGATAAAAAAGTTTTTTTTTTTAAATTTTTTATTTTAAAATAAAGTTTTAATGTTCAACCCAATTTTCTTTTTTTTCATTTACTAATTTTAGAACTTTTTTAATATGGTTTATATATTTTTTACATTTTTCTACATTTAAACTTCTTTCAAAGCTTCTTATTGCTCTTATAAGTTCTTGTTCACTTTTACATTGTTTTTTCCTAACAAAGTCTTTTAGTTCATGCCAAAGGAGTTCCATAGGATTAAAATCTGGAGATTGTGGTGAAGTTCTTATCTTTTAAAATTTCAATAATGGTTTATATTTTAATTTTTTGATTTTACCCAGACTATATTTGTTTCCTCTAAAAATTTTGTACATCTCCGCGATCTATGTTTTGGATCATTGTCCTGTATGAGAAATACCGAACCTGAATAATTTTTATCTACGTACTGACAAAGATAATTTTTTAGGATATTTTCGTACGAGTATTGATTTAAATTGGTATTAAATAACTAAAAGGGTAATTATTCAGATATAATTATTTTAAATTAATTAATTATTACCACAAATTTTGAGGGACCTTTAAAGCTAATAGCCGCCCATATATTTATCTTAATTGAGCTTTTTGAGCTGATACCAATGCTTTTAGGTCTTGAATTTCTTAGTCTAATGTGATAAAGAGGACTCTGATTTATTTTGATTGTAGTTTCATCTGCAAAGATGAATTTTCTCAATGAATAATTCTTGTATTTCTTTGCAAAATCATATCGTTTATTTATTTGGTTTTGATTTAGGGAAGGTCTCTTTCTTAATCGTCTTTTCTTAATTTAATACCACTTTTAAAAGAAGTAAAATTTTGTTTTTATCTTTTAAAAATCTTATTATCAATATATTTTTACAGAAGACAAATATTAGTAACACATCTGTGTTTTCAACTTCTGAGGTCGAACCTTCGACAAATGTACCTTCAACTTCAAGGCAAAGCGTCGAAACAAGCGTGAAAAAAAATGACGTCCAGTTAAAAAAGGTAATTTAATCGATAATTAAAAATAAACAATAATTATTCAAAAAATAAAGGATAACGTCCCTAAAAAATTCTTCAAAAATTATCTAATAAATCAGATAGAAGAAGAAATACCCAAAAAAGATAAAAACCTTGGAATTGACGAGCTTAAGAAACTACATATGGATTCATTTCAGAGGATTATAAGTAAAAAAAATTTTTAAATAAATAATTTTTTTCGGAAAAATTGACTAAAGCTTTTTTAAAAAGAAAATTTTGAGAATGAATGCATACTTAAAAGGGTCCTAGATTGGAAGAGTATGTGGAATTACGCCGTTAATTCACGTAAAAAGGATCGATTTAACCAAAAAAAAAAATAAAAAAATAAACTTTTTAATTAAAATTTTATTTTTAAATAAAATAAATTAAAAAAAAAAATCTTTTAATTAAATGAAATTATAAATAGGAAATTATTAATAAAGAAAAATATTTGGAACTGATCGGGAACGAAGTATAGAACGGGAACTGGTTGGGAACGGAGTATGGAACGGTTTGTGGAACGGTGTTTGGAACTGGAACGGGTTGGCAACGGTGTTTGGAACTGGAACGGGTTGGGAACGGAGTATGGAACGGGTTCGGAACGGTGTTTGGAACGGGAACGGGTCGGGAACGGAGTATGGAACGGTGTTTGGAACGTTTTTTTTTTTAAATTTAATTAAATTTTGTAAAAATGAACGGCTTTTATACCGTTCAAAAAAAAGAACGTGTATTCAAGAACGTGCATTTTTTTGTTTCATAGCAAATAAAACTACTGTAGTTTATCCTAATGGCATATTCAAAATGAATGTGAATTATCTGTTCCATTATTAATTCTAAAAATTACTTTTAGTTCGGCTATGAATGGAAGTAAAATGTCATTGTTCAAAATTTATTTAAAGTTTTCTCTTTTAACATTACCGATATTTTTTTGACAAAATTTAAATAATTTTTCAAATAAGCTTAAATAAAATGCCACCAAGTAAGTTTTTACTCTAAAAAATGTTAATTTTCAACCGTTCCTTTTAAAAGAAACTGTATTTGCTGCAAATGATGATAGTTTTATCATTGAAATATTTTGTTTGCGTTCAGTTAATGGTTGGTATAATCTTGAAATTTAGAGACAATTTCTACAGAGATCTAACCACAGACTGACTTACAAGACTTTAAATATTCGCTTAAATAGTAATTATTTGATTTAAAATTGTTTTTAAATCTCTAATTAATTTTTCATACAAGTTATTGGTGCCTCTCCTGCAAACATTGTCGCTGAAGTTGATAATAACCGTCCTGGAACATCAGCTTCAATTCATGGTGGTGAAGTCAACATACAACCCGATGAACAGCTAATGAGTATTTAGCACGAAAACTAAATTAATCTGCCGATGACTTCACTGACCCAGAAATAGCGAATAGCTGATATTACCTCAGAGTTTGATCAAAGTTTATTAATCTTTTCAAAGTTATCAATTTTAAATTGTTTTATTTAGGCCTAAGCTTTGTCAATGATGCTGCTTCTTTTATTAACTTTCCTGAAGTCGGTAGTACATCTAACAATACATCTAATAGCAGGAGAAGAGGAAGACCTGCTGGCTCATTTGGCAGACGCAGAAGAACACCTTTGACAATTGAGGTGAAAGATCGTCGCAATCGAATTGCGCGTATCCGTGCTGAAGATACTCCTGCTTCATTAAATCGAGCCAGACCGAATTTAAACGATCAATTGGAGCGGATTGATAATGGATTGCTTACCAAAGCCCTAGACGTCTTAATTACAAGGGCAATGTGCGAAAGATTAAGGCGTGCAAATGAGAACGCTGAACAAGATAATGAACGTTTATCTTCACAATTACAGCGTCAACGTGAGTTAAGAGAAAATGAAACGCCTGCGGAAACAAATAATCGTCTTTCTCTTGAGGCTGAGAGACAGAGAAATCGACGGGCAAATGAGACGCCTACTTACATGAAATTTACTTTGAATATGTATGCCCTTTGGATTCTCTATTGCCCATTATATTCTACAGATGCTGTTGAACTGCGTTATTAGGTATATAAAAACATTCACCAAATATACCTATGGCCACTTATATGATCTTATTATAGCACACAAGGATAAAGCTCCAAGACTTTATCAAGGTGCTTAAGGGCAAGTTAAAGGACGCAGGGTGGGTAAACATTAAGAAGTCCATAAGGTTCGTTGGAGCAGAGTGGAACGGTTTAGGAATTATCTTCCTAAAGATGATCCCAATCACCCGAAGAGGGTACAGGTGGTTCATGGATATAATACTTTACTTGGATAATGGTTCTTGGATTAAAATTCAAAAAAAAAAATCTTCAATTTTTGCGTCAAAACAACGAACAGCTCAGAATACTGGAATATCAAGGTATTATGCACCGTGTACGTGACTTTAACTTTAATTCAGAAGAGGCAATTGGTAGACAATTTTTTAACCGTCTACATTTGAAGGCAGTGATCGTGCTATGAAACAGCACTATTTAGATGCGCTGGAATTGGTTAGCCGATTCAGCAAAGCGGATTATTTTATTACGTTTACGTCCAATCCACATTGGCCCGAACTTCAGATTACACTGCAGATTGGGTAAAATTATTTATCGCGGCCAGACATGTGATCTAGGATTTCTATTCTCAAGTTCAAAGAGTTATTCAACAATTTGAATTTATAACTCAAGATCGGTGTAGTTGAATCCTATGTTCGAGTGAAAGAAAATCAGAAAAGAGGCTTACCACACGATCATATGTTTTTGTAGATGGCCGAAAATGACAAGCCGACCACTTCGGACCTAATCGACCAAATTATTTGTGCCAAAATACCCGATCCTGATGTGGATCCAGATTGTATGAAATGGTTTAGATCAAAATGATTCACGGAATATGTCTGCCGAATAGTTCATGCATGAAGAAATTTGGAAATCTGTCTGCCAAAGGTCTCCACAAGCCATATAGTGATTTTACCGTAATGTGTCAGAATGCCTACACGAATTATCGCCGCCGCAATGATCGAAGAAGCGTAAATTTAAGAGGCAATCCACTCGAAAACCGGTATGTGATTCCGTAAAACCCTGCGATGTTGAAGAAATTCTAATGTCATATTAATTTGGAATATTGTGGCAACTTAAGCTCTATATATTCAACTATGTTTGCAAAGGAAATGATCGGGTAAATGTGCGAATTAATAATAACATGTCATTTGCTAATCGAGGAGTGACACGCGATGAAACAGAGAAAATTAATCGAATCCATAATCCTCAAGACAGAGTGACCAGTTTGTTGATCATGAAAACGACAACTATGATGTACAATAGAACCGACCAAACGATGAACACAATGCTGATGACGAAGAAGATGTGTTAAATGAGCCTGAAATAAAAAATAATAATCAAGTCGAGTATGATAAGATAAGAACTTACGAGCGTAAAAGATATGTAAGTTCAATCCAAGCGTTTGATAAGATTATTGGTTTCAAACAATACGAATTGTCTCACATGATTATTCGTTTGATTATTCATTTGGTGAACCGGCAAAATATTGTTTTCAACAGGGCAATTGTTGAACTTGTAGCAAACAACGAGCTTCCTCGAACAAACCTGACCGCTTTTTTCCAATTAAATATAAGAGATTATCGTGTCAACGATTTGCTTTACAGGGATATAGTTCATCGCTATACGTTAGACAAGAGCACAAATCGTTGGACCGAACGTGTGCAGGTTGAAGAAGGCAACCACGTTATTCGATGCATCCCGTTTACTTATCCAACTAACCGTGAATTATTTCACCTAAATTTATTGTTGCTGCACGTACGTGGTCCAACTACATTCGAGTTTTTGAGAACGGTAAATGGTGTTGTCCATGTCACATTCGAGCAAGCTGTCTGTGCGCTCAAGTTGGTGGAAAATAATCAGTTGTTGCATGCTACGTTGCAAGAAATTTGTTGGGTGGAACTGCCGTATAGGTTCAGGTAAATTTTTAATTTGTTTAAATGAGTCTGTAATACTGATTTTTTTTTAATTTAGATTTTAGTTGCTAAGTTGTTGTATCACAACAACCCGTCCAATCCGTAAATATCACAAGGTCCTTGGAGTAAGTTTTATATTTGTATAATAAAATATTGAACTGTTAAATGTCTAATTATTCTTTAGCACATAAGATACGTACTGGAGACATTTTGTAAGTCTCTGGCAGACTAAAACTTACCATATCCTAATGAGCGGGGATTACAATGGCGTAATCATGATATGCCTCCTAACATAGACGAGCTGTCTATTTCGTCTAGCAGAGCACACTGAGGCAGCAGTGGCAATGCAAAGGTCGTTGAACCTACAGCATAGGGTAAACTTGTCGTCAACCAGTATCGTGGAGATTGGCATGGTATCCTATCGAAGATGCTCTGAGCATGCTTCCACATGAATTTCTATCTCATTGTCTTAATGTAAAAGTTGGCTCTTTGGTAATGTTGATCAAGAATAGCGGTGTCACATTTGGTTTGTGGAATGGTACTCAAATGCGAGTTATCCAATGCAATCAACACAGTGTCAAATGTGCTGTGTTGTCCGGACCACAAGCTGGCAATGAATTTTTGAATTTTTGTCGATCCGAATTTCGATCGAGCCAAAATGATGCAGGCGTTTGGTTGAAACGAACCCAACTACCATTTTGTTTGTCTTTTGCCATGACTATAAACAAATTCCAGGCTCAAACATTTAATCAAGTTGGTCTGTTGCTAAGAAAACCTGTGTTTTCCCATGGTCAACTGTATGTTCCAGCATCCAGAGTACGCAATTTCAACTCGCTTTGTATCCTGGTAGACACTCATTTATTTGGCTTTCATAACATAATTTTATCTTTATTTAAATACCAAATTGATTTTTTTAGAAACAATTATTTTCCAAATTAAAAGTTTTTGAATAAAAATTTCTTCATAACATCTTATAATTTATAATTTATTTTGTTTTGAATTAATTTTGCAGTTTTAAGTAAAAATTAATTAAAAATTGTATCTACCGTACAGAATAATAGGCATATACTAAAAAAATGAATACAGCAAATACGACCATTAAAGTGTATATTTTAAAAACAACATAATAAGATTTTTTTTTAAATGGAAACTTAACAAATCTTGAAATAAAAATAATTAAAATGTTTTTAAAATCAAGATCATAAAAAGGAAAATGTTTAGATTTTAAACTAAAAATTAATGTTTAATTTTTTCTTGCTTTTAAAAAATATTTAATAATTTCTTTAGTAATTGTAATATTATTTCTTAATTTAAGTAAAATAAAATCAAATTTCAAAGGCAAACCTAACTGTACAATTTTGAAAAAATATTTTAATTATTTAATTAAATTTTTTAAAAAGCATATTTTTACATTCTAATCAAACAAATCTTTCAAGAATGTCGACTAATTCCTTAAATGGTAGTCCGAATAGAATTAGCCATGCTAAACGAAAAATGCCAGAATCATTCTATCGTCCACCTGTGCAAAAAACCCAACTCTTTTCTGCATCAGAGATCTTACCACGCTCAATCCATCATTCACATACAAACTCTTTACCGATCGAAACGCCACCACAACAGCTTACCAATCTTGCAAACGCTCATTCAGCCAACAATTTATGTGAATCATCTCCCATGATAAAAAATCCTACGCACATGTATTACTCGTCAAAAAACGACCCTCCACTTGGAATATCACCTTTGGTAAAATCTGAGCAGCAGTTTTTCCATTCAAAAACTTATTCACTTCCATGCACGTTCGATCCGGTTCAACAGAATCCACAAATGATAGGAAATATGCAAAATTTAGCACCACCGAGTCGTAGTCAAAATCCAATTGGAGATATCCCTTTGCCACCTGGCTGGAGCAGTGAAAAAACGCAAACAGGTCAATCATACTTTATAAAGTACTATTTAAAATAAAATTCACAAGTTAAAAAATGGAAAAATTTAACTTTAGCCATTTTCTTAAAACTACTACTTGGGAAGATCCTCGAAAGCTTTATAATTTACCAATGAATCAAAACGAAATTTCCAATGAATTGCGTTCCAAAATAGCAATGACAATACCTCTTCCACAAGGATGGGAAGAAGCAAGAACTTTGAATGGCGAGATTTATTATATAAATCATAATAGTAAAACAACTTGCTGGGAAGATCCGCGAATTAGTAATTCTCATCAAATAGAAATCATAAATTTTTAATTATTTACCGAAAAGATATTTACATTCAACAGGAACAACAAAAAATGTACGCTTCTCAAAATTTCCATACCAATGTTCCTAATGGAAACTGTTTTTTGGGACCCAGTCATGGCTACCAACTTTCTCAGCCTTCTTTAAGCTCATCTTCTGCTTCAATTTCTTCATCAAATAATTCAATTCCATCTTTATCGCGAAGTGATTCAAATTTAAATCAAGTAGATGGATTTGAAACGAATCAGCAAAATTCACTCCAAAATTCTGGAAACTTAGCTAATAAATCGACAAAGGAAAAAATAGAAATTTTAAAGAAAAGTCTTGATGAAGTGAGTAAACAAAAGTTAGTCGTTTGTAAGCAACTTGAAGATATAAATAAAATGGAACTAAATCTCAGGTCAAAATTGTCTCCTAAAGATCTAGAAGATGTTTTAAATCGCTTAAAATTAAATGATTCTAAAATGGGATCATTTTCCTCTTTTGACAACAAAGTAAATCAAAAGCAAATGACCAGTTATAATTCAAATACAGAGCCAGCACCAAGTAAAAAACAAATCCATAATGACATTAATAGTCCATTAAAAGATAAAACTTCTTCTGGTGACATGGATTCTACCATTCTGGCAGATTTATCAGCAAATAATTAATAATTATTATTAGGTTTAAGATTTTTATGATTTTTATTTGTCAAATTACTTTTATCTTATTGAAAATTATGTATATTTTTATAATTTAAATTTAAATATTTTTGATCAGAATTTCTATCAAAATAATTTTGATAATTTAAAAGTTTGAATAAAATTAAGAAGTAATTTTTGCTTACCTTGAATTGAGTCTCTTTGGTATTAAAAAAACGATAAAATCTATTGTTTATGCATTTTTTAAAATTACAAAAAATCAGTGCATTTTGGTATAATTGCTTTTAAAAAAAATTAAAAAAAGCTCTTATTTAATTAGACTTTGAGTAAATAAAAAATTTATTAACAAGACAAATCACGTGAATATTGTTTTGAATTTTTTTATCCAAAAAATAGTATAAAAAATGAAATAAAAATACTTATCGCAAGTTTAAAATACAAATTAACTCTTATGAGAGATAAGTTCTAGTTGTTAAATTGAAGAATCAATTTTTTAAATTAGCAATATACAAATTTAGCTTCTTTATAGGTTTAATTTTTCATATTTTTCTATGTCTAAAAAAAATATATGCCAACTTATTTATCAAATTTTATTTGAATCAAGCTTTAAATTATTTTAAAAATTAATAAAAAATATAAAAATTATTAGTTAAAATCTCGCTCAATTAAAATAAAACAAAAATTGATTGATTAATAAAATCTGATTAAACATGTCACCATACATCTGCACATTTGTCTAAAATTTGAAGCTTGGAGAGTAAGGCGTCCTTAAAATTCTTAATAAGATATCTCGATTTATCTAAATTATATTTCTCTCAGCTCTTTTTCTACAGTTATTTTATTTGCTTGCATTACCTAAGAGAGTGTAAAATAACGACTTAAGGGATTCTCCCCACAGATTTATCTTACCTATTTTTGTTGATATTCCACTGTGAATGGCAAATTGAATCAATGATAAAATATCTAATGCCTTGCCCCCTAATGCGACATTTATTTTCAGAATTCTGAATTTTAATGCATACATTTAACCCACTTTTTTTTCTAGATACGCTGCGACTAAAAAAAGTGCAGTTAATGTCAAAATTTTGATATAAATACCGCATTAAATATGTAAAAAATAATAAAAATTTTTTATTATTAATTTTTATTATTTCTTAAGAAGAAATATTATTAAAAAAAAAAATAAAATAATGTTAGGATCAATTTATTTTCAAAAATTTTAAAATAAAGTTTAAAAATTTTATTTTTAAAAGTTACTTTTTATAACATTTTTTTTAAAATATAAATTAAACGGAAAAAAAAAAGCTGAAAAAAAATAAGATGGTTAAACAAAATTTAAAATAAAATAATAAGTTTAAAAATTATCTTTTATTAACAATTTTATTCAAGAAAGAGTTGTATATCGGCGTATGTATTTGTGCGCCATTTTAAAGCATTCTCAAAGTGGACTCGATGAGCTTTTTCAAAGGCCGTTGGAGAAAAAACCCAGCTCGGAGTCGCAGTTTTGGAAAAAAAGACAACATAGTTCAAATATTGCCATCCTATCCGTTTTTCTAATAAAATATTTACAAAATATAGTTTCACGTTTTTAATCAGTCATCAAACTACTACAAAGCTTGGACTCAAAACAAATAAACAAATTAGATGATATCGTTTTCAATATTCTCTTTAGGACTAATAAATTTGTGTTCAACTTCCAAAAAATTTGTCTAAAATTGTAAATAAAATTTATGCTGCCCTCGAGGTTTAGAAAAGCTGAGGAAATTTTGACACAAATTGCATTATAAGCACCAAAAAAAATTTTTTACATTTTATCTTATTTTATCATAAAAACTACACTTCTTTTCTAAGTCCTTTGAAACTAGCAACCGGTAAAGAGTAAAATTAAAAAAAAAATTTTATATTAAAAAAATTATCTTCTCCTCTCTCATTCTTATCAATTCATTCACTGTTTTTTTTTTTTTGTTGAGGGATTTTTAAATTTAAGGTAAAAATAAAAAACGGAAAATTTGGGGAAAAAAAGGTTTTTAAAAAGGAATAAAAGTTAAGGAACGGGTTTTTCAAGGAAACATTTTCAAACATTTGGTGGCGAGGAAGTTGCAGTTTGGTTAGAGTTAGTCGTATTGGCAGCGGTTAAAGCCGCGACTAACAAAGACGGATTTGAAAGAAGCAATGTTGAAAAATTAGAATTAAGACTGGTTGTTGTGCCATTCTGTCCGGAGACTAATGCTGCGGTAGCTAATGCCGCAATTGCCGGATTTAAATTCTGCATGAACTGATTACTTAATAAATTTTGGCTAATTGAATCTGTTTTTAATTTAGAAATATCTGATTTTGGCGAGGATGAATTAGATTTTTTACCATTTGGTTTGCCACGGCTCAGGTCGATTGGCAACTTGGGCTCTTGGCCGAGCAAATTGCTAATGTTAAACTTGTCTTCTTTTCTAATGCTATTGCACTGTTCCAATTGTTGTAGTTGCTGCTTGAGCCTCTTTTGGGCTAAATTCTCGGCCAATGTGTCCACGGACAAGTTTTTCCGCTTGCTAGAGCCGGATGAAGGGGACGCCTGGCACTGCTCGGTGTGCTCGTTGTGTGACACGTTTAGAGAAAGATCGGTCGGAGATGAGGACGTAGATGAATGAATGTTTGGAGACAACGAGCTCATCTTGGGATTGAGAACATTTTGACCATTTGCAGCCATGTATTTGTACTTGTTTACGCATGTTTGGCACACACAGTTGCCTTTGTGTCTTTGCTGGTTGTGTTGGCTGTGTTTCACCGAGTCCATGGAATTGTTCAAGTAGTTGTTGTTGTCGTCGGCGGACTCGTTATCAGTGTTGGAAAAGTCGGCCTGCTCGGCCTTGAGGCTCTGCTTGAACAAATCGAGGCACGCTTTGTTAAATGAGCTGTTCGATGTGGCAGATGAGTTGGTCATGTGGGCTTCGCTTGTTCTAGTCGGTTCGACGATGCTCTCGTCCTCGGACATTTGGTCGTAGCGTTTGTTGCTGCGCACAATTCGATTTATTGAGCTCACACTTGGCAGCTTTTCCTCGCTGCAGACACCTTCAGCCTCAAGTCTGTTCAAAAAAGTAAGCACTTTTTTTATACAAAGATAACAAAATCAACTACAAAAAATTACTTTTTTCTTATTTCCCAAGCGAATATTTGCGGATTTTGTCTCTTGTATTCTTGGATTTTTTTGACCACATTTGGCGTGGCAACTTTTGGCTTAGAGCCGCCGATTAGACCCGGCGATGTGGTTTTAAATAGTCTGTAGCGTTTCAAAATTTTGCTTACACATCCATGAGATACTTGAAGCTTGCGGCTAATTTCGCACGGCCTGACACCCTGTTCGGCCAATTGGACTATTTTTTCACGCGTCTCGGCCGGCAAAGGTCTGCCATTGATGAACTCGCCACCAAGCTGGTTCAACGAGGCGGTAGCGGTAGAATTCAGCTTTTTAGCATTGTTGTTCTTGCTGTTCGTGGACGACACTGAGGAAGATGAGGAGCCCTGGGCTTGACCATGCACTGGCAGTCTTAGTTGACTTTCGTCATTCAGCAAAGCTTCGTTGGAGTTGCGCTTTCGGTTTCGGCTGTTTCGGTTGGCGCCCATGCTCGGCATCGAAGAAGACGAGCACGAGTTCTCCTCGCAAGAGGAGCCGTTCATCTTCTGGACCTCATAATGGTTCTCTTCATTTGAATTTGTGTTTATGAACTGTTCCTCGTCCTGTGTCGACCTGTCATTCAACTCGTTGTCGTTGTCATTGTATTCGTATTCTTCATTATCTTGTTCGTAGTCTACTTCGTTCGGTTCTTGGTCGTAGGGCTCGTCGTACTCGTGGTACTGTTCCGGAACGGTCGACGAGTTTACTTCGTCCTCGTCCTCGTTTTTATATATCTCATCGGTGTAGTTCAAATCATTTACTTTATAATCATTCATCTAAATTGATTTCATAAAAATAAAAATTAATTACGCAACAAAAAATAAAAAGCAATCAAAAAAAGCGTTGTTTTATTTAAAATGGATAAGATAATTGTCATTGGTTTGGAGAGAAAAAATGGTTCCAAATTTGGTCATATGAGGTAGTTTGTGAATCATTAGAAATTTATTATAACACGTGATTTAATTATGATCGAAACAAAAGCCAAACGGATTACCTAAATATTTGCTTAGTTTGGTGACGTGTAAATACCATGACAAAGCCAGGTCCCTATTGTTCATCTAACTCTAACTAATTTAATCATTTTTATTCTAATAATCAGCTTAAATTACTTTTAAAAAAACATATTTTAAAAATTTTCTGTTAAATGAAAGTATTTTAGGTGTAAATTAAAATTTTTTAATTTTGACGTGTATTGCTAAACTCGTGCTGTGGTCACGACATGGTTTAAAAAATAAAAAATAACTTTTGTTCTAATCTAAACCCCGAGACTCGTCGCCATAAAATAAAAATTTTAAAAATAAACAAAATTGTGGCACTGTCAAAAATTAAACTTAATGATCCATATATTCCTCTATGTTGACAGAGCCAGATAAAACAATTACTTAAACTTAACCAAAAATTTACGCTTTCTTTTTACCAAGAGTCAAGCATTTTTGAGCAACAGCCAAAATTTAAAAATTAAAAAAATTTATAAATTAAGAAAACAAAAAATTATGGAACTGTCAAAAAAAAACTAATGTTCCTTATATTCTTCTCTGTTGACAGATCCAGATATAAGAATTGCTTAAACTTAACAAAAACCTAAAAAAATAAAAAATAAAAAAAATTACAATTTTTTTATCAAGAGTCAAGCATATTAGTGCAATAACAAGAAATTAAAAGTTTAAAAAATGGCACTGTACGCTTTTGTTACCAAGAGTCAAGCATTTTTGAGCAACAGCCAAAAACAAAAAATTATGGAACTGTCAGAAATAAAAACTAATGTTCCTTATATTCCTCTATATTTCTCTAAAAAAATAAAAAACTTGGAATAAAAATTTTTATCAAGAGTCAAGCGTATTTGGGCAATAAAAAAAAATTAAAAATTAAAATTTTTAAAAACAAAAAACAAAAAATTATGTAACTGTCAGAAATAAAAACTAATGTTCAAAATAATCATCGGTGTTCACAGATCCAAATAAAACAATTGCTTAGACCTAACAAAAAAAATATAAAAAATAAAAGAATAAAAAAATTACGCTTTTTTGCACCCAAGAGTCAAACATATTTGAGCAACAGCCAAAAAATAAAAAAATAATTAAACACATAAAAGCCTGAAGAGATAAACCGAGTGAATTGACTTGGACACATTTAGTCAGATCGATTATTCCAAGTTGCAATTCGAGCCCGATATGTCTAAACAACAACAACAACAACAACAATAACAAAAAAAATAAAAACAACAAATTGATGTTGAAATATACATAATTAGTTTGATTTTTATTTATTATTTTTTTTCATAAGTTTGGATTTAGGATTTGAAATTTTAGAAATTATTCTGAAACTAATGAATTTCGCTCGCGTTTTGGATATAAAGTTTTATATGTATAAATGGGGTATGTGTGTTGTGTGTGTGTGTGTGTGTATTTGTTACTAATACAGTTATAGTTTTTTGAGTTGGTTTATTTTCGTTTTTGAATGCTTGAATGGATGAATGAATGCAAAATATAACGCGTATTAATGAAAAATTTATAATTTTTTGTTGTAGTCTTTGATAAAGAAATATTCGTATGATCATCATTGAGCCGAATTAAATGAAGTGTGCAAGAGAAAGAGAGTGAGAGAGAGAGAGAGAAGGGGAAAATGGAAAAGGGTTGGATGCTTGAAGCTTGAAATATTGCAAGCGTGAGACAGAATGGGCCAAGACTCTCGAGCCAGCACTTGAATCCCAACTGTTCGTCTCATCTCGCAATTTTCCCTACCTTTGAATAATGAAATTGTCAGTGAGTTTTTATCAGCTCGAATGAGACTCTTTATAAATTTATTATTTTTGATACGCTTAATGAGATAAGAAATTTATGTTACTTATTCTATTGAAACTTGTTTCAATGCATTCTTTGCTAGTCCTATTAAAAATGCTTATTCACATGCTTTTATAATATAATATTGATTCGACGTATCCTTGTACTTTAGTATTTTATTCCTAAGTCACACCTTGATATTTAGTTTTAGCTTTAGTGCACAAAACTTGCCTAAGAACACATTTGCTCGTTGTCATTGTGTTGCTCAAATATTCAGCTTCAAAATTTAGTTTCATATGATTTAAATGTAAATTATCTTTGAAGCGAATAAACTAATCATAAAAAAAAACAGCGCTCAATTGGTTTAAATTTGTTCAAATAAATTCGTTTATCTTTTAGGATTTAATTACCATGAATCAACATTAGCTCATTCAATACCTTTACGGCTCAAATATGCTCGATTCACCTTCAATAAACTTTTCCATTAGTTCATACTCCTTATCTACATTCGCTAATCAAGTTACTTAGCATAACTGGCAAATATAATTTATTCTTGGCAAATTATGGTTTACATATGCGCAAAAAAAGTGTGATTCAATGGCTTAAAACTTGTGATTGAAAATTGTGCACCCTTGAAGACTTGCTAGCTTGTGTTGCTTATCTGACTTTTAAAATATTATCTCATTAGCTTGGAAATAGAAAATTTTCCAACTTGACCTAATAAAAAAAAAGCTCTTTTAGAAACTAGGCTTTGTCTAAGACCTAAACCGATCTCTCTTTATAGCTTTATACCTGGTCTATTTCAAGCATGAAAATTTGCTATTTTGAACGACTCTTACCGTTCTAATTCTCTCTAGAAAAAAATGCTTCAAACAAAGCCTAATCTTTGTGCCAAGTCGATCACATAAAACCTATGAGTTAACTTCATAATTTCTTTAAATTTTGAACGCTTGAAAGAAATTTCAGTATATTGAGAAAATTAAAAAATAAAAATTATATAAAAAAAACGGAGGCAAACTAAAAAGCATAATTTATAAAAAAGTCATAATATTAAACAATAATATGTAATACTGAAATCTAATCATAATAAAATTATCATGTTGGCTTTTCGGATTGTGACCGACTGGCCCACTATTCACCAGTTAATAATAATAGCTTGCTGCGACTAAAACCTAAAACTAAATTTCTAATAATGACTTTATTTTTTTGTTCAGGTTTTTTTCGCTTGAGCAAGCCAGTTCAAGATTTATTATACCGTTAAATTAAATGAAGCATTTAAAATGTTTGAAATTTATTTTAGATTTTTTTTTTGGATGAAGAAAATTGAAAAAAAAACTACTACTAGAGAAAGAGAGAAGAATCGAGACTGCATCTATAATTTAATTTATTTCAATTATTATTTATGGTGCTGTTATTTAAACACAAAAATTAATGAAAAAGAAAAATGATTAGATTTTTTTATAATATTTAAGCCAGCCGAATCACCATTATAATAATTGAAAAAAAAATAATAATCACTATTTGTCATTAGTATTTGCATTTGTTGAATGAAACGTAATCGAGCCGTGTATCAGAGTACCTATCAAACCCTTAAATGCTTGACTAAGCTTTATTTGATTAAATAGTCAGAGAAATATATACGTCTATTAAAACGTATATTGCTGTTATCTCAAATCCATAAACTCAAAAGCCCACTTGACCAGAAATTTTAATCTCTCAAGTTCTTTTTAAAATAAATATTACTGTTAGATAGATAAAAGGCTTCGTTTGAATGTAAATATTGATAGTCATGCTAAAATTAGTCCAATAAAATTGTCTCTCTACCTGAGCGTAGAGAAAAAATGATATTATTTTAATTTTTATTTGACATGTTACGCATCCATGATTTTACCAAGCTATCATCCATTGAAAAAATTTAAATTTTATTTTAAATTAAGTTTATTTACCAATGAAATATAGGCTTATTTTAGGCACCAAATTCTATCTTACATTATATTGTTAGATAATAAATTTATAAAAAATTATGAAAAAGATCCAACTATTATAGATCATTTAAGGCACAATAAACGCTCAACAAATTTTTTTATATTAAGACCATTACATAAATTTATATTCAACTAGTTATGTTTACAAACAACTCAAAAATAATTAAATCACAAATCTTCATTAATTTATTCATTAAACGCTTAAAAAGCACTCAATTTCCTTTTTTTTTTCAAATTAAACTTTCTATTATTTGCCAAAATTAATTCCAATTTTGAACATGTAAAACAAAATTATCTTTAGGAAAAAATTAAAATTTAATCTAAAGATTTTTGCTCATTTAACGCAATTGAATATTCTAAAAGCATTTATTACACCAATTATTGATTTTTGACTATTCAAATTATGAACCATGTAAAAATAATAAAATAAAAAAATAAAATTAAAATTAGAAATTTTGACAATTAATCTATCTGAATTATTTAAGAGATGGTTTAAATTATGCTCAAAAAAGAGCCAAATCAATTAAATTTATACATCTACCGAAAAGTATATTTTGGAAATAATTTAATTAATTTTGATGAAACCTTGACAAAAAATACTCAAGCGAGTCTATTTGAGCTCTAATAAAATTCCATTATAATTCTCATTTAATTGATTTTTTAAACATATATATATATATAGTTTTTATTTATTTAGAAGAGAAAATTTGCTTTATCTCATTTTTATCACTTGAAAGAGATCGACTTAAAGAAGATGAAGAAGAATTTTTTGACTCTCATAAATTTTTGAAAATTATTTCTCAATGAAAAACAGAAAATCAATTTAAAATAATAATAAATTATTATTTGAAGCCAACTAGTCATCCAAGCATAAATATGAAAATTAGTTCTATACGGAATGTGTTAACCTTGGAGTTAAAACTCAATATTCAGCTCTATACATGCTTGGTATTGTTTTCTATACAGTATCAGGTAAAACTAAAAAAGCATACACACTCCGATCTTATATATAGAATGCAGATGATTTATTAATGTTAGAAATTAATTTTTTTAAACAACAAATTGTAGCACTAAATATCGGATATTGAAAAAAATCATAGATTGAAAAGGAATAATTAAGGAGAGAAATGAGCCAGGACAGGTCGTTTCTAAATCTCTGGATGTATCAAATTGCATCAAACTTTATTGATGATCTGTAGTATTTTGACCAACTTGACTTAAAGCTTTTAATTAGAAAGTCGAGCTTATTCAGTTAGGTCAATTTTGTTTGTGAACGGAAACAAATCGTTTCATTAAAATGGTTAATAGAGAGAAACGAAATTGTATATGCCACCTAGAACTGTCTATTCATTGGGGCATGTTATCATCCAATTTAGTTTCTAGATAGAAGTTTCAAAGAATGACTACAAACAAAAAGATTACCATAACCATTAAAATTAAGATAGCAAAAAAATATTTAGATAAACACTTGAAAATACTTGATTGAAATTTGTACTTTAGCAATTTGTTTGATTAGCATTCGAATTGACTTTTATATAGTTTCTAGTATATTGTTTCTAGATTAATGAACGGCTATTTATCAGAATATGGGAAAAATTTAGAGCCCAAATTCTTAGCATAGATGCTCAACTTGGCCGTGAAGCGCTCTATACTTTTAGCGGAAAATTAATTTTATTTCCATTACCATTCAATTTAAATGATCTTTAAACTAAAACTATCTCTCGATAAAAAATAAAATAATAAAAAAAAATAGTTAATTCAACAGTCTTGATCAACTTGATAAGACTCATAAAATACCAAATAAATTATTTGTAAAAAAAATATAATACTTTTCGAATGATTTTTGAATGATTTAGATCAATTGATTTAATGGTTTTTAATCGAATTTGGTAATTTTAATGATGAATGAAGTGCTGTTTGGTTAATATTAGAACCTGAACAATCGATAGTCTAATCAACCATAAAAATTGACTTATTAAAATTATATACATATATTTTTTTTTAATAATAAGTTCAAAATAAAATTTTAAACTTTAAATGAGGCAATCAATTAAAGCTCAAGATCGAGAAAGAAAAAAAGATGCTATAACAAATTAAAATCAGTAGGTGAAAATTCTCTCTATTGATAAAGTCAAAATGATCAAATTATAATCTTTGGCAAATATCTTTCTCTCTATCTGACTATATGATAATATGATTCTTTATCATTCCAAATATCTATTTCAAATAAATATTTAACTTGTTAATATTTTGCTTCTATCATTCCTAAAAGTTAACATTGAATTAAAGCCTATATCATTACTTGTGATTTCATTAGATATAATTATTGCAATTTAATAAAATAAAGTAAGAGAACTCTTTCGAAAAGAAAAAAAAGATATTTGAAGCTGGTTTGGATAAACAAGCTTGAAATACTTTTAACCGACAATAATCCATAATTATCTATTATAAACATATTTTGTGCCTAAGCTGTTTACTATGGTCTATGGTGGGAATTTTTTTAAACAAAATGCCAATCATCCAAGTGTTTATCCAATTTCGGAAAAAGGGCGACTGCCTAGCTGAACAAGTTTTTAGGAAAATTTGTATTTAATTCTGTGCACACTCTATTCATATTCATTGCCTTCATAGATATTTTGATTGATTTTTATTATTATTAACTTATTAAGTAGGGTTTTCTCTATGTTTACTTTTCGTGTATTTGATCTAAAAGTTTTGATTTTATTTGATATGAAATATGAATTAATTGATTTTATAATAATGTTAAAATTTTGCCAAGCTTAACAAGTATTTGATGCACGCCTCAATTGCTTGTTAGCTAAGATAGCTTATAATTATCACGCGTCAGAGCTAGCATTTAATCTATTCGGTGTTTGAAAGAGGCCTATCTAGAAATGCCATTATAAATTTAAGCCTCTTTTGCACTCAATTTAACTTGATTGATCCCGAAATTACCTAAATCCATAATTTGTAATAATAAATTTTCGAAGATAAATAAACAATTTTACAATAATTATAATCGAATAAAAGCAATGAGAGAGAAAATAGATTTGATGAAATAAAGCAATGAGAGAGAAACAATTCTTTGCTAATAGATTGATATTTGTTTTAAGATTAAAAATAAAACTTTAGAGTTGTACTTGAAATTTAAATTAAACTTTGGCAAATAGTGACTGTGTAAACCAATCTAGTTGCGCAAGAGTTCTGGCGAAAAATTGTCAAACTTTTAGAGATAAATTTAATCTTTTACCCAAATAATAAATAATAAAAAAAAATTATGAATTTGATAATAATCCTGATCTAAAAACTGGTTCGTATCATTTTATTATCCCAAATCCAGACACATATGAGCTTAAGAACTATTTTATGACACTTTATTCCCGAAATTCCTGGACAAATAAAGTTATCTTTTTATTTTTAGACGGTTCAATTAATAAGCAAAAATTTTCAGATTTTGTCATATACTCTAAATTCTTGTAAATTCCTAAATAAATACTATCTTTTTATATACTGCATCTATGAGCATATTTAATACAAAAAAGAAAAAAAGACCACTAATGTCTAGAGATTAGGTCTCATTGGAGATATCTTATACAATTTTTTAAATTAATGTGATTAAAAACCTTTTAATAAACTTAATTTTTTCTTACGTAAAAATTAAAAAAAAAAGCTTTTAAAAATTTCAATTAATGTTACATGTAATAATCAAGAGACCTATTTTTATATTATTTTTTTAATAAATCAATCGTACTTCATATTATTAAATGTGAATTACATCTAGCCGAAATAATTATTCTTTTTAAATCGACCAAAAATTTAAAAATTTTTGAATCTCTTAATTTATAGATTAAAGAATTTCATAGTTAATCAAATTTTTTTTTCATTTGATTGTTAATTCAAATTTAATAAATAATCTATTTACGTAATTTAAAATTAAATCAATAAAACTAATTAAATTAAATTTAATGATACATAGACAAAATTAATAGAGTTCAGTGCATAAATATACCCTATTGTCGACTGATGATTACAGAATAGAAAATTTTAAATAACAAATGGCTCAATTAAGCTCCGATATGACACCAATTTTACGCAAATAGACTATTAAAACCTTATGATGACAATTGTTTCAAGGATTATTGAACCAAGTAACACATCAAGCAATACTAAGGGCCTGAAAACGCAAATAAAGTTTTATGAGGCTCGATCTGATCAATTTACATAATAATAAAACTTGAACGATTTAGATAAGATATGAATTCAAGTGCTGTTTTATAATTATCTGATCGAATCAATAGCAATTTGTGTTAATTCTTTCTATATTGAAATTTATAAGGTGTAATTACCAAATTCGAAATGAAAGCATAAAGATGAGCAAACATAACATAGTTTAGACAAGCTTAGATCAAACAAAGCAAATGAGCGAATTAAAACAGCATAAAGCCAAAAAGGGTATTAGATATTGAACACACAGATCTATCTATTACGAATTTTTTCGTTTGATTAGATCAATATTGAAATTTAGTAGTTTTAGCAGAGCGATATTCATATCTAGTATTACAAATACGTACATATTTTTGTAATTGATGATTGTAATCATCATCATAGGCAGCAGCGAGAAGCCAACACATACAAGAAAGAAAAAAGGCAGAAAAGAAAATCGAGTGATTGATTTCTATCATATATGTTATTAATACACAAGTGAAAAACGATTTATTTATTTTAATATTTTTAAATTATAACAGGATTTTTCTAACTTGTTTTCTAACTCTAAATTTTGATAGTTGTTGTTGTTGTTCAATAAATTCAAATTTACACTTGCATGCATGCAAGTTAATCAATAATCTTGAAATAATTTTATCCGATTAACATAGCTTTGTTTTTCGATTGCTAACAAAAGAAAAATAATTTTAATCATCTTGGAGCTATATACTGGTGTTTATTCACGCCAAAGACCATTTGCACCTTAATCTCAGAATTGATTAATTTCTTTTTTGATTACAATAAAGCTCTAACTAAAATCTTATTAACAAATAAACTTTTTATTTAGGTGAAACTTTTCACTTCATGAAGATAAATAATCTTAATCAAGTGTGTTCAAAAAGACCCTATTAAATTCCTGAATACAAACTTATTAAATTTATTATTATTCACTTAATATTATTTAGACATTATCATAGGGTCATATTTTGATTTCTTTGTAACTTTTTAATACTTGTGCGGTAGGGTAGTTAGCCCTACGCGCTTGCAGAAGACCCGAAGCATTGTTTTCCGGATAAACTATCCACTTCCTCTAAGAGGATATGAACCTTAATCTTGTGATCATTTGGTATTGAATAGCAGCGGATCGAACCACTACACCATCGACTTGAAAGTCTTTCCTTTAGGCTGCATGATTTTTTTTGATTAAAAAATTGACAAGATTATAATTATAATTAGAAAAATTAAGATTTAATAAATAAACTTTTTATTTTAATTAAATTTTTCACTTCATAATGATAAATAATCTTAATCAAGTGCATGTAATTTTGACTTTCTTTTTAAACAAAAAGACATCTTTCGTGAATTCAAAATGTTTACCTAACTCTCTTCCTCGGATTTAATTTTAAAATAAAATATTCTAATTCTAATTCATTTTATAATTTATGGAAAATTTAAACAAAAAAAAATTAAAATTTCAACTTAATATGTACACATTTAAAATTGATTACCACTATTTAATTGTTAAAGCTCTCATATTTTCAAAGTTTACTTTATCTCTATAAAGTACGTGATATGTCTGCTTAAGTATCATATTATCAACTACTATTATGCTTAACTTTTTTATTTAAACAAAATGAGCAACTATTGCTCAAAAAAGTGACAATTTCGATCTTAAATTAATTTGGAACTAAACTTATTTAAAAATGACGCTTCCAATTATTTTCCAAATTCACCAAAATTAACATTCCGGCTTATACGCTGAATTGAGAATAATAATTAGAAATAAAATTATGTGATACACAAGACTAATTTTTAATAGAATTTTGGAAAATTTCTCAAATGAATTTAAAATTAAAAATGAAACAAAATAGTAACGCCATACTCAAGATTATGTTACTTAAATCATTCACCTTTAAAATTTTCTTAAAAAGCTTTTATTTCAAACAAAGAAAACGCAAGACATACAGCTTCATTAAAACTAATTACCTAAGAATTTCAAGATTTTCCAATATCAAAAAAAATTAAGATAATTTTTCAACTTGCCGTATGTAAAAATATGTTTGCCGTAACTAAACAACCGTCAATTTTTAAATTTTTTTAAAGCATTTTTAACTTTGAAATACCTTTTTATATGTTAACCTTAAATAAAAAAGAACTAAAAAGCTAACCCTAAGAAAAAAATCATTTATCTAATTTAATCCGAATGCAAAGCCTTTAGTTCAAAATACTTGAAAAACAATGAGAAAAGATAAGTTACCCATAGTTTTTAATAATATTTGTGTTGCTAAATACGTGTCAAATCCATAAATTAAAAATCAAAAATTTCAAATTTTTTTAATATTTTGCCCAAATAAGCATGCTCCCTCATTAGAAAAACTGAAGTAAAAAACAATTTAGCATAAGACCGAAAATCTTTTGATATTTTTGAATCTATATTAGATAATTTGCATTCGAAGCATAAGACGTGAAGCACCAAGTTGCGTAAATCATTAAAATAAACTGAACTTTTTTGCTTATCCATAATTTTCTAATTATATTTAACTTGGTGAATATCATTCTTCTTTACCGTGAGCCTCCAAGCTTATTCATCCAGCATTATTTATGTCATTATTTATTTATGTACTTTTTTTATCATTAAAATTACACAGACACTATTTGAGTTTAAAAAAAATTAAATTTTTTTAAACGAGTAGTGCCACTTTGAATAAATCTTAAAATAATAATTAGTTTATATGAGACCGATCAAAGCCTTAAAAAAGAAAATTGGAAATTAAACGCTTCTAATTTTCCAATAAAATTTGGGAAATTTGGTTATGTATTATTAAATTTGCTATTTGACAAGATAATTTCTAAAGCCTATTGAAATGCTTTCTAAGATTTCTCAAAAAAAATTTAATTTTTAAATTCAATTAATTAATTGTTCAGAATGAAATAAATTCTGGCCTACAAGAATTTATAGTTATTAGACAATAATGGTAATAATGAACCAAAAAAATATGCTTCTATTGCGTGTATTCAGATTGGTTTGAAGGTTATAATAGCTTGGTAAACATTAAAGCTTAGTTTAAGCCATAAAATTTGAAAATGAGAAAGTGATTAGTAAGCAAAATAAAGAGAAAGCAATTGATTTTTGTTTATTGTAAAATTCTAATAAGAAAATTGGTAAATAGCGAAAAAGGTAATCAAAAATTTAAAAAATTAAAAATCATCTAGCCTCGCTTTTCCAATATTTTTGCTTTCTTTGCTTTACTAAATCAAAGCTTAATTTAAATTTTAATGGAATTTTAATATTATAAATTTGTTTCTCGAAACCTTGAGCTTCATCAAAAGATTAAATAAGAATCTAATACGCGCTACCTTTTTATTTTGTTATTCAACTAAAACAATTTTTATGAGCTTTTTTTTAGTCTTTAATCAACACAAAGACATCTTGCGCTTGAAACTAGAAATATAACCTTAACATAACAAAAGAAAAGAATCATTAAAACCCCGTTAATAGATAATTTAACCTATCTCACCAATTTTCCTAAGTTTTGCATAACTCTAAATATCAACTTAACTCAGTTATAAAAGAAATCTCTTTAATGATACTAAAGGTTTGAAATTTTGATTAACTAGAGAATAAATGAAGAAAAACCTTCTCTTCATTAATGACAAATATTCGACTTTTGAGAATTTTTAAAATACAATAAAGAACTAAAACAAATAAATATCGGCTTAAAAATTAGCCAAAGCCTTAACTTTTGTGAACAGAAATGAAGGCTTAACACAGTTCTATTTTTGTCTTCATCTTCAATTTCTATTCTTGGTGAATTATCATTTTTAATTAACCAAGATCCCAAATAACTAGACAAGTAAACAACTTGAATTTTTCCCTAGTTCAAAATTTAACTTAATATAAAAATTGGATTTTGGACCATTTCTGTACACTTGGTCAAGACTAATTAGAGATTGATTTTACATGATTTTTATGCTATTGAAATAACGGGCCGTGTGATAGTTGAACGCCAAAATGCTTTTTTCTTAGTCAATTTAGAATGTTTGAAAAGCTTAAAGCACAAATATTTAACATGCTTAGATTTTTTTGAAGAAGTTTATTTATCATTATAAAGAGAGTGTATGTGTACATTTAATAAAGGTAAATTTATTTGCCTTCATTTGAAGTTGAATCTACCTTATCCAAATTTTTGTGACCAATTTCAATCAAGAGTAAAATTTCATACAAAAATGTAGATGAATGAGTGCAAATTTTGTTAAATCAGAATAATTGTAAACTAACCCAGATAAATAGCTATCTTTAGCCGTTCGATTAAATTTAATGCAAATTTTAAGTGATAAAAAAGCCAATTGTATGTTGAAGTCAATTTTGAATAGATTTAAAATTTTTAATCGTGTTATTCTATATGTCAAAAAATCTGATAATTTAATTAAAAAATTAGTTCATTTTAAGTCTTGTTAAAAAAGATCAAATAACTGTCATTTGTGTCGAGAGCAAAATGATATACATCATAATTTTTAGCTAGAATTTTGCCATATTTCAAATAAATTTCAGCTCTATATTGTTATTTTATGCCTGCTTTTATTGTTGATATATTTATTATTATAAAGAAAATTCATATTAAATAAAAATTACTATTAATGAAATAATTTTACCATTTAAAACTCTGAAAAATATAATTAGAGAAATATAAAACGAAAAGTATAAATAATTTAAAAATTTAAATACTTTCTTTAAAACTAAACATTTAATAAAGTCTTTAATTTAATTTAATTTTAAAAGTCTATATAAATAGGAAAATTTCCGATGCTTTAAAATTATATTTATTTTGTGTATTTCAAGGTTACAACAATACAGACTGAATATTTAGATCCTGAATAAAGATGCTAAATTTAATGAAAAAGATATTTTTATTCAAAAGCATACTCATAAACAAAACATGTTTTTATTTTTGAAATTAAAATTAAAATTTATAAATAAAGTCACTCAAGAATAAAAATATAAAATTACCTTTATTTTGATCAAATTCATTTCATTTTTTCATTTTAATGAAACAAACGTTTTTCAATAAAAAAATAATATTGTATTTCTTATTCTTCTAATTTTTTCTTTGAATAAACACTAAGTCGAATTATTTAAGGGAATTTCTACAACGATATTTAATATCTCCAGGATATATAAAAGAACATATTTCAATTAGTCTTTTATTTTTTCTTAATGTTTTGGCTAAATAATTCAAAAAATAAAATTGTGTAAAATTATTAAAATAAAAATGTTTACACCAAGTAAATCACGATATCGTGCTCTACTATTTTAAACATTAATATATATTTTTATAATGTAGTAATTTCATATTTAATATAGAAAGGAACTTAATTTTCGTTTTATAATACATATAATCTAAAGATACAAATCAATAATGAACAAAGCGTTATAATAAATCCAAAATTTCGTCAATATTATTCTTAACATAATATTCTACTATTAAATATAATTTAAGTTTGGAAAATAAATTATTTTTGAGTCACAGAATATTTCAAATTAGAAATCTTTTCATATATTAACTGAATAAAAACTTTCTTTATTAATTAGAATATTTTGTCACGATACTTATTGTTTTTTTGTTCATACTCTAGACAGAATAATGTTTTGTCATTTAAAAAAAAAATTTTTAAATTTATATTTTCATTTATTCAACTTTAAAGAATACAAAGACTTTTTCTAACTTGGGTTTTAATGAAGAATAAAAAATTTTTACCATTATTTAAAAGCATGATTTTTTAATTCATAATTTTCAAAAATTATTTAGAATTTAAGCTTTTTTAATCACATCAAAATAAATTCTTATTTTCATATTTTATTTTTAGTTATGACCATACTAAGAAATGGTTTTCGTTTTCGAAATATACGTTCAAATTTGTTCTTAATTTGTCTCATTTGTATCACATTGTTATCATTTCTTAGTTACCGTAATAGTGTCAACGATGAATCGAGTTATAAAGAAAGAATCATTCCACTTAGGAATAAACCTCCTAGCTCCTATATGAACTTAATTTCAGATTTGGACAAGTTACAATCTGAGAAATCCCAAGTACAGAACCTTCTCAGAGAAAAAAATTTCCAAGAATTTAAATCGATTTATCCTTCTACACGAAAATTAAAGTCTCCATCAGAGAAATATTTAATTTTGGAATACACTAATGTGTTCTTTAAACCAAAATTTTGTGGAAAAAGTCCACAGGAAATATTTAATTCTGATATTGAGAAATGTGAATATACAAACTGTGAGTACACTTGTGATAAAAAAGGTTCTTTGAACACGGCTGACGCACTGTTGTTTCATCAGAGAGATCTTGAAGCAGAGTATTTACAAAGAAGGAAAAGTTTTGAAAATTGGTTCCAGACTACGGCACAATTTCCATTCAAAACTATTGCACAAAAACTTCAAAATAATCCTGATCAAGTGTGGATTTTATGGAATGACGAAGCAACCTCTGTAGACCAAAACTTTAATTCAATAAGCCAATTTTTTAATTGGACCCTCTCTTTTAAAACAAATGCCGAAATATTCGAAGGGTCTTATGGATTTTTCAAGGAAAATAGTGATTTAATCGAGTCCAAGGTTGCTAATTACAAATCGGAAATGTTTAAAAATTTTATTCAAAGACAAAATGCTATTCTTTGGTTTGTAAGCAATTGTAAATCTAAATCAAGAGAAAAGATTGCTTTGGAAATAAGCCGCTATTATCCTGTCCATATTTATGGTAAGTGTGATCTATCAGGTCAAGTAAGCGAACAAGAAATTGAAACGAAATATCCATATTTGAAAATTTTTGGCACAAATAAATTGTGTCAGCGTGGGTCACTGTGCGAAGATGAAAAATTTAGATCATATAAATACTATTTTGCATTTGAGAATAGAAATTGTTCAGATTATATAACAGAAAAGGTTTGGAAAGCTTTAAATAAAAATTTAATTCCGATTGTTTTTCAACCCAACCGCGAATCTTACCAAAGATACGCAATTCCGTCCAAGTCCATAATACATCTACAAGATTTTAACAATGATTTTAGAAAATTAACAGATTTTTTAGGAAAAATTGATTCAGACTTTGGTCTTTATTTAGATAGGATAAAATGGACTTATATGTATTTACAAACCGTAGATTCAGCCAAGCATACCGAACCACATCGAATGTGTCAGTTATGTAAGCAACTAAATACAATGCAAGATAGAATTAACTATAATTCAATATCCGATTTTTTTAATCAAAAATGTTCCGATATTTATTAATAATTTGTTTGTTGTTTTTAAATTATTAAATATTTATATTTTTAAAAATAAAAAGTTAAGATTCAAATAATTAATTATGCGTTTAAAATGATCATTTGGATTCAATTATAATTTTAAATTCAACCATGTAATTTATATTTATAAATAATATTTTTTAATAAAATTTAATTTTTTTAAATTTGTTAAAATTTTTAGTTTGAAAACATGGACAAGGCTACATAAACTCGACCGTGAAATTTACTCATGTAAATGAATTCTCAAAATTTCTAACAATTACTTATCTTTTTTTAATGCCTTTTTCAAATTTTTTTATGGTAGTAACCAAAATTAGACTAAAAAAAAGTTAATTGTGACATTTGGCTAAAATAAACAGAATCCTTTTTAATCCGTAAAACAATTTTTAAGACAAATTAAATTAAATTAATTTTTTAATCATAAAAATTCTTTTTAAAACCTATAAAAAGACAAACAGATTTACCTTTATGATTATATAAAATTATATTTATATGACATTGCTTTTTATTATTTTTTTAATATATAAAATAGAGCGAAAAAAATTAAGCTAAATAAGGAAAAAGATTGTTATTTTTAATATTAAGAAAAGAAACAAAAATTTTTTCTCGAATTGAGCCTTCTTTCAGATGGTATTGTATACAATGCAAGAATTCTATCACAAATCTAAAAAGATCGTGGATTAAAAAATTATTCATAATTATTTTTATTTATTTGTTAAAATCTTGATTGCCTAATACGAATATAATAGATTTTCAACATCGAAGAATCATTTATACCTATTTGCTTATACCATCTTTTCAGCATAACTTTTTAATTCTCTAATTAATTAACTTTTAGCATTTGCAAAAATTTTTTAATAATTATTTTTCAATAATTTTAAAATTTAATTTAAATTTATTTCAATAAAAAAATTTTCGTAAAATAATAATTAAAAAAAAATTTTATCAGTTTTATTTTTTTAAATTTTATTTTACAAATAAAAAAAAGAATTTTATTTTAAGATAAAAATAGTTAATTACAACCAAGATATTTTTTTAAATAAAGGTCTCAAATTTTTAGAATTAAACTCCTGAATATTTCAATAATAATAAAGCAATATGCCTCTGGTTTTCAAAGATATAAAACTTTTATTTTTTTAGAAACAAAAGTAGAAAAAAGATTCTCAATTTGTTTTTTTCTCAAATTCTAAATACAATTTCTCTTAATTTTAAACAAATATATGAGATAAAACGATTGAAATTAAGAAATAATAAAAAAAAAATTCCTTATTTATCAAGATAGTCTTTGAAGTGTGCACCTTCATTTTTTAAAAAAAGATGAACCAAAAATTTTAAAAGATTTAATAAAGAATGTTTATCTAAAATTGTACACTAATTTACCACATCTCTAATTAACTCATCTTTAAATTCATTCATCTACTTTTGATTTGGCTTTACTTTTGACAACAAATCTTCTAAAAGACTTGTTAACTCATTGTTTTCTTGGTCCTAAATTAATAATTTTTTAAATTTACAATTATAACTAGCAATTTAAATTACTTTTTGATGAACAGTTTGTTCCAATGATGAGATTTTTATCTCGGCCTTTCTGAGTTCTGCTTTAAGTGTCTGTAATTCAATACTTGTAGTTTTTCTCAGTTTTTCTATTTCGTTGTTGGCGCTAAAGTTTTATTTATAAAATTATATAAGTGAACATAAATTTTAAAATATTGGTTCTGTAATTAAAAGTTCAATAATTGTCTAAAGAATTCATTCTTAATTCATCTAAATATATTTTTTAAGTCTAACAAGAAGAAACTATTTTTTAATCAAATTTAAATATTGCTAAAAACTAAAACAACAAATCAAAATTTAAAAATATACTTTTAAAACATAAAAAGCTGTCTATTTCTTAGTTATCATCTAGTTTGTTTATTAACATCTCACATTTGATGAACTAATAAAATTTGACTGATAAATAATACTAAACAATAAAAAAGCTAAGAAAAAAGTTTTGTTTTATGATATTAATATAATAATTTCTTTTCGGAATTAACCTTCTTGTTTGAAGCCTCAATTTATATTTAATTCTCTCAACATATCATCAATACTTTTATACTTTCAAGCCAAGTAACCAAAAGAAAGAGTATAACTATCTTTTTCAAAAAAAAGAATAAATGCTCTACCTCTTGAATATATAGAACAATTATTTTTTTAATCTAAATTTGAATTTAAAATAATTTTTTATGACTTTTATAAATAAAATCTTATAATAAAATATATTTTCTTATTTTAATACTAGATTAATTACTGAACCAAGATATTAATATTAATCAACCCACAATTCTAGTTTTTCCTCTGCATGTTTTTTTAAAGTCGAATATTTAGCTCGTTCTTTGTCCAGCTGTTGCTTGTAACTCTCTATCGCTTGCTGCAAACCATCTTCATTTTTCTTAAACTCCTCTACCTTAATTTTCAACTTTTCGAACCTTCTGTGCAAATCGTCAAAGGCTCGCTCGACGCCAATAACATCTTCCTGTAAATGGTCTCTTTCCTTGGTCAATTCTAGTATTTCATTTCTAAGCTTGGCTTCATTTTCTTCTCTATTATTATCCATATTTTGAATTATGGTCTCAAATTCGACCACTATTACGCGGAATTTTTTGTTCTCTTCATCCAACGACCTTATCTGTTCTAGATAGGACTTTTCTCGTTCTCTGGCACTGTTCAATTCAGCGATTAGCTTGGACATAGATGGATTCAAAGAAGTATCATCATCACTGAGACCAGTTACCGAGGTTACCGATGATGTCAGACTATTGCATTTTTTTTCCACGCTCTTGGTCAGTTGTGCTTTTAGCTTTGAGTTCACCGAGTTATTGGCATTTGACTTGTTTAACAAGTTAATGTCGTCGAGCATGGACTCGTCAGCCAAAAGCTTAAAGCTTTCCGTGGTCTCATTCGGGTTGCTTTTTCGAGATATATGCATTCGGTCTAGGTCTAAAATTGAACTATTTGGTCCCTACAGATAAATATTAAAAAATAAAGGCTTTGAAAATAAATAAATTTACATTATCAGTTAATTTTGAATGATCCAACGAGATACTTGAAGAAAGAGATGACTTACGCTTTGAGTCTTGGGCTAAATTTTTGTCACCAAAGTGCTCGTCTGGATCAATGTTTGCTTTGAAATCAGATTTTATCTCCGAGTTATCAGTTTGATTTAGTTCAGTCGGATTTTCCATGGCTATAGAGCTTCGTCTAGTTACGTTTATATTTTTGTGTGTATTTTCATTATTGACCGAGTCAAGCTTCAGCTTACTCGATTCGACCAGCGACTGATTATCTACGCTAGTCGTGTTTATTGATGGGGTCTGTTCGCTTTCTTCTTCGACTATTTCGCTTAGGAAAAATTTTATAGACTCTTGTTTATCGCGTATTATACTCAAACGCTTTATCTTTTCAGCTGAGCATTTTTTATTAAATGATAAACATTAAAACAAAATTTAATTTAAAAAAAAGGGGTCACATCACTCTCTAGAATCGGATACTGCCCAAACATTCAATAATCAAATAATTTAATAATTAATATTTAAATAAAAACTTGTCATTTTTATGATAACAAATTTTAAATCTAGCTTTTTTTAAGGTCAAACAATATATTCGACATTTTAAACACCTTAAATGGACCATGCAGATTAATTTTAATCAATTTTAATTAGAGTAATAAAATATGCTTTTAGGGTAATTTTCTTGGTAAAAAAAAAACTACATTCTGATCCAGCCAGAACACTTTTTAAGAATAGCTAGGTAATTTTTAAAAAATTTCAGCTTTATAGGTCATTGAATTAAATCAAATGAAAAAAAATAAAATAATATTATGCGTATTTTAATAAGAAGAAAATTATTAATTAAAAAATTAAAAATGATAAAAAATTTTACTAAATAGAGTCTAATATAGTAGGATTACATGACTCAAGTGCATCGCGCCAACAAATTATCATACATCTGGTAATTATTGGTAATTACAAGTCCTAACTTTTTAATTAAGTAAAATGGGAAATCAAGAATTTTCATCTGACAAAAAATATAAAGATTATTACTTTGAGACAAAGAATTGAAAATTAAAAGATCAAAAAATTTTAATTTAATTCAATCTAATAGCTTGAAGGGCTAGATGATAAATGTGCCTAAAAAACATCTAAAGCCAAAAAAATTAATCAAGTTAATTAAAAAAATGAAAAGATCTTTATTAAAGAAAAGAATTGTTAATAAGCCTTAAGACCGTCTCGCGGTATTTAAGGCTAATAAAGCTGTCTTAAGTCGGTAAATTTTGTTCTGATTAGTTGAAAAATTTGGGTCAAAGATTTTTTTTCAGCGAGAGTGTTATGAGCCAAACATGGTACTTACGACTCAACGAGCGGCAATTCTGTATTATTGGATCAAACTGGAGATAGAGCGATTTTCTGGCAAATTCGGAGAATTTCGAAGGCGATTTCTAAAGTTAAAATTTATTACTTTCATGGAAAAGGACTTAGAATCCAAAAAAAAATCTTTTTTTTTTCTGTCTTTCTCTAAACAAACAAAAACAAGACTATTTTTCTAAAAAAGCCCAAATTAAATTTCCCTCAATATTTTTTGTTTTGTCACAAACAAAAAAAAAATTCAAAATTCTATCATAATTTTAAATCAATATAAATAAGAAAACAAAAATTTTCTTTTTTTGATTTTCGTATTTGTCGAAAATATTCATAATAATTGCAAATATAATTTATATTTTTAAGTAACCCGAGACCTATAATTTTACTCTAAAATAAAAGAAAAATTTTTTTTTGAGATTTTTATGTTCAAAACAATCTTAGGGCTGATCTAATTGACTTGAAAGCGACTTACTTTAAACGTGTTGTCTTTCTCCTTCGTTTCCAACAAATCCAAAAATGATTGAAATTCTAAAAAATAAACAGGTGAATAAAATTTTATCTTATGGTCATTTTGTATGCAGAGCGGAAAGAGCAATAAACCTAAAATAAAGATTTGGTTATGCTCGTCTAATCCTTAGATTTGAATTTAGGACACGAATTTAGCAAACCAATTCGAGCTTTAATTTAAAATCTTATTCTCTTTCAACTAGTTGTAAATATTTGATGGGGATAAAGTAAAAAAACCTAGTTACAATTAATAAAATCGATATTATTCGATTTAAATTAGAGAATGACCTTTTAATAAGAAATAAAAAAAAATCATAAAAAGATCCTTATTTTACCTGATTCATTGGAGAATATAGAATCAAAAATAACACTGTCTGGTGGTAGGAAAGAACTATTGTTCACCGATGTATTGTGGTTTGAGTTTTCCAAGCTGAATTGGGCCGAAGTGTCATCATTGTCTGTCAAAGTAGTTGACAAAGATTTGCGGGTCACGAATTTGTTGGGTTTTTGTGGCGTTTGAAAAGGATCATTTTGGTCTTCTTCTTTGGGCTCCGAATTGTCTTGCTGTTCTTTGGGAACTTCTTGAGGGGAGACGGACGATGAGGATGACAAGTCAGTGGTTGACGATACTACCGAAGCAGATGTTGATTGGTTGGCATTTGGAGACAATGGGTGGTTAGAGTGGCGAGAATTATTAGAACGCTTTTTGTGGCTTTCCCACTCGTCTTCGTTGCCAGTTTGGCAATTATCCTCTTGCTGGACTCTGAGTCGGTTTGGAGATGGTGAACGGGCCAGTCCTCGTCGTGACTGAAACGGGTTTATGTCCTCTTTAAGAAAGTATTCCGCGTTATTTTCATTGGAAATAGATGATGATGACGACGTGGCCGAATCAAAACCAATTTTCGGTTTACTTTGAAATGGATTGATGTTTTCGCTAAATTCGAAAGTTTTATCTCCATTTTCGGATGGTAAAGATGGACGAGCCACTCGAGCCGGTGGTCGAATCGGCTTGACTATTTTTGCTCCAGTTGTCTTTGCCAAATTAGGCGATTCAGATGTCTGATTTTCACTATCTTTATTTTGTTGAGGCGGCAGTTGTCTGGTAAAGAGTGGCGTTCCTGGATCCACCTCCATTGGTTCTTCGTCAAAATTACTAAATAAAATACAAATATATTTATTTTTAATTATATTTAAAAGTCATATATTAAAATTTATTAAACTATCAAATTATTGGTACAAATCAAAACTTTAATTATTTTAGCTATAGTAATTAGGCGTGTATGCTCCAATGGTCAAATAGTGTTCCTGGTACGCAAATTTGTATCTTAATTAGATATAAACTATGCGCAATTTGCCCATTTTTTTGTTTAGATAAAAAAATTAAAATAAAAAATTATAATAGAAATTGCCAAATTGGAATAATATGATAAAATATTCTAGTTAGGTATAATAACTTGAATACATTTACTATTTAGGCAGTGCTGATTGAAAAACAAAGAATATTTTTATTGTTTAATATTTTATTTTAAAATAAATAGCTTACCTGACGTTGTTTATGATCATTTTTGTAAAAATATATCAATTCACTATGTCTAAACGAAGAATAACTAATTTAGTCTTGTACTCAGGATTTATTTAAAGACTATGAATATGTGTTCAGCTCAAGTGTTCGTTCTTGTTTTCCTAATTTTCCAAGATTGGATTTATTTGGTAGTGAACTTAGGAAAAGTATGCATTCACTTTAGAAAATTTTTTTTTGCTTAACACGCAGTTATAGCTAAGTTTATGTCAATTGTTATTTAAAATGACTGCACACGATAAGAAAAATATTTATTCTTCATTAGATTTAAATTTTGTTTTAATCATGGCTTTTTAAGTGGCTTTAAATAGCTAACTTTGTACAATTTTAGCTTTTAGCCGAGGTGGTTTTTCCCCACATTTTCGCCGATAGTATTCTCTTAAGTATTTTATGGATTTGATTACAAAACAAACTTAATAAGTATTCTTTAATCTTAAAATTTTATTTTATTATATTTTAGAATAATTGCATAATAAGTCTTTTTATTTAGGGCTATATTTATACAAATTATAAATTAAATTTTTTTCCTAATTAAATCAATTTTTCACAAAATGAAAAAATTTTTTGTTTCTTAAAATTTAAATGCGTTCTATTTGATTTACTTAGTAACAAAAGAGAATAATTAGGTCTTGAATATATTCCATTTCATACTGACAACTTAATTAACACAAGCTTTGTGAGGTCTGTTAAAATTATTTTTAACTTTAAATTTTTTATTATTTACATTTTTCTATTAATTTGATAAATTATTTGTCTTCATTCTAAACAAGCAAAGAGCACTCAAATTTTTGATCATTGATAAACATGTAGAGCATTTGAACCTATTTTAATTATTTTGAAGAAATTTAGACTTATAAAATACTAACTTTATCTAAGTAGTTGTAAAAGGTTAATTTATAATTGATGGAAACAATAATTGTGTGGATTTATTTTGATTAATAGATTTATTGCAATTATTTTTTAAATGATTAAGTAATTTAGTAATTTTATGGCTAAAAAACTAGAACAAAAAAATATATTTTTCTCTTGTTAGATATGAAATTATTTTTCTGGCTTACTTAAATCAAGAGAGAAAATAATATATGATCTAATATTCGGATAAATAATTTCTATCTATTATTGATAAAATTTATAATTAAAACAACTTTTAAATTAAATAAGTTATTTTGCAACAATTTTTTTATGATTTTTTTAATTTTTAACTATAATAAATACCAATAAACTGATATTACCCTTTTTATAACCACATTCTTTAATATAAAGAAAAAAAAATTAGAGTTTTAAACATACATTTCTTAAAAATAAAAATCAGAAATTTAATAACTATATAAGAACCAAAAATAAAAAATGTTTAATTTTAGTTCTATAACTTTGAGATAGATAGTCGCATAAAATCATCGAAAAAGATTTGTCTTTTTTCAATAAATATTCAAAATGTATATAATTCAGTAAAAACCAAAAATAAATGCATAAAACTTAAAATTTTCAATCTTGATCTGATAAATTTAAACAATCAAATAGTTTTCACTAAATTTCCTATTTTATATCAAAAAATACATAAAAGACCTTAAAAATAATCTTAAATCAACAAGTTAATTTTAATAAAACATATTATATAAGATTTTTAGGATACAGTGGCATAACTCATTTTTAGAAAAAATCTAAAAAAAATTATTATATATTTTAAATTATTTTATTTTTAAATTTGAAATTTGTATAATAATCAAACAAAATACAATTATTAACCACACCGACCCTTTATCTAAAAATAATTACTAAAAGATCAAAGTCAAATCGAAATATGAAAAATAAAGTTCTTTTAGCTTTTTTGATTCTAAAATTTTATCTAGAGATAAATTTTTATATTGAAAAAACCTTGTTAAAAAATAACCACAAATTTTGTATAGCTGTGCATCTATGATATTTTTGCACAGTTCTTGACATATTTAAGTTAATGATCAAAATTTAATCATACTTAAAGATCATTTATTTTTAAAATTTTTGGGTATTTTTTTATTGAAAAATTTAATGCAAGGATACATTTTATCTGTAGCAAAGCGCAGCTAAGTATACATAATAATTCATGCATAAAATTTATCTAGTTAAAAATTGAATAAGAAAGTAGAATGGACAAGTATATAAATTTAATTATTTTGTTTATTCTTATTTTAATATCTTCAACAGCATGGCAAATTGAAGTTTATGATCAAATGCTCAAAAATTGTTAAAAAAATGTTTTTAAATATTTGTGAATTTCAAAAACAAACAGAACAAAAATTTTTCCTATTTTGATAAATTAAAATTAACTAAAATATAATATTTTTTAAAAAAATACTGCAACATTGTGCAGCATACTTTGTTGCATCTTTTTTATCAAATATTAAAACTTGATTTTACTTTTTTAGCTAAACAAAATCAATAACCAATTTAAATCTTATTGATGTTCTACTTTTTGTCCTGTATCTACATCAGAGAAACTTTTTTAAGCAAAAAAGATGCAACAAAGTATGTTGCACCATGTTGCAGTATTTTTCACTGTCAATCAGTATTTAATCGCTATAAAAATTAATTTATTGGTAATATACTAGGATCGATTATTATTTTAACGAAAATAATCAATAAAGATATGAAAAAGAAGACTGTTTGAATTTTTAATGTTAAAAATAAAATGTATAAATCATTCAAAAGTACCAGTATTGACAAAAATACACGAAAAAGAAAACGGAACTATCAGTTATTATCATCAAAAATCTGTTCCAATAAGAAAAAATGGAAGGAATGATGACCACAGATTTTTTGAATTGTCCAAATTTTGAAATCTTTTAGTCGTAGCTAGTTTAATTGAGCTAGTCAGGGATTGCATATGATCAGTTTCATCAATCGAAAATGGTTTAGTTTTCTTGTGTTCTTTATTTATTTCGTAAAGCTAAGCTCTCTTTTAAAATTCGTATTTTTCTTTTTCTTTACAGGAGACAGAAGAGACACAAAGTTTACTTCATCATCATTTAACTACCGAAGAGGTGATTTCGAGTCTTTATCATTTTTAGTGAATTAATGTGGGATCAAATTTTGTCAAGCTTGACAGTGAATCAAATGTTTGAGAAATTTAGATCATATTTTATTTTAGCTGTAGACATGTTTGCTCCAAAAAGGTGTTCAAACAAATGTTCAAAGAAATTGAATCAAGATCGAATGGATACTCAAATGGTTGAGAGTCATGAAGCTGTGGGAGAAGAACAACATGAGACAAATGAGACTCAGTTGAAAAGGTCAACAAAAAATGGTCGAGGTCAAATTGAGAAGTTGCAATTGAAAACTGGGAAAAAGAGCTATTTATAGCTTTCCTTGGTCAAGTGTAACAGGCGACTCATTAACAACAGATGGTCCCGAAGTGGTATCTGTGGTCACCAATTTGCAATTTTTAAATGTTACTATAACTAAGCAAAATACATAGACAAAGCAACTTCATAACTTTTTAACTAGTCAATAAAAGGAATCATCTTATATTATTCCTTAGTCACTAAATTTTGGGTTAATAATTAACTTTTTATATTACTTTATTTCTTTAATTTTTTTTATAAATCATCACATTTAAATCGAATTTGATTAAAAACATTCTTTTTTAAGAATCGAATCTTTTGGTTTGGTCTTTTGATATTTTTATTTCTTGGAAATACATTTGATTTTTAGGAGAATTATAAAACTTATGATAAGATTATAAGATTATATAAATGTTATTTGATTACTTTTCAAATTTGTTTATTATAGAAATAATAAATGTGAAAACGTAATTTAGTTTCAAATCCCAACTAGACAAATAATTGGACAAAATAAGGACAGCAATAGAGATGAACCAGATTATAACTAAAATCAGTTACTGAAATAATTATTGTTATCATCAGAAAATACTTGAGTTATATTTTGCAATAAATTTACATTTAAATTTTAAACAAAATAAATAAGAGGAATTATTTTTTTCTCATATTGTAGACAACATTATTGTGCAATTATTAGATAATAAAAATTATAAATTAACAATTTGTGATTACGAAATTTGGTTATATGAAAAAATTTCACAATAAAAATAAATCTTAACAAATAAGACTTGTATAAAAAGCCTAAAAATTTAAATTGATATATTATATTAATTTTAAAAACAAACATAACAAAAAGCAATCCACTTGTACCAAGTTCCAATGGAGGATTTCAAAGATATTTATAAAAACTCGAAGCAATCGAGTGACTTTAAACTTCGATTGAATGGATCTACCTACAGAAAAATTCGTAACGAATTTAGCCATACTAAAATGGGTAACACTATAACAATAAGAGATAATGGAAGAATGAAAGATTTGGAAGATTTGAATAATAAATATGAAATACACGTACCAAATTTGATATATTCTTTAAACAAACAGAAAAGATGGCAGGTAGGTACCGAGCTAACCAAGAATATGTCCGACTTTAAGAAAGAAAATATTGATGTAAGATTATATGAAACTCGTAACAGAAACGAAAAAAAAGCAAACTGTGTTGCCATACATAAAAGTCAGGGAGATCAGATTAAAGTCAAAAAGACATTTGCTAATTTGGAATCAATAAGATGTAATGATACATATTCAGATTGGGATGTTCAGTATGAGATTGAATATGCCCCAAAAAAAGATATTCTAAAATACGGAAATAGAAAATTTGCTACAGAGCCAAAAATGTTAAGAGGAAAAAATAGAAAATTAGAAACTGATTATGATGAATGTCTAGAGGATTTAAGTGAAGAAAGTGAAAAAGAAGATACTTCTAGTGAAGATCAACAAAAACGAAATGAAATAAATTTATCTATTGAAACTCTAATAGACGACCATTTATGTTCGGTGGTTGAAAAAAATGAAAGGAAGCAAAGAAAAAAACAGGAACAAAAATAAAAAATATTGTTAAATTAAAAATTAATTTATTGTTAAATTATTTTTATAATAAAAAAAAATAACATATTATTTAACATTTCAAAAATCCTAAAGAAACATAAAAAAACGTAATTTAAAGAAATTTATATAATATATTAAATGAATATGATATCAAAACAAAGACGAAAAGGTAATAAAATAAAAATAATATTAATTTGATTGATCTACTGTTTAAAAAGAAACATTAGAAAAAAATCCCAACAAAATAAACGACAGAAAAGAAAAAATCTTGGTTGAGATAAACTTTGTACAAAATGAAACATACATTTTTCTAAAGCTTATCCAAGAACTGGAACTGGAAAAGAATTTTTGCAAAAAATTTCCTTTTTTTTTGAAAATTCAGGTTCTTGAGAATTGGGCAAGTAGACCTTTTCGATGAAAGTTGAATCTTTGAAGGCGTTGGGATCCACTTCGAGTATTTTGAAGTAAGATTGAGCGATGCCTTTTTGAATGATCGAGTTGAATTTGCGGAAATAGACAAGCATTAACAGTATTTCGTCACACGTTATTTCTTCGTTTCGCCTGGCTATTGATTAAATTGGAAATAAAATTTGGTAAAATAAAAGAAAAAATGATACCAATCATGTATTGACGCAATGCAGTTCCTATTTTGTCCCTTGTGTCTGTGATTGTGCTGTAATCCTTTAAGTATTTGCTACCTTTAAAGAAGAAACAATCAAAAATATGTTTATTGATAAAAGAAAAAAAATTGTTTTGATTCTAACCTGATGATATGACTAGAAGTGCTGAGTAGAGAGCGTATTCTTTGTCGTCTAGTTTGAATTTTTCAAATTTTTCATGAATAGTTTTCATGAATTGAGATGTCTTGTAAAAGATTGGAAATATTTTTAGAAAATTTTCCAATTTAGCTTGATCACAATTGAAGTAGTTGTAGTTTTCACATTTTCGCTGAAGAGAAAGCATTATGACAGAATGAATTGAGCATTTAATAAGCTCTTCTTTGTCCAATGTACCAAATTGAATAAACTCTTTAATGTTTTTTATTTACAAGTTTTAATGAAAAACAGAAAGAAACTAATTTACCTGGTATGTTTCCCAAAAAATTGGCCAAATGTACAGCATACTTGTAGAAATACTTTAGTATATCGCTCAAATACACGTAATAGTTGTCACTGGTTGTTGGCGAAAAATTGAACGAATTTCCAGGCTGGTAGCCATTGTAAGTCAATGCCAACTGTGATGTCTGATAGGACTTGCCAAAAAAGTCATTGTTTATCAAAATAAGTGGATTCAAATTCAAATGATAAAATTTGTATATTGTCTTGATTAGATCTTTGATTGAATCACTCAACGAATCTTCAATTGAAGTTGCCAGAGGTGGCAAACTCTGTGAATACAACAAATTATGATTAGCACTTGAGGTTGACATTTCGACTGGTAACAATTCACTTTGAGCAAACTGATTTGAGCTTGAACTTGGCCAACCGTAGTATCCATTGTATCCGTTTGCATTTAGATTACCAAAGTTTGACTGTTCTCCAAGCTTTAGGTTGTCTGCATTTATATTGTTTATGATGTATGTTTGATTTGTGTATTGGTTCACATTTATTATCTGCTGTGTGCCATTTGCAATATTTGATGTCTGATAATTCATGTTGGTCATTTCATATTCAGACAAACTTGTGCTCGCACCATTTTCGCTTTTGACTCGTTTTATTTTACGTTGTGTAGCCAAATAGTCTGCGTTAGGTCGAACGCCTCTACTTTGCCATTCAAGAATGTTGTGTTTGAATAGATTTGACTGACGACCGATTCGGCTATCTTAAGGTTTTTTTCAATTCTTTTTTTTTTCAATTTTTTGAAAAATTTACTTTTGGCTGACATCCCTACTGCCATACATTTTTGAAATCTACAATATCTACACATGTTTCGTGTAGCTGCACTTATTTCACAACTACCATTTTCCAAACATCTGTATCTTTCTGGTGCCCGTTCCTTTATACTTCTTCTAAAAAAACCCTTCAAAAAGATTATTTCTTGTTTTGTTTGTAATTATTTTTTTACTTTGCATCCTTCACATGTAATAGCACCGAAATGAATCCCTGAAGATGGTGCTTTACAAACGTAACAAGGAAATCCTTTAAAAATTTCAGCCACTGTTGGGCTATTTGAATTATCTTGAATATAATTTTAAAAAATAATAATCAGGATATTTGAGGTTTATTTTATTTCTTTTACCATTTATTGTCATTCCAACCTCTTTACATTTTTGGAATCTGCAATATTGGCACTGTGTTCTCGTTGTTCTGACAATCACACAATCTTTGTTTCTTATACATTTATATTTGGCATCTTCTCCATTGATACTCCGCAGAAAAAATTTCTGTCATTATAATTAAACTATTAACTTTTATTATTTACTTTATTAACTTGATTTAAATAATATATTACCTTACAGGCCTCACAAGTAACTGCTCCGCAGTGCCAACCACTCGATGGTTCACCACATACTTTGCATGGTTCAAACCTGTCTTCTTGAATCATCGCAAAAGCGTTTATCTTATTAGCCATTTTACAATATTCTTATTTATCTGAAAATTTTTAAACAATCATTTAAATTTATATTTTCTTTTAATTTTTTTAAACACTTTTTAAAAAACTGACTGAAAAATTTCTATCTTAAATCTTAATCGATTTCTATAGACACTTAAAATTTTTAGTATGAATTCAATTTTAGACAGCGAGATCAATAATATTGTAAACTTGGTAGATGATCGTTTCGGGTTGACCAGACATGCTTCTGTTGACAGGCTCAATTGGTTAATTTATCATTTATTAAAAATTAATAAAACTCATTTGTGATTTTTTTTCTTTTTTTTTATAATTTAAAATCAAGAGATTTGTCCTGAATTTCGGTACATCCTATTTTTTGGACAAGAAAATACTTGAATTCAACTTTTTTTTTGGTATATTATAATGAATCATTCCATTTTTATTTCATTTGATAATAAAAAAGACATTGTTTAAGCAGGTTTTATTATTAAATGTCTAATTAACTCTTGATTAAATTAAATAATTTTATTAAAAAAAAGCACAAGAGTTCAATCAGTTTTTAATTTTTTATTCCAACTAAATTTTATTTTAAATTTGTGTGCATTGATTATTGTATCCAAAAATTGGTTCAAGCATAAATTGCCGAAACTATGAAACATTTTGTTTATGTATTGATTTTTCCATCAAATTTTTCATAAAAACCTGATAGCTTCAAATTGCTGATTGGTCAGAGTTTGTTTTATAATTAAAACAATGATATGACCATAAAAATTTACTCGTTCACAATCTAAAAAATAAACTATGCTGGTTTTTGGACAATCTGATTAAAAGCATTAAATAGCCGACATTTCTGAACATTTAATTTATTGTAAGGAAACCATATTGAATGAATGATTGATATCAATTAGATACTAATCTTAATTTGAAAAAAAATTAAATATCAGCTAAAATTAGCAGCTATCATTGATTGTTCACGATTCGTTTAAATTAGTAATTTTTTTTTTGAATACACAAATTTCAATTTTAAATTTTAATCTTTGATATTAGGTCAACATTTGACAATTGTTTTATTCAAATTCAAAATCGATTATAAATAGAATCAATCAATATTAATTTAATTTTAATAAGAAATATTAACTTATAAAGAAAAATATCTATATTTTGATAAGAAAATAAAATATTTTAAAAAAAATTATCATGTTGACTCTAAAATTATAATTTTATTTAATGATTTTAAAATTTTAAAAAGTTTAAATCAAGGATTGATGAACTGGACAAATACAATAGAAAACCTCCCAGTGAGTTAAGTACTTAAACAAATAATACCATTCTCTTGTTGAAGTTCAAAATTCTCTATTTAAAACATTAAAAATTTCCAAAAATTACTAATTATTTGATTTTTTCACTTCTTTAAAATCTACCCAATATAAATGATAAATCGATATTAAACTTGGTCTTTCATAGCAAGTGGTCCGGTCTCAGTTTAGATACCATTTGATTTAGACGATATTTTGCAGGCTTTTTTTCCTTTCAAGTTTATTCCTCGATTCGTTGTATATGATAAATATAAAATTTGACTGCTTTTCAAAAATTAGTAAAAAATATTAAATTTAAAGGCGCTATTAATTTTTTTCCCATCAACTTTTTAAAGTTTTTACTCTCATGAATAATGATTTTTACTTCAAACCTAAGACTAACCCTGGCTTAAATTTTAAGTAAATTGGAAAGGCTTGTGTAGCTTTTTTAAATTTTTTTTTGATAAATATATATTTTTAAAGTACAGGAACCAATATTGTTAGATTTCTCTAAAGAAAGTATACATGTATATATAATTGAATCTTGGATCATAAAATAAAATCAAAGTAGTTATTATATTATTTGATCAGTATTTTAATATTTTGATAACTTTTAAATATAAAATGACATGTAAATATTTAGAATAAATTTAATTTAGCATTTAATCAAAATAATTAAAGTAAAATCTATTAATTTTTAATGATTTTACGAAAAAAAAATTTTAACACCAACAAAATTAATAATTTTTAAGTTAATTGGAATTCTTCTCTTGAGTTTTTCAGCAATGTTTACATATTTTTCTGTCGGAAATGATATATTGTTACTTAATTGTAAGACCGACTAAATGCTTACATATGTACTGGTTAAAAATGTTCGAAATGTGCATTTCCTTTCTTTCCATTTGACTGCCTTATCATCTCAATTAGCTAAAGTTAAGATCCATATTGCAAAAGCTCTCATTTTGAATTGACTAAAGGTGTTCCAATTTAATTCATTAGGATTGCTGATTGTTCACCAGTTCACATCGTTTATCTTGGTTGCGTATTTGTTAGACCATTTTGTTACTGTCAAGAGACATTGTTCAAAAACCGGTCATTCTCTCTACTCGCTCTGTGTCTTTATCAGTTGTTACGTTGTGGTGATATTTGATGGATCGAGTTGTTATTTGTTAATTGCTCCAAAATTGTTTTAGGTATCATTTTTAAATCAATTTTAAATTTTAATTTTTAAATTGGTATGGTCATGTTCGTGTTCATCTTGCTTCTGAAAAAAAATTAACATCGAAATTGTAGATGTCAAATAATATGTTATGGTATCTTTGCTCTATTGCCAACTTGCGGCTTCTGTGAGCTGTATCATTTCTTTCATCGTCCTTCTCAACTTACTTCATCCGAGACATACTCTGGAATATTTAGCGCAATTGGAATTTTTTTGGTAACTGATTGTTTATACGTTTTGTTTTGATCTAATAAAATTGAAATTTGGTATGAATTGAGGTAAAATTATTCCAGACTCGAATGAAGATGCTGAAAAGGAAGATGGAACAAATTAATGGAAGTTTTTTCACTTTAAAGTTATTTTCACTTTCATTTCCTGTCTTGTTTTTTTTTATCTAAAGCAATTCTTGAAGCAAAATTTTCATTATTTTTCATGTAAAAAGTAGGGAAAAATTAATTTGATAAACATTTAACAAATCAAATAAAAAAGAAAAAGATTATAAAATTTATTGAAGTGATGATTTGAAGTTTGGCCAAAAAAAATAAAATCTAGTGCTAAAGCGTTTAAATTTTCTTATAGATTTCATGTTAGATTCTAAATAAACATTTAAGCTTCTTCGGTATTTTGTGAAGATTTAATGGTAGTTGTCATAACTTGAGATAAATTTTTCATACTCTCTGCTAGAGAACCAAGTTCAGACCATTTTTGTGATTGAATAAGGTATTCAAATTCCTTCAAACGTTGAATTTCGAATTGTAGATTTCTAATTTTTAAGTTTAATTGCTCTATTTCCGAATAAAGATTTGCTTTATTTTCTTCCAAAATTGTTATTTTCGAATTTGCCTCTCGTAACTGGTTTAGCAGATCTGGCTCTCTAACTTTATTGAAATCATCAATATGGCCTTCTAATTCACTAATTCTAGATTTAAGTGAAGTTATTAAATTTGATTCAACTTCTCCTTGGCGTTCAAAATTCTCTATCTAAAAAAATCAAAATAAGATAAAATATCAAATACAAAAAATTAAGTAACAAACTAAATTACCCTCAATTCTAATGATCTCACATTATTTTTTTCACTAGTTAACATATAATTTAAGTCTTCAATTTCAGACTTCATTGAGCTTAATTTTGTTCTGGAAAGCTCAAGATTTTGCTTATAAATTTTTATTTCATCATCTTTATCATTTTTCAACTATTTAAAACAATAAATAAAACACTATTTAAAATGTAATTTTTTTATCAAACTTGTTCAAGTCTTTTTTCAAGATTGTTTTTATTGCTCAAAAGGTGGTTATAGTCTTGGTTAAATTTTATTTGCTGAGCGTCCAATTCTCGTTGTTTGTTCAGGAGTTGATTCTGTAAATTTTTTAAGGCTGATTCATTTGTATTCTCAACTGATTGTAAGGAATTTTCAAGATCATGAATTCTAGTTTTTAAATTTGATTGATTTTTAATTTCCAATCTTTCTTGTAGTTTAAACTGCTCAACCTTTTTTTTTAATTTTTAATCAAATTTTTTTTAAGTCAATGATTAAAATTACTTGAGACTTAAGGCCATTCGAAATGCTTTTCTCATTTTCAAGCTCAGTTTGCACTTTTTCCAAATTTAATTTTGCCAAGTCGGAATTTTTCTTGGCCAAGATTAAGTCTGACTCATTTTGTTTCAATGACATCTCCAAAGACGAAGATAGTCGAGAATTTTCTTCGTTCAATTTTTCAATTTTACCTTTCAGTACATTTAGTTCTAAATGTAGATTTGAATTTTCGTCTTGAAGCTTAATTTGACAAAATAGAAAAATATTTTTTAAAATAATACCATACTTGTTTGGCAGTGAGTGATTCCTTGTTAAGAGCGTCATTTGTCATTGAGAGTTTTAATGAAATATTGTTCAAAGAGCTCTAAATAAGTACAAATTTAGAAAAATATTAAAATTTTTATAATTTATAATGCCTTTAATTCATTTAAATTTGATTTTCTCAATGATGGATCCGATAGCTGGCGTTGAAGGTCTTTAATCAAATTATCTCTTGAAATTAGAAGTGATCTAGTTTCATTTAACTCAGCTCTTAACTGAAGATTATCTTTTCTTACATTTTCTAGCTAAAAAGTAATTGTTTATCAAGAAATTATGAGAAAATATTCTAATCTTCCTAATTTACCTGAATTTCCATTCTGGACAAGTGTTGAGACTGGTCATCATTCTCTAAATGATGCTTGTCAAGCACATCCTTTAATTTGGTTAGCTGGAATGAGCTTTCACTTAAATTATTTTCTAGTTCTGATTTTTGTTTTTTCAAAAAGTTTATTTCCTTTAATAAAAGATCACGCTCTTGATAAAAAGTTTCTTCAAAAAAATAAAAAAATTTCAAATAAGCTTATATTAGAATAATACTTTCTGTATTATGGAGCATTTTTAAGACACTTTCTTTTTGCTCATTTTCTTCTATCAAACTTTTTTCTAAATCGTTCTTCTCTTTTTCAATCGAAAGCATTTCATTCTTCAATTTAAGACTGGTTTTGTCATACTTTAAGCTGGACTCAAGACCATTTAAATTTAGCTGTTGACGCGTAAGAAAAGTTAAGAATTTTTTTAAATTAGAATTTATTAAGATTTTTTTAATTCACAAAAGGATATAAATAGTTGCATTCAAGCTCTAGGAAATAAACTTGTTGCTGAAGATTTTTTATGTATTCAATTTCAATATTTTCCAAATCTGAATTTTGTGTTGAGTTTTTCTTCGATCGACTAAAATTATTAATTCTGAATGGTTTGTTAAATAAATTTAAAATAACTTACTTTAATGATGAGTTTTTCGAGTTTTTAGTAGATGTAAGATTAGAATTCTTAAATGATTTGGTAGTAAGTGCCGATTTTAGAGACATAGTTAGGAGCTTGATTCTGTTGAAAAATTTAGTAAAGAGTTAAAAATTAAAATTAGATACATTAAACACCTTGAAATTTTTTACTAAAAATCGGTTACTATGCATTTGCCTAGTAACTCATTTTATTAATCCTTTCTAATTTGAAATTACAATTTTTGTCTTAATATTTACTGATAAATCGAAATTAACTAATACTTATTTCTGAAGTACAAATTTGATGCATTCAAAAAGAAAATATTCTGGAAACATTCATTAATTTTCAAGAATTAAAGTTATTTTTGAATTAAAGGTACACAATTCAATAGTTTCTATTGAATAAAATTACTAAATGAAAAAATATTATATTTCTTTGACGATTCAATTAATTATATAATCTAAGACTATGTTCTATAGTGACAAAGGTTTCTTTGTTTCAATTTTTTGAAATTTTAATTTTTGACTGTTTGCTTGCTTTGGATTCTCCACAGTCAATCTCTGGTACTTTTTTTAATTTTGAGTGATTTTTCAAAGATATTTTGTTAAAGAAATATTTAGTTTATAAATTAATTCTATGAATTATAAGATATTTAGACTAATTGGCAATGATTTAATTTTTATCAAATAAAAGTTATAATTGAACTGATCTGTTTTGGGATATATCGACACCAATCGAATTATTAAAATAAAAATTTTAAAATTAGTCACTAAAAAAGTAATCTAAAACCAAAAATGATATCACTAATTTTTAGACATAGGTTTTAATGTTATTTTTGATTGTAATTTAATAGGTTCTAAGAAAAAGCCAAATTTAAAAGAAAATTATCAAAGCATGGCAAATAATTATATTTCTTAACATTTTTTTTGGAAAATGTGTAATTAGCAAGAACTTCTATTTAAGAAAACTGCAATATAAAACTAGCCTAAAACTATTCCAACCTTAGCATATCAAAGAAATAAAATTTTGTCAATGTAACGTTGTATCTTGAATTATCAAGAACGAGCTATTAATGACACAGTTAAAAATTAGCTTTCGGCTTTAAGTTTCAAATGTATACTTTCTGTAAAAGGTTAAAAATTAATTTGATTTTAACATTTTATGATTATTTTTTTTTTATAATAAAGAATTATAAAAATATGTGTCGATAAATTAAATCATTTTAAGTTGATAATTCGTTTTTTGCATTAGCATAGACTACTATACAGCAGTTAGTCCTACTATTTCTATTTCTGAATTTTATATTATCTAATTAATAAAAATGAAAATATTTAAGTTAGTCAGAAAGAGAATAAATTATTTTGATTTGACATTCAAGATTGAAATTTTTATATTAATTTTATCATTACATAAATTTAATTAATTAAAAATTACTATATTTAACATTTTCCTTAGAAACAAATTTAAAACAAATTAAATCAAGTATGATACTGAAATTTTAATAAATAAAAATTATAAAATTAAATCACAAGATTTTTCAAGGAAAATTGGGGCTAAAAAAGTTAATTTGTCATCTTTTAAATTAATTCACAATTGAGCTTAGTTTTGCTTTTAAAATTTTTCAAATCATTTTTATATACTTTCACTAATCTTTTTTTCTATACAACACGAGTCTATTTTTCTAGATAATTGATTATTATTAATTAGTCAGCTTATGTACGACTTTGGTTTTAAGTTTTTGTGGCTTTATCTTAAATTACTTGTAAACATTTTATACGAATCTCTAGTTCGCTGTGGCTAGAATATAACAATTATTTCAAATCTGAAAATTATTCCAAAAAAATTTGCTCAAAATTTTTCATATGAGATCGAAATCTAAGCAAAAATAGATTACAATCTTTATGAATTTTTTCAAATATACTTCTAAATAATTCTAGAAAAAAATTTTAATAATTTTATTTTTTTATGACTAGTTTTTGGAAGATACTAAGAAATAAACAAAAAATCATTTTTAAAAGACCTTAAGATAAAAACATGGCAGCGACAAGACGCCTTCAAAAAGAACTACAAGAAATAACTAGCGAAAACGGACTTAAGTCGTTTAAAAATATCGTTGTTGATGAACAAAATATTTTAAATTGGACGGGTCTGATCGTGCCAGAAAATCCGCCATATAACAAAGGAGCTTTCAAAATTGAGATCAATTTTCCAGGTAAAGCTAATAATTAAACTGGTTAAATTTATTTTTCAAGTTCACTTTAAGCCGAGTATCCATTTAAACCACCCAAGATAACATTCAAAACAAAGATTTATCATCCCAATATAGATGAAAAAGGACAAATTTGTTTACCGATCATTCAAGCAGAGAATTGGAAACCTGCTACAAAAACGGATCAAGTCATACAGTCTCTGGTTGCTCTGGTAAATGATCCTGAGCCGGAACATCCACTCAGAGGAGACATAGCGGATGGTTTATATAATTATATAAATTTTTGATAAAATTTATTAATTCATTTTATTTAACTAAGAATATACAAAAGACAGGAAGAAATTTTTAAAAAATGCCGAAGAATACACGAAAAAATTTGCTGAAAAGCGACCACAAGATTAGTTTAAATGAATTTTTTTTACTTTCATTTTTTTGATGCAATAATTCACTATTAAAATCAGATCAATATATATTTTTAATTTTTTTTAAATCGAGTAAAAGATTTCTAAATATCCTGTATTACGATATATATATATCAATAAAGTAAAAATAAATTTTTTAATTAGAAAATGAATAAGATCGAACTTTTTGGCGGACTGGTCATTCCGTAGAAAAGAGGAAAAATTTGTTTCAATTTTATCAAAAACATTTTTTAAAATTAAAATGCAATTATTTTTTTATCTTTATAAAAACAGATTTGTTTTGAAAAATAATTAAAAATTTCTTTAAAAGAGGTTTACTATTTTTGATCAAATATAATAAAAAGTTACTTCTATTTAGTCTTAAATGACAACAAAGATTATGAAAGTGTTTTTTTTATTTAACTTATATCATTCAATTTAAGATTCACTTTGTTCTAATATAAAAATTGTGCTTTGAATCTATCTAAAATCAATTTTATTTTCTGAAATCAATTATTTTGATTGCTATTTTAACTTGTTTTTTATGAAATGAAAATTTAAAATAACTGGTTTAAAATTTGGTACTTTTTAATAGAACATTTCATTATAAAATAATAAAAATTATTTTTTAAAAATAAAATCTAGTCCTGTAATTGAACACTCAACACCATTTACAGGACTAGATTTTAATCTTTACGATTACTAATGGTTTGATCTGATCTGCTGTACCAAACTTTACAAAACCAAAATTTCAAAAAAAAAATAAAAAAATATTTTATTTTATTTTATTTTATTTTTAATATTTAAATTTTTTTAAAAAATAATCTAAAATTAGCCTGTTACGATAATCTTAAGCTATTAATCATGATATTAACTCATGTTAATCTAAAAAAAAGTGTACCTGAGAACAAAATTTAAGATAATGCTTTAATAATGTTATTTATTTTTTTGCTTGAATTTTTTTTGATTACAAAGTGTTGCTTCTCGATGAAAATTTTTATCACCCTAATTTGAACCTGATTTTGACTTGCTAAATATTAGAAAATTGATAAAAATATTTTTCACTGATAAACATTTAATCAAATATTTTAATAAGATTTTTCTCTTGATGCAGAATTTTCTTTTTTTATAACTCATTGCACTACGTCCTTTTTATATTTAAATGGCCTTGTAGTGATGATCGATCAACACTTCATTAATTTAATAATTATAAAATAATTTTAAAAAATAACAAATTAAAATGTTTTTAAGATTATTTTAAATAGTAAAACATTGAAATATTTTTAAATTGAATTTTTTAGAAAATTTGAGAAAATCAAATTAATATTATTAAAAATCGAATGCTTGAATGTTGTAAGCTTCAACATTGATCTCTTGATTACAGAAGCAATTTATAAATATTGAATAAAACAAAATCCTAATTTTTTTTCGCCTTTGCCTTTGATGTTGGTTCTATCAGATTCTCACTATTCCTTAAATTATATATAAAATTTCTTCTTTAATATCTAATGGTTCTTTCAAGTGCTTTATATTTTCATTTTTGCTCAGTTTGTACTTCTCTTATGATATGAGAATAAGACCATCTCGAAGATTGATCTTCATTAGTTCGGGTTCATACAAGCAATCTTATTGAATATTAATAAAATATTCAAATTAACTTACAATCACTGTTAATTTTTTTATTGGCAAAATTTGATCTAAATGTTATGAAATCAAGAAACAAAAATTAAAACTAAATTTATTTAAAAAATAGGCAACAAAACTAAAAAGTATTTTCAAAATTAATAAAATGAATACAATTTTTCAATTATTTATTTATTTATTCGTGTAACAAGAAGGGGACTAGGTGTTACATCAGGAGGAAGAAGCGTTGCCAAATTAGGCATCATTAGTTTGATCGTTTGCTTTATAGTGTTTTCTGCAGCGCCACAAATGCGTCCTATATCCTCAGCACTTCTTAAATTCCCAATTTGTTCACAGGCTAAAAATATTGCTGACGCAGCCAAAGAATTCGGATTTTTTCCAGTCAAATCCGGAATATCATTCACTTTTCCCACAATATGCAAAGCCAATTTCTTAATTTCTTTGGGCAAGTTAAGTTTAGAGCAAAATCGTTCCTTTTAAGAATTGAGATTATATTTTGAGATAAATAATTTTATTATTAAATCTAACAATAAGATCAGAAGAAGATGATGACGAAATTCCCGATGAAGGTGTTTGACTTGACACCAAAGCTTTTCGTATAATTTTATAACACCTTCCGATGTCTTTGATGGTTGTGTTGGTGTGAGCAACGGCACTTATCTCTTTGAATGTTCTAGGCACCGATTGTTGTCTACAAGCTTTAAAAATATGCTTATTAAATTTAAAGCCTCTTTTTTATCATTAAAAATCAATTAAAATATATTTAACCTATAAACATGCAGGCTGCGATAATTGCATTGTTCGATCGACCTTTAATCAACTTATCTTTGTGAACTGTATGAAATATATGCTGAGCTGCATTCTATAAATAGATGGTAAAATGTTGTTGGCTTTATTTTTATCAATAAATAAGATTACGATAATAGACTGATCAGCAGAAAGACGCTCTGCCATCTCCTTTATTTCTCTATTGGCCTTTCTTTTTGCCTTTTCAGCTGCTGACTCGGTGTGACGATTTCGGTACAAAGGTAGGCCGTTTTCTCCAAATCCAGCACTACCTGTGGCTCTTCCGATTGTTGTGCTCAAGTCTTGTCCTTCCATTGTCGGGTCTTCTGCTGCACCGACACGACTCATGTCCTTCGAGTCTTTGTCATTGGCAAAAGTACGCCATTCGGAGCCAACATCTACACATCTGTATTTATTTGTAGTTAGAAAAAGATTAAGAAATATTTATAAGATGAACCTGTCTCCAACAACTAGGCCACACTCAGAGCAGATCATATCACCAGCTCGGTGATCTTCGATAAGCGGAGCTTCCGGATGGGACTCGCAGCGAATTGTGCTACCAAAGGATCTAATTTTAATAATTTAAATACAATTTATTTGTATTTTTAAAGCCAAATTTACCTAGACATAAGTAATTAAATTTGATAATTAAGTAAATAAAAATATTTATTTAATTAATATTCAATTATAAATGGATCCTTTTTTTTAAATTATTCTTTTTTTAGACGTTAAATTTCCTAAATTAAATTTGTCTTTTTTTTGCTCAAGTACATGCATTATAAAAATTTTATATGCAAAACTAACTTTACAAAATCTCATATTTGTTAATTTCCCTTTAACTAGCTTGCTTGGTTAGATAATCAAAGCTGAGAATTAAAATTATCCAATTTTCTTTTTAAAATTCAATATTTAATATAAAAAATTAAATTTTATTTTTTTGTACTAAATTCATAAATCTTTTTATTAAAATAAATCAAAAGATTTTATAATTTATTTTAATCTTGATTGTAAAATTAAATGATCCTTTTAGATAAAAAGTTAACAATTTAATATTATTTATTTTTGTTTTAAAATTTATTATTTAAAATATATAGAAAATTAATTGAATTTTGATTGAAATATCGAAATTAAATATTGTTTTCGTTTTTATATAGACATTTAATTTTGGAACTGCTTCATGAAAACAATATCAACTCAACAACACATTTTTCTAAAAAATAGTCATTAAATTAATTATAAAAATGAATTTAACTTTTGAAATTAGCATAAATCTTCCAGCAAAAATTGGCTCAATAATTTTCTTAAAAGTAGACCTATGCCGACGCTTTTAAAGCGCCTCTAAGCTCTGGAGGTAACAACATATTTACATTGTTTTGCATAGTTTTGTATATTTGTTTAATGGTTGTTACCGCTGCACCACATATTTTGCTTATATCTTCAAAGCTTCTCGAATTTGAAGTTACTTCAGCTGCAATATAAATCGCAGCTGAAGCGACTGATGTTGGACTTCTTCCGTTAATCGATTCAATATTGGTTGCCTTTTTGACTATTTCTTCAGCTAGTTTAAAAACTGGTCTTGGTAAATTTAGTTTTGAGCAGAAACGGGTCTTTTAAAATCACATTCAATACAGATTTTATATAGATCTTGTTTAAACTTACGACTAAATCTACCGGTGTCGTAGATGTGTAATTAGTCTCTACTTCTTTCTTTATCATTTTAAAACAACGACCAATGTCTTTTTTGGAAGAATTGCTCACAGCACATATTTCTTTAAAAGTACGTGGTACTGACTCGTTGTTGCATGCGATGTACATGCAAGCGGCAATTATAGCATTATTACTTCTACCTTTTATTAATTTATTTTTTTGTACATTTGAATAGATATATTGAGCAGTGTTCTTAATAAATAAAAAATAATTATATGAATTTAGGGCATTATTAAAAACTACTTACTACTATAGATTTATCGACTGAGAGCCTTTCTGCCATTTCCATTATTTCCCTTGTGGCCATGCGGCGAGCTTTATCAGCAGATGATTCAATATTTTTTGTTCTATAAATCGGCTTTCCATTTTCATCGAATCCAGCGCTTCCAGTTGCGCGACCAATCGTGGTACTCAAGTCACCTTCGTTATTTGGGTCCATGGCTGCGCCTACACGACACATGTCAGTTGATTCTTTTTCCGAATTGGCAAAAGTTCTCCACTCAGAGCTAACATCGATGATTCGATCCCCAACGACCAAGCCACATTCTGTACAAACCATGTCACCTGCTCTATGGTCTTCAATTAAAGGTGCATATGGATGAGACTCACATTTTAATATATTGCCATAACTTCTGGACATTTTTTTTCATTAATTATTTATTCTAATTTCAATAAATATATTTTCCAAATAAAAATAATAAATATTTAAATATTTAGCTAGTATGTATAGTTTAGATTTAACTTCTTAGTTTTTAGCTCTCAGCTCATATTTATACACAATATTTGTTTCTTTTTTTTTTTAAATTACACAATATTATTTCTATGATAAAACTTATGTTTATTAGGTAAAATTTTACGGATTAAAAAAGACCTTATTAGCTTCTTTAATTTCGCAATGAGGATGATTTTTGATAAATATATCTTTGATTTGACACAATTATATATTAAATATTTAATAGGTCTTGTATTATTGCTAGTTAGCCCCGATTAGTCTATCTACAGACAAGACAACCTTCCGTTTTTGTACTCATAAATTGACATGCTTTATATTTTAAAAAAACATACTTAAAAATTCTATTAAATTTTGCTAATTTTTTATTATAAAAAAACCATTGTTTTAAAATTTAAATTGATCTAAGAAATTTTAATAATATTTTTATCTGAATAAAATGTAAATTATGATTTTTTAATTTTGAAAATACTCTAAATATTAAAAATTGATACTAAAATTCTAACTATTTAAAGTGTTAACTTGAATAATTTTCTTAATTCCCTATTTATGCGTTTATGATAAATTTAGAAACTTATTTGCTTAAAAGAGAAAGGGTCAAAAAGTGTTCAATTGAATCTGTTCGCAAATCGATCAATTTTGCACATTTTTACCAAAAAACATAAGTTTATTCTTGTATAGAGAAATGTTCAAATAATAATGTTTTAAAACTAATAATTTGTTAATTTTATTTAGATAATACGATATTTTAATTATTCACTAAAACGCACATTTATTTTAATAAAAACATGAACATTTGATTCAAATAAATTTAAAAAAAAATTAGAATTTGTAAAATTTTTAATATTTTATATTGAAATGGCCGTATCAAGAATCAAGTAAAAAAACTGCCTAAATTATTTGTTTGGAAATATCAAATTAAATATTTTAAGTAAACCTAAAACAAAACGTGGTAAACGCTTTCTTGAGAATCGTGATCCGAAAGTAGTTGAGAATGTAAAGAGAGCCATGTTTATCAAAGGTGGACGCACTAGTGAAAAAATAACTAAGGCCTTAAAACAATTTGTAAGCTTTTAAAATTTTCAAGATTTGTGCTAAAAATTTTCAAGTATATTTTAAAAACACCATTTGCATTGATGCTATCCAAGTTAGTTAATTTGATAAAATTAAAAATCAAATCATTATTTTTCATTCTTAGAAAAAACATTTTGAGACCTTTTGACGATTCAAATCCACTAGAGTATCTAGCTCAAAAAAATGACCATTCTCTATTCATGTTTGGTTTCGATTCCAAAAAGCGTCCTGATAGTCTGATAATTGGACGCATGTTTGACAATCAGGTTTTGGACATGTTTGAATTTGGCATAGAAAAGTTTATACCAATGGAGGATTTTAAAGTAATGAAAAATATATTAATAACGAAAAATTTAATTTTATATTTTCAGAATGAAAAAGTAACTTTGGGAACTAAACCAATGTTGGTTTTTAATGGAGAAGCGTTTTCAGTAGATCCTGAATACATAAGACTAAAATGTTTATTAACAGGTTATATAATTATATTGAAAAATCAATTTTTTAAATGTGATTTTTATTTTAGATTATTTTCGAGGAGAGATTGTACAAAATATTAGATTACAAGGTCTAGAGCATGTTTTGAACTTTACGGCACTAGATGGAAAATTGTACTTTAGGAGTTATAAGTAAGTAAAATCTTGGATAAATTTTCGGATTTAAATACTGATAATTAAATCTAGGACTACTTTCCTTAAATCTGGTAGTAAAATTCCAAATGTCGAACTAACTGAAATAGGTCCTTCTTTCGACTTTGTTGTTCGACGCTCCAAATTAGCTTCGGATGAACTTTATAAAAAATCGAAAAAACAACCTAAGGAAGTTATGGTACTTTGCAAAAATTGTGTTTTATCAAGAAAAATATAATTAAAATATTTTTTAAAGCCTCATAAAAAGAAAAATATTGTCCGTGATGGTCTTGGTACAACATATGGCCGTATTCATATGCAAAAGCAAGATATGGACAAATTGCAATTAAGAAAGTTAAAGGCTTTCAAGCGAAAATTTGATGAAAAAAAGGACGAAAAAGAGAATATTAAAAAATCTAAAAATGAGAACACCTCTGACTAAATTAGAAATAAAATTTTATCTCTAATCTTTGTTTTAATTAGAATAAGAATAATATTAATAAATTTATAAGAAGTTTTCAGATCAATATTAATTAATATATTACAAAAGACTAATTTTCAGAAAAAAACGTATTATGAATTGTTTTAATCATAAGCTTTTATATTTTTTTAGATAAAACAATTGTAAATTTTAAAACCACAGTTTATATTTTATAAATATTGCTTATGGAATTTCGAAAAAAGCAATTTTGCAAAAGGGAAAAAATAAGCTTTATTTTATTTCAATTAAATCAAATGATAAAATTATCTTTATTTACATCAAAAGAAACAAATAGTTAATTGAAAATTAATTTCCAAAAATTTATTAATATAAAACTTCCTTGACACATGAAGTACAAAATTTGCAGCGTGATATTTGGAATCTTTTGTTCCAGAAAGAAAAAATCTTCAAAATTAGAATACTTCTTGCTTCTTGACAAACATTTCGACTAGAATATTGTCGAAATTGTTCCCTGCCTTGAGAAAAAATAAGTTTTCGATTCCTTTTAATGACCAGCTTTTGAAAGGCGGCAATCTCATTAGCAATTTTGGAAAACGAGTTGGATCATCTTGGCAACTAGGACGCTTGCAATATTTGGACAAAATAATACAAATCCAATCTCTGATTTCGGATATTTTTGAGTTGTTTTTTAATCCCTTTGCATCTGAGGAAATAATATAAAATTAAAGCAATTTTTTAGTTATTAAAAATTTTTTTTACCTGGATCGAATAATAAAATTGTCTTTAAACAAGCCATTTCAACATTATCTATTTTCAATTCTTTCATTACACTTATGACATCACTGGAAAGCCTTTCTAGCAAATAGCGCAAATTTTCATCAGGACACGCACTAATTCTGACTAATTGACCATTTGAGAGTAACAAAGATTCATTATATTGTAGAGACCTATAGGTCAAACAACTACAAAGTAGCTCACGCCAATCTTTTAATTAATTAAAATATCTTAGTTTTAAAAAGTAAGCTTAATTTTTCTACAAAAAGGCAATTACTTGCTCTAAGTAGACACACTTGATCATCCAAGTCAAGTTCATTGAATTGAGGTATTGATGTAGCCCAAAGAGGAATAACTTTAAGTTGCTTTTCAATATCATCAAAAAAACAATTAATGGTAAATTCTCCTTCAAAAAGATTTTCCAATTTATTAAAATAACCATTTTCAGAGTCTATTATTTTGTCCAAGAATGACTTCTCGCTAGAATTCAATGGCGACTCTTCAACCGGATCAAACAACGATGAGGCAGTTTGGGATGATGAATTGTTATCACAATAAGATTGATCATCCAATTTGTCTTTATTTTTTTGTCTTTCCTCTTGAACAGCTTCTCTCTTCATGCCAGCTGACAAGCATTTTTGATACCTACAATACTGACAACGATTTCGTTGACGTTTATCAATGGTACAGTCCCGGTTATCTCTACAAGAATATGTCAAGTCTTTGCGTACAGTTCTCTTGAAAAAACCCTTGCATCCTTCACAACTGTGTACACCATAATGTTTTCCACTAGCCTTGTCGCCGCAAATTGCGCAAATGGCCTTCGGGGATGGAATTTGACTGAATTGCTGATGTTGCTGCTGCTGAACATTAATTGCAGCGGCGGCAGCGGCAGCAGCAGCTTGAAAGGCAACTAAATTTGAAGGCATTGATTGATTTTGTGGAGAACTTTGCTGAGGCTGAATGTCTTGATTATAATGGTTCATGTGCTGTGGTTGAGTGTTGTGGGACTGAAATTGTGATATCAATTGAGCAGCTGTTGCGGCAGCAGCCGCAGCAGCAGCCATTTGTGAATTGGACTGACTTTGACTATTTACACTCATTGGACTTGAACTTGACTGCCGTTGGTCAAATTCGGAATTAAAAGAATTTGAATTTAATAACTGTTGTTGGTAATTTTTTGGTGAGTTTTGCTGTAAAATGGTCGCTGAATTTGTAAAGTCCATTGTTTTATTTCCATCATCTATCTTTAATTTTTTCATCATGGATTAATTTTTTATTAAAAATACACAACCATTTGATATAGTTAAATTAAGGAAAAAATAACAAAATATTTGCCCTTAAAACTGATTAAAAAGGCAACACCTAAATAAAAGTGCAATAGAACAATATTAACAATAGATTAACGATGAATCAGATTTTATTATCCACTAATTGGATCTTCTTGGTTAAGAGAACTTTTAGTAAAATATTATACGAGCTAGATGCTTGAGGATGAAAATTTGATTGCCAAATTTCAACTAGCTGAAAAAAATGCTAATTGAAATTTTAAACTTTGGTTAGATTTTGCATCTAAAAAAAAAACTATTGATTTTGTTAATACAGCTATTTGTTTAAGAAAATTCAAGGTTTACTAACTTATATCGTTTGAACGTGTGGGTGGTTGGAAAAATGGGTTTGGTAAACGATGAAAATCTTGATATAAATTCTAACTTTTATTAATGTACAATATTAATATTTCATCAAATTGCTACCTAAAAAGAATTATTAAATTCGTGATTTTTTTTTCTTCCATTTGCATTAAGTAAATTTTAAAAAAATAAATTATAATAATAATTTTTGATTTTTGCTCTAACGCACATGATACTCTTATTAAAAGAGGACCTTTTTATTTATAGAATGTAGCGATAAGCATTAAATAACATATTTTTACAGTCTAATCGCTTTATTAATTCATCATTATTCCGTAATATAAAGTTATTATCATAATTTTTAATAATCATAAATACTCTAGGTAAATATCAGTATTATTAAAAATTTTAAAAATACTTATAATATTTATCCTTAACTCAGAAAGCTTATAAATAAAACTTATTTCCGCATTTTTGAAAAATACAATTGTCTTGCTTAATAAAGGAAATTTGAAAACAAATGAATAACGCTTGTCTTGTTGATCACGTTTTAATAAATTTTAAATAATGTTATTTATTATATAACGCTTTAAGTGTAAATTTAACGAAAATACCACATGATTTAGCATTTTAAATTGATCTAAGAAATAAGTGTAAAAAATTTTTTATATTTTTATTAAATTTCTATTCATCTAATCAAAATTTAATACATTATTATGAAAATTTTATGGTTAATTATTCTTAACAGATAAAACAGTATCTTTAGTAATTTTTTAAGAAAAGATAAATTTAAATTAAATTTTGAGATGTCTACATTAACCTAGGCAGAATAGAATAAAATGAAATACCAAAAAAAACGCAATTTTTTTTCATAGTACACTTGAAGCGATTCTTTGAATTTTATATTAACCTTTTTTAATTTATTTACATTTTCAGTATTTTCTCGAATCTCTTAGATGAATGTTGTTTCAATATTAAATTTTTATAAATTCAGATATAAAAAAACTAAATTAATTCATACCATATAAAATTTGACAGAAAACACACATTCATATTGTTTGTTTAAGGTAAGAATAAATTCAAATATTTTTATTATTTAGCCAGACTGATTATGTTTCCTAATTTAGTTTATGATGGAATGATTTCGATAAAAATGCCTCATAGAAAATTATTAAAATTTAGAAATTGATTTAGTTGAATTATTTATTTTGACTGCTTTATTAACTTTTTATTTGTTTCGAAGCAAATTTCAATCTAATTAGATAAAATATCAAGTTTTATTAAGAATTATTTCGAAAGTTAATATATTAAAAAAATATTTGATAGAATCTACCATGTAAATAATTATAATATTCTCAAACTATGGAAACAATAACTCTAAAAACTTTGACAATATCAAGTAAATTCAACAGAATAAAGAGTTATTTTAAATAATAAATAAATGATAATTAAATTTTTTTTAAAACTTAATGAAAAATGTATTAATTATCTTGCATATCTTATCTATTGGAAAGTTTTAAAAAAAAACTAATTAAAATAATTGATAAAGAGATAATGTCAACTAAAATACTGATCGATAAAATAAATTAAAGAGTAAAATTCTTAAATTAATTTAATTTAAATTGTAAAGATAACCATTTTCTCAGACAAATTCTGGATACTTTGTTTCAGCTCTATATGAAATTCAAACTTAATTGGAATTTCAATTTGCTTCAATCGCGGAAATATAACTGTTTAAAGAATTTTCTTTCTTTTAACAAGAAAAAAGGGGCATAAATCGACTTTTTATCTCGAAAATTTCATAATTAATTCAAAAATTATAAAAAAAAAAATAAATTTATAATTTCATTTTTAGGTATAAAAAATTCATTTTACATTTAATTTTTAATATTCAAAGATAATAATTTTAAAAGAGGAAAACGAAAATATAATTCGTTATTCTTGAATGATGAATCGTCATAAAGATGAAAATCAGACCGAAAGTATAAAAAATTCTTGGTACCATTCGAATCCAAAATCCCTTTACGATCTCTGTATAAAATCGATATGCGAAAATGTTGACATTATTTTGGAACGTACCGGTCAGAACTCTGGGTCCAAAAAAGTACATTCTAGATACGAAATAGCGACACATGTGGGCCCTTTGTCTAGCTGGATAAGCCAATCGTTGCTAAAGGAGTACCAAGTTTTCTACAACCAGACTCTTGCCAATATGGAAAGGGATGAATACTTCTCTACCAAGGACTCAAAATTAACCACTAGAAAAAAACCAATCAGCTTCTATGATCTTCTAATGGCTTTTGTCTGTTCCCCTAGCAAATGCTCTCTCAACCGAATCGACTACAGACAGTGCGAATCTTCTCGGTCTATCCTCGAACAAAAATTAAAACAAAAACTTGAGGAACAGCTGTCCCATAACAAAAGACTTAACACCAATTATTTTAAACTAATTCGGAACAAAGATTTTAACCGAGAGTCAAATTTTAATGAAAAGTACCTTTTAAAATCGCTGCGTTCTCGCCAAGCGGAGCATTTGTCAGACAAAGAACTTAAGCAATTTATCAAACAACATAAAAATATATTCTATTTGGACATTTGCCCGTGCGATTTGTCCAATAAAACAGTCTATTATATAAACAAGTACATGGCAAACACACTAAAAATATTAAGATTAAAAAATTGCTGCAATTGGCACTTAAAAAGAGAACAAGTCCAATCTCAGTCCCAGGATCAGACCATTTTTCAATTTAACAATGATTTTTCGGACTTGGACTCGGTTGATGAGGACATCGAGGTCGAATTTTCAAATGCTTCAAACGAGAATGAGAATCAGGTGGAAATGGCTAATTTAAATGATACAAATGATGAAAATGAAGAGGATGAAGATGATGATAACTTTGATGCCTATCTAAGAGAATACGTCAATCGTTATGATCAAAACCCCCAGGACAGTTTGTCCATTCAGGCGCGAAGAAACAGAATGCATCATTGTAGACGAATTAAGAAAAAGTCGCCCAATGAATGTAAATTATTCAAACCGTGTAAACTGAAGCATTCTGGTAAGCCAAGGATTAAAAGAGAGACCAGTCCCAGGAAAAAGGTGGAAGTTGAAGATAAAGAACAAACTAATAATTCAATTCTTAAGTGGTTGGTAAAACGTGCCATCAAAAGTACGGATGACTCAAAGCCAGAAACAAAAAAATCTTATTTAGGTCTTATTGAGCAAATAAAGAAAAAGGCTAACTTTTTAGCTGATACAAAAATGATAGATAAAGTGTCCATTTGTTCATCGAATTACGAGGACTACGACATGAAAAGTTTGAATGAAAAAGAAGAGAAAAAAAGTGATTTTTTTGAGGGAAATTTGGAAAATTTGAGTCAAAACTTAAGTTTGTATTCAAGTGCCTCAGAGGGATCATATTCATCAATTAGTTCTTCCTCTTTATCATTGCTATCTTCTCTGTCACTATTTTCCGAGACATGTTCTTGTTCTACTAGTTCCATGTCTAGCTCGTCTTCATCGGATCAAGATGATGAAGCCTACAAACTATTGGAAAAAAAGTATCTAAAACGCCATTTGGCTAAATTTTCCAAAATACAAGAGAAAAAAGTGGCTCGACAACAAAAATTGCTTGAAAAAGTAGCAAACTTGGGATCATCACCAATTAATGTCATACAAGCCATTGCAGCCAAAGCTTTAAATTTTAAACTCAAGAGTACAATTAATCAAGACTTGGAATCGACGGACATGGTCAGTGAAAAGCTGAAGAATGCAGAATTTGAAGAACAAGATGAGGACATGTCTGATAAAGCTGTTGGACAGCAAAAATCAAAAAGACTTAAAGAAAATGACCAGAACGAAAGTTCAGAGAATGACAAAGAAGGACAGAATTCAAATTTGTTTTCAGTGCTTCGTTATTGGATGAGTAAAAAGAGCAATAGCACGAACCATGTTGCCAGTGATAGCAATCAACCATGCTCAAGTCAAATGAGCGAATTGGTTGCAGTGAGCGATGATGAATTTGAAAAATCGACCAAAAAACGCACCAAAAATCGTCTCAGAACAATAAGATCGATTACAAATTCCAATTCAAATGACGAATTGAGCCAATACGAGTCGGATAATTCATCCAATGAGTCCATTTACACATTCAACAGCATTGTTGAAACAAATTCGATGAACAAAATATTTGAGGAAAGATTTAAGGAAGATAATAAGTCTAAAAAAAAGTCATCTATTGGCAAAACTTTGTACCAAGTGCTAAATCTAACACGTTTAGAGCATTTATGCCTTCGTAATATAGGCGCAAATGTCATTAAAATATCAATGTTAAATCAATTACTAAAAAATTTCAAAAATTTAAAATATTTAGACATTTCAAATTGCTGTCCAAATCAGCTTTACTTGGCAAAAAAAATTGATTTTATCGAACCACAGTGTTCAGCAAACCAAAACGAGCTGATCGGTTGCTTGGATGGCTTGCTTAGCCTGGCATCAGTATTGACCCATTTGGTAATGGCTGATCTTACAGTTGAAGACATTCAGGCCAATTTAAAATACATTCTACATTTAAAATGTCTTAAACACTTGGATATATCAAATTGTAGCGAAAAAACTCCTTTGAACCGGTTCAAAAATCCATCTCTATTTCTTGCCAAATTGGTTTTTCATTTAAATAAAATAACTTGGTTAGACATATCTGGCACTAATTTGACAGGCTCGAATATATTCAAAGAACAAGATGAGATAGATTATATCAAAAAGAGACTTTATGAGGACTTAATTGATGAGTCAGACAACTATGAACGAGTCAGTGTTGATAAAATAATGACAATTAAAAGCGGAATCTCTGGTCTCATGTTTTTGAATAATGAAAGCAAGTGCTTGGACTTTCTTGGCTGCTTTAGTTGTGACAATTCGATATCAGCCAGAACCAATGTTCCTGCAATAAAAATCGCTGCCGAATCGAGCGAGAATTATTTGTACAATGGACTACAGATGTATTCTAGTGACAGACCACTTTTTCTTTTAGATGCCCTCAATCATTTGTTCGAATTGTATCGAGATGATTTTATAGAAGACAAGCTTCTTGGCGGTCACTTGATAATGAACACAATGGACAAACATTTGGACAATTCAAGGATTCAAATATCAGCCAGTGCTTCCTTGTTCTATGTGCTTAAGTATTGGAAAGAGGAAAATTTGAACATTCCGAATTTTTATCTGCGGCGATTGATTCTCACCGTGATAAACGGAATGGAAGAACACATTGATGAGAGTGCAATGAGACGGAATTGTGTTCTCATAATGTGTAGATTGAACTTGCCTGATGATGTTTTGTTTATTTCTGATCGCCTAATTCGAATACTACTCAGAATATTCGATGACTACATAGACGAGAGAAACAAAAATCCGCAAAATGACAGACCTGAACATTTTGTCCTGAGAACAGCAATGCATTTGCTGAATATCTTGGCATGTAGTGTTCATGGTGCAGATAAAACTAAAGCTGGAATGATAAGCATACCAGTGGCTTTGAATTTAATCAGGACTAAGACAAATTTCAAAGAGGCTGATGACATAATGGAAGTTACTTGGAGTTTTTTGTGGAACATAACAGACGAAACGCCGGACAACTGCCGCATATTTTTGGACTCACTTGACGGTCTCAACATATTTATGGAATGCATTAAGTTTAAAAAGTCCGAAATTATTCGTAACATGATGGGTTTGCTAGGTAATGTTGCCGAAGTAAGAGAACTCAGAAATAGATTGTGTAAAAATGACCTTATATCAACGTTTCGTCAGCTTTTATTTCATTCTGGTGATGGTATTGAGATACCATATAATTCGGCTGGGGTTTTGGTACACATAATGTCCGATGGTCCGAATGCATGGTTTGAGTCAAGCATAACTGAGCATGATAGACAGTCAGTTATCGAAGATATTGAAACTGCCATTGATAAATGGGATTTGAATTCAGAGCGTAATATTAATTACAGATCTTTTGAGCCTATTTTTAGACTAGTGGAAAAATTTGATAATCCAATTTGTCAAAGATGGGCATGTTGGGCTCTGGCAAATTTAACAACCGTTTATGGTAATTTAATTTTTTTTTTAATTGCCACTTTGCTTTTAAGGTAGATATTTTCAATCTTAAAATTATTTTTTAAATAATAATTTTTATATCTATATCAATATTATTATGAATCTTTCACAAAATAAAAATAAACTAATTCAAACTTGAGTTCATATATAAGAAAATGATTGATAAACATAGAAAAAAAAATGAATGTTTTTTAAAATAATCATTGAATTTTCATTTATTAAAGAAAGAAATTATTTATTTATAAAAAAAATTAATTTTTAATAGATTTTATTTTATTTTAGGTGATAAAAAAAAGCAAAGTGTCATCCTTATTTTATAACATTTTATCTTTTTTAAATTGTTGATTTTTTTAGCCGATGTTTATTGTCCACTTTTTGTAAAAGAAAATGGGCATGATTTATTAAATAGAGTTATCAAAATGGAGTCTGTTTGTGATGCCATTAGACGGTATTCCCTAATTGTTCTAAATAATGCTGAAAATTACAGAAATTAAATACATGTTTAACCAGCTAATTATGTGTTTGTTTTTATCTATGAATCGCCTTTGAGGATTAAATTTTTAATTTTTTGTATCAAAATGATCTTAAAATAAAAATTATGATAAAGCGGTTTGAAATATATATATAAAATTTGAATGGTACTAATTAATTTGAGTATATATTTCTAAAATTAAAACAGTTTTTGAATGCTTATTTGATTGTTTAGACTGATTTGAAATGTCTAGAAATTTATCTATTTAGATTTTTTATACAATGTAAATTAAATTCAAAAAAAAAGTTTTAAATTTTTTTTTTCGATATTTTTAGTTATTTTTAACACTAGATGATTTGGTTCGCTTCGATTTTTTACAGCCATTTAAATAATAGATTTGAAAAAAACTTATTTAAATATAAAAATACGATTATTTCTTAATAAACCTAATAAAATATTTTATTTTTTAATTTAAAAGGCCCTACTTAGTAGTTATTTTAAATAAAAATCATAAACATATTTGATTTTGTAGAATAATTTTAAATATTTAAACAAAAATAAAATAATTATTATCTCCAAATGGTCAATTTAATTTATTTAAAAAGCAAAGTTATGTTATTTTTAATTTTTACCATTATCAAAGACTAATTTATTTCATATCATTATAATGGTAATATTTCGTAATATTTATAAATTTTACCTTTTTTAAATTCATTCTAAGATCTTTAGAGTAAGCTAGCGGAATCAACTTCAAAACTTGGAAATGAACAAAATTATTTTTCCTGTCCTTGGATCTTTTGGAGCTGGTTTTGGTCTTGCCACATTTTTGTCTAACAAGGATGACATAAAAGACATTTTTAATCCAAAAATTTTGAAAGCCGCAACCGTATTGAATCCTCCACCTGTTTCTGATATTGTTGAGTATAAACAATCTGGTAATTTAGCCAAAGATGATCTTGCATTAGGCAACATCGGTCGAATACAGACAATAATGAAACATGGTTATCCAAGCTTGGATAACATTAGAATATTTGACAATTATGTTTTATCATATGATAGACGTAATCGGGTTGCTAATTGGGTATTTGAACATATGACTTTTGAGAAGATGAGGCCTGCTGAATCAATAGATCGTGGAAAATGTGAATTTAGAGAAGATCCAAATATTCACCCATATTTTAGGTCAACTAATCAAGATTACAAAGGAAGTGGATATGATAGAGGACATCTTGCCGCGGCTGCTAATCACCGTTCCAGTCAACTCTTAATGGACCAGACATTTTTTCTTTCAAATATGGCTCCGCAAGTTGGAAAAGGCTTTAATAGAGATAAATGGAATGAACTTGAAATGGAAGTTAGAAGAATGGTCAAAGAAAATGACAATGTTTGGGTTTGTACAGGTCCTTTGTATCTTCCAAAGTAAGACAATTATTTGAAATATTCAATCTATTAAAACTAATTATTTCGCTTTGAAGAAAAGATACTGATAATAAATTATATGTAAAATATGAGGTTATTGGTTCTCAACATGTGGCTGTACCGACACATTTTTTTAAAGTTGTTTTATGTGAAAAGCAAGGAGAATATAAACTTTATTCTTATGTTCTACCAAATTTACCATGTGATCAATCGACACCTCTATCAAGTTATCTGGTTCCTATTGATTCTATCGAAAGATCAGCAGGTTTTTTAATTTTTGATAAAATTCCTCGAAAATCAATAAAATCAATAAATGGAAAGTAAACTTTTAGGAAATTTGAATTTTTTTTTAAATAGGATTAAATTTTTGAATAAAATTTTTAAATTTTAATGTTGAAACAAACATTTTTAAATAATTTTTTGAGAATTCGAATTAAGTTTTGTTCAATTCATAATCTCGTTTTAATGGAAGCCTATTTTAATTCTTTTTAAATTTAAATTTTTACATATTATAATTTTTTCATTAAATACGAAATTTGGAAAAAAAACTATAAAATCATATTTTTGACTGAATCATTTTGAGTTAAGAATTAAAAGGACATTTACAATAATTAAAAACGCGATGTTAATAAATTCAGCTTTAAATTTTTTAAGTTATATTTAAAAGTAAAATTTTGCTATTTATTATTTTTATTAAATCAGAAAATATATTAAATTCAAAAATTAATCAGCGCTTTTGTTTATTCATATATTTGTGAATGATATGACCGATCTTCTGGATCGTTTCCTAATTAATTATTAAATTTATATTCTAATAAATAAATAATATTTTCTGTTTAATTAAAATTTTGTATTTGTTTTTTATTAAACTTTGTTTTAAGTATTAAAAATAAAAGACACTCAAATATCTCAATATTTTAAGCTTTTTGAGCAAACAAGCCAAATTTTTTGACACCATTCAAAAAAATATTTCAAGTTGGATGATGTCAAAAATCGTACCGAATTCTGCTTAAATGTTTAATTTTCCATTGATCTAGAATTACTACACAGATCTTATCCGATAAGAGTACCATAATATTTTAACAGAATGCCGAATATCATCTCGAGGTTGCAGTAGCGTTTTTTTACTTCCATATTTAACTTGCAAAATTTAGCATACTAATAAATCAACTAAAATCCTAATGTCTATGCGCATATATTATAGGCCCATTTTTCATCATTTTCTAAATGCGTATGAAAAATAATTCCAAATTATTAAAAAAATATTATTAATTTTAATTAAACATAAATTTCTTTAACCAAAAACATTTAATTATTTTCTATTTTTCTATAAGTCGATCACTGAATGTTAGAAAAATTGAGAAAAAGCTTAATATTAGGGTTTAATTGAACAATACTTAGCTTGGTCAATGTTTTCTAAATGAATATAAAATTTGCTTTAAAGTTAAAAAGAGATAGAAACACAGAGATTTGAAACAGTGAGATGCAGTCAGCGGCAGTGCCTTGTACTGGCAATGGTATTAAACGTACTGCAGCAAACGCTCTATCGTCACCATCTCCAACCTCTTCGTCATCCTCGCATCAAAATGAACACTCGCATCAGCAATCCGATTCACCGCCGCCTCCGGAGAAGCGTTCCTTCATTGTGGTCGAGTCTCCCATCAAACTTGATACCATCTCTTCATCAGTAACCAAGATATATCAGCAATTATTAGCTTTAAACCTATTTTAATTCTTAAGGAGGATCTAGATATCAAGGTGCTGAAGATTCAGAACAAAAATTTAAGTGAACGGTTACAGCAGAGGCACAAGCTTGAGGCCGATCTGAGGGAAAAAATAGACAAGCTTCAAAACAAGAAGGCTTCCGATGACAACAAACTGTGCATAATAGATCGATATTGGACCCAATTGGATGAGGACTTGAGACTAATGCTGGAAAGATTCGAGTCCGAAACAGGCAAGGAAGCATGCGACTCGATTGGAGAGAAAAACAGCAAAAATGACAGCACCAAATTATCTAGTCAAGTGGTGCGGAATTTTTTGTCTAAATTAAATGACTGGGACAAATGTGAAATGGAAGATTCATTAAAAGAACGAGTTAAATTTACCACACAAACAGTAGCTAAATTAGTCACCGTGTATGATCGGTAATTTATTTAAAATACTCAATTTTTAGTTTATTAAAATTTTTTTGCTTAGAATGAGCAGAAAAAACGAATTGTTTAATAAGGATTTTAATGCAAAAATTCAAGGTAATTAAATTTTTTTAATTTTTAAATTATATTGTAAATTTTTTTTTTAAATTCTTAAAATTTAATACAAAAACAATGAATAACTTGATTGATTTAAGATCGAAGAGTTTTTAAAACTATTCAATAGCTGCGAAGGTTGATTTTATATCTTTTAATTTTTATAAAAAATACAAACTTAATTCAAATTTTTAGTATACGATTCGAATAGGAAGTAATTTAAACAAGTTTTTATTTATTTTAGATTTTTTACTTGATGATTTATATTTAAAAAATTTTAAATAATGTCAGATTTTATAAAAATAATTAAAAATAACAATTAATTCTTTCAAAATAGCTTGATATTAAAATTATTATTATTATTTTTATTATTATTTTAATAGAAAAATTAGATCCAAATTTATTTTCATTAAAAGGAAGTTATTCTATGTTCAAATCTTTGACTTAATAGAAAAATTAATTGATTAAATTTAAAGATTCTATGGACCAGTCTATTTCAGCTAAAGTAGATTCAAAAGTGAGAGAATTAAGTGAAGAAAACGCCCGCTTAAATGATTTAATAACCAAGTGCCAACAAAATATTCACGCAAGTGGTATTCAAGTAAATATGAATAAGAAATTTAGATCCAAATCTAATTAGTCTTCTGTAGAAAAAGCAGCTAGAGGATAAGTTGAGTCTTCTAGAAGCCGAAATGAAAGATTTAAATCACAAAGCTGACGAAACTGAGTATGAACTAGACAAATTTAAAGACAAAGCGTTCAAATTAGACAGTCAATTGGCCGAAACACTCAAAAAGCTAAAGAATATTCAATCAAATAGCAAAAATAACACTGACCAAAATGGTCACGTTGGGTACCAGAACAATCTGAAACAAAATCCTACTACAAACACGAATCGCCCGAATAATATTTCCGATAAACAAGTAAAAATAAATTGTTTCTTGAGAATCTTTTTTAATTTTCCATTTTTATAATTAGCTTTCCGAATTAGAAACAGAATTGGAGTATCATCGCGAACTGGCCAAAAATCGACTTGATGAACTTGAAAAATTAAACCAAGAATACAATTCGGCTTTAAAACAGATTGAAAAACTAAAGAACGATGTAAATTTTCTGAATACTTTATTGACCAACTGTATAAGAATAGATTTAATTTATCAGTCAGAAATTTTTATTATTATTATTCTTCAAAAATTTTCTTTATTCTAAATAGAGGGAGAAGAAAAATTTTTTATCTTAATATAATTATAAAATTGGTGGATGCTTTTCAATTGGTAAAATTTACTTTTAACTTTAATTTCGATATAAAAGCAAAGTATTCAATTAAATTTTGAAATTTTAATTTTTTTATTAGCATAATAAGTTATTTTGAATTCTTTTGATTTATTAAAATTTATCTTGTAAAACACCCTTAGTATCAGTATGAACTGTGTAGTTGCATCGTAAATCTTCGTGTTACATTAACACTAAACATTTTCGATAAGATTGGTTCAGTCTAATACCATAAGAATAAATAAAATTTTCTTTTAAGAAATATTATGTTATTGAAAGTAAAATATGTTCAAAAAATTGTTTTAATATGTTATGTTCTATCTAAATTTAAAAACCTTCTTTCCAATTTAAATAAACCAATTTTCTTTGATTATTTTAGTGATACAAATTTTTTCTATACAAATACATAACATTTTAAAAGTTAAAACTGAGGTATTCTCTTTTGAATTGTTCTGATTTTATTTTCTTCCTTAAATGCTTCTTACCATTATATTGGATAGGCTCATAACTGTACTCTATATGCCATAAAAATCACAAGAGTACACATCCTTGTCTAACTCCTGTACACATTTTGAAGCTTCCAGATTGTCCTTTTTCCGTAGGTACCCCACTCTCGAAATTCTCATTGAAGAGTTTTATCATGTTATCATGTTAACAATCTTTTGAAGTATACCATTAGTTCTAAATATGGCCTACCGGGTTTCTCTATGTATATCTTCATGAAGTAGACAAAGTTTAGGATAGACGGTCTATTTCATTTGATACCTTGTTCTATGATGTTTCCTTAATGCAAATATCTGACCAATGCAGAATTATTCTTATTCATTAATTAAATTCACGATTAAAAAGTTAATAAAAATATTTTTTTAGCTCAAAATGATTCCTGAGTCGGTGGTAGAACAAACAAGTGAATACAGAATGATCCAAACAAAATATTCAACAATTGTAAATGATAATGTAAAATTGAAACAGGCACTTGACGAAACACGTAATCTTCTTGAGTTTTCCCGATGTTCTTTTCAGCGGCAATTGGAGCAAATGGAAAGCGAAGAGCTCGCTCAGCAGAAGAAATTAGGCAATGAAATCATACAAATTGAAGAACAATTGACCCAATTACGTAAAGAGAATGAACTCTTAAGAATTGAGTACGAACAAAATTTGGCCGCAAACGAACAAACGGGACCCATAAACAAAGAAATGAGAAGTTTGATAACAACTTTGCAGACAAACAACAAGTTACTTAAATCAGACAATATACGAACCAAAAAAAGATTGGAAGAAGCCCAGCAAGAATTGGACAAGCTCAAGACCAAAAATTCTCAACTACAATCTGAATTAGTGCAGAATAGTAGCAAAAAAAATGATGCTTCTGGAATTAAAGATGCGTCTGAAGTTACGGTAAAAACTGAACCAGAAATTGAAATTAAAAAGGAGAACGATGAAAAAGACAGCTTGATAAAAGATTTAGAAGAAAAAAATCGAAGATTGCATGAGAGTCATAAAGATATGAAAAACATCCTGGATATATATACCAGGTCATCAAACAGTTCAAGCTCTGGCACTTCTTCATCAAAGGATCACAAAGAGAAAAAATATTCAAACGAGCTAGAAGAAGCTAAGCAGGAAATAAAGCGTTTAAAAGAATGCCTGGAAAAATTGAAGTCTTCTTCATCTTCCTCAAGTAAATTAGTAGTGCCCACGCAATCAATTCCTTCCAATTCACCATCTACTCGGCATCATCACAAATCGGAAAATCATCATCATCATCACCATGATGAGTCCAGTAACTCGACCAATCCGTCTACAAATGCCGAATATGTCAAAAAAATAAAATCTCTTGAAGAGAATATTAAAGAATTGCAGAAAAATTTAAATAATAAAAAACAAGAAGAAGTTGCTTTGTTGGCTGATATGGAAATTACTGGACAAGCTTTTGAAGATATGCAGGTATTGTATTTTTAATTTTTAAATATCTAGTAAATGAAAAAGTTAATTTGAAATTAGAAAAAAAATATTTGAATAATTTTTGGGATTAATAATTTACGAAAAAATTAATAGAAAATAATAAATATCTTTTACAGTTTAATAACTCGATTAGAAGAATTAATAATTCAAATTAAAATAAGATTTTTAATATTTTTAGTGTCATATTAAATAATCAAATTTAATATATAAAATACACTTTATATTTTGCTTAAATTTATTTTTGTTTTAATAGGTTTAACGATTAAGCTTAACATATATCTATAAATAAATATGACTATTTCTTTTTAACATAGTTAACTTTAATTTGTTTGTAGTTGTCAAGTATGCTTATTTTCAGGAAAAAATTGAATCAAAAGTTAATTTTTTTATTCGGTTAATATTTTATTTTAAATAATTTGGAAACAAATTCTTATTAAAAACTAAATAATTCATTAATTTTGCTACTAAATATCAACGCTATCTGATATTTAAGATTAAGTATTTGCAGAAAATGCTCAATCAAACTTTTGCTAATTGTTTTTCCTGACAATTATAACAGAATTTTAAATAATAAAATGTCTATTAATAGAAATAAGCTGCACAGAATTAGCCTAATTATCTGTTCATGTTTGTAAACTAACAAAAACTTTAAAGAATTTAATATAAAAGATTAGAATTAATAATTAATAAATGTTTATAGGAGCAAAATATTCGTCTAATGCAACAGTTGAGGGAGAAAGACGACGCCAATTTCAAACTGGTTTCCGAAAGGATCAAACTAGAAAATGCTCAAAAGATTCTGAAAGAGGAAAAAGACTTGTACATGCAGCAAGTGACAAGTCTCCAAGAACAGCAAGAGGCTCAGATGAATGTATCCAAAAAACTAGAAGAACAAATCCAAGTGTTGAGCCAAAATATAGCTATTTTTGAAAAGGAAATTTACCAACTTCAGCAAGCATGCGAAACTTACAAACGTCAAGCGATAGATAATGTACAGCTTATACAAGAACTGAAATTAAATTCCCAAAAATATTTATTCCAATTGAAAGAGGCCCAACAGCTTATTGCCGAAAAGAGTGAAACTCTTGCGTCTCAGACATTCAGAATCAAGCGAACTCAAGAGGAGATAAAGCATCTTCAAGCTAAACTCGAACGACAAAAGAAGTTCGAAATGGCCGCAAATATGGACGAAGTTCTCAAAGAAGAAATAAAGGAGTATAAAGAACAACTCAGATGTCCATCATGTAAAATTAAACAAAAAGATGCAGTACTGACCAAATGTTTCCATGTATTTTGCTTCGATTGTCTTCAAAAACGATACGACACTCGTCAACGAAAGTGTCCAAAATGCAACGCTGGATTTGGCGCCAACGATTTCCGAAAATTGTATTTATCCTAATCGCATTACAAATCAAATTATTGATTAAATAAGAAAAAAATAACTAGTATGGAAAATAAATTCTCAGTATATAAATGAAAATATTTTTTTTTTCATCACTTTATATCTTGGTCACCTTCTTAAACTTCTTCAGTATGATTGTTTTATGTTTAATTTTCTTCAACTTAACTCTCTTTTTTTTATTGCAAGTTTTTTTTTTCATATTTTTTTTACAAAAAATTTAAATAATTAGTTAAAAGTCATTAAATTTTTTTGATCGTCTTTAATTTATAAATCAAATTAAAATAAAAATAAGTAAAATTTTAAATATCCTAAATATTCTCTGATTTCGGCTTTAAGACCGCGAAAAATTTAAACTAAAAACTAAAAATCAAAGATAAATTTTTAATAATGTATTTTGTATCGAGGCTATTGTAAAATAAATAACTTTTTTATTTTGTAATATATTTTTACGTTGATTATATACAAACAATCTAAATATGTATGTATGTATTTTTTTGTAAAATATTCTCTATTTTGTTAAGAATTATTCCATTTTTAACATAAAGGAAAAACTCTATTTTCTGGCTTTTTTTATCATTTTTTCATGACATGCCATCTAACATAAATTAATAGGATTCAAAGAATTCTTTTAAATTTTAAATTTCGATAATGATTAGGTAATATGAATCAAGAATTTTATGTATCTATTAAGAATAGATTTGTTAAATGATAATCGCTTATTAAAGATTATCAATAAATCTTTAAAATAATGATTAATAATCAACAAATATTTTCTTATCGAAATATAAATTTTTAAGGAAATTAATTTTTCAATAGGTAATTTATTTTTTTTTCGCCTTTTTGGTTATTTTAATTAGATTTATTTATTAATTTCTGTTTTTATTTAAAACAATACAAAAAAATCCACCCTACTTGGTTCATTTTTGGTTTTTCTCTTGGACCTACTTAAGTAGAATTTGAAATAATAATTTTTAATTGATTTATTAAAAATATTTAAAAAATCAATTAAAAAATTATAAACTTAAAAACAAACGCAAGTTTATATAGATACAATTATCCTGCGTTACAATTCTTTATTTTTCAATAAAAAATAATTTTAATAAATAAAAGAAATTCTTTAATTACGCTAGATAATAAACTTAAAATAATTATTCTTTTTTTTCTTTGGAGAATTTATTTAATATCTACACAAATATTCATAAAAATAAAAATTTAAATCTTAAATCTCTTTGAGTATCATTTATACTTATATAAATTTTTAAAGAAGAAGAGTCATTTAGAAAAATTTGAGTGGTGTTTTTTACTTGGGTTATAAAATAAAATATTAATTTTGTTAAAATAGGTATATTTGATGTCTGATAAACTTAGGATTGTTTAAGATTAATTTAAATATTGAGTTCCTCTATATTGTTTTATGTTTCAAAAATTATAAAACTATTAGATAAAAGAGAGATTCATTATTATCAGTTCAACAATTTATTAGTTCAAGTTGATAAATATTTTGATTAGCATCTTAGTATTAAGTTAAACTGAATTATGAACTGAAACATGATAAATTTTTTTGATATTGATTTAATCTTATTCAAAAATGAATATTATCTATCAATTTATATATTAGCTCAAAATAAAACTTTGATTTGTAAGCAAATTTTAAATAAGTAAAGTTGAATAATCAGAATAAGAAATTATTGTACTAAGGTCGCTTAAAAAATAACCAAAAATAGATTCATTAAATCAAATTATTTATTTTTATTTTTAAGTTAATTTTTCATCATTAAAATTTTTATTTGATATTGGAAAATATTTTTTTAAAAATCAATTTTGGGTAAAGAAATCCTATTTTTATGTATGTGTTAGCGATTTTTTTATTTTAGCTTTTAATTTTGACTCATCATTTTCAACGCATTAATTTAATAGCAAAAATAAAAAATCAATAATAAATCCTTGTTGATTTTACAATCTAATTTCATATTCTTTTAATGATAGTTTTCAACTTTTAGACTGATAAATGTAACAGTTGGAATTTTTTTAGTTTATCATATAAAAATTTAATAATGAAATTTATAGGAATTAGGAGATATCTTCGGTTTTTAAACCCAAAGGGCTAAATGGTAAGCCGAACAAAAATACTAAAAATAAAAAACTCAGTGAGTTTGTAGTGATAAAATATTGACAATCAAAAAGTTTTAAGTCTCTATTCTACTGAGAAGAAAAATTAAATTTAATTGCTTTTGAATGCTCTTGGATATGAAAATTTCTACAAGATAAATTCAAATACTTCGCTTAAAGCTATTCTGAATAAGATGGAAAATTTGGCATTCTCTTTCATTTCCAAATTTCTAAATTAACATTAAACCGAGTGATCCCTTTATTGATATAAAATTCAAAATTTAGTAAAAAAAATATATATTGTTTAAAATTGCTTAAAAATTTTTTAAGAACTTCCTATGTTTATTAATATAAGAACTTTTTTATTCCGTTCAAAAATTCAAAATTTGTTTTCATCAAAAAATAAATTATATTGATATCTTTTTGCACGCATAAGAGACTAGACTAGTTAAGTTGGATAGTTTAAAAGGAAGTTGTTTGTTTTTGATGATTTGAGAATGTCAGAAACCAATTTCTGTAAATTTTTAAGCAAATTATTTTTCGACTGAACGGTTTATTAAAAAGAATTTAATTTTTGCAAAATTAATTATTTATATTAAAATTTTTAAAGACTAAGACTATAAAGTCTATATGGAATCATCAACTAGATTGCCAATTTTCGATTTTAAATTCAAAGAAGACTTAATTGATCTAAATCGCATTCAAAATCAACAATTTCCTGGTTTTGTATTTAAAAATTTAAATTTTCTTAATCTTTGCTTCAAAAATGCTCAATCGAACTTGAATGTGGTTAATAAGGCATTATATATCTGTGACATACTTATTGATTATTCTTGGGAAATGTTAAATACAAATATTTGGATTTTTGTTGAAGAAAAATGGCGGCTTTTGTACGCATTTTCCACGCTTTATAAGATTATCTTTCTCTGCAAGCAATTTTCCGCCACAAAATCTCATAGTGATCAGTTAATGAATCAACAAAGACAAAAAATAGTCGAATTGGCTGATCTAGGTACTGGGAAATTAATTTTTATTCTAATCTAGTTAAATTTTTTTATTAGGTCTTCTAATGTCAGGACCTTTGATGGAAAACGAATTTAACCAGATAATAAAAATGGCAGAGGAAAAGACTGAAAGAGATTACAGTTCGGAAAAGTTGTGTGTTCAAATTCATGAAGAAAATAGTATAGATTTGAATAAGAATTTTTTAATAGAATATCAAGACAACCCCTCGGTTGAAAAATTCAAGGAGGAATATTTTGATAAGGATATACCAGTTATTGTTGGCAATCAGATGAACCATTGGCCAGCAATCAAAAAATGGAGGTTTAATCAGAGAGCAATTTTTTGATTTTTTTTTATTTCATTAATTAAGTATTGATTATATTATGGGTCTTGCTGGGAATAGGACAGTTCCTATAGAGATAGGCTCCAAATATACAGATGCGAATTGGTCACAAAAGTTAATGACCATAAGAGATTTTGTAAATGAATTTATTTTAATTGATAAAGGGACTAAATGTGAAAACAAAGGTTATCTAGCTCAGCATCCTTTGTTCAATCAAGTAAAATTTTTATTTTATGAGATTAGATTACTTTTGCCAGCTAGAGGAAAATTTTAATATTTTTAATTGAGAATAGCTGATCTGACCGAAAAAAAAATTAAGATAACATTAATCAAATAATAAATTATTTAATTTTAGATTCCTGAACTAAGAGAAGACATTTACATTCCAGAATATTGCTATTATTTAAGCCAAGATGATGAATTAGACTCAAATATAGACATCAATGCATGGTAGATAAATCATAATAGATTTTTTAATTTAAATTTTTGATTTGTTCTAAGGTTTGGTCCCAGTGGTACCATTAGTCCATTACATTATGATCCTAAACCTAATTTTTTATGTCAAGTATTGATTTTGTTTTATTGAAACTATTGTTTTAGATTTTAATTTTAGTAATTTAAATTGGAAGCATCTTATTTTACAATTAGGAAAAATTTCCGTGAGATTTTTCTGAGTTAATTTGGCAAATTTAATTAAGAAATATTTTAATTTCTTTCCTTAATTTCGTGCAACTTCGCACCACAAAATTATGTTTAATAAAATGTGAATTTCTTGTAATTTAGGTTCTTGATTTCGATTGAAATTTTTTTATTAAAAAATTAAATAAGATGCATAATAATTAAGGTTGAACGTTCTATAAGGTTTATCGAGTAGAATTCCATCAAAATCTAATTTCACTTAATTAAAAATTTTTCAAAGTGATGGTTAATTTATAGTTTGTTTAAATACAGATGTTTCTCGTAAATTTTTTCGTTTGATTTTAAAATTTTAATTAAATTCAGGTAATTGGTGAAAAATATGTTCGATTATATGAACAAAAGTACTCCAACTGTTTGTATCCAAACGAAGGAAATATTCTAAAAAATACAAGTCAGATCGACGTTGAGAATTTAGACGAAAAAAAGTTTCCTTTGGCGAAAGAAGTTCCATTCTGGGAAGGTGTTTTAAAATCTGGTCAAATGCTTTATATTCCACCAAAATGTTGGCACTATATTAGATCATTATCTTTGAGTTTTAGTGTAAGCTTCTGGTGGAACTAGACAAAATCGATTACATTTAATTACTAAAAAATTTTTTTTAAAGTTATTGTTTATTTGCAATATAAATTATCTTTTAAATTGCAAAGCTAATTAATAAACAATTTTTTTTTAATTTAAAAATAAGAAAGCCTATTTCTAAGCAAGTAAAATTAATTTTGTTATAATCAAACTATATTGACTGACATTTTCATAATCAAAAATTAAATAACTCTTAACAAGCCTGTTAGTTGGTTTATTCGAATATTAAAGGAGTTGAATCTTCTGAAAATCTTATCTTCGAATCGTTTGTTTTCTTAAAAGGAACTAGAATTATAAAGATTTTCTTTTATTATAAAGTTCAAATCTGGATTTATAATAAAACATAAAATAAGTGTTTAAGTTTTAAAATAAAAGTTATGCTTTCTTTTCTGCAAAATAAAACAACTTGATCTATTCACTACAAATTTTTTATGTATTCTAGTAGATTTTTCGTTGATTAATCTAAGAAGATACTGAATAATATTTTTAATGTTTAGGTTAAGATTTCTTTTAATATTTTCTAAAACTTATCTACAGATTAAGTACGCTAATTTTTTATCGATATAAAATCCAATAAAATCTGTCAAAATAAAGCAAAAATCTAAATCAATATTAATTTTTCGTATTGAAAACTCGCTGATTACAGGATCCTGTCTAACTTTTTATTATAAACAATAAATTTTAAAAGCATAAATTTCGCAATTTAGATATTTAAAATGGTTAAAATAAAAATCTATTTAGGACATTTAAGCTTAGTGTAAAAAAATTTAAAAAGCATTGTTTCATGTGACAAATATTAATATAAAATTAAAAATAATGAAGTAAAAATAACTTCTGAAAAAACTAATTAGCATCAGGTTGGTTAAATTTTAGATGAATATTGATAGATTATATAGCTCATGAGATTTAGAAAATTAGTTAAGCGAGTGTGCTGTTCAATAAGTTGTATTATCATTGACATAAAGATGAATATATTTATTAACTCAAAGTTCTTTTAGCAATAATAAAATTGATAGTTATTTGTGTATTTATAAATTTTTTAACGCAATTGGAATAAAATATAGTTTAATTTTAATTACTTAATTTAGTCGATAATTAGTAATTGAAAATTTTTTGTTATTTAGCCAACAGAAATAATTTGTTTTTGTTTCAAATACATTTTTAAATTTTAAAAAAGAATATTCTATAAATTATCTCATTTTATCTCTAAAGATCAAATTTTAATTAATGTTTAAATTTTTTTAAAATGGAGCTAAAATTATACAAAATTATTTCTTTTATGGTCATATATAAATGAAATCTAAAAAATTCTTATAAAGTCACGTAATCAAAATCGATATTTCTGAATAAATTTCGACATGAATACCTTTAGTAATAAAAAATAAAATAGTTGTTCACAAACTTGAAATACTTAAGCAAAGTTTATTTCCACTTTGAGTTTTAATTAAAATTACAAAATTATCATGTTTTTTTATAATTGAGTTGAACTTTATTAAAGATCCTTTTAAATTTGATACAATAATCAATTCTCAAAGTTTAGAATTATTTAAGGATAAAATTTTAAATTAAGCCAAGAATTTAAATTTATTTTACAATCTCGATCTCTACTGAATTAATTAATTAATTCTTTTAGATAAAAAAAATTAATTTCATTATTTTCTAATGAAGATACATTTTTAGTATTAAAATTTTTGCCTTTGAAAATGAATCTAGTCGGTGAAAAAGCTCAGCACAATATAACCACTTTGAGTGTCCCAATTTTAAACAGCACCATGAAGCTCCTGGACCAAAATGATAACAAATCAGCAATTTTATATATTATGCAAATAAAATTTGACATAGAAAATATTTTTCTATTACTTTTCTTGTTTATACTTGAATTTTTAACCGTATTTGGAAACATATTGGTACTTTTGGCGATATTTGTTGATTTTCATCTCAGATCGCCGACACACTATTTAATGGGTTCATTGGCAACAGCTGATCTTCTTCTTGGAATGTTGGTTCTTCCCTTTTCGTCTATTCAGCTTTATTTTGATAAATGGTTCTTCGGTGATAAGCTCTGCGAATTTTGGCTGAGTAATTTAAAATTTCTAAAATACAACCAAGATATTTTATTTTATTGCTTTAAAAGCCACAGATGTTCTATGCTCAACAGCATCAATCTATTTGGTTCTTGTTATAAGTATAGATCGTTACATAGGAGTAAAAATTATATTTTAAAATTTTAAATTAATTGGTAAACTTTTCCACAAAGGTAACTCGCCCGTTGCGTTACAATTCTATAATGACCAAAAAGCGCTTATACATTATTATATTTTTGTGTTGGACAATAAGTCTAATTGTTTCTCTGGCCCCGCAGATCGGAATGAAGTCGCTTCAAATTGTAGATATGCAATGTCAAGTCAATGAAAACACAGCTTATACATTATTCTCGGCTTCGTTCAGCTTTTTTATTCCTCTAATAATTATATTAGTTCTTTATTACCGAATATACAAAGAAGCAACAGCGCAGAGTAAGTTTATGAAAACTGGTACTAAAAAATTCAATGACGGCTCTGGTATAACCCTGCGGGTCCATATTGGACCCAGCAACTCTAGAAAAGACATGTCAACATGTAGCTGCAAAAACTACTCAAACATTAATAGCAGAGAAAATTTAGAAATTAAAAAAGAAAATTTTTCCTCATATTCATTAGAAAAAGATAATTCAAATGATGCGATCAAGTTGTTATCAAATGCCAAAAATGAGAACCAAAATGAAAATATGTATTCAAAAAACAGAATATGTCAAATTTGCCATCTTAGATTGACACCGAGTTTACCAAAAAATAATTTAACTACATCTTCTGGATTGTTAAGTAGTAAAATTTTAAAATTTAAAACAGAAAAAAAAGCTGCAAAAACTCTTGGTATCGTGGTTGGATGCTTTTTAATTTGTTGGTTTCCATTTTTTATCACCTTACCGATAAGTAAGATTTACAATTTTAACTGTTGCAAAATTAAATTTTTTACCAAGGGGGATTTAAGCTTTTAGAGATTCCAAATTTTGTTTGTAATATATTTTTTTGGTTAGGCTATTGCAATAGTGCAATGAATCCACTTATTTATGGATTGTCTAGCCGTGAATTTAGAAGGTACAAATTTTTATTTTTTTCTATTTTAATTAAATTTTTGGTTAAAGAGCTTATCGCGGTATAATAAAATGTAACTTAAAGCATAGGAATAGAATAGAACGGAAGAAAGTTGCCACTCTAAATTACAAAGCAAATGTTAAAAGTTAAAACCAATTTAATTTCGTTTTTTACCAAAGTTTATTTTATTTATTTTAATTTTAATTTAAATTTTTTTTTATTTTTAAATAAATAATTTGATAAAATAATTTTTTTAATTTAATTTAATCTTAGAGTTTTCTTGATATACTTTTTTTATTTCTATCTGTTTTTTTTTTCTCTTAAACAGTTTAGTTTTTTTATTTCAAACAATCTATTTTAAGTTGATGAAATTCTTTTGTTAGATATAATACTGAAATAATATCTACAAATCTAGTGAAGTAATTATTACCTTTCAAATATCTGTTAATGTTGGTAAAAGATACAGATATTCTATCTAAAAAAAGGAACGCTGTTTAAAAAAATTGAAAACTTTTATCTTTACCGTAATAAAGTTGTATTATCGATATCTTTTCTTAACAATAAATTTACCAATTTAAAAAAAAAGAAAATATAATAGCTTGAACATTTAAAAACAAAAATTATGACATAATATAATGTAACTTTAAACTTAAACCATCATATATTATTTTAATATATAAATAAAAATTGTCTAATGAAATTTTATAAAATATTGTTTTTGTGTCAAATTATCTTGTAATTGCTCCTAATTTTAAGAGTAAATGTTTTTATCAAATAAAAGCATATTGAGATATTAATTAGATTTTGGCAAAAAATTTGGCTAATTTTCAAAAGTATTAGACTCAGTGATATCAAATTTCAGCTCTCATAAAATACCTTAAATAATTTAACAGTTTGAATTATCATGTCTATCTTTCTGATTTGAGTAATTTGTTCAGTTCATTAGCAAACTGCTGGTTATAAATTTGCTAAAAATTTACAGCAAAAAATTATCTTTGATTTTTTATTTGAATTTATGAGAACAAAAGAAAGGATTTATTTTCTAGCAAATATTTCAAGCTCTTGAACTTGAAAATTATATGAATCGGCCAAAAATGTATTGCTTTCACTAGTGCCATAAACTATTTGACTATGCTTATACGAATGTCCCAAATTCGAATAATTGGAAGTATTCTTGTTGCAATTATCACTTATATATAAATCATGACCTCCTCCAAAAGTTGGTCCGCAATGTGAACTACAATAAATGGAGTAAGAATCATAACCATGGCTGATTCTAAACTTAACTGGCGATGTTCTTTTATTCACAAGACTAAATAAAAATGCATTAGGATCACTTTTATACGATCCGGATTGACTCCATGAAGTTTCGGTGTATCCGCCAAAAATGTTACCATTCGCAGTTTTAATTACAGTTAAAGTTTTGGCAACACCATCACATTTTGAGTGAAAATCACGTGCTCCAAAGCCGTCTTTACTTCCCTTGTAAATTAAAAACCATTTCTGGTCTTCGGAAAAATTACAAAGCTTCATTAGTTCTTTTGCCTGTTCACTGCTTAGTATATTTGATTTAATTAGCTTTGATTCAGTCAGCTCCATTAAACCTTCAACATTGTAATATTTAGCTTCTTTCTTGAGTTCTTTTTTATCTATGTTATCTGGCAATTCAAATTCAATATCTGTATTTGCTGTTCTCAAATAATCAAGAATAAAGCTAAAATATTTTGGATTTCTGTCTATGAAAATGGCATTGTTTTCATCATATTTTGGCTGAACAAAACCATTTATTAAAGCTTCGAACATATTTGGACTATAATACTGACCTGAGTCATTTTTAATCTTTTTGGTTAATGTGGATTTTAGTGTAGAGAAAAGCTGACCTCCTACATTTAGCCGAACAATGTCTGACTCAATGGTTTCAAATTTTTTAAATGTTGCGATCATATTCTGGTTATTGGTCTTTTCAGTTTTAACTCTGTCCACAAGAGACCTAGCGTTATTCTTTACTACATTAAAATCATCATTGACAAGATTTAATTTATCTTCAAAAGAATTCAAAAGTTCATCCAAAGATTTTTCACTCATATTTCCTTGAATGCGTTTAAATGATTTCTTATTTTAATAGGATTTTGTTTAAATATTTAAAAAGTGAATTTTTTTTTAAATATTTAAAATTTTTAACTTGGTTAAATTAATTTGGTTTACATTTTTTGAATAACCTGACCAAAACTTCGAAGAATTTCTAATCTATTTTAAAAAATTCTTAAATTTAGAAAAATATATTTTAAAAAAAAATACAAGAATTTGTTTAATTTAGAATTAGTTGGCTGTCAATTTTTTTCTTAAAACAAAATTAGAGAAATTTTATTCAATGACAGTTTTTAATATCTACCACATACCCGAAGCTCAAACTTTTGTCTAATTGTAAATTATAAAAATTAAGTGATAAAAAAATATAAAAAAAATCATCAATTGATTTTTATTATTCAAAAAATTTAACATTGGAATTTAAAAAATTCTTGTTTAAGATAAACTCAAATAATACTTAAAAAACAGAAAAGATTTTTCCCAAATATATGTTTTTTTTTTATTTTAGAACTTATATAAATATTTGAAATTGAAGCACAATTTTAAATGTCAGAGAAAAATATTTATCAAAAAGCCAGTTAACTTAAATTATTATCTTGATTTTAACCGTTTGTTGTCAAATATTTAAAAGTCAATATACTAACACAAAAGTTTTCTTTATTTTAAAATTTGCTAATTAATGCAAACAGAAATATGTCCTATGATTAGAATATTTATTTATTACTATAATTTTAAATTTGGAAAAGAACAGAAATAAATTTTCAGTTTTTGAATTAATTCAAAAAATAAAATGAATTTAAATTTTTTTCGTTTAAGTGACCGTGAAAATAAATAACATTTCTATTGAATTTTAATTTCGATGTTTAAATTCACTCTTTTAAGATTATCAAATAATGGTCGAGGTTAACCCGAACAATAATTCTCATCAAGACCAGGATGAAGAGTCAGGTAATATATATGTTGGAAATTAATGGCTATATTTTATTGCTTAAATAAATTAAATATCGATCAAATTAGATTTGTTAAAAAAGAATTTAAAAAAAATTCTCAAATGATGATAAAATGACCATTGAGTAAACCTTAAAAGTTTTTTTTTGACACTAGCCCTATTTTCAAATATTCTTTTGTTTTATCTTTTTAAATTTTTTAGTAATATTAAAATTTATGTTTTAAAAATCAACGGTACTAGGGAAAATAATTAAGTATTCTAATTTATGTTTAGTTGCGCTAGGATACATGATAAAATTTTTTTAACTAACTTTATTTACCTTAAATCAAAAAAAAGATCCATTTTGGAATATTAACTCACTGTTTATTTTTGAATTAAAATATTGCTTAAACAATAATTTATTTATTTGATTTTTTAGATGTCAAAGAGCTTGAAGCTCAATTGAACGAAATAGAGTCTGCTTTGGACAACTTAGAGAACCAAAATGACAATATTTTGGCAAAACTGAAGGACATTTTGGAATCAAATCGTGAAATTCGAAAAGAATTTGCTAATTCAAGCAAAAAAGAAGACGTTCAGGAGTCTAAAACAACTACCAAGAAGGCAGATGTAGGAGATTCTTCACATTTGCAGCAAATGCACGATTTGTCTCTGAATAAGAAAGCCACAACTTCTAAAGGTGACCTTAAAGTTGAAAAGGCATCTTCTAAGTCAAAAAAAAATTAAAATTTAAAATAATCTTAACAAAAATATTAATTTTATCCATAATTTTTTTATCCGCATGAATAAAATTTAAAAATTTTTATTTTAGAATTTTTATAAATAAATTTTGAAAAAAATATATAATATTGAGCTCTCATATCTTTTTTAGGGTTATTAGAATCTAGACACGTTTTGTCTAGATAGTTAAAACATCAAAACTTAATATCGTTTTAGCTTAGAATATTGAAACTACAGTTTACAATTTAAAATCAACATCGATAAATTCAACAAAAAGAAAATGATTTCTTTTGATATTTTATTTTTTAAATTATTTAAATTTGTCTATGATTGAAACTTCATTTCGTTTGGATTTTAGTTTAGTTAGCTTTAAGCTTAATATCTGTTCATATGAAATTAATATATTTTGTCTTCCTATATTTTCGTACTTAAAATTATGAATATTTTAATTTTTTAAACTGTAACAACTTTAAAAAAAATGTTTTAGTTCTTTATTTTTATTATATAAAATATGCGTCAAAAGTTTTTAGATCTAAATTTAATTATTTTAACAGCTTTGTCAAATTGTCAAAATGGATTTGGATAATTTTTAACTTTTGAACCAAAATTCCTATAAGCAGGAAACTTTTTAATAAGTAAGCTTATTGAAAAATTAAAATTACAATTTTGTAAACAAAAACTGATTTTTGACTGTGAAAAAGAGATTAATTTTAAATTTTTTTATTCGCTTGTCAAAAATAACTTGTCTTTCTGAAACTATCCAAAACCATTAATCCCTTTAATTTTAATTTAATTTGTTTATAAACCTATCAAATAATTATTTTTAAAAAAGTTAAATAGATAAAAAATTTTACTGAATAATAATGATTAAAATCCTAACACAATTAATTAAATAAATATATGCTTGAACTGACAAAATAACTGTGTAATAAAAAATTCATAAAATATAACGTGTTCTGTCTAACAAAATGAATATTTAAATCTATTTAACTTCTAAGATTAAAAAAATCTAAATGTGCTTAAAACTATATGTAAAATCTTATTTTTTTAATTCTATATTTGCATTATTAAGTTCCATCAATTTTAGTCTAAAATTCTTAATTTTATTTTTCAAATATCTTAAGATGAACTCAATTTCACTCGGATACAAATTTTTAATTTAGACGATATTAAATTACATATAGACGAAGAGTTTATTTAAATTTAAAAAGATTTTTTTAACTATCAATTTTTTATTAAATATTGGCTACAGAAAAAAATTTAAATTTAAAAAAAATTTTCTTCAATATCAAATAGTGATTATATATATTAATTATTTATTATTTCCAAAATTTAAACATTTATTGATTTTTGATATAAATATTGGCTCACTAAACTTGAAAAATCTTTTATTTGAAAATTTTCTAGAGCCAAAGCTAAAATTTTTGTAATATAAAGACGCAGTAATTTTTGAAAATATGGTCTAAAAAGATTTTAATTAAGAAAATTTTAGCACGATTTTGCTTTAAAAACTTTTTCGAATGAAAAAAGACGCGATGATTTTAGAAATCATGTTGATGTGATACAAAACAGCTATTATACATGAATTTAGCTAAGATAGCATTAATAAAGGCGTCCATTTAAAGCTACGCACCATCCAAACCTTGAAATCAAATGTATTCTAGAAGACGTAACTTTATCTAAATGCATAGCTTTTTAAACAAGAAAATGAAAATTCAAAAATTCTATATTTATTATTAAAAAAAGCCACAGCTTAGCTTCTTATAAAAGCTAAATCTTTAGTCTAAAATTTAAAAGCCATTCTTGCTTATTGAAAGCAAGAGAAAAAAATTTGAATTTTTCAGCTAATTAATTTGGATAACATCTTTTTGTTGTGAAAAAAAAATTAAACTATTTTTTATATAACCAATAAATTGGATCTTTGGCAACCAAGTTCGATAAATGCATCAAAATGCTATAATATATAGTTTATTTAAACTTATAATTATTTAATTTTTAAAGTAAAATAAGCAACAAAGAAAAGACTCTCTAAGTAAAAAGTATATAAATGCGTTTCTTAAGTCTAACTGTAAAAAATCTCTGGATTAATGTTTTGAAATTTTTCTTATAAATGTCTAGCAGTTAAATTAGCGTGTAAGTCTGAATGTATACAACCAAATTCAGGAAAATCTATTATTTGAGAGTCTGTCATCAGGATTGGTATAACAATATAAAATAGAAGAATTTCGGCTTTGGATTAAATTAGAAAAAAACTTTTTGGGTCTTTTAATTAAAATTTTTGTACTTGGACAAATTTTTTTTACTTTATGATTAGTTTTTTTTTTAGATAAATTTATTTTAAGCATTTCAAAGAAAAGTCAATTGAAAAATTTTAATATTTATTGAGATGAGCGCTGCTTGCGAGAATATGACCCAACAATTTGAAGTAAAAGATAACGAAGATTTGAATATTGTTGAAGTAGATGAACAAAGTGAACAAAAGGAAGAAATTGAAAGCAAACAGGTGAATGGCGAGACTTCAAAAGGTGGACTGAACAGCAGCAATGGTTCATCAGGAATTGGCAGTTTGCTCGGCTCGCCAAATTGTGACCAAGCTGCAAATAATTCAATTTATAACAGCTACAGTTCTGGGACTGACTATTCTAGTCAACAGGACTCAAGTGAGTGTGGACAATCAGTCAGAATAAATGCCAATACACCTGCATTCAATTCGACCAAAGGTTCTAATTATCAAGTCCCTGCCGAGCTCATGAGCAAGCTCAATATAAGTCAGAACATTGCAAACAACTCAAATGACAATTTGTCCAATTTGGATGAAGCTGATGGTAATCAAATGTACTATTCAGGTATGAATTATCATAGTTTACCTATCGGGATGGGAAATAATACTCAATTTGACTATGATTTATTCAACAATGAATTTTCAGGGGTCGACAAGCAACTAGCCATGCAATTGACCAATCCAAATGTTTTGGATGCTGTGATTGGCAACAAAAAAAACATGGACAGTCAAAAACAGCAGTTGCTGGCTCAGGCAATAGCGGCAGCTAACCTGCTTGCACAAAACACCTCCAATTCAGGCAATAATGAAAACAGAAACAGGTCCTTAATGGAAAATATTGACCAATTAAATTCCAAATTTCTTAACCAAAAACAATCCAATGATCAAAATACTCAAAAAAATTTGAATTCACTATTGGCAGCTGCTTCTTCATTTGGCCAAAATACTGGTGATCAGATGACAAATTACAATTCTCCAAGCTCTATCAAAAGACAAAGTACTGGAGCTTTTATGAACCCAAATGTTATCTTCTCTACTCCAATACCGCCTTCCACTTCACCAACTAATTCGAACACTGCCAACAATAGATTTAATGAAGCTAATAGATTCTACTCAAAGCAGACAAATGCAAGCAACAGTCCAGAGAAAATGAATTCCATGTCTGCTTCAAATTCATCGTTTAACATTGACACAGCCAACAATGCAAATGCATCAGTTAATAGCGCCTATGAGGACGACGAAGTGTTTAGCCAAAATTCAAGTTTGAATTTTAGCCAAACAGGAAATGGTCAAATGCCATCATCTAATCAAAATATTGACATGTATCAATTTTACAAGACTCTTTTAGCATCAAACTTAAATTCATCAAACATAAGCGAATTGCTTATGAACCAATCACCCAATTTGTCTAACCTGTCCGTAGGTTCAGTAAATGATATTCTAAATTCAAATAATTCAAATAATTTTTTAAATTTATCAAATTTAAATAATTCATTTAATCAATCTAAAATGAACAGTTTCAATCAAGGAAATAGTACTGCTCAAGGCGCTAATTCAAATCAAAGTAGCTTACCAAGTGCGGCTTTTGCAGCAGCATTTTTTAAACAACGTCAAAATAATAATCAAACAATGAACAATAGGTCATCGGCAAACTACTTTGGTGCACAGTCAAATAATTTAAACCAGAACAATTTGGCACAATTTTTGAATACCCAAAGCCAATCAATGAACAATAATGATCCAAAACGTAGGGTAAACTCTATTGCAACTGCTTACAACTTTGGTTCCAATTCAAATAATTCGCCCTTATTCTCTTCTGGTTCAACTCACAATGTGGGCCCGAATGCAAGTCATCTATTGCAACAGAGTTCTTTGGTGTCCTCAGCTCCATTTATTTCATCGGCTGCTAATCAATCGACAGCTTCTGTATTGGGCAATAATTCACCATTGTCTCAGACAATTAGCTCGTTACAGAACCAGTCTAATTCTATGATGTCCAATTTGGAAAATTTTGCCAATATCAACTCGTCGCCATTGCACAATTCTAATCCTCTAATGTCTTTTTCTTCCTCATCTGGTTCGCCATTATCTAACACTTTGTTGTCAAGTTCGGGCAAACCACTAAGAAGCGAAAGATTGCCACCACAGATGGTTGAAGAAATAATCAAACAGGCCAAGATTAGGCGCAAACAAGGAGGCAAAAAGGAAGTTTGTGTCTTCTGCAGAAATAATGGGGAAAAAGAACAATTTTTTGCTAGTCATACTCTCAAAGACGCTCAGAACAACGTGGCATGTCCTGTACTAAGACTATATCAGTGTCCAATATGTCACGCAAATGGCGATCAGGCTCACACCATCAAGTATTGTCCTTATGCAGAAAAGGACAGTCCAAAATTAAAGGAATTTAGTCGTTTGTCGGCTGCAACTGCTCTGTTCCTTAATTCGCTTAATGGAGGAAACACACCACCAAATAGTTCTCCCCCGGAAACTCCCTCACCCCTAAACCAAACTCCATCACAAGCTCATCGCCTTAATTTTTTGGGTCAAGGTATTGCGCCAAGCATTTCATCGCCAAATAGCCCGTTTGCTCAAGCGCTACAATTTGGAAACTTTAGTAACTTCAATTTAAACAATGCTTGTCTACAAGGAAAACCGGACTTGAACATGAATGTTAACAAAGCGTCAAATGAGGTAAACAATGGTCTTTTGGCAACTAATCAGGCCAATATTAAATAGAATTGAAATGTTTAAAATGCTCGTTAAATATTTTAGTTAAAATAATTTATCAATCAATTAAATCAATTTAAATTCAATTATAATAATAGACAATCAAATTTTGAAAATTTAACAATTTTAAAATCAATTTTTAAATTGAGAACCCAAAATAGACCTTACCATAATCTACCTCACTAAAGATAATATTTTAAAGTAACTTAAATGGTTTTTGTTTTTAATCTTTTTTTTCTTGCGTTTATTTGTTATACTTTACAAATACTGTCCAAAAAGGATTTTTTGCAATAGTTTAAGAAAAAAAATTGTTTTTGTCATTGAAGACATTTTTTTTAAAAATTTGTTTTAGGAAAAAAAAAACTCTTTTTTTTAGTTGTTATATCAATTTTAAGCTCTAATATTTTAATCAAATTATAATTAAAGTGAAAATTGAAAAATTTATTTTGAAATATAATTTATTAGAAAAAATTTTTAAAAATAATAAAATATTTTAAACAATTTTGCTTCTTTTATTTAATTATTCATTGGTTTGTTTATATGAAAAAATTGACTTTTAATATATTAATCGAAAAATTAAATGAATGTCAAATTTTTATTATATTCCAAAAAGCTAAGTAGAAATTAGCCCAACCTTTTTTATTTACTTTAAATACGTATATATTTATGACGAATATAAGGGTCTAATACGCTTGATACCTACCTTATTCAATTTATTTAAGTAATATTTAATTTTTTTAATTTGTTTAAATGATGATAGAAATCATTTATAAAGAGTTATTCCAAATATAAAAAATATTTAAATTTAATTAAATTAAAAGAAAAATTGAACTATATTCTTCAAAAAAATACTACGGTAACCTCGTGTTTTCAAAATTTCTATGTTATAACAATTGAAATTTATTTAAATAGAAAAAACCCTGAATTTAACTTTTAATATTTTTAATTTAACAAGAAATTGTCTTTATTCTCAAAAAACAATCAATAGATGAAAAAATCGTTGAGCTAAGTTCGAAATAGAAAAAAGCTTAAATTTGACTTATTTTCTTTTCCTAAAATTTACTCTTCAATTATTTTAATTATGGTAACTTAGTTTCACCAAGTTTTTATCTAATTTTGTGTTTCTTGTTTTTATTTTTGAATTCTTTATTTTAGACTGATTTTTTTAATTATAACTTATAATTCTTTTTTATTTAATTCTTTACAAATTATATATATAAATATTTAATAATCAATATCATTTCAATTAAGGTTATCAGTCGATCGAGCTTCTAAGCTTGTTCCATTTATTCATTACATGGTTTACCATGATCATTTATCTTAGACCACATTTCTTAATTTTCCTGTATGCCTTTTTATATGATTGATATGATTTAATTACTTTATTTTTTCATAATTCCTTTAAAAAATTTTTCAACAAAGTCAATTTTATTTAACTCATAATTAATGGATCTATTTAAATATAAATTTAAGAGTTAATTATGAAATAATAAAAATTATCTGAATAAATGAAAATTTTATTTAAAAAAGTCTAGTGCTACCAAGTGGTTTTAACAATAAAATTGTGAATTAATTAAATTAATCTAATTAAATATACTTTTAGAATAGTTAGACCATTCTTGAGATTCAAATGAGAAAGATAATATATAAAACCAAGCAATTATTTTTTAAAAAAATATGAAAGCAAAAATGCTAAATATTGCCGAGATCATTCTAAATGACATTGATGAAGCAGAATTTCCAACCAAATTTTTTGAATCGACTCCAGCTTCTTTAATTAAAAAAAGTTAATCAATATTTTACAACTTTAAATTTTGGTTACCTTTTTCTTGGACAGAGGAAGTTTCATTAGTTTGACTCTTTTCTGGAACGGTTTGATTTAAAAAACTAGTTGTCTCGATGGCAACAACTTCTGGACTTTCTGTTGCTTTGGGCAAAGCTACTTCTACTGGTTCTACTTCATTAGTTCCTTCCACATTTTCTACAATCTCTTCGGTTTGCATATCTGAAGTTTCAGTCTGTTCCTGACAAACTTAAATATACATTTAAACTTAAACTTGAATTTATTTTTGTTAGTGGACATACTTATTGCCGGGATGAGAAACAATGCCATAATCAAGAAAAATTTCATATTGGATTGAGATTTTTAAGGTTCTAAAATTAATAAATTACATATTCAAGGTTTAAGCTTTTATTAGCATAAAAGATATTGATTATTTCCCTAAAAAAAATACAGCTGAAATATCTTTTTTTTTAAATTAAGAGAATTTTTTATAACTAGCGAAATCCAAGCACGAAAGTTGTTTGAAACAAAAACTTGGTGATGAAAATAAATCCTAGAGGAAAAACTCAAATTTTTGATAAATCTAAAAATGAATTCATATTTTTATATGATCTAAATGATCTCTTTTTAATTAATAAGCCACACAAACTCAATGGTGAGCATAAAGTATTTTCTAAATTAGGACTTTAGTTGATTAGTTAGACTTAATCTAGACCATTACTCTTTTTATATATTTATATATATATATGTATAAATTAAACACTTTTTGTCGATAGGCCGATCTTCAAAATTAAAAACTATTAATTTGAATTGTTAATATTTATAAAGAAAAACAAGAGATCTTTTTCTCTTGACATTAAATGAAAGTTTTAATTAGCTGAACTAGACCAAAGCTGAATATGTCTCATAGATCAAAATTTTAAAATGAATTTTTATTTAATATTAAAATAAAAACTCTTTAGAATATTTAATATTTTGCACCGACCTGATTACGGCATACAATAATACAAAAAATTAAAAAATCAAAAAAGAATCTTTACAAAATCAGGTTAAAAGAAATATACTCGATACTGGATCAAGCTAATTTGGATCACTCGAAATATCTCTTACATTCCGAACATTTTCAGAGACTTTATAAATCTTGAAAAGTTTGAGCAAAAAGAAAAATAAATGGTTTAAATAGTTGAATTGATCTAATTGAAACAAACCAAGCGTATAAGCAAAATAAAATCGTAGTTGTTTTGGTAACCGGTGATAATTAGAACTTGGGGTAGCCAAAACTTAAATAAATATCAAAGTAATCGACCATTAAATATGACAAACTTAATGCTTAAATCGTATTTTTTTAATTGTTTTGTGGGCTTTAGAAAACATCCTTTCTAAACAAAGAAAAATAAATAATTTTTTGTCAAAAGCTTACTTAGACAAATAGTAAAAAAATTTAGTAACAACTTCGGCACAAAATTTAGCCAAATGACCTGAATCAATTTTTAGTAGTCATCAGTCTGAAGCTTTTCACACTATTTGCTTTTTTGAAACAATTCAAATGTAATTAATTCAAATTAAATTTTTGACTTTATTTGATTAAGCAAATTTAAATTAAAAAATCGAAAGAATATATTATTTTGAATCAAAAATTGATTTTAAACATATGATAAATGCTCTCTTTAGTACAAAAACAGAAAACAATGTACACTAAACTTTATATTAAAAAAGAGATTATCAAATAACAAAAATTAAAAATATAAAGCTTCTTCTATTCAAAAATATTTGCTTAATTAAATTCAGTTGCATTTTTCTTGTGAAAACATTCAGTTTATTGTAAATATTAAAATACCTTTTATTGATCACAAAATTTTATAAAATAGCTTTGTTCAAAAGATTATCTGATTTCGACATTTTATTTTACGAAACCTAGACTTCCAAATCTTTGTTTCGAATTAAACTAATCTTTTTCATTTAGCAAAATTAATTGAGAATTTACCTTTTGGATATTTTGATTTTTGACACAATTACTTAATTAAAAGATTGAAAAAGTTTCAAAAAATGCAATGTATCTTTTCTAAAGTGTATTTCCATAATTGATTTTAAATTTTTACTTCGTAAGCAAAAATTTTATTAAAAGTTTAATTAAAATTAGATTGGTTAAATAATGATCCAGATAATTAATTAATTTTGTGATAAATCATGCTTTTAATTTTTATTCGGATTTAAAGAGCCAAGTTTAGGAATTATGACAGAGAAGTTTAAGATCGAAATAATTTTTTGGTGAGTATTTATTAAATAATTTGGAAAGTTCTTAGTAAATATTAAATAAATACCAGATACCTTTGAATAAAAAGGATTTGATTATGAACTAATAAGGCTTTTAATTAATCCAATTGTCAAACAAATAAATACTCAGATGATTTATAAATTTAATTGAGTGCATAATTCTTCAGATATATTAACAGATTTAATCTTTTTAAGTAACAAAGTAAAAAATTATTTTTTTATATATCATTTAGTATTAAATCAACTAATGTATTTTAATTTAAAAAAATAATGACTTTTAAAAAAACTAGGTTATTATGTAACATACGTAAATATATTAAATTAATTCTTTAAATAAGTATTAATTAATTATTTAACTTACAAATAAAAATACCAATTTCATTACTTTTTACGATTGTTAAATTATTCAATTTTTAGGCCATTTTTACTAAAATGAGCTTATTTTTTAACATCTGAATTCTTAAATCTCATATTTTTATTTTCGTAAAGTTAAATTCAGATTTTTTGCCATTAAAAATATTATCAATCATTCCAAAGCAATATTATTAGATTAACAATTTTTTGATAAATTCCTTGATTCATTTTGTTCATTTTGAAAACAAATATTTATATTGTTATTTATTTGCGTTCAAAAACATATATATCGATATAGACTAAGTCGTTAGCAAGATAATTTTTTTGATAATTGTATTGCGGCGACTACCATCTAAACCATTTATAATTTTTTTTAATTTTTCAAATAATATTTGACCATTTTGAAAGCTTTTGTTTAAAAAAATTTCCATTGAAAATACTGCAAAATTAATTTCACCGGACTTTAATTTTAATAAAAATATAAATATGAATATTTTAAATTATATTCAACTAAAAGAAATAAATTTATAATGTGAACAAATTCATCCAATCTTCGATTTATCACATAAATTTTTCTTTTACTTAAGAACGTTTTAAGTGAGACCAACTTAATTTTATTATTCTTACCAACTAATCAGTTTTTATTTTTCAGTAATAAATGGTATTAATAGATAGTATCAACTTAAACAAAGTTTTAATGATAATTAATGATTGATAGATTGTTTCATTCAATTATCGAGATTTATCTATTTATTCTTTATTTTACTTATCAAAGATGGCTTCAAATTGCCTAATAATTCCTTTTCTTGTTCACAAAATTTTTTGAAATTATTAACAAAATTTCTATATTCTTTCATCTCAATATTCAAATTTGGAAACGAATAAAAAGTTTGATTCTATGGAAAATATCTCAAAAAAAATAATTAGCGCGTCATTCAGTTGGTATTAAGACGCGACTTTATTTTTAGCTGTAACAGTAAGACTGTTGTCATGTCTTTTTTAAAAAATATTTTTTTATACAATAATATGAAGCACCACCACAAGTTCTGATTTTTCGTCCATATAGCATATTAATCAAATTTTATTAATATAAAACCCGTTCGCCATGTTAAAAGATATGTATACGAGAATAAGTGATCCTTAATTTTATTTTATAGAAAATATTTTAAAAAGACATGACAACAGCCTTACTCTTAAAGGTAAAAATAAAGTGTTGCGTCTTAATATCAATTGGATGACGCGCTAATTATTCTTTTTGAGATATTTTCCATAGAATCAAACTTTTTATTTATAATATTCAAAGCCAAGCCAGTTTTGATTTTGAAGATTTATTTTGAATTTACTAACAAAAATTGACAAAATTATATGACATGAGTCATGCGTAGAGGATGTGGTATGGTGAGACTTCTGAAACTAAAACATTCTAGACTGTTTCTTTAAATGTAAAATAAACTTGACCATTATCATCACCCACCAAATCTTTGCTCCAACTCAAGCTTACTTCACTAGACCCAGTCACTTCACCAAATTGATCCACTGCTTTCCCAAACATTGACGAGTTCTTTGTTGTAAAACAAAGTTTGTTTTACAACCATTACAACCAGTACAAACATTTTAAATTTTTGAAAGTAATTTATATATATAGTATATTAATTAAATTTTATTTATGAAAAATAAATTAAAAAAAAATAAAAATCATATATCTTTTGCAAAAAACACAAACTTAAACAAATGAATTGTGATTTAAAACCCAATTAAGAGGTCTTAATTGCATTCGTCCATTTAAAATAACAATGGAAATATACTGTTTGATTAGAATAAAAAAAAATACTAAAAAATTTAAATATTGAGCTTAAATATTGCATATTGAGTATTCAAAATTTTTTTTACATTAAGAAAAATTCTTCAAACATCAGACAGAGTTTTATCATTTAGATTATCAAGTTCGTGCACATCTTGATAGATTTCGAGTGGTTTTGTTTCATTGAAAGGATTTGTTTTAGAGACGGAAGAGCGACGCTGCTTATTTTTGGTACAATAGGCTACAGGTACTTGTTTATGATTGATTTTACCATTCGAACCAAATAAATTCGAACTACTGAGCAATTTTCGTTGTCTAGATGTTTCACTTTTGATCGAGTTTTCACAAATTGAATTAGTTTTGGCCGAAAATGAATCGCATACTGCTGAATTCTCATTAGATGCTAAAACAACGCTTTCTGGAGATGTTGCTGTATTTGAACAAAACGAATATAAACTCGAACTTTGAAATGGACTATTGGCAGAGTCTGTAATTTTTTGTTTTTGTCGACTCACTGGCTTTGTTTTAAATCCGCTGAGTTTCAGACTAGATAATTTTTTTGAGTCCATTGAAGTGTTATCGATTGATTTAAGATAGGAAGAGGACAAAATTGAGCTTGAGTCTTCTAATGGTTGTAAAATAGAGCTTGTTGAATCATTGTAAAACGATGAGTCATTAGTTAAGATTGATGATCGGGTTGATGAATTGTTAATAACTTTGATAATATCATTTCGCCTAGGCACATATTTCAAGGGCTCTAGTTCAGCCTCGCTCTCCGAGAGCTTATCATTCTCTGCTTGATTTTTATCTGTATATTTAGTTTGAGCTGAATTTATGGACGAGTTTTCCAATGTGGAATTATTTGGCTCACCATTTTTATTAATTTCATTTATTTGTTGGATATGATCATTTGTTGATGAATCTACAATTGGATTGGAATTCTCTTCTAATGGTGGCTTATCTGTTCCATAAAAAAATTTGTTCTTTTCTTTTTCGATGTGTTCCTTACAGACCGTAATGTCCAGCAAAGGAGCACTAGATTCATTTATGTTTTCAGCATTTATTTCTGATTCTGATTTTTTGAGACCAATGTGTTCATTAGGAACTGGTAAATTGGAATTTAAAGCCAGTGGTTGAGAGTAAATATTAGAGGTAATATGCGCATGGCTGGTTGAACTGTGTACATGAGATGGATATTCGAACATTTTCTTTCGTTCTTCATCTCTTAATTTGTTGTTAATTCCTCTGCATCTAAAGCATAATATTTCCACAAATGGTTTACGGAATTCACGATTAAATCTAGCATAAATCATTGGATTCAGGGCCGAATTAAAATAGCCCAACCATAAAAGGAATGCGTCTAACCATTGAGGCACATAATCTCCAATACTGTAACCATTTCCAATTCCGATTGGTTTAATTAGTGCTAGAATAAAAAATGGCAACCAACAAAGCATAAAACATCCCATGATGACTCCAAGTGTACGTGTTGCTTTTTGATTTTTGCCATGTATGGTCGGTTGAGATGAGTTTCGCTTAAATCCAGAGAAAACTTGAGTAAAACGACGACCAATTTTTTTACCAATGCTATTGCGGCGACTACCAGCTAAAGCATTTATGGCTACATGACTACCCGAATGAATTTGATTAATATTAATTGTGACCGTGGTCGATAGATGATTTTTATCTTTTTGTTTAGTACTTTGGTCAATATTCTCATTACTTGAACCACTTGAATTGTATAGCTTTGAATCTGATGAGCTTTGATCTGACCCTGAATTAGATTTGGTCGTGTATTTCTTATTTGACTTTATATTTTTTGTATCTTTTTTTTCAAAAGGATTCACAATTATATTTAAGATATCTTTAAAATTTTTTGACGAATTTTTGCTATTTTTGATCAAATAATTGTTACTACTATTATTGTTATTTGTTGTCGAAGAGCTATTTTTTTTATACGACGAGTCGTTTATAATCGAGGAATCAGTTGAATTTTTGTTACCAACAGGTAAAGACCCTTGGTGTTTTTTGTCCGGAGTTACTTGTATAGAGGGTCCAGTTTGAAATGTGGCCCGACACGAAGTTTCCATTTCTCTTTTTTTTATGTGCAAAGCAGCGCGAAATATAGCTATATAAATTATTATCATTACAATTGCAGGAAGATAAAATGAGAAAACAGTTGCATATATTTGGTATTTTAGATCTGTGCTTACTTGGCACGTTTGGTAAATTTTAAGACGAGAAGACGGTTTGCCCCAACCAAAAAGGGGTGGTATCGATATGACTGCACTTATGCACCATACAATTAAAATCATTAATAGCATTAGTTTGGCATTGCGCTTTTGAGTATAGACCATGGCATGGAGTATTATAAAATAGCGGTCAACGCTTATAGCTACTAAGTTTAATATTGATGCAGTACACATTAATACATCCGATAATGTCCATACATCGCACAGAATTGCGCCAAGGTACCACCTAATTTAGAATTAAAAATGTCAGTTTTTGTCCAATTTATTAATTTTATTTTTAATTTGAGTAATTGAGCGTTAGAGTTAAATATAAATTTAAATTTTAAAATTTTTATTTCTAAATTTTATTCGATTTTTGATAAAATTTTCAAAAATCAAATTATTTTTATTCATATTATAAACATTATTTTTGTTAAAAATTATTTTAATAAAGAAAAGAACCAATTCTAGTGAAGTTCAAATCAAATTTTTATTTTGATTGAAAAATATTTAAATTTGAACTTCACTTCTTCTAAGAGTTAAACATAAACTTTATTTTAAGCATAGATTAAGTTCAAATAGAAGTTATAATCAGATAATATTGATAGCTAAAGATATAAATATACTTTGAAATTTTATCTATGTTTGTCTTTTGAGTAAATTGTTTAATTTTAAATATTTAAATAAATTAATTTTAAAAACTCATACTTGTTATCTTTGCTAATGTTTACATAGTATCCAAATGGCATGACCAAGACTCCAACCAACAAGTCGCTTACTGCCAAGCTCACAATTAATATATTATTAGCATTGTCTTGAGTATGTAATTTACGAACTATTAAAACAGCAAGGATTACAAGTAAATTGCCAATCATTGTCATTATTATAATTGGTATTAATATAAGAGAAAGTAAAATTTTTTTTATCAATTCCCATGAGTCTATACTTGAGTGTGTTTGATTTGTATAAATTGAAAAATTATTCTCCACCGAATACGTAAACTCGCTCACTATATAACTGTTTAAATCATGATCGGTTTGGTCAAGATCGATTGTCTCTTGGTTGAGCTCGATAGCGCTTACTTGTATGAAAAGGTAAACGAATACAACTGCAAATGAACAATGCTCAAGGAAGTACTTCATAATTCAGAATCAGTGAAATTTATTTGCTCTAAGTTATCTTGAATTTGTATTCCTTTAGTAGATACTTCTACTACTTCATTCTAGTATTTTATATTTATTTAATTAAAATATCTAAATTCAAATAAAATTATTTAAAAGTGTTCATTCGTCTGGGAAAAATTAATTACTACATTCCATTTATTGTTTAATTATAAATAAAACTTTTTTTTATGATTTAGATTAGTTGTTTATTCAGCAACTAATTTTTGATAAGCAAATATGTCATAAACCCACGCTCAAAGCAGCACCTATTTGTTTACTAGAATAGATAATTTAACATTTTGAATTTCCGCAGCTAAATTAAATCCGCCTTTATTTTATAAATTTCACTCACGTAATTATAAAATAAATTTTCTATTAAAACATTAAGATAATTATAGAATTATTTAGTGAAGATTTTAAAACATGAAAATTTTAAGATATGGTTTAAGAGCAAATGAACCAAAGCATTTATGCTTGAAATTAAATTCTTACATAATCTTAAGCACTTAATTTTAGAAATTTTAGAAATTTTCTATAGTTTAGCTGTTGATTTTATTTTCAGATTATCACTTGTCTCTCGTTTAAACCAACTCATCTAAATTTATTTGTAGAATTCAATTCAAAAATTTATTATTAATGCTAAAATTCTGTTTTTATTGATTAAAAATAAATAAGATTTCTTCTATCGATATGACGATTTAGCTTAAAGCTTGACAAGAATAATTAATTTTTTATTAGATTCTATTTTTTATGCTTTATTTTGGAAAGTTTTATTGAAATGAAATGGAAATGAATTGATTTGGAAATTAGAGAAAAAAAATAAGTAAAAATCTTAATTTGATAATTAAGGAACACAAACAACTTTAAAATTTTATGTTTCATTTGAGTTTCTTCAATTTCAATTACTGATTAGCGGAAAAGATTCGACTTAAGGACACAATAGGAGCCCATTAAATCTAAGCTCTGATGATTTTGTTTAACTTTTTCTCGCAATTTTAATCGAACATTCTTATTATTTAAGATACCAAAAAATTTAAATTAAGCTAGATTAAAGAACATAATTTTATTGATTTTGTTACTAAATTAGGTGTTTTTTTATTAATTTTTTAAATTAAATAATACACAAAAAATTACTGAACGATTTCTTTTTTGAATAAGTTCATTAGTTTAAGTCTTTATTGATTTTTAATAAATCTAAGTTCCGGCGTTTCCGAGTAAAAACAATTAAATTTTTTTTTGTTCTCTATCATCATTCAAGACCGGGATCAAACATAAAGGTTTTTTTTTATTTTTTGTACAGCAGAAAAAAACATCGGAAATCAAGGAAATATTTATTAAAATATTAAGTAATCTTAATTATTCTACTAATAGAAATAAAAAACAGCAAAATCTGAATTAATAAAATAATTGTTTTTTTTAAAGCTTAGAATCTAGATAAGCCTAAAAAATTCAATCTAGTTTCCTCTTCGTAGCAGGCTTCAAATCCAAGATTTTCAAACTGGATAGAAATTAAATAAGAATTAATAAACTAGATTGATGGATTATGTATGAAATTTAACAAAGCTGCTGAGTTGCAATCAAAATTTTAAAGGATTAATAATTTGATAAATTTTTAATAAAAAAATCCACTTAGCTTATTTAATTTAGAAACAAAAAAGATACAAAATTTAACAAGATAAAATTTTTTTTGTCTAAATTTAAATTTAAACAACAAATAAATCCCATTTATTTGTTATGTCATTTGTAAATCTTTTAACAAAGATTATTAATATAAATTGAACTTTATAAAAAATTTAAAATATTGACAAAAGATTTCTTAAATTTAAATTACCCATGTCATGTTTAAAAATAAATATTTATAAGCTGAACTAAAATAAATTGCGTTTTAAAATTTTTAAGAATTTCTTTTTTTAAACGGGAAAAATAATATTTCCTGGAATAATAGGGCACGAAAATTGAAATAACATTTGTCAATAATTAATCAACATAGTTTCTAAGAGTGATCAGAGCGCAGATTGTATGATGAGATTCTATTCATTATATAATATATTATTCGATTTTGTTGAATGAATTTCCATCTGGTTGATTATTTAAAATATGCTAAAAGATTAGAATGGAGAAAAAATTATGAAAAGAGTCTACATTTGGAAATTAGATACTTGTACATTCTGATATGCTGTTATTGCTTCTTATTCTTCTCATATTTTTTTAAATATAAGTATTTTTAAAATCATTTATTTTCTTAAAAATATAATTATTTCCTAAAATACTTAGCTTAATCAATCGAACTCAACTAGCGCTTTTAATTCAAATTTAAAATTCAATTTATCAAGAATCGCTATATTTGACACAGCTATTCCCTTTGCTCATGTCTCCTATTCTCATATCTAATTTAATTCATTGTTTTTTTTTATATTTTCGAGTAAATACATCAATACTTGGCTGTATAATCGGTTACATGACTTACAATAACCTATTCTCAATTCATAAAAATAAAAACCAGAAATTTTCTTGCCTCTTTAAAAGATGTACTAAGCAAAATTAATAGCTTACATACGAAAAAATTAAATTTTTATAGTTTCAACAGAATTTCAACAAAATATTAACTATTAAGCTTGCAGGATATTGATTTTTGAGCATTACAATACTTATTGAGAATTTTTTCTAATTATCAAAGAGTATGCAAAACTTAACGATTTAGTATAAACAACATTAACTTGTTTAAAGACTAGACAGATAAAAAGAAGTTGTTCAATTTAAAATATCACATTTAAATAAATTTTTTTTAATCATTGGGTCAATTACTTTTTATTTTAGATGACCCTGAAAATAATACAAACCTAGAAAATTAAACTCAAATAATTCTTAGAGGTATTTTTCTCAGGGAAAAAATGTATTCTTGCTATCTGCCTGAAAAATTAATTAATTATTTTGGAAAAAAATTGTTTTTTGATTCAACAAGTTTTTTTTTCTAAATGATATTTGATTTAATTCAAACTTTATTTTTATTGATTTTTTTAAATGATTTTTAATTAGGCCTTAAAATTTTGTACTTTTTTGTTTCCGTTTTTTAATAGCAAAATCTTAAATTTTCTGATATTGGCATCATACCAATTAACTCAAGATCTCAATACGATAATTATATAACTGTCTGAAATAATTTCTGTTTAATTTAATTAGATGAAAACGTCGCTTGATTTTTAGACATATTTTAGAATTCTAACTAAAAGATTTTGTACAAAAAGATTAGAAAACAATACAAAAAAAATTAAATTTTTCAAAAGAAATGTCTATTTTTTAATTGTCAAGTTTTTATTTTAGTTAGTTATTTATATCAGATACTATTTCTAGTAAAGTGGGCCTTTCTCTTTGCCAAATGAATTAAATTGATTAAAATAATCATGCAAAATGAATAAAAATAAAATTCTTGCTTAAAAATTCTAAATAGACAATTTAATGCCAAAACGCTTTTTATTTGATTGAAAAATTTAAATTAAACTTATGTTACTAAACAAAAAATTGATCATTCAATTTGGATTGACTTAATTTTGTGATTAATAGAATATTTAGAAATTACAATAAATCATAAGCTCTAATAAATCAATATAATTTTTTCTCCCAAGTCATGACATAATGAGAAAAATCAATTTACCATTAAAAGTTAAACATAACTAGAACAGCGAATTCTTTTAAAAAAGTCTAAAAACATATTTAGTTTAATAATAAATTATGTGTAACAAAACGGTATATACTTAGTAAAAATAAGAAACTCATCAAATTACAGACAAATCAGATATAGGTAAAAAGCCAATATTTTATCTATTGAAATTTAAATATTTTTTAAAAATTATTTTTTAAAAGATATTTCATTGAGTTCAAAAATGCGCATATAAAAATGCTTTAAAGCGTTTCATTCAGAAATTGAGGCCTATTAAATTAACAGATTTTAGATATTTAATAGTAAAATTGATAATACAGATATTCTATGAATGTTTTATCTCACTAAAAATTATCTTTATCTAAATTTTAGATTAAGTTTCTGGAAATTTTAGGAAACAATTTTATTTAACTCATAGAAAGCATAAACAAATTGTATTCAAGTCTGAAAATTTTCTACCACGCTTTAAAATGCTAATACTTAAAAATAAACTATGATATATGAGATAGACTGTATTTAAAAAAATTATATCAAAATTATTGTTTTAAATTCATTTAAAAAAATTTAATTAGAAAAAATTAATTGAGCTTATATAAATATTATTTTTAAAAGAATTTTTGTTATACACAAAGTGTTTATCTTTAAAAAGGTTTAAATACTATTTCTTCCGGATACAAAAAATTATTCTACTCTTTGATCTTAAAATTTTTTCCGTTCTTAAAATATTGATTAATTGGCTTTATTGTTATAAAGTTGAGTAGCGTTAACTATAATACTCCACTTATTAATCGGCTTCAGTTTTGTTTTTCTAAATATTTTTAATTCTTGAACCAAAATCTAATTTTCTAAACTAATTTTTAAAAATTTCATTTTCTAAATTGAAAAATACTAACAGTGAATTGTTCAACTGTTGATAATTAATATAAAAATTTAAAACAGATCGTTTTACCTTATAAAGTGAACTTGAACTTAAAAAAATATACCTTGAAAGAAAGATATTCGGAGAGTTCTTACTTAGTTATCAATAGTTTGTTAAAAAAAATACACATAAATCATATTCGAAAATTCATTTTATTCGGGATATTATTTCTTGACTTTTCTTAAGCAATTATTTTATTTATATAAAAAATAAGTATTTATTTTTTATTTTGAAACTTTGAAATTTTGTCTAAAAATTGTTCCAAAACTAAAATTTGCTTTTATTTTATTAAATTATCTGGCAAAATTATTCAAACTAATTTAATATTTATTGATTAGTTTATCCTTAAAATATTTCAAAGTTAAAAATAAAATTATTTTAAATTGAAAAAACACAAGGGGTTGCTAAAGTTTCACGATTTTAGGCGTTTTTAAATTTTAGGCATTGTTGAGAAACATCTTTGAACCTAATTAAGCGATTAATTCTTATTCAAGCTAGAGTTTTTACTCTTCAATTGTTTCAAGGCATGGGGTAATCTTTGCAATATACTCAAGGCAAATAGCTCAACGGAAATAACAAATTCTTAAACTTTATCTCTTCTATATACTAAACTTCAATTAATCCAATAAGAGGATCTCTAAGAACAAATTTGATAAATGGTGCGATTTTGGAAAAAACAGATAAAAGTTCTGCTTGATAATGGATCAAAAATTATTAAATTATTATTTCTTTCTATAAATAGAAGGTAAGCTATTTAAAAAAAAATTCATATATAAAGAATTTTATCTATAATTATAATTCTTTTCTTTTCAGTTAGCAATGCTGTTACGAAACAAAAATTTCATTAATAATCAAGCGCCCTAAACAATAGAGAAAATATAGAAAACAATTATTAAACAATTTTCGGAAAGCTTTCTTTTATTGAAAAATTAGTTCTTATTAGCAACCAGTTTTGTTTCCACTTTTTGTTTTTGATGCAAATGTTTTGAAATAGAAATTGAAACACTAAATGCCTTATGGTTATAATATTTACTAAAATTATTTGTTTCTTTATTTAACTTGAAGAAATTAATCATTTCAATTAAAGTTTTAGACTAATTTGTCCCCAATATTTGTTTATTTAGTCGTTTCCTTAACAAACATATTGCTCGAAATCTCTCGCTTGATTTGACTTAATTGTTATACAATCCGGTACATTTTGAAACCACTAGACTCAGTATAATAAGTATTAGGATTATTATTTTTTTCTGATATAAAATACTTGAAATTTTCATTATCTGAAAGTATTGAATAAATTGTCAATTTCATTCTAAACAACTTCACCTAATTATGTCTCTTACAGAATTTGGTAGTCTGAAAATCAATTAATGTGTCACTAAAGACCTTAAAAATATTTTTTAGAATATTGAGATTGAGAAAGATTTGGATCGTAATTAAAATCTTTCTTAGAGAAAAAACTTTTTATGTGTCAGTGACATTTTGCCTTGAAAATATTCTCATTAGAATATATTAAATAATTAATGGATCCTATTATTGGTTGTAGCATGAAAACAATAAAATAAACAAAAAATATCGAATGACATAACTGTTCGCGTGATACCGAGATATTTTTTTAAAATATTTTTATAATCTTAATATTAAATTGATTTAAAAATTTCTGATATTGTTCGCATACAATTGAACGCAACTAAACATTTAAATGTTCAAATTCTTACATTATTAAAAATGAAGGTCGATATCTAAATATTAAAAATATTGAATAATTAATTAGAAAATAATTAAATATACATAAAACATAATTAAAAGTTTTCAAAATAATTTTCAATTCAAAAAGTTTTAAAACTTAATCTTGACACAAAAGATAAATTTTTTTAAAATACTTTCAACCAACTTTACTGATACTTTATGCGTAAATCAATTAACTTTAAAAAAAGGCAATATTTAAAATATCAAATATTTAAATGATATAAATGAGAAATTTTAATTATTGTTTGGGATAATTATTTCGAACATGCGTCACACTGTAGGGAATGTTTAAAAACTGAATTAAAAAATTAAATTTATCCTGATAAATTTCTTGATTAAGGATCGAAATAGAAAAAAAAACAACAATTTAATTAATTATGAAACATCTTAAAAGCATATTTTTGACTAAGCAATATCATAATCACCTAGATTTATCTATTTTCTTTAAAAAAAATTTCAAATAATTCAAATTATCCAGGATTAAATCATTTCAATTTAAATGGAACTCAGAAAAATAATGATTCAAAGTTGAAACTGCTTTTATTTTAATAAGCCTACTTTTTTCAATATCAAAAAAGAATGTATAAATATTAATAATAATAATTAAGGTTATTTTTACACATTTTTCTGGCGGCTTAAACAAAAAAAACAATAATGTCGATTCTTAAACCTTATTTGTTTCAAAATTTTCTATAAACAAAACTGAATAATTCAGATTTTAGAAACAAAAGAAGGATCATTTCTCTTATACAGAAAATATTAGCAACAATTATTTTAATTAATCCTCACTCTAATAATCTCAGACGTAATACTTTAAATCTAATATTGAAAAATTGATAATTCCGTTCCGAATAATTCTCCCTAAAAAATCTAATTTTCAGGCAATTTTAAACAAAAATTGCTAGTACATTATTAATTAGGCTCATTGTTACGACAATTGAAAAATAACAAATAAATATGGCTTTTTGTTATAAAACAATTAATTTTTAAAAATTTAATTCAATAATAAATGGCATTTGATATCTCTTATAAATTAAAAATTTACTATTTTCTTGTCTTTATTTTTAAATCTACGAAATATATCTTAAATAATAAAAATCACCTCGTAGATTATCTATAATGTGTCAGATTATTCATGATCGTTAAATTAACACAAAATAAAATAAAAATTATCTTACATTACATTTAAATTTTTTAATTTTACGAAAATTAGTTAAAAAAAACAAAAAAAAATTACAAAAATAAAGTAAAACTTATCGAAAAAAATATTTTAAATCGTTTTGAAGCAAAGTTTAAAAACAAACCTTTTTAGCAATACACATATTTTTTCGAATATTGCATGTTAATTTAAATTTTACTTAATTATAAAATTTCTAAATTAGGAATATTCTATTGGTGTTTTTTTTTGTTTATGAAAGTGTAATTAAATTTCTTTATTTATAAAATTTTTAGAATAAAGGAGTATAAATAGTTGTTTTCCTTGAATTGTTAGCAGCATTTTTCGATTTTTCATCCATAATAAAGCTTGATAGTCTTTTGATTTTTGGTGTGAGGGGGTGTTAATTAATAAAACAATTTTATATTTTTATGACCGACTTTATTTAATATAATTTTGCTTTATATAGTCTTGGTAGCGTCTTGGAGGGGAAGGGCTAGAGGGTCACATTCCTCCGCCGCATACTTTTGGTCCTCTCGCTCGTCGTCCAGGGGGTCGTCTTCGGGCAGGTTCTCGGGCCCGAAGAACTCCTCATCGTCTTCCTTCCGCTGGGGAAGTCTTAGTTCGGCTTCCATTTTGCGGCGTCTCACCCCGCACACCCGATTAACTTCGAATTTGAGTCTTGAGCCATGAAAGACCATGCCCGTCCAGTCGAGCATGGCCTCATTATCTTCTAGGCGGGTGAGTGCCACAAATGCGTGTCCCGGCTCCATCCGGTTGTTCGACACGAGGTGGCATACCAATATTTGCGAGAGCCCTTCCTCGCGGGCCCTATCGTTGAGCCGGGTCTTTAACGAGTCCCGACTATTTACTACACTTGGCACGTTTTTGATAATCAAGTCATATATCAATTCCATGACTTAAGTTGCTAAAAATAAAATAAACAAGTAGTGTTTGTAACTTTAATTGTTAAAAAAAAAAATTTTCTTGTTTGACTCGTGCTTCTTGCACAACTAAACACTCCTGGAATAGTGTAAATAATTTGTCTTGTTTCATTTGACTTAACTGTATTTTAACTGTCTAAACTGTGAGATGTGTTTAACTGTAATTTCTGGACTAAATTCATAAGATAAATATTTGGACTTCCATTAAACGAAACAAATAAAAATAAAAAATAAATAAATAAAAAATAGTTTGTGTAAAAAAGGTTAAATAGAGTTCTAGATTCTGGTGATTAACTTGCCGTTAGACCCTTGCTCTTTTGTAAGCTTTTCCCCTTTTTTGTGTATCCGCTTGTGTGAGCCTAATGCTCCAGCTGTGCTCGTTACGAAATCACACTCATCGCACCTATAGTTTTCTTTCACTGCTCCTATTGGTCCTGTCGTTTTCTCTGGTGTACCGTACATGGTTTTTTCTAAGATCTCTTCTTCATTGTGTGGACCTTCTGGACTACTTACACCTTCCGAATTTTCCGGCGCAAGTGTTTCTAACTGTGGAATAATCATCGTTTCATTCTCAGGTGGATTTTCTTCATTGTTACTGTTCGCTTGGGTGTTTTGGTTTCTATTTTGCCTAGCTCCATTTTCGATTTCAACAACCTCTGACCTAGTCTCTTCTCTTCCGGCTTGTTCGCTTGTTGGTTTCACTTGATTCTTTTTTTTTCTGTGAATGGCAATGGTTTTCTTGTTTTCTCTCCATTCACTGCCTGAATCTGAACTGATACTTTCCATCACTTTAGCGTGATCTCTTGACACGTAACGTGTCATCCGATTATAGTGCACAATTTGCTTTTTTTCTGTCTTCACGTCACGGACCTCAAAATTGACGTCACTCAAGATACTCGTAACCTCAAATGGGCCCAGAAATTTAGGAACGAAACTTCTGACCTGTCCTACTTTTTGCCTATTGTTCGACAACATTACTAGATCGCCTACTTTAAACACTTGGCTGTTCTTCACCGCTTTATCGTATTGCTTTTTCTGCTTTTGTTGTGCCTGTTCGATATTTTCTGAAGCTTTTTTCTGGATTTCTTCGCGCGGCGTTCCTGGCACACTAGTTTCAATTTGCAATTTTCTGTCGCACTTGCTCATCAGTGTTGTTCCAAAAATTATCTGATTTGGGCTATAACTTGTTGACTCGTGTGTAGCGTTATTATATGCAAACGTAACCTGGCCTAATATTTCGTCCCAGTCGTCGTGACTATCCGCCACGTATGAGCTCAACATTTGTTTAATTGTTTTAATGGTGCGTTCCGCCAAACCATTACACTGCGGGTGATATGCCGTAGTGCGTATTTTTTTGATTCCCTGTTCTCTGCAAAACTCGTCGAATTCTCTTGCTTCAAAGTTTCGGCCTTGGTCGCTCAAAATCGCGAATGGAACCCCAAAAATTTCCAACGCTCTTCTTTTCAGAAAACTAATGGTCTTGTCTGCTGTCGTCCTCTGAGTCTCACCTGTGATGCAATACTTTGAAACATAATCAACTAGTAGAAAAAAATGTGTGTTTCCATTTTTGGTTAATTTCAACGGTCCCGCTATGTCTATTCCCACTAGATCCCACGGAAATTGTACCTTAATTGTAATTAATGGGTGCCTGCTCTGTACATTCTTTGGTTTAGTCAACTGGCACTTTTCGCAACTTTTGCAATAGTCATAAATTTCGGACTTCATCTGAGGCCAATAGTAACGACGGGAAATGGTTTTGTAGGTTTTTTCGTAACTAAGATGCCCTGCTGAAATCTCGTCATGGTATAACTGGCAAACCAACTTGCGTAGTTGTTTGGGAACTACGATGGAATTTTCTCCTTGAAAGTTCTTTAATTTTAAAACATCATTTTCTATAAATAAAAATTCCTTATTGTTGTTCCAGTATGCTGAATTGTCTAAGTCTAAAAACTCTTTTGTATCGCCTGTTTTTACTCCTAACCTAACCACTGCGATTTCCCGGTCCTTGCCCTGTTCTTCTTCCCAGTCTACTTTCACATCCGTTTCCAGCTTGTTCACACACACCTGAGGTGGTCTCGATAACAAATCCGCTGTCTGATTTAAAGCTCCTGGGTGATATACTATCTTGTAATTCAGTTCTTCCAATTTTAGCAATAACCTATAAAGACGTCCATTGGGTTCTTTGGCTTTTTCCAATGTGCTTAAAGGCTTATGGTCTGTGAAAAACTGAATCGGCCTCCCAAAAATATACGCATGGTAAACCTTAGACGCGTACACAATGGCTAACATTTCCTTTTCCGATGTTGAATAGTTCCTCTCGTGCTTGTTTAACAACCGGCTTGTATACGCAATTGGGTGAAAAATACCTTCAATCCGCTGTCCTAACACAGCGCCCAGTGCTAAATCCGATGCGTCAGTATAAATTTCAAACTCGCCTTTGAAATTTGGGTAAATCAAGATTGGTGCTTGCACCAGTAACTTTTTTAGCTCCTCATACGCTTTCTGGCATTCTTCTGACCAAATGAACGTAGACTTCGGCGTTATAAGCGCATATAGATTGGCAGCTACGTTACTGAACGAAGGGATGAACCTTCTGTAATACGAGATCATTCCCAAGAACCGTTTAACTTCGTCCTTGTTAGTTGGTGCTTTCATTTCCACAATAGCTCTAATTTTGCCGTAGTCTGGCCTTAGTCCTCGCTTGGTAATCTGGTAACCCAAATAATTTACTGTATCCATGAACAGTTTGCATTTGCTCGGCTTGAGTTTCAGATTGGCTCCAATGAATCGTTTTAACACTTCCTCTAATCTAAGTACATGCGTTTCGAAGTCTTTTGCAAACACAATGATGTCGTCAATGTATACGAGACAATATTTCCAGCTTAGGCCTTGTAGTAGGTTGTCCATGGCCCGTTGGAACGTCGGGGGGGCATTGGTCAGCCCAAACGGCATCACTCGGAACTGGTACAAGCGGTTATTGGCCGTAAATGCCGTCTTCTCTTTGTCCTTTTCTTCTAATGGGATCTGCCAATATCCCGCTTCTAGATCCAAAGTCGTAAAATACACCGAACCACCTAGCATATCCACCGTCTCGTCAATCCTCGGTAGAGGGTACGAGTCTTTTACGGTCACTTGATTCAACTTCCTAAAATCAATGCAAAAACGATATTCCT